>CM076262.1:3876344-5076344 GCA_038380795.1 Pyrocephalus nanus | reverse complement strand
CAGTGAAAGAAGGGAAGAGCTGGATTTTATTTTTTTTCTTTTATTATTCTTTTGTAACCCTAAGTGATTACCTTTTTCTAGCAATAAAAATCATGTTGTGAGCAGTGAAGGTGACCTTTTGTACATGTCTTACAAACTACAGGGACTTGGTAACCTCAAATCTAAATGTTCCGAGGAATTTAGAAAAGTTAACTCTTGCCTAAACCACAATTAAAACCAAAGAGAAAAAGGCTCACCTAATGAAACACATCTGACTGTATTTGATTTAGTTATCAATGTTCCTTCTACTGCTAATAGAAAGAAATAGGCAAGACAGCTAAGAAAAGCCAAGTAAATCTTACTCTATTTCTTTATTTTCAGTAGTTACATGGGGAGTTAGTTGGCTACCTTAAACATGGTTATCTATACTAAACTCCTATGAGACAAATCCCAGTCCAAGTCACCACAGTTTAATCAGTTTTATCCTTATAGTTTTTGGACGATGAACAGCTTGACACAAGGCGCAAAGTGTATAACCCTTTATTTTATCTGTTTGAAATAAATAACAGAGCTTATAATTTCCCTGTTCTATCTGAATGACTCAATCCTAAAGGTCCAATTTGGTAGGTATCATTCAACCACAATATCACTTTAATGAATAAACAAGGGCCAAAGACCTGAAGAGCTCACAGAGGCTTGTCTGTCCTGTCTTTTAACTTCTCTGCAAATTCTTCTCTCTCACCTAAGCTCTCATCACCATCTACAGCTTTTAGCAGCTGGTGGCCATGATAAAGCAGACCAGCTGCTGAAATTCTTCAGAGAACTTCTGACAGTCAATTTGGATCAACAGTCTACAGGAACACTGCACTTCTGAAAGCCGTACTCACTTTATACCCCAGTGCCAATGGCTAATGTTCAGATATGTCAAACAGCTCAGGATTAAGTGTACTAGTATGAATTTAATTTCTTCTGTTTAAGAATTAGAAGAGAACCTTGTTTTTAAATTTCACAGTTGCAGAATAGTCATTTCATTTGACTTCAGGATTGTTTTCTGTGAGATGGGGTGGTTGGTACTATGTACAGAATTAATCCAACAACACACTTAAACACACAGAGTTCTAAGCAAGCAAGTAGCCCTAATGAAATAAAGAAATTAACATTGCACTTTCCTTCAGTAGTCAAGACCTGAAAGTCTGAAAAATCATTTCTAATTTTATCTCCACAGAAAAAGCAATAGAAAAACATTTATTTTTTAAAAAAGCCTATTCCTGCAGTAGCTAATAGCTTGACTTTAGACTGTGGCATTATCTTGATAAACTTTCTTTCCAAGGTACTGCTTAGTTTCCTCTAAACCAGGGAGAAAGTGATCAAATGAGAAAGATTGACATGGGGTTGTGTTTGAGACCAAATTACTCAGAGGCACAAAGTGGTGGGCAGGCTTCCTTGAGACCCTGTTTCAGCAACATAGTATGTCCTTTGATTATAGAAAAACTGTTTTCAAAGGCATCATAGCAACTCCTGAAGGACGCTCTGACTTTCAATATGGGACAGAGAGTTACTGTTTAACATTGAAATACTGTTTATTAGATAAACATTACATTTAAGTAGCAGGAAAACACATGAAACCATTGCGAAAGTTAATGTACTTTCTTTGCTGCACCTTTGTTCTTCGTGTTATTTTTCTTGAAGCAAGAGTTTAGTATTGGAGCAAAGGTTCAAAAATCACCAGTAATATAAACTGAAATTTACTTGTTTGGTAATACTGTGTGTTCTGCATGCTGTTCCATCACTGGTTTCAGTGTTTGGTGCTGAATAATTACTTTCTTTTTCACAACTCAAGGATCTTCCCCTTGGTGCAGGAAGAAAGTAAAAATTTCTGTCTGGGTGACATCAGTCTGCTGCCACAGCAATGCGTGTAATCTTACATGCAACCTTCAGTCTAAATTCTGCTCTTAATTACACTTGATTCATGCTGTTGGCTTGCATATTTTTGAAGAAATTTAAGAGAGGAGATCATTTGCAAGACTGAGTACAGCTCTGCTCCCATGCTAATCTTACTTCACTAGTTTCAACCAAGTTGCTCCTGATTTATATTAGTTTACCAGAGATCAGGTTCAAGCATGAAAATGATCAGGAAGTTATAGACCTTTATTCAAAACAAAAATATTTTTTCTCATTAATCAAGAAAGGCTATGGAAAAAGTAAGTAAGTGACTTTACATTTGGCTGATATGTGGGAACATTTGCTCAAGTACTAAATCCTCCTTTAAAGAAAAATAACATGTGCTAAAGCCTTAAAAAGAGTCCAAATAGAGGATTAATTGAGGAGATTGATTTCAGTTCTCCCCACCCTAATTTAATAGGCTTTTTCCCAACTGGGTTTTGGGGGAGTTCAGTGCTTTAGACCACTTATTCTTACAGCAGTAAGGAAGAAATCTGGAAACTGATTTATTGTGAGGATTTTCCATTGTACTCAATGGACATTCTGTACTGTCTTTTTTTTTCCCCTACTTTCTAGCTAATATGAATCTGTTAGAGTTTATGCTTTGCATCTACTGGTACCACGTATCTTCCTTTGACATTGAGCACAAAAGAGCTGGAGCCTGTATTTAAAAAAAAAAAAAAAAAAAAAAAAAATAAATAAATGTGCTTTAGAACTGCTGTGTGTTAGCTGAGGAGCATAGAGTTAGGTCAAGCCTGAGAACTAAAAATCTCCCATAACAAATGCAGCATTTGACCAAAGACCAAATCCTAGTCTGGTTTTGGGTCACAAAGGTGCAAGCCCCTCATCAATCAAGTTCTTTTCTGGACATAGACTGCGGACAGAGAGGAAATAACTCCTTTTAGTAGAGGATGCTCTTGTAACGGCAGCACCATGGCACACCAACAAAGACAGCTGTGTCCCATGCTGCAGGAGCCAGGGCTCAGGGCAGCTCTGCCCAGGGAGCTACACCAAATCGTGGTCATATTACAGGTGAGGACATGCTGTTGGAGGCAGCTATTTCTCCACATTGCTCTAACCTCCTGCTGTTTAAAGCCCTGGCACAGATCAGTCTCCCATGCCTTTACTGCAGCTCTGCTAGTGGATTTGGTCCTGCTCCACATACACTGGTGTAACTCGGAGCAGAGTCAGACACACCAGGCCAGACCCTTGGCTGCATTAGCAGACCGCACACCGGCAGGCTTAGCCTTACCTTGACTAGTAACACCTCAAGCTGCTCAGAAACCAGAAGGGGAATGCTTCTGGATTTTTAACAGCATAGTTTTTAATTGCAAAAATGTTCTTCCAGGTTTATTTAAGCCACAGGAGATCAGAATGGCAGAAAGGGGATCAGTTCCCCAGAAGAGTATTCAAGACCATGATGGATGGGGCTTTGAGCAACCTAGTCTAGTGGAAGGTGTCCCTGACCATAGCAGAGGACATTGGAACTAGATGATCTTTAAGGTCCTTTCCAACCCCAACCGTTCTATGATTCTATGAAGAGTACCTCAGGCCCACCTCTTCCTCTCTAGGAACAGATATGCCCATACCATGACCAGAAACTGCCAATTTTGTGATACAAAGCACATGATCTGGCCTCTGTACTACATTTCCTGTCAAAGCTGCACCTAGAATTTATGAAACTTGGTGATGTTTTTCCCCTGTTCTGTTTTAGATCAGGTTGAGAATTCATCTGAGCATTCAGAGATTTTTAATACCGTCTTTTTTTGGCTAAGCAGTTGTAAACTTTTATTATTTTCCCACACTGTAGGCTTTCCAAAATGTACCGCTTTTATAAATATAGGAAGAGGGAGAGAAAATGGGTAATTATATCTTCTATCCCTTCTTATCAAAGCTGTGTGTTGGAAGAGAGGGAGAAATAGAGAAAAATGAGAATAGAATTTATTGTAGAAATTTCTCAGCTGAATGTCTTCCAACTAAGGTTCCTCTCCCAAACCTTGTAATTTCAAAGGCTAAGATACACCTTACATACAAGGATTTAAATGTGAGGTTTTTTTGAAATGTAAGAAAATAACGTTTCCAATCTAACTTAAACACCAAGGAAAAAAAGTGTGTTCAGTGATATCTCCCAGAACTACAGCTGCATTGTGATTGTGTAGCAATTTTAAAATGCCTGTCTATAGAAACCAGCTGTGGAAAAAAAAAACCCCAAACCTATTCCTACAGGAATCTGAAGGAAAGCACAATTAATGGATGTTCTCACTTACTCTCCAAACACTACAGCATGTGCTCCTTTCCCAGGACATATATATGAGTGATCTCAGAGGGGCATTTGCCTGTCACATTACACCCTGGAGCTTTGAATCAATATTTGCCTACTCCTGTCAACCTCAAGCACTTAAAAGTCACGACTCATAGCCTAGGCCACTGTGTGATGAGCTCCCAAATACTTAGATGCTTTTTTCTGATTATTTCATTTTGCATTAAAAGTTGAGATCATATTTTTAGATCATATCTTTCCTTTCTAGATATCTATGCAGTATTTACAGTACTGCGAGATCCAAAATACTGAGAATATTGAGAAGTACTTTTGGAAGTTCTTTACAAGAGTCCCACTTGGGAGCCACACCTGTGATCAGTTCACTGTGGTTTTGTTTGGCTGTTATGTCTCCCTCAGTTCCATTCATATTGAGGGATGTTCATCTACCCATCTATAACTTAACTTTGCAAGCAGCTCAACCCAGAAACCAAAAGTAAGCACATGTTCTCCAGCTATAGATCAGTTCAGCCCCCAGACTCACATCTGTTTCTTGACCTAGCATCACCCCTGCTCCTTTTGCAGCAGTGGAGGCTCCACATCCCATAGGTGAATATAGTGAGGGTTCAGCCCTTTCCCATCCTTCTTGAGGGTGCCTGAAGAGGGAGATGCCCTCTTCCAAGACAGGAAGATGAGAAGAGGAGGGAGTGAGCAGCAAGCCCAGAGCCCTTCTGAACTGTTGGGTCTTTTTGTGACACTTTCTTCTTCTCTCCTGTGGGGTTAATTTTGGGTCCTTCCTCTTCCACATTCCTACAGGAAAGGTTGCCTGCTCATGCACAAACGGGAAGGAGACCTGTGGGCTGCTCCCAGCAGCCCTGCCATCTTTCTTGTGGCTGCTGGGGACAAAGCAGAGGCAACTACTGAGGACTGCAACCTGTTATCCCACTGGGATCTCAGTGTTTGTTGCACATGCTCATAATTCCAAGTCCTAAAATGAGACAGCACTGTTTCTTCCCATCTCTCCCAACACAGCCCCACTCAGGCTGGTCATATTCAACCACACTAGCAAGAGAGATGAGGTGTTGTATCTAGAGCTGCTTTCCAGTGACTTCTCTTATTTATTCAACTAGAAATTCCCTGGGAAGTTGTGAAAAACATATAGGTAGGGGAGGTTCCCATAAGATTTAGAGCAAAGAATATGGAAATCATACATGAAATCAGGTTGAAACACTCAATAGAGTTAGGAAACCTAGCAATCTAGAGGCATCTGCTTGAAAAATGGGAGGGAGAGAAAGTGGTGAAACAGGTTTTCTATGAAATACAAGTAACAGTTAAGAAGTTTGCTAGTGATTAATTCAGTAGCAATAGGACAAGATAGGATGATGATGAGAAACTTAATAGGCTCTGGTTATTCTTTTTATGTTGGAGGTTATTCTTTATTTACTTTCTTCAATCACTTGGGAGTGGATTAGCAGCCTTACCTCTTTCATTATTATTGTACTTGTCAAAGAAATTGTACTTAAATTATTTACATGTTTTCATCTCTGCAACTCCTTTTTAAAGGACCCCTCTTGAGGTGACCTGGATCTTGCATGTGGGACATGAAGACTTGCAAGCATCTCACTGATTCAGAGGAAGAGTCATGGAAAGCAGAGATCTCCACCACATTGATATATAACACGGAATCAGTCAAAGGAATCAAGTGAAATGCAACACCTCCAACAATATCCACAACGGGAATGATTTTGATAATTGTGTCAAGATTTATCTCATTGTTTGACCTTTCTCACCTTGAATGTATTTATTAGCACACTGTCTCACCCTCCACCACACCTTCTGCCAACCTGCTGCACCAAAGAAGTATAATTTTTCACACTGATAGTAACTCAGCATCTCAAAGAAAAGCAATGTCAGCAAATTTCTAGCAGCGAGGAGAGAGCATAGGCTCTACTAAATTCTGTTTTCCAAGCAAAAATAACACGGTCACTTCTCATCGATCTCAGCAGAAGTCATGGGTTAGTCTGTCCTCTTGATATTTTTGTGAATCAAGGAGAGAGAAACTGGTTGTTCCAGGATTTCCAAGTCTATCTAATGAAACGAACATACCCACTATTTCATATGCATTTTGTACATACTCACATATTACCCTCCACCTTGTATTTCACTTCTGTTTGTGAAACAAAACAAAAAAAAGGAGCATGTTTCTCTTGCATTCCATTTCTGTGAACAATAAATCAGGCTCCAGAGAGCTCATAAATTTTGCTTATAGGAGTCAGATTGATAAAAACCATCTTTTGTAGACACAGCACTGCACCCCTCATTTTTGAATGCTTTCTTCCTGGAACGGAAACAAGTACCCTGACCTCCAACAAGGGAATAAGGGAGGGAAAAGCTCTTCATTGCTGCTGTCAAATCTGTATCACCATCCAGGAACCCTGTGTCTTGTTTCTCCAGTATGATTTTTAAGTCATTTCTCTGCAAGGTAGGAGATAATAATTTTAGCCCTTAAGCTGTGAATGGAAGAGTAAGAAGGTAGTGAAGCCTCAGGTTAGAATTCTGGTGATGAGAATGATGCACGAAACATGGGAATCATGCTCTCCACCATCAGCTATGTAAACCTGAGCCTGAACTCCTTCCAACTGGCATGCACTCCCTTGATTTTTCAAGATAGGACCACCTTTTAGGAAGTACCAGTGCAGGTACAAATTTTCAAAAGAGACTGCTCTCCTCACTGATCTGCAGTGTCTTTGATCAAGTCTTAACTTCAAATCTATATATATTAGAAAAGAAAATGCTTTCACTTAATGAATGCCATTTCTTCCCTCTTTTCCCCCTTTTAAAATCTGTTCTCATTTTGTGTGTGTGTTAGCTGCATTTGATAAATCGTGAGCTAGGGGTCAGTGAGATTTTGCCATGGTTTGACATAGATTTGACAACTGACTAATTCTGACAAATTTCCACTGATTTCATTTCAAGATAGATTTTTGCCACTGGATGAAAGAATAGAGACTTTGTAAGAAACCCTTGTGGATGACCAAATTTCTTAAATTAGTACAATGAAAAGGATGAAAGCCATCCCTGCTAACACAGGCACAAGAAAATACTGTTTTCTAAGTATCAAGGGAAAATTGCTGTAAGATTTTTATGAAAGGTTGTGATTCTGGTTTTTTTGTAATCAGTTTTAAGCACATTAGGTCAGGTACTTTCCTTTGATGCAATTAAACAATGAACAGCATAAAATCATTCTGTACTACAGGGAATCTCGAAACAATTGTTTGGGTTCAAACTGAAACAGGGAAAGTTTAGGTAGATATATGGAAGAACTTCTTTACAGTGAGGATGATGAGGCACTGGCACAGGTTGTCCAGAGAAGTTGTGGATGCTCCACCCCTGTAAGTGTTCAAGGCCAGATTGGATGGGGCATTGAGCAACCTGCTTTACTGGGAGGTGTACCTGCCCATGGCAGGGGGGATGGAACTTGATACCTTTGGTGTCCCTTCCAACACAAACCATTCTATGATCCCACAATCTGAGCACTAAAATGAGTTCTCAGATTCTTTCTTCTCAATTAGCAAAAGCTGACCAAGTAATTCAGTGTGAGTTTGCCAAATCCTGTTTTGCTGACTCCTTTGTTTTGACTTTCTGGAGTTTCCATTATATCATGTTTAACTACATAAAATGCAAGCAAAGAAACATAAGGCCTATTTAACTGATAAATCAGGTGGCTTGACATATTTTCGTGTCAACCTTGACAGATAGATAGGCAGAGTCTGAGAAAATTACAGGCCCAAATGAATAAGCATGCCTTTTTATACCCAGTACCTCAGCTTACTTAACTGTTGACACCTCAGAGAAGCAACTAATACACAATAAACCTTACAAGGTGAAGAATGAAAAGTACAAAAATTTGGCAACACTCCCCTCTGACTAGGTCTAGAGAGAGACTTAGTGCTAAAGGGAGATGTCAGGGCTATAGCAAATTGTGATGTGACACTGCATGGAAGAGAAGAAACCTGAAACATAGATGAGTGCTTAATTATCAGCTATTTGGGTAGGATCACTACTGAAGAGATCTGACATTTGAATCTGGCAAAAACTGTGAGGAAAAAAAGAACAAGCATTCAAATTCTGTAAACATTCCTGATTTTCAGAAATGCTGCCCACTCATTATCCCTTTTCCCTTCTGTTGGATTTCTGGCTCTTAACCATCTCCAAAGAGCATCCTTTGATTTATTTACTTGCAGCTTTTATGTTTCCATGAACTCCCATGTTACCAAGTTTCAGAACTCAAATGTTTTCTGAAAATGCATTTGAAAGTAATTTCAAACTGCTTAAGAAAGCAATATAGACACTGGTAGCATAGTGTCTTCAGCCAATATGATACTAGAAACAATGTAATGCTGTCTAATACATGGCAATACCAATAATATGAATAATGAACATCAAATTCTGAAAACAAGATATGCATTTAAAACAGAGAATTAAACTTTATTGCATTCTTTCTGTACTGTAAATCTGAGGATTTTTTTGCTTTGTTTGGAGCCTGTTTTTTTCACATTTATTTTCCGAAGTTACTTTCAACAAATGTTGAAAATCGCTAATTTGTTGATACTTAATATAAAGACACAATAAAATGCATTTTGTACGGCAGAGAGGAGAGAGAAAAGAAATACTTCTGATGACATTACCATTTCTGCCTCACTGCAGTGATCTAGCAAAAATGCTTTTTAAATTTGATTGAATTCTCTTTATTCTTTTCATTTTTCAAACCAATGTTTATTGAGGCAATGTGCATTTATCCATGTGCATGTATGTTACCTGCAAACTTTGCACTTATGGCTTCTGAACGGGTTGTTACAGTGAAGGTTGTTGAGGCAAAAAGACATTAAAGACTGTGAAACAACTCATATCTAAATCATAGTCCTAATCATAACTGAAAGCATATTCCCAATACAAGAATTTCAAATCTACCCAATATTTGTGCTCTGTGTATTACTGCACTCATCCTATCAGCATCAAAACAATATCACATGAGGTTATTATTTGCAAGTAATAGATGCATTCATCTACATAGCTTGAATAATGATTATTTCTAAAGAACAGTTGTCGTGGTTTTGCCAAGCCAGCCAGCCCCTGGGGCAGAGGATGGTTTTGTCCAGGTCAATTTCCGGACAAAAAGGCCAATCAAAACTCTCTCCTCAGCAGGGAAAAGACTGAAAAATAAATCCCTGCTACCTTTGGAAGATTGTTGGAGTGAGGAGACCCCCATGCAGCTCACAGAGGAGCTTGTGTATGTACAAGAAAGCCAAGACTTCATGAAAAGGACTAAAATGAGGCAGAGTCCTGCTGAAGATTTATGACCCTGAAAGCCAGAGTGAGAACGGCTCGGATAAGCTTGGGATCTCAGTGAAAGATCCATGCTGCTGGTGCAGGAGATTTGTGACCCTGAGAGAACCCACGCTGGAGCAAGAATGGCTAGGGTAGAAATGTTGGGATCCGTGTGAGGGATCCATGCTAGACCCATGTCGGAAAGGTCTATTCAAGGACTGTTCTCCCGTGGGGAGGGACCTCCATAGGAAATAGTGGTGGACTTGTAAACCATTATCCCCTGTGACCCTGTGGTGAAGATCCACGGTAGGCAAGTGTCCCCTTGCAAGTCCATGGAAGAGACAACCTTCAGGGCCTGGGTAACCCCCAGCCTCCGGTCTTAGCCTGGGAGGGGGGTAGGCTCTGGAGACCAACACAGAGCAAGAGAGAAAGAGAAAAAGTTCCAGCTGTGACGAGAGTACTGCAGAGTTATTGAAGAGACCTGGAGCTCAGAGAATGGAGAAAGAGACTGCTTCCCCTCCTTGGACTGATATAAAGGGGGGAGAAGTACTTCTATAAATACATAGTACTTTTATTTAAATAGAATTATTGTAAATATAGTTCTTTAGTTTTAACTTGCTAGTAATAAATGTTCATATTATTTTCCCAAATCCAATCTCTTTTGTCTGCATAAACCTTCTCTCAACTTAAAGTAATTATGTGGGGGGTGTGAGAACAAATTGACTCAAAGCAAAACCATGACAACAGTTCATCCCTGGTGTTAAAAAATCTCCTAACTTTATCGATCCTTCTGAGATATTGCTTTTTTAATTTGAAAAAGAAGCATAATTTGCTACATTAGTGACCTTCCAGTTTACTTCTTCAGGCAGAAGAAAATTTAATTCTTTTCACTTTTAGCATGGCAGTACAAAAATGCTGAATACTTGAAGAACAGACTTACATATGCTGGGGACTGCTGTCAAGATCTGACTTCACTTTTACCTGAGTCCAACTAACTGAGAAGTTATTTCATTAACAGTGTTGATGATTAAGACTAATGCTGACGTTTCTATTGTTTCTTAGAGAATCTTTTTCTAGGTATGTGGCATGACTGAAGACAAAATTATACTTTCCATTGATTTAAAGATCTGGCAAGTCAGGTCCTGTATTCATGAAAAGAACAAATCAATTAGTAAACTCAAAGATCCAAAAGACTTGCGAAACCAAATTCTTATAGCAAAGCAAATTTATCCATGTTAATTTTTGGCACTTAGTATGAAAAAAACACAAATTAGGCTAAAGATAAATTTAGCAGAGGAGTTAAATGTTTAATTTGTTTTTAAGAATGTGCTTTAATTTTTGTAACTGGTGCACTGGTCACATAATAATGGTGGAGACTAAAATCCATAATAATAACAACATCCTTGCATTAGACAGAAGTAACACATTGGAAAAAAACCAGAAAATATTTCAGGCTACAGATGTCATCTGTGTCCCCATACATGAATAAGCTCTTTCAGGTTACACTTTTGTACAATCATTATTCAGTGTCTCAATCAGGCAACTCACATTTTAATTTCATTTTGATTTAATTGCAAGAATTGTAATTTCAAAGGAAATTATCAGTACAGAATCCAATAGTATTTTATCTTAATTACATCTTATTCTTCATGTCTCCTATTCTTCTCTGAGGATGATGAATAATTGATTACATGATTTGCCACAATTATTTGATGAAAAATCAATGGTATTCAATCAATTTGTTTAGCGATTGTGCTTTGCAATTTACATTTAAGTAAAAGGTTAAGATCTTCTGCATAGTTAAATAACGAACAATGTTTAAATAATGTTAAAACAGTAACACAGTGAAACAAAAGTTAATCAAGTTAGGGTTGTGATTTGCACTTGTGCCATCATAGAGAAGGAAAAGGACAAATGGTGTGGCATATTATCCTTAACCTCTAACACCCTGACTTCCCCAAGTATAATTTTTAAGCAAATTGAATTTAATAAGAACAAAAGATACTTAAATTTATTATAGATATTTATACAAAATAATATTTATTGCCTTCTATCACAGCTGGTTGGGTTTTTTTCTGTGTAGTATTTACAAATCTGGGTTGGTCTTATAAAAGGGCTAATCATCAAGTGTCTTAGTGAATGTGGGATCAGACATATGCTTAGAAAGCTGTTTCATCTCTCAAAACAGGGACAATTGGAGGTTGTTCAATCTCAGCGTCTCCTGTCCAAATAGAAACACCTCCAGGCAATGAAATAGCCACACTCCTGGGGAAAACGCTGTGAAAAATCCATTGTAGTCTTATAGGCATACAGGTAGGAGACTGGTAGGACTGGGAAATAAATATGTGAAAAGCCACTGGGTTGCTGAGGATTCATCTGGAACTAGAGAAATGCAGGGAGTTTTTCCATTGTTTCATGAATACAAGATTCATCTGAGACCACTCAGAAAGCAGAGTACAATCATCCATGGCCAGAATAGTCACAGAAATGTTGGGATGTTTTCCAAGAGATGCTCCAAATGTCACTACAGCTCACAGGACTGCTCTGGCAGAAGGGAGCACAAGGCACTGCAGCAGATCTTGGAACCAGGACTGGGATTGCTTAAATGGATTGTAAACTAAATGTTGATTTTTTTCACCTCAGTCAAGTTGCTCATTTTATCCTAGTCCATAGAAGATAACTATGCTAGAAGAATCAGTCGAGCACTCTGATCAAAGGCAGGGCAGGAAGCCTTCATATAAGGGTAACATTTCAGCTGAGATTGATAGGACTTAGATAGTTAAACAACCAGTGAAGATGCCTGGGAAAGAAATCCATGAGAAACATTTTTTTAGCTGGCCATGCAAGGATTCAGCTGACTTCTAAATAGAGACTAGGAGCAACCACACAGCTGAAAAAGTTATGGAGCCATAGGATAAGGCTAAAACAAACAAAACAGGCAAGATCAGCAGGAGAGATCTTATATAAAAATTAAGGACCTTTGCAAAAATAAATCAGAAAAGGAGATACTGTAAACTGGAGCAATACTTGAATAGGAAAGCCTGAGAAGCCATCCCCTCTCCAAAATGCAAGCATGCACTCCAGCTTTATCCTGACTCTGTAGCCAGATGCAATTCCCTCCCTCCATACATGCTACACTCAGGTTGACATGGGAAAAGAAATCAAACCTGGATGGTGTGATGGGAGTCACAGTACTTCTCAGTCTGTCCCTGTTTTGACTGACCACTGACCAGGTTTCCAACTACCCTGCAAAACCATGCAGCACTCAGGGTATGTTTGATGTAGATTGTTGAGTCTCATGTGGATGCAGAAGAGGAAAGCAGTACACCTGCCAAGGTTGCGGGGAAAACAACCCTCTTAACCAATGACATTTTGAAAACTCATTATTAAGACGGGGGGGGGGGGGGGGGGTTAAGCCAAATCTATACAACTGATAAAGAACATATTGCTGGGTACAAGCCAAAGGACAAAAAAGGGGGTTATAAGAATTAGCATTGGAAAACTTGTGCCTAATTGCTTCCGCCAGTCCACATGACTCCATTCCAAGTAACTTGGTACTTGGTAACTTGGACAGGCTTTATTTCTGTCCATATGTTTCTGTGAAACAGCCCAGAAACACCCAACACAGAACTTGAACAACATGCTCTTGTTAATACTAATAGTTTATGTGCTTCTATACAGATTTTTGCCTGAAAAACTCAAGTGCTGCATAAGCCTTTGCTCAGTCTTTGCATGTAAACGGGGAAACTGAGGCATTCCTACTGCTACTTAGAGGTACAAAAAGAATGGCCTTTTTACACATTTTGGGATCCCTTCTTGAAGGAAGACTAAGGAATAAAAAGAGAAAGTAAAAATCCAATGTAGAGCATTATAGAAAGTGAGCAGCAGAAATTAAAGCACTGTTCCTCTCCCAAAATCCCCAAATGAAGCTGGTTTGTGTTTCATATCTTAGAGAAAAGCTAAACCAAAACCTTGTAAGAAATTCAAATCTTGCCCCTAATCCATTACAAATTTTGTTTTAATATACAGCAAAACCACCAGAGACACCTGTGGGGTGGCCTAATGCCAGTATCAAGATGGCTGTGCTTCACTCTCCATCTCCAGGGATGGCTTTTTTCTGTTCCCCGTACTTACACTGCTTTAGCAATTAGACAACATAGTCTGGCCTGTATCTTCTGTACTAGATGAATCCAAAAGCTCTAGATGAAAGTATCAGGGTTGGAAAGGACCTCTGAGGGCCACCTGGTTCAGTCATCACTTCGAAGCCAAGCTAGCCTCAAAGCTACATCACTGCTAGACTACATTTATGCTACCAAACTAAGGAGCTATTTTTGTTCACTTACCTGAAGTTACAGTTGTAACTCTGTATGTATGATTTTGATATGAAAACATGTGACACTTTAAAGATAATAAGAAAAATTGAAAGTATTCACTGGAAGAGGTCGGATTGGAAAAGAAGGTCTGATGGATTGCTCTAGGCATATCCTTCCAGAGTATCTGTATGAATCTGTGTGGATGCTTTCCTCCTACTTCAAAATCACACAAAAACTTCTCATACTTCACATTTTTAAATTTTAACCTCCTGCAACATGGGCCAAAAATTGCATTCCTAACATGAAATTAATGATAACTGTCAGCACTACTGTCTGGAAAAAATCCTGAATAGAGAACATATTTTAGAAAACATTTTTCATAAAAGAGGCAATATTCTCATGGAATTTGGGGGTTTTACTATGTTACAGTAACAAAGCTGTGACTCAAGGCCCTTTGTAAACTTGTTTATCAGTAGTTTATATTTTTTCTTGCCTAAATATTTTTTAAATATTCAATGGAAGTTTAAGATATACAAATAGGTATTGTAACACTTGTCTTTTTGAATGTGCAAACTTTCCTTCTGCCCTCTCACATTCTACTCCAGTGACAGAGTAGACCCCATCCTCAAATTATCCAGACTTCAAGTAAATGAAAAGTGCATGCAAATAAAAACTGTGAACAGTACGTGAGGACAGAATGCAACAAAATCACAGGACAGCCACGTAGCTCCTATAGAAAGTGCAAAAAAAATGATGGAGAATATTATATTCCCTTCCTCAGTAACTGCATTTGCAGGTTGTATTTTTTTTTTTATCTTATTTCCTGAGGTTTGCAGTAGGTGTGTTTTCTTTTGGACACAAAGTCCTGTAGGTCCAAAGAGAAAGGCTTTAGGACAGGCTTTATTTCTGCTCATGTTGTGAAAAACAGAGCAGGTTATAACACTATTAAAGCAACTTTGATGGATTTGGATTGAAGATATGGCGGTAGAATGGGTAAATTACATTACTGTAGCAAACTTCCCAGGCTACCCATATGGTTAAGTAGAAACTTAGATTTTATAGCTTAATTAGAGGCATTTGTAAGTGAAGATCAGATAAACAGATATACAACTTAAAAGAGTGCATTGGCCATAAATTCTTTCATTCTAGATTCCAATCTGCTAATATATGACTTCAAACACCTTTGACAAGGTTATTGAAAAGCCAAGCATCTTATTTCCTATGCCTTTGGAACCTGAAGTGGGAAGAAGTAAATTACAGAAATCATGTAATGCTGCCAGCAGAGCCTAAACATATTTAGATCTTTGTGATAAGTGTTACAGAAATGCTTGAATAGGTGGCAGGGAAGAACACAGGACAAGGAATGAACAACTCTAAGGGGGGATATGGCCCTTTTGCCATCTTTGCCACCTTTTCTTCGCATTCTCTTTAAAATTATCTTTTACAATATTATGATGTAATTTATTTTTATTATATATTTTACAATACATTTCTTCTTTTTCACAGTCTTCCTTCATCCTCTGTGTCTTTTCTTAAATTATTGATGAAATCCAAACTCATTCTGATGGAAAGGGTGATAGAGGCTGACTCTCCTGAGGTTTCACCAGTCTGTCGAAGTGTCTATTCTTTCTCTCTGAAAACTTCCACATAGATGCAATCTGGAAGTGTTTATTTTCAGACTTGGTTAGGATTTAAAATGAATTGTTCAGCAATGTGATGGTGATACTACATCCAGGCTGCAAGGAAACGACAGAGCAGAGCACCCAGGGCTTGAATTGCAGTTGAAACTTTCAAGGCGATAAGTAGGTTTAACACTCTTGCTGTAGTAAAGCTGTAGCCTTGGGTTGTAGTCTGAAGTTGTTCCCTGTGAGTTACATTTTTATTTTTTCAGATGCAGAAAGATGATTTTTACCAGATTGGAATACAGATAACAAACTTACTCCGCTAACACAGGAAAACCAAATATGCTTCAAAACAAGATGGGAAAATTGTCATTTCCATTTCCTCATGTAATTCCTTGTTTAGAAAATCAAGAGAGACATTGCCACACAACAGACCAGGTTTCAGCTTTATATAAAACAATTTTTGAGGTTCCAAACACATTTGTTTCACCAAGTGGGGAGAGTTTGTTAGAAGTCACTCTGGCAAAATTACCTCATCTTCCAATTTGCATCTATAGAAAAAACATAATGTTGAGTTAAACGCCTTAATTGTTACTCATCCTTTGATGTTTCCACAGAGGGTTTAGACACAGCTAGACCATTGGAGAACCAGCTCAATCCACGTTGCTTAAAGTGAGTTAAGAGCAAGCCACTGAAACAAGGGCTGCAGACTCCGGCGGCTGAAACTGATACCGAAAGTGCCGGTAACAACATAGCAAAGGGATTTAAACGTGTGCCTGGCTACTTCAGTGTCCCTTTAATGCCTGACGCCTTCGTTTTCCGATCCTCTCGGTGTTAACACGAGGGCTGCTTTGCTTCGGGAAGTGTCCATCCCCGCCGGCCGCCTTCGGGAGCTTCCCTAA
Source organism: Pyrocephalus nanus (assembly GCA_038380795.1). Classification (NCBI taxonomy): domain Eukaryota; kingdom Metazoa; phylum Chordata; class Aves; order Passeriformes; family Tyrannidae; genus Pyrocephalus; species Pyrocephalus nanus. The sequence continues at coordinate 5,060,002 of CM076262.1, read as the reverse complement.
GCCTGGCGGCTGCCGCACCCAGACGCCCTTCTCTCCAGCGGCTGCCATCGGTGGGTATGCGCAGCCCACCGACAGCACCGTGGGCCGCGAATCCTACTGGGACGGGCTCCATCGCCCACCTCTGCACAGACCAATGGGAAAAATTTTTCATTAACTTTCCCCCTCCCGCTCCCTCGGCGGAAGCTGGCGTCTCCAGAGTTCTGTCTGACCGGGGGAAACGGAGCGGGGAGGCTGCCCGTCCTCCGCCTGCTCCCCAGCCATCCCAAACAGGGGGTGAAAAGGGTTCCCCCAAGTTTTCCCGAGCCCACTCCAGCTCCACACGGCACCGCCCCCCCGCGCCTCGGGCCCCGCCCCTCGCCCCGCCCCCCGGGCCCCGCGAGCCGAAGCCCGGCCCGTCCAGGCGGCGATTGGTGGGCGCGGCGGGCGGCAGCCAATGGGCGCGGCGGAGCGCGGCCGGAGCGGGCCGGGCGCGGGGCGGCCGAGCCCCATTAGGGCGGGGGGCGCGCGGACCAGGCAGTCGCGGCGCAGGCGGCAGCGGAGCGGGCGGTCCCTGCCGGCGCGGCCGGGGATGCGCGTCCCCCGCCGGCGCTGACTCCGCGCTGCAGAGCCGCCTACCCGCCTCCCTCGCCGTCAATGTGACGGACCCCACGGCCGCTCTCCGCCCGGGAATACGTTGCCGTGGTCCGGCCGTGCTGCGGGGAGGGTAAGTGGTGGCTCCCCGGGGAGTGACGGGCAGCCTGCGGCGGGACGCCCGGCGGGTTTGACGGCACTCCGTCCGCGGCCAGCACTGTGCTTCTGCTGGCGCGTCGCTTCCCCAGGTCCTGCGCCCTGCGCGGGGCTTGGATGCACAGGGCGTGCCCGTGAGGAGCGGCCCGACCCCGGAGCCTGCGCTCGGAGCGCCGCTAGCGCGGCGCCGTCCTGCGTGGAGCTGTCGGACGGGGCTGCGGGCTCGGCAGAGCGGGGGAGGAGGGGAGGGCGCAGGGAGTCCCGCCGAGCCCCCCGGCGGTTCCCCGGGGAAGGTGTCGTGGCGCCGCCGCGGTGCCGGCTCGCCGAGCTCGGCGGAGTGAGGGGCGCGCCGGGGCCGCCGGGCTGAGTGAGGGTTCAGATGCGGGAGCTCAGCTGTTGCCTGTCAGTGGGTGACAACTGGCTCCTGCAAGGCAGCCTCCGCCTCCTCCCTTATCCTGAGCGAAGTGAGTCCTGCCCCGTGCGGGGACTCTGGCCGGGGGCGAAATCTCGGTCTGCCATCCCGGCAGTGCCTTCTGCACTGTTCGCTGTTACTGGGGGTACCCCGTCCCCCGCACCTCCCTGCCTCTGCAGTACGGACCCCGCCGAAGTATATGTTGCGTTCCTTCCTCGGTGAAGAGAGCTCAGGAAGGGTCGTGGACCCTCCCCGAGCCCCTTCTCCCAGAATATTTATGCTCACCTCGGGATCTCAAACTCCAGCAGCCACCATTTATCAACCGACCGGGCTGGCCTGAGTCCGGGCGCCTTCGCTACGGTCTGAGCCCGCGGCTGCTGGGTCTGGAATTGGGCAGGAATCTGTAACTGTCCCCCAGCGGGGTGGCCGGGAAAGGCAAAATAGAGCACCCGCCAATACCAGTGTTTCCGAATGCCATCAGCTGGAGAGCGAGGAAACGCAGCGGGGGGTATTTTACAAGCGCGCTGAGAAACGTTTACACAGCCGACTTAAGGGTTAGCAATGCACATTCCCTACGTGCTAAAACCTTAAATGTGGCAAAAATATGACTAGCGTTATTGCAGCGAAGTTCCCTGTGATCGTTGTTTAGCTGGTAACTGAGGTCTTAAAACTGCATGTTTTGCACTACTCTCAGAGTGAGTACTGAGGTTTTCTAGCAGGAAGGGATTTTCCCCCTTTAGCTCTAGTTATTGTTATTTCTAGGAGGAATTACGTGATTTGTACTACTCCTTTACAATACAGGTATATCACAGTGACCAGGTTTTCATCTCAAGATGTGAGCAGGTCAGAGTGGGCTTGGACAGAGAGCGAAAAGGAAAGGAGAAGGAGAGAGCAGTTACTCTGATACAGTGACAGATTCTCTCATTTCTCCCTGCAGAGCCCCGGATGAGCTGGGCTGGTGCAGTTCTGCCAACAGCACGGTTAATTGTGTCCTGTAAATCAAGGTCCACAGAGCTGCACTCTGTATAACAAAAGGTTTTGTAATGAGTAAGCCCAGATCAGTAATATAACAATTTTAACATAACTGGGCAAGGGGTGTGCATATGTGTGGATCTTACAGGGTTAATAGCTAAACTATTAAGATTGGAGTCAGATGTGGGTAAAAGCAACAGGAGAGTCTGGTTTTTCCTAATATCCTGTAGTATGATAACTCTGAAGAAGGTAATTGTTAAAAAAAAATCTGTTTCAATTTAAGATTTATTAAGCAAGAAGAACCTTATGTAAACATCAGAATCCCTTTCTTGTTTCGAAAGGCAAGAAATGGCTAGAAATGTCATTTGAACTTAAAGACTACAAACTATGTGTGGATTTTCATGTGTATGTGCAAGAATGTTATTAATCTCACTTTCAACACAATTGTTTTACTTCTTAGGGGGACTGGGGGGTTTAACTCAGGCTTTTGGCAAAATGGCTTCTGCACTTCTAGGTTTTGTTCCCTAGTAAATGACTTTTTCCTTTTATAAGGCTTTTAATAAGACTTTTAGAATACAGAAGTAAGAGATAGCAAGTGCCTTCCAAAGGAGGAGAAATGGAGGGGGTGGGAGGGGGAAGCAGAGTTTTGCTTACATATGTTGTAAGTTGGGAATGTATATTTGTATATAAGAAGAGGATCTGAGGAATGACTTGGCACGCTAATGACCTGGCTTTTCAGAACTTCAAGAGTTTGGTCTGTCTCCCCCTATGGTTATAATAGGAGATTAAATGCATTTGGGATATTTAATTAATTAGCATATGAAAATAAGATTACTTTGTTTTCCTGTGAAACTTTTCTATGCTAATGAATGTCTACATTTTGCAGAGTAATTTAAATGGCTTTGTTTTGCATTATGTTTTTGCAGATCGTTTTGACCCTTCCTAATGCTGCAAGCCTTTGTATCATAGCTTAAAAGTCCTTTTGCTTTGTCATATTAATCTATGAATAAATATGTTGTCAATGACTGCTGTACACAGCTTCTAACAGAGCAGACTGAGAGTTGCTCTTAAATTTAAGGCCTCTACTTGCTTGGGTGCTTTATCTTGTGCATTCTGGTGTTAATTGGATGTGCAGTGATAAAGTCCATTTAAAACAAACAAACAAGCTGGGTTGTGTTTCTGTTTTCTACCACTACCTTACCCTAAAGTTAAAGAGATCCCTGCTGTTGGGGTGTGAAACCACGCTCTGAAACATTACTCTTTCTAATAATTGCGAAGCATCATTCATGCTTTTGGGAAAAGTGTTGTATGATACAATATTGCATTAAGAATGCTTGACTGAGATGGGTGTATATTCACCAAGTGGCTTATATCAATATTCACTTTACCCCCTTGTTTTAAGGCTTAAGCTTCAGTTTGGCCAGCTCTGGTTTTTACTTATGCTGTTTAAACAGAGGTAAACTTGAGTTTAGTTCTAGCCATTAGTATATGCTTGGTGTAAGCCATACATGCTTAGGTCCTGCTCCTGGAAATGTTTACAGAAATGAGTAACTTTTACTTGAGTGCTTGAATTGTTTGGATTAGGAGTTGTATAATGGGAAGAACCAGCTTGGAAGGATACAGCACAGCAATCACTCATCTTTTCCCCCTCCCACCTTATGGCTGAAGAATGATGGGAAGAAACATGTTTTTCAAGTAATAGCACACTGAAGTCGTGGCACTTCTGGCAGAAATTCCCAGATAGACTATCAGATCAGTTTTCCAAAATTACATGCTTTTTTCAGAAACAGCTCTTTGGCTGCAGTTCATTGACAAAGGATATTTCCAGCTACTGAAGAAAATTTCATAGGTGGTCTGCTATAACTCTTCCTCTTTGTATTTTACTTGTTTCTAGTACGTATATTATACTCTTTTTTAGCAAAAAACTAAATGAGCAAACGACTTTTTAGCACAAACTGACAATACTTCTCAAGCATGGTTTTGTGCAAGGAGGTTTTTCTAAATGTACAAAATGAGTGAAGTGCTCATATACAAGAGGTATGAGCCAATACAAATATTTTCAGTATTTTTAAAATATCTGCAAGTGACAGCTTTTTGCTAGTTTACCTTTTCTTGGAACTCTGCCTGGAAGGCTAACTCCTTAAAAGTTCTTAAATATGGCCATCAGCTTAGTGAGTTGCTAGCTTGTAAAGCTGGGGTAGACAGTCTCTCAGGCAGGCCTTTCATTTCCAGTGGATTACGCATCAACAAAAGCTGGAACTATCTTATTTCAGTTATTCTGTACCAAAGTCATGTACTCCTGTCTAAGGTCTATGTTTGAAACAAGAATTTATAGCACCTGATAGTTTAGCCTTCTGAACTTCTCTCCTTCATTTTCTTTTTCCTCCCCTCTCTCCCCTCCTTAAGATGTAAGAGTATTATGGAGCGTGCTTCTAAGTTTGTATCTATAAAAGTTTTATTCAGTTGTCCCCCTTTTATCTAAGCACAGATCCCACAGCTTGCAAATACTGTCTTTGAATTTAGTAACAATTTTTTTTTTTTTAATGGCTGCAGTTACATACACTATTGGCTTTGTGGAGCAGTTGCATGCCAAAAAAGCATTTTCAACTGCCATCCAAATATTGAAATATAATTGTTTGCTTTTATATTAAGTAAATTTTGTTTCCTGTGATGTTTTTTTTAACCCCCTTTTTGAGCTTGTTGCTTTCTAATCTTGGATCAAGTAACTCCAGTTTTAATACTACATGATTCCAGAACTAGGCTTCTCTGTCGGCGGCATGCCAAATCCTGTCTAATGTCTGTCTTAATGTGGTGTATATGAAAACTGACTTCTCAGTGGATTTGATCACTGATTTGTATAATTGCAACCAGCGTGATTAAAAATCTGCATGTCAATATCATGATGCTTATAGTAAAACTTAGGGTTTTTTGGTTTTTCTTTTAAGCAGGGTGATATTAGTTCCTTAAATTTTCTTTGAAAGAGTCTTCGTTGTCCACACATCTTCATTTCTGAATGTTTGGGTGTTTTAAAAAGAAAATAGCAAGAGGGATGCAGTTATGGATCGTGCTGCATGGTAGGACTCTTGCATCCTCTTGTTCTATAGGAGGCCTGCATCTTCTCACCAGTCTTAGAAGGACTGACGTGAGACTCGCATCTGAATCCTTAAATATATCAAGACAGACACTGCTACACCATTTCTCAAAACACACACTCCTGTATTCCTATGCTCTCTGCTGGAGACATGTAAGTCACCTCTGACACAGGCAATGTAATTGTTCAGCTTTTCCCGTTTTGCCCTCCCCTAATCTCTTCATTAACAGAGTGCTCCTGTGACAGAGTAGTGCTAGCTCAGCAAGAGGCTCAGCCCAGGCACCCAGGCACTCTTGCTCAACCTGTCCAGCACATGGGCTGGTCGGACACTGCCCTCACCCATGGCCCATTTCTGTGGCAACACAGACACACAATAACCATGGCACAAATTTAAAGCCACTTTGCACTTTCAGTTATGGATCAAGTTGTCTAAGAGCAGTAAAACCTGACTTGTTTTCAAGTATGTTAAAAATTAGTGCATGATTAGTGAAGATGTTTTTTAAGAATCTCTTTTTGTAATCAAGTGTTAATCATCCAGAAGTTCAAAAGTGTTTATGTAAAGAAATTGCTTGTATTTGTGTGCATACTTTAGAACTACTACACTTTTACTTTATTTCTGACTCTTTGCGGGAATTGGTATTTTCATATAAAACTAAAAGTTTCATATGCTGAGATGACTATTCAAAGTGTGAATATTTATGTACTTTAAAATGAATTTTATTAAGGTGCTGAAGAAATATCTGAACCTAGCATATTTGCATCTCTATATACAAACTGCTAAATGAGTTATGCTAGGTCTAGAACCTCACTAGCGAATTGCAGATGTCTTTTGTAAAAGTATACATACGGCTTTCTGAGAGCTTTGAACTGTCTTCTCATGCTTTGCTAATCAGAAAGATTGTACGGATAACTCGTGAAAGGGCTCTTTTTTTCTTCCAGTCTTGTTTGCAAAGTATGGTGGATCTGTGTGATAAATATTGAGTTCTTATTCATACTAGGACTGAAATGAGTTCATTCTGTGCCTCTGGAATATGAGAAAAATATATACAAAGGATATGTTTATATTTAATAAAATTAATAGCATAAAGCGAGTGCAAAGAAACTTATAAGCCTAAACAGCTTGGCAGGCCAATAGCCAGCAAATGTCTTAGAGTACTGCCAAACACGTAGAAAGCAGACCAGGCTCTCATCTGTTCTGAGGTACCAAGAAAGTATGTAACTCCCAGCCTCTTAAGGATGTTGTTTACCCAGGATGCAGCTTTATTCTGTCCTCTCAGCAGTTCAGTGTAGTTTTGGATTGCAGCAGGTATCTGCTAGGAGGTACCCCTGCCACTCAGGAGAAATGTGACTGCCTAAAAATGCAAGCAGTTGTGCTATGGCAGCTCTTCACAGCCAGATCCCAGAGTGTGTGTCCCCTTTTACAGGGCATTGGCACCCCTTTAGGAGGCTCTGGGGAAGAAAGCTGTGTTACCAGGGTAAAGCTGGAGAGAACATCCACATGGTTAGAGGGAGTCCTATGTACTGCTGTTGTGCTCAACTATGAGCTGCCAAAAAGCTGTGGAAGCGCTCTCAGCAAAGGATGCTGCCGCGTAGGTTGGTGAGCTTAATTGCTTCTTTAGCTGTTTGCAAATCCAATAAATGTCAAACTTTACCCCTTTCATACAGACTCTCTGCTTGGACAGTCTTTGCAGGGACAGTCTTTGGGTCGTGTGAAGCTGTAGTTCAGTGGTCCAGGCTAATAGCCCATTTTGTTCTCAATGTATGTTTTTTCAGTTATATAAAACTCTTGATTTCATGCAAGAACGGCATGTATAGTTTTAGAGTAGCTATGTAGTAGTTAATATACTGAAACTGAGCAATGCAGGTATTTGATTGAAATGAAGTGACCACAGTGACAAGGAGGCATCTGTTTCATTGCTGCAGATTTATTGCTTTTCTCATTTCTTTGCAAAATGTCCCCTGGCACTTAGAGCTCTATTGTCTAGTTCTCAATCTGCCACCTTTTAGGATGTAATTTTGGAAGGTTAGTTTTTTAATGTCTCCCTGTCTTATACTATGACTGTTCATAAGCATTTTTAACCTATTAGTGGATGTCTTATTAGCCTAGAGCTCATGCTGTAAGGAGGTAGTGATACCAGCCTCTTTTTTTTGTTGTTGTTGTTTTGTTTTGGTTTGGGGTTTTTTTTGTTTGTTTGTTTTTTGTTTTTGTTTTTACTTTGATGCCTAAGTCAGTGTTCAACATCTCAATGCTAACTACAAAAACACTCGAAGTTCTCGAAGTTGGATATTCAAGGGCAAATGCTTGTTCTTGCATGTCTTTCCATATTCCCATGGCCTCTGGAAGGAGATATGCTTTGAAAGAACAGGTCTCGTGAAAATCAGGAGGTACATATCTTGAATTATGCAACATTTTTTCTGCAGGTGGAAGTCATCCTCCTTTGTGCAGTTTTGTGCATTTACCTTCATCCTGCCTTGTTGTGTATTAAATCAGCTGATATCTAATGCAATTGGCAGAAGACAATCTAGACTTGTTTTTAAAAGGAAACCAATGGCACGTTGTCCTGCTGGAGTGCAGGGGGCGACTTAAAAACCAGTATGTGGGCTGTGACACAGATCATGCATATGAGTGAGAGTGGGGGGGAAAACACTTCCAAACAGGCAGTTACAGTAATATTCTGCCAGAGTTGAACTCTGAATGAGTATAAATTACTTCAAGCTTGCGTTACTGTTGTAAATAAAACCTGACAAAGCAATGAATTAAGACTGTGTATTCCCTCTGTAAAGTACTCAAGCTATTTACCTTACACTGTTGCATAGTTTTGCAGGCACAGTTTAAGTGGGAATGTAGAGATACTTTGAAAATATTTGGGAGTTTTCTTTTTATTTTAAGTGCGCTTCCCAAATCAGTCTGAACAGTACAATGACTGTGTTCATGCACACTGGGGTGTGATGAAAAAAGAGCTTCCTAACCACATGCTGCTACCAAAAAAAAAAAAAAATCAAAAAAACCAACCATAGACCATAAAGCTGTAGCTTCTGTTCTGCCGTAGCAACGAACCATGAAGTGATTTTGTCACTTATGTCACGTTTAGTACTTTGTCTGACTGGAGTTCCAGTTTCAAGTGTTGCTCTTTCTAACAATTGTAATATTAGTTGTTCAGATGATCCTGAAGGGTTTTGGAAGATCATCTGTTTGGACTTGAGTATGAATGATGGTTAGGCACTATTTCTAGCAATGCAAATAGTTCAGATCTCTGCTCTTACTTCCCAGTTACTGGGAATGGAAAGTCTGTGTCCTTCACAAAGAAAATGGCCTGCTCCTCATTGTGTAGAATAACTGTAGGAAAATATGAATCAATTAAGTCTATCTGAAAAAAATAAAAAGGAATATTTATTTCTAAACTCTTATTTTAGAAGCCAGTGCCTGGGCTTCTGACTTCTTAACAGCAGTCTTAATTCTTTAAAAAAAAAAAAAAAAAAGGCAAACCCTGGGTAAGCTGCAAGTTCTCCCCACCCCCAGCTAGAGCCTCTTTGCCTGCCTTTGCTTGTGTACTCTATCGGTTTCACAGTTCATATACTTGTGTTTTTTTAAATCTCCCCCTGCACTCTGGTGGGAAACATGTCTGCTGTTTCCTTTCAAACACACAAGGCTTGATTCTCCTCTCACAATGGCATAAATTGTGAAGGACTCCACTTGAAATCAATGGAAGTAAAGACATGTAAAATGGGGTGAGAGAAGAGCCTAGCCTCTGGTTTCTATTTTTAAGTGAGTCTGGTTAACCTAAAATTGTTCAGTGTGCCACTGTGACTTTAATTTGTAGATATCAGTTGCTATGCTTGTTTCTTTTCATACATAATGTATCATTTTCATATATAATACATCACAGCTAGTACCCTTAATCATGATGCACATATCTTTGACTTAATACCTTGGTACTACTACGTCAGTTTTGGTAGTTAAGAAGTACTATGTATGGTAAAGTACTTAACTTACTAGAGTCAGATCCTACAAAAAGTCTGAGTTATAGTTGTATTCCTGTGCAGCTCCCGAAGAAAAGAAGGGTTGGCTCTATTGCTACAACCTAAACTTTCTTTGTGGTTTTCTACTGCTTTAGTAGTTCTAATCTGTGAATTTTGTTCCTCATTATCCCAGTTCAAGATACTAATTCTACATAAACAAAACTCTCTTGGTTATTGCTGGTTTTCTGTGCTTGTAAAGTGTTTGTCTCCATTCTTATGTTTTCTACATGCTTAAGAACTTGCTACAACTTCAAATTTCCTCTGAACAGTGAAGTACTCTGTAATAAACCTAGAATATCTGCACACAGTTCTGGAGGTTGTACACATTTGTTTATTTTTTGGCAATGGCTTATGGTCCTTAATTACCATCAGTAGTCAAATAACAGAATGAGATTATACAGCAGTGCTGTAAAAGCTGTTCATGCTAGCTATGATCTGTACATGTGTGGATATCTAAGAACAGTCACCTCATTCATTAACCAGTGCTACAGACTCCAACTTTACCACTATTTAGTTTTTGAAATTAATGCAACGCTCTCTACCCTAACTGAAACATTGCTTTGACTGCCTCTTTCTGTAGTTTAAAAACCTCCTGTGAAATAGTTGCCTCCTGTAATGTATTCTAACTTGAAGTAAATCTATTGGTGCATTTGAATTTTTGTTTTCTGCTACAGTAGCAAATCACAGGTGTCCCCAAGGGAGTATCTTTAAACTTGAATACTGTGGTAGGCTTAATATATCACTTAAATTTTATCTCTAATTTTATTATGATGAGAGTGAAAATCCTGTGGTGTTTACCTGTTGGGTCCTTGAGCTTTCCCCTTCCATTTTAATCCACTAGCCCCCCAAAAAGTCAAGAGGTTGTTTAGCTACTATATGGTGGCCTTTTGTATCAGGGACAGAAGATGCCACAGAAGCTTACTGTGCTGCACCGGGTTGTAGTGATGCAGATCTCAACGTTCAGTGTGGCTTCCCAGACACAGAGGTGATGCACAACTGGCTTCTGACTTCTTGACTACAGTTGAGAATTCCAAGAGCAAATCCTTCCTTGTCCCAGCTAGGTTTTGCATTATTTACCATGGAGAAAATGGTTTATCATAGTCAATTCACTGTAGCTTTAACCGTGGCTTTTTTGAAGTATAGTTGTCTGACAGGTAGTGTGGTGGAGACTAAACTAAAATGTGGTGGTTGCTGCTGCTGTGAACTGCTGTGGTCACATGCAGCAGTGCTTGCCTTACAGCTGATATGGGGAGTGGTGGGGGCAGAGAATGGTCTATGATAGGTATACATAGGCTTGTTGGTCAAATAAGCTGTTCCCACCTGGAAGCTGGACACTTCTCAGCTTTGTTCAGGTAGAGCAGTCCTTGTTGTGGAGTAAGGAACTGACTGCCTTCCAAGTGCAGAGATGTGAAGATGGTCTTTTTGATGGAAGGCTTTACTCATTTGTTATCTCATGGCTTTGAGACTCATTCTGTCATGTAATTTTTGGAGCACTTTTAAACTCCTCTGAGAGTTATTATTGTGGAGGCTGCAATAAGTGTCTGGAAGAGAAACTACTTTTGGTAGTATTTTTAAAGCATGAGGTCTGGTGTACAAGTCATTTTTGGGTACAAGAGAAACAAAAATTTCTGTGGTTAGAGTGTCACTATCTATTGGAAAATGAGTCTCTAATGCAAACTGGTACATACAGCAAACTTGAAGAAAGACTGAAATCTTTGCCAAGCAATATGAAGCACCTTATCATTTTCATAGATAAAGCAGCTTCTATTGAAAAAGATATGTGAATAGAAGAGCATGCTTCTGGGTCTTTATTAGTTGTAGTGGTTAAGAACAAATCCAAGATAATAGCGGGTAATAAGACTGGTGACTTAAAGGCTCTGAACAAACTTAAGTAACTTTCTGCCTGTTGTAAAACTCATGATGTAAGACTTGACCTCAGAAAACGGAGATGGGTTTGAAGATCCAGAGCTTGAGCTTGTTTATAGGTAATTTTGAGGAGTTGTCACCACAAAATACAGAGCTGATGGTGCCATGCTTCTGCAAGACACAAATCTGTTTTGGAAGTCACAATACGGCCAATGTAAATTTTAGAAAGTGGTCCTTCTAGTAAATCATTCCAGAGCCATTTGCTTTCCATCTTGATTTGTATGTAGGCATCCTGAAAGCTCTGACTACCAAACAGTTCACTATGTACCTATTCCAGCTTTCTTTAAAAGCTACCTTTTTTCACGCAGATGCCTTCTGACAAGAGACCTCAGATAAATGCTTGGCACTCATGTCTTTTGTGGCAGAAAGCAAAAATGTAGGGGTCAGAAGTGTGAACAGATTACTCCTGAATAATCCCTGTATTCTATAACGGGTCTGTGTCAAGGCATACACCATAAGAAAGTGTTTAAAACTCTTTTAAAAGATGCATGTGTTAAGGACAAAGGTGTGTGTGCTGGGAAAGTAGAGCAATGTTTTGCATAACATCAGCAGGCTCTAAGGTTTTATGTGACTGTCCTCTTTAAGGAAGGTAAAAATTATTAAAAATTGGTATGCTGTGGAAGGGTGCGTAGAAAATACATATTTCTTGGCATCCTTCCAGAATTACTATTTAGAGGCAATTTTGTAACATTGATGTCTAACAGCATACTGGTAACCTCAGTTTTCTTTTCCATGGAACAGTTCCAGCCCTCACTTACAAATTAGCTTGCTCTGTGATACCATATGGAATAAAATAAATATCAGGACACACTGCAAAACATTTATGCCTAAATTTCTGACCAAAGTATGCACATAGTTTGCTATAGCTATGAATTTGGCCTTCAAGAAAAACATTTTGGAAGACACCTGATCATGTGTGCACATGCTGCGCCTGTACCACCATAGCACACTTCTGTAAGGAAGCCTGGGATCCACTCCTCGAAAGGTGAAACATTTCTGTAGCTGCCAGGCCAACACTGTAAGGTGCAGTACCAGTATGGAAGCAGAGCATACCAGCCTGAGAAGGTATAGATGCTTATTAAGTCTATGCTGTGACAGCTGTCTGCAGAAGAAATGCTTGAGAATAGTCACCTTGAAACTGCATAGATGAAAAATACGCGGAATTAATGATAGTCCTTGACACTTCCACTAAAATACTGAAATATGGGACTTGAGTTCCAGCTATACTTCTGGTTTTGCAAAGTAAATTGGACTATTGTGATAGAGCCTGGCTTGGCTCTTTTGAAGCTTGTGACTCCAGGGAAGCGTAGGGTCTTGCAACAAGGAGGGTAACAGCCAAGTCTGGTCAAGCAAACACCAAACACAGACTCAAAGATGATAAATGTAGTAGATAACTGGTAGGGTATGGAAAGCTCATAGCCTGTGCTGTTAGGGCTCTGGCTGCTACTATCCAGTGCAGGCCTCACAGTCCTGGGGGGAAAAGGCAATATATTCATCTCTTCACTGGGGAGAGGTGCAATGGAGCTGCAGCCATGGAGTCAGTGTGACTTGTGATGGTGGCTTACTGTATTGCTGAACAAAAGGTCGATGAATTGTAATAGAGTGATTTGGGTTGGAAGGGACCTTAAAGATCATCTAGTTCCAACGCCCCTGGCATAAGCAGTGACACCTTCCTCTGGACCAGGTTGCTCAAAGCCCCATCCAGCCTGGCCTTGAGCACTTCCATGGATGAGGAATCCACATGAAGTTCTTCTCCTCAGGACTGCTCTCAATCCATTCTCCTCCCAGCCTGTACCTGTGCTTGGGATTACCTTGACCCAGGTGCAGAACCTGGCGCTTGGCCTTGTTGAACTTCATGAGGTTTGCACAGACCCACCTCTCAAGGCTGTCCAGATCCCTCTGGATTGCATCCCTTCCCTCAGCCACACCACACAGCTTGGTGTCGGCGACCTTGCTGAGGGTGCACTCGATGGCACTGTCTGCGTCGCCGACAAAGATCTTAAACAGCGCCGGCCCCAATACCGACCCCAGGCGAACGCCACTCGATAGAGAGCTCGTTCCGCCCGCCGCCTCAGCCTGGGCGGGCGGGGCCGCTCCTGCAGCGGGGGCCGCTCCTCTAGCGGGGTCCCGGCGCCGCCGCCCCGCTCACGGCACCGCTGCGGCCCCCACCGCCCCCGCCAGGTGGCGCCCGCGTGCTGGCGCTGAGCGCGCGCTTGCTCCTGCTCCCGCTGGGGCAGGGATCGGGATCAGCCCTGGGAGAGCTGATGTTAAAAGGAGCACGGCCGGGCGCGGGGGAAGGACAACGCTCGTGCTTTTCGCAATGCGCTTGTGGCACTCGGAACACTTCTGCCTGGCCGTGTTTTCAAGGCTAAAATTATTTCAGGGACGGATTTGCAGTGGTACCAAGAGCAAAGCAAAGTCTGCCTTTTCTTTCCCCTTTCCGGATTTGAAGGACAGATGACAACCTGCCAATGTAAAAAGAAAAAACAAAAACAAAACCCAAACAAAACAGCCAACAAAAAAACCCAAACAAACAAACCCCCAAACAACACAGGAATTTTTTTCCGTTCCTCTGCATGCTTGGTCTCTGTTAATTTGCCACTGTTCCAAATTACACTGAAACCCAAAGGAAAAGGGAACAAGCTGAAAGGTCCCAACCTGTCCACTCAAAGATCTGTGTAGGTGTTCATCTTTTAGGGGGACATCTTGCTTCATTTTTTCTGTCAGGAGAGGATGGACGTGACTTTGGAAGTAGAGCTAGAGAAGTGAGGTAGAAGGTAGCCCTTGGCCTCTGGTTGCCCCAGCTGGCCAGAGGGTATGGCAAGAGCCTGGCAGGCTATGGCATTCCATGTTGGTGACTATGGACTCCACTCCAGAAGACCCTGGATAGGCAAGTGTTTGTGTTGCCTGTTGTGGTGGCAGCTCTGTGAGGGTGCAAGTGGTCCCAGTACGTAGGTGGAGGCAGGAGCCTTCTCACAGCCACTCCACAAACATGGAAGACAACAGGAGAAGTCCATGCACTTTGATGTGGTTCTCTAGGGCCCTGGTAAGCTGCCCAAACTAGTTTAACCAGGCCCAGAGGCAGCAGAGCGAGGAAGAAACGGGCTCTGCTGAATAGCCAAAGGAGCTCTTCCTTATCACCCTCATTCCTGGGGAGCTTTTGGCCAGAAGTGAGCCTGTCCCAAAGATACAGGAGCGAGATAGTCCTGCCTGAGACTGAAGGAGAAACGTGTTTTGTTAATAATTGTGAGGAGGCCATCTGGGGTCAGTAACTGTTGGTTCTCCTTTTCAAGGAAGGATAGGCAGGTGCTAAATTCAGGCTTGCAGAGTAATTCTGCTTGGGATGCAGGCTGTGACTGCCACTGCTTCCCTCTAATGGCCTTGGAAGGAGAAGGGGCACCTAAGGACGTTTCTGAGACTTCAGGCGGATTGTGCCTTCAAACAGCAGTGTCCATATCTTTCAGTGGATGCAGGGTGACTGTCAAATAGGGAGGGATGTGACTCACCTGGCAAACTTGAAAGGGTGACAGCCTGCAGCCAGATTTGTAGATCAAAGCCTTCAAGAGCTTCAACCTGAGCTGCATGGTGAGCTCCTCCACATGCATTAAACTAGTCTAACTGCAGAATGAATGGAATACTCAGTATTCACAATTTTCTGCAGAAAAGAAATGGGGAGGAATTGTTGGCCCTGTAGAATTTGGGCATCTGGCCAACTTGACCAAAATATTGTTTAAAAATAAGATGATGGTTTTTCAGAATTTTAGGCATGTGGTTTGAGAATTTTTAGTTTAATTCTTGTAAACATTATCTTGTTAACATGAAAAATGTTAGTAGTTTTATAGACTTTCTGATAGGGCTGTGAGGCAGAGGTGCTAATAATGAATCACCTGGGTGGCAGGTGTTATAACCATTCAAAAATAGACCAGAAGCCTTTTTTTATTATTTTTTTAAATCTTTTACAAATACCGATTAGTCCTACACTAAATAAGACTTGTCTCCTTTTGTACCCTTCTTCCTACAGGAGAAAAAAACACATTCTTTTGGGAGTGGTTTGGGGTTTTTTGTTTGGTTGTTTGTTTTTTTTTTTCTGGAGGGGATGTTCCTTGATTTCAAGCTTGGGAAAGGAAACCCTCAGTGGTAAATAACTGGGTAAGGATCTAGCAGGATGGGCTTAAATGAAAGTGCCTCGTTCAGCAACTCCTCTCCCTTCTTAATTGTACAATGGACTTTCTCAACAGTGCTTCCTGGTATTCATCCAAGACCTTCAGCTCTGATACGTGTAAACAATTAGCATTCTCCCACATGGCACACAAGCACTTGGGTTTAGCAGTGTATTTCTGTGTGGCAGTAGTTTAACCTCCTCAAGGAATTTTTCTGTCCTCCTCCTGTCTTTTTCTTCTGTGTCCTTTCCTCACAGTTGTTTGTTGCTGATTTATTCAATTTATATGCAGGTTCTAAATACAGCTGTTTCTACATGATGCTACTGTCTTCTCTCCCTTAAGAAGCTATAATTGCACAAAAATGTCAGGTTTTAATTGTATATATCTAGTAGTCCCTATATAATGTTAATACCTGCTTTTCAGTTTGTTATAGCAGTAAGGTGCTGATGGGAACATAATGTTCCACTCTCTCATACGGCAAAAAAAAAAATGAAGTGGTTCCTGGGCATTCTGTGAGGTTTCTTTTATTTCTGTCCTCATCCTCTACTGCTTTTGAACAGAGTATGATATCAGTTGTCTCTTGACTGGTCAAAAGCACAATACAAGAATGTGGAAGCAAGAACTCCTATGAAATTACATTGCCTGCTGTTATATAGCTTGGCCATTGGGAGACAGGGAGTTAGATGTGTGGTGCAGAACCTCTTATATAAGGTGTTAAAATGGGTTGAAAATCAACGTCTAATGAGAGACTCTTAAAGGTGCATCTCCAAATCAGCAGGACTTAACCGGTGTGGAATATGTACAGATGAGCACAGTCTGGCAACTCTTTCTTAGCCAACTGAAAAGTTAAAATGGTTGATTCCTATGAGCTTCCAGAGAGCGGAAGGTCTCCTAAACAACAGCTTACTTTGAGTGAAGCATTGCTCAGCCCTGGTGCTAGTTTTATTGTGCAATCATGAGGCATGAAAATTGCCATATAAAAAGTGCTCAGTGCTGCAGTACTACTTTTAAAAAGGAAACCAAGCCCCAAATTTTTGAATGTTGTTGCACTAGCTTCCATTTTTCATCAGAAAACGCACAGCCTGAATGATAAGTTTACAAAAAAATAACTTTTTCAAGTGTGATGAGGTATTAGAAACAGCATAGAATAGAATCTGAATGCCAGTCCTTTGAATATCAGCCACAGCTGAAACACTTCAAGATTAAGCATGTAATGCCTGTGATCATCTTGGTCTTCAGCAACGTGTGCAAGAAATTGACTTCAAGGATCAAAGTTACCCATATTTTACACCAGAAAAGCGTGAATTACAAATAGCTGGAAATTTACCCTTCAGTGATTATTTATCTGTCAGTAAAGACCTTTAGAACAAGGGAGAAATGGAACTGGCCCTTACTTTCTGAACAGTTTTTTTTCTTGTAATGACTAAGGTTTCCTAGCCAATATACTTTGCATTTAAAAGTGGAAATACTTTTACGTGGAACTTGGAATGTGTAAGTCTTACGGCAAGTACTAACTGAATATTTTGTCTGACTGACCATTTCTTATTAATTACAAAGCTAGAAGTAGATTGGGTTGATAAGGCATAACCCTGAAGCTGCTTCCTGTACATGATCTTTAGTGTTTTTAAAATTCTTTCCTTATCACATTCTCATCGTATCTGGGATCATGACACAGGCCTTTAGGGGATGACAGGCTGTGGTCCTGTGGGATTTTTGTTTAAGTCTTTTAGCATAAGTTTTAGGAAGCTTCTATTGAGTAGGTAACACTTTCAACTTGATGATAGCATGCTGTCTGTACTCTGGCATGCAAAGACTAGTACAGGAATACAAAACATTGACATCACAGGCAACAGTCTGAAGTTGATATTCCATAATTCAGTGTTTATGTTGTGACTAGAGCAAGCTAAGATTTGATGGGCTTTTTAGCTCAAGGAAAGCCTAGTGAAGTAATTAAAACTCGCAGTGTTGCTTCAATCTTAAAAAGTATCTTTTAAATGTAGACAGCTCTTGCCCCTCACTGAAGCTTGAACTAAATATTGAAGACATTTCTTGAAATAAGACAAAATACATTGAAAAACAAGAACAGGGTGTTTTTGTTTGTTCTGGAAGTTCAACTAAGTTCAATTGAAAGGCTGACATTACAACAATGACTACTGCTAAATGCTTTCTTCATAGATCACCTTTTTGCGTCATAAAACCATTTTTTAAATGAAAACCTAAAATGTCTCCTGTCCCTTTCTGTAGAACATATAGCTCTGGTGCCACTAGTTGTCTTTCTTTTTTTTGGGGGGAGGGGTAGGACTGAATCCATTTGATTGACCTAGTGAGCTTCTTCTATAAAGCCCAAAAGCATATGTTGTGTCTGCGCAGCATCTGAACAAAATGCTTCACAGAAGTATGTAGTATCAGCTGGGAACCTAGGTCGTGAAACAAAATGCAGATCTACAACACTGGAAAAAACCATCCTCTGTACCATGTCCAACTTGCAATTTCTTAAGTCTAAGCTGATGTTTCATTAAGGCAATTCTGTACACAAATAAAGCAAAAAAATGTCACTTTAAAAAAATCCATTGTTGTTCTTGAAGTGTTTGTACTCAGTTTATAATTGATACTTAAGCTGTATCTGTTCATCTGACTTGCTTTTGTTTTGTTCAATAAAATGTTGCTGCACTGTTGCCGTGGAACACCTTAAATTATTGGAATAGAGTGACATCTGGCAAGTATTGACTACTTTTATTCCATCACTAGCATATTTTTCCATCTGTACTTTGATTAAAAAGAAAAAAATGAAGAATGTCAAGTGTGAATGTGTGTTTTTTCCCAGTTATTTTTTCTGATTAGTAGAGTCTGTCAGGGGGACACTTAGAAAAATAAACTTATTATGTAATGAGTCTCATTTCCATTTAATGTATTGCATGCATTCTTTCCTAATATTGGTTATCTTGGTCGATACTCAGGTCTACTCTTCTTCCACTCAATGACTTGAGTCCTCGATGATTACACTGGTGAACACAGAAGGAAAATGGTGTGCAAGGGAATGCTAAGAACACGAGAGGTAAACAATCTGGAGAGACAGAGAAGATAAAACAATTACTATATATACTTTTCAAACAGTTCTTTCTTTCATTTGAATAGAAGCAAGCTTATAGTGATCCAATACAGCTGGTAATAAAATGGCAGTATAGCTCTGACCTGAGTGGAAGTTCTTTAGTGGATAACTTAACTAGGGTGTTGTACTTGTCAGAAAACAAAGTTGTTGTCTGAGCAGTGTGTACATCTCTACCACCTAGCAGTTTGCTTAGAAAAGCAAATACAATAGACATCATGCTCAAAAATGTTTAATGGAGGATGACAGCACTGGAGCCTTTCAAGAGTGTGCTCACTGAGCTAAAGCAGTCACTGCACTGGATGGGAGAGTTTGATGACAGCTGTAAAACATCAGTCTTCATACCCATGGATCACTGGAAAACTGAGTTTTGAACCCTTAGGTTTACTTTAACGTCAGGTCAAACCAAATACAAATCTTATGTGAGAGCTGGCACAGTTACTCCCTGTGTTACCCACAGGAGAAATTACAGGTGCTTTTGTAGAACCATGCTGTTTGGAAACAACCTCTGGAGGTCAGCTGATCTAATCTTCTCTCAGAGCACAATCAACTGAATTCAGACCACCCTGTATCAATGTAGCATGTGGATTTGTGCAGCATGCAAGCAGGTCTCTTAATAAATAAGCCAGTGTTTCTATGAATTGTATCTTCATACATTAGAATGCCTTTAGTAAATCATGTGTTCCCACGGGAAGAATGGGGATAATAGAAAAATTCCGGTTTCGTTCCTTGTGTGTCCAGTTGCTCTTTGTGGGTGCAGTATGGCATCATGATCAGTTATGAGAGTATGCTGACCTGTTTGTCTGACTTCCTTCATTCTTAGATGCCTGGTTGCTAAAGTAGCTGGCTGCATGGTCAACCAAGTGGCACCTGAGTAACAATATCTTCCAGTGCTGTTAGAAGGGGATTAAGATTTAAGTAGGTGCTAAGTTGTTTTACTTTTGAAAGTAACATCTAAAATACTAATTTAGAGGCAGTAATCGTGAAATACAGACTTCATGTTGTGGTTTAGAGACATACTGTAATTGATGAGCAATTGAGTTTTGTCGTGCTAAAGCAACTTGGTCATTATGTAGGACAGCAGACCCAATCATTCACAACCCATGAATGGTCAGGGGTTTGCTCTCAAAACATTTACAAGATCATAAAATTCTTCAGAAACAACTTCTTCTGAGTACCAGTTTAGAGTACTTCCAGAGGAATACATAAATAAAAGGCAATAAAGATTGTCATCTTCTAAATCTACATGGTATGAAATAAGGTTGAGAAACTGGTCATTCTGGATGATTAGCAATCTTGCAGCTCAACTTGAACCTCCGAGTTTGGTTTGGTTTTCATATTCAGCATATTTGCAGTATGCTCCCTTGCAAGTAGCTGAAGTTGCATGTTTGTACCTTTCAGAAAAAATTTTTATGAGTGTGGATTCCTTCCAGGTAATTTGGTAGTAAAAGGGAAGTTTGATTAAGTCATAGTTACACTTTAAAGAACAGCTCAGATGTTTTGGATGCCCAGAGATACCTACAACAATTTAGTGGAAATTGGCTTTGAGTGGGGATTATCGTGGAGACTGTAATTTGATTCCTATTGCTTTTCTGGGCATCTGAAAATAGTCAGGGAACTGCTTATGTGTGAGCATAACAGGCCTATCTATTGCCAGGGAGTGCTGATGGCACTGATAGGTAATTTGGCCATGCAGAGAAAACGTGTCCTTCCAAGGACACGTTCTGCACTGTTCTGTCTGCATTGATGCTTTTTTTGGTTGGGTTTGGAGGATTTTTTGTTGCCATGTTTTGTTTTGGTTTTTTGTGTTACTGTCTAGCATGCCAGAGTCTATTACTGTTCCATCAGTTTACAGTGTTCTATATAGGTAAGTAAAACTTTTTATTCTTTCTGTAAGTTGTTAATTGCTTTTCAGTTCTGTTTGTATAGAGTAAGTATTCAGATACTTCAGCCATAGAAGTTCATATATTATACTTCAGGCCTCCGGTACTCTTTACTAATACAAACAGCTAATTCCTACCCCCAGTAAACCTGTCTCATGTTCTTCCTCACCTATGCCAATGTGCAAATGCAAAATAACAGAGAGGTTCAGGGTATCACTCTGAATGTGCAAGTGGAATCATTCAACATGGATACAGCAATAATAGCTTGAGAGCAGTAAAGGGAAAAGTGATCACAGAGGGCTTGGTTCCATTGGCTTAGAGCGCTGTTCAGATAAATGCTGCTGTGATCTACCTCTCCCTTTGTAGTGGCATTCCTGCTTGTCTAACCTCATGGTGAACTGGTTTTAAAAAATCAAATCAACAGGAAATTTCACTTCATTTCTCTTTTTCTTTTGGCAGAGTTAGCTTTTTGCTTGAATAAATTCCTCTGCAGTTCCACCATGCAATCAGCTGAGTGCTAGTGCTGGCACAGTGCCTGTCATCTGCATGGAGGAAGAAGGCAGAGTCCATGTATTATCCCAACCATAAGTGGGTTTCAGTTGTGTCTTAGAGGTCCCAAGTTACGCAATTCTTGTGCATCTTGCTTTGTCTTGTTCTTCAGTTACACCTACTTCTCCCCTTCAGGTCTATTTACAAGACTCACTTTTATGACTTAACTAATAGTGAAATGTTCCTCAGAAATGGTGGAACCCACCAAAATAATTGGGAATGCTATTGCCTTGGATTACTGCTTCTGGTGGTGCAAAGATTATTAGGGATTGGAACCCTTTGCCTGCCATTTCTTCATCAGCATGGCTGTCACCCCTGGCCTCTTTGCCAAAACTTATTGCCCCTCCCCAGCAGAGGTGATGGAGTGTAGTGTGGGTTGACAAGGTTTCAGTTAAAAGCAGGGATAGAATCATAGGTCTAAATCCAAATGGTAGGTAAAGAGTACATGCTATGGGGAAAAAAAAGTATATCCCTAGGTCTAGGATGGGGGAAGTAATTACAAAAGCTGAGGTTTCCTATATGACAGACTTTTAAAAATACATTTTTCCTGTAGATAAAATATGAGAAGGTTTGTCCCTAGTGCCTTTTTGTTGTTGTTGTGTGATAGGCTGTGAGATGGAATTAATTCCAAATAAAAACAAACAAACATTTGTTTGTTTGTAACTAATTGTGTTTGGTTTATAGTTTACCACTCAATCTTCTGGGTCTTTTTCTAGGGTACTATACCTTATTTTGGTTTGTGGTTTTTTGACTGGTGTTTTGATGTGGGGTTGTTTTGCTTTGTTTGATTTGGTTTGGTTTAGTTTTGGTTTTAAGTGCCAGGAAAAGACTTCAATGCCATAATGATCTTATTGCAGATAAGGACAGCAGTGGTAAGAGATTTAAGAATGCTTTACAGTAATTGTCAACCTTTAAAAATCTCTGGAACTTGCTAGATATTGAATGCTAATTCTCTTCAGTGTAATTGTGCTGTATGGATTTGTAAATATCTCCTGTGTTTTCTGTTCTTATTTGATTGTTTGATCTGCATTGTACCCAGAAATGCAAACTCAGATCTGATGTTTATAAACAGTTGCTTGTATACATCAGGTGTACAAAAGCAGAAAAACAAGAAAAAAGAAAAAAAAAAAACCTGTTTAACGCATTCCTATTGTGTGTTCACTACTGTGCTCTTAATGAGGACTTCAGAAGTCCCACATCTGAGGGCTTGTAGAGCAGTGCTGTGCCAAATTGTCTGTTGCTTCCTCATTAAGCTTTACTAAGTACTGAGTTTTGGTGTTGTCAGAGATTAGTTCCTTGAGGAAGGGAAATGCTAAACAATATTAAAGGCTATTTAAAAGATGGTGCTCTGACAGTAAGTCGACGGCAGCAGCAGCAGAGGCAGTAGCGGCACCCAAGGTAAGCCCGGGGTTTAGAGCTGTAGATTCAAGCACCGCAGGGAAGTTCCCGAGCCCAAGGACACCTGAGCAGCAGCCCCACCCGGACCCGGCAGGTCTTGGCAGCCAATTAGGCAAGCAAAGGGCCCCAATTAGGGACGTTGCCAGGACCATCTGCGGGAGATTTAAAGGGCTCCGGGGAGCGTGAGTGACACGGAGGGCAAAGGGGAGTGTGGTGTGGCAGTTTGTGCAGGAAGGGCACAGCCACTGCTGCTGCCAGCAGGAGTATGGTGACCCAGACAGAACTCTCCCAGGAAGGACACAGCTGTGTCTGAGTCTGGTGTGTACTGCAAGACAGTGCAAAAGACACTTGTGAGCGGTGGGAACAGGTGAATGATCTGTTCTGTCTAGTGGCAGAGCTTATGGAAGAAGTGAAAAGACTGAGGAGTGTTAGGGAGAGTGAAAGAAAAATAGACTGGTGGAGTTTTACCCTTCCAAGCCTGAGAGAAGCTCAGCAGGAGTCAGAGATGCCCTATCTCTCTTGCCATTGGGCAGAAGGAGGAGAACCTTCTGGATGGGGGGTAATGAAAGTGAGTCCCTGCTCAGGGAGGTGGAAGAGTCCCCTCTCAACCTCCATCACCTTCCCAGGTGTCCTTACAGAATAGGTGTGAGGTCCTGGATCTAAAGGGTAGGCAGATGACACTAGGGAAAAAAATCTGGACAGTCTCCCAGTTGCACTCTGTCTATCAGACAGATCACGACCTCAGGTGTTAAGAAGAAAACAAGGGTGGTTGTAGGAGGTGACTCCCTTCTGAGGGGAACTGAGTGCCCTGTATGCTGCCCAAAGCCATGCCACAGGGAACTCTGCTACCTCCCTAGGGCCTGACTAAGGGATATTACCAGGAGACTCCGAGAACTAATTCAGCCCTCATTATTACTGAGTGCTGGTTGTCCAGGTTGGCAGTGATGAAGTTGACAAGAGGGCTGAATACCAGTGCAGTTAAAAGGGACTTCAAGGCTCTGGGTCTACTGTTGATGGGACAGGAGAGCAGATGGTGTTCTGTTCAATTCCTTCAGTAGCAGGGATGAATGATGGAAGGAACAGGAAAACCCATGTTACCAGTAAGTGGCTTAAGGGCTGGTGCCATCAGTGGAATTTTGTTTTATTTGATCATTGGGCAGTTTTTACAGCACCAGGCCTGCTAGAGGCAGATGGGCTTCATCTCTCTAGCAATGGGAAAAGGATTGTAGCCCATGAGTTGGCAGGGCTGACTGAGAGGGCTTTAGACTGGGTTTGAAGGGGGAAAGGGATGAAACCAGGCTCTCCTAAGATTTCTTGATTGAAGTACATTATTGTGAGTCTCAAAAACTGGTGATGATAAACTTCATAAATGTTTGAACTAAAGAGTGATTAAGATTGATTTAGGCAAGTTGTGGCTATGAAGTACTTGCCAAAATTGTTACTTCATTATATCCTGCTCCTAGGGAAGGGAGATCCTGATTGCAGCTGTGTAATAAGTAGGCCACACCATGCTTTAGCAAAGAAGCCAAGAATATAATGTATAGAAATAAGTTCATTTGAGGTGATACCTATAGTTATGTGATGAACTGATGTTGAAGCTCTTTATTGCCAGCAATCTGTGCTGTTCTTACTGTGCTTAAATTTTCCTATGTATTCTTGTAAATACAGATCTTAAGAAGAAAAAAAAAAAAGCATCAGATTTATTAATGCGCCTAAGAATATGCAAAACAGGCAATGCATCTTCACATGGCCCATTGGACTGCTGCATGATATCTTCTGCTGTTACACTGTGTAGAAAGACTGGATGTTTAAAAAAATTATTAGAAAAAAGAAAGCAGGCAAGGACTGGAAAATTAAGTTGTCAGATTCTCCAGCTGCAGTAAAAAGCAAACTCAGATTCTAGCTGCTGAGATTTCTACAGCACTTGGCTAATAATGCATTATCTTGCTGTATTCTTGACTTCGATCAGCTACTCTGCTGAAGTGGGGGTCCTGGCTGTCGGAGTCTTTCCCACTTTCCGTGCCCAGGAATGAATGGCTGGAGCTCTGAGAGAACAGATTGTCTGGCTCTTTTTTCCTTTCTTTTTAGCCAACCTTGTTTCCAATCTGGTCTGTAGATAGCAAGCAGGGACTGGCTATGAATAATGTCTGTGTTGCTTAAAAGTGACATCTGTGACTTGCCAAACTGCCTACGTGAAATGCTTCCAATGATCTAGCTGTTGCTCATGCACCCCTGTAGGAGGGGGACAGCAGCCTTAGGGCAGAACCAGAGTGCTCTGCTTCACTTTGTTGACCTTGGGCATGCACTGCTCTATCCCAAGATCCCAAATCCTGGTGTATGTGATCCACTTTGAAATGGTGCCGAGGCTGGAGCGGAGCCACACGCCATTCCTGTTGCTGATGGCTGTGCCTGCTCCTGCTGTCATACAAGTGGTAAAATGCAGGAAAAACAGGAATTCAGAAACCCTGTGTTCTGATACATGTCTTTTTCTTAAAGAGTTTATGTATCAAGATTGACTCATGAGGATTTCACAGAGAAAGCTGAATTTCCATTTCAAGGGTTAATACACAGATCTTTTGAAAGTGATAATACGGACAGTAGATCATCCTAGTGGTGGCTGAGAAGTATAATTTAAGAGACTTCTGAGCTTTATCTGCCTCTAAGAAGGGAACAGGATAGTTGCTCAGCTGTAATTAAAACTAGGATCTAAAAGGCTCATTTCTCTGAGGTGCGGGCTCGCACAGTGCAATATAATAGAAGTTTTGATTTGAAGGGCTGCAGTTACTGCTAGCATCCATAGTCTGGAGAAAATACTGATGACAGATTGCTCTCACTGTCATGGCAAGTTCTTTATTCTACTATATTTCATGATGCTGCCATGGTTCAGCCTAGTGATTGTGGCATCTTTCCCTACCTGCACTAAGGTGTGTGTAGTGTTTGTACTCTGTATCTTTAAAGGCAGGTCAGTGTTAGCAACCATTCAGAAGAGATGGAAAGACCTTTTTTGTAGGAGGGAGGAAAACTAACAACAAAGACAGTTAATTGAACAAAATCCACTCATTTATCTGTAACCTTTCACATCTGTTAGCTGTCCTGAGTGTTGATTTAACAAGGAATCTAGAGATAAGTACTGAAGAAGAATTGTTTGCCATGCTGACATCTTTCTTCTCGGTTGGTAAAACCAGGAAAATAACTCTCACATATGGGTTGTAGTTTGTTGTGCAGAGAGGTGGTTTTAGAAAGAGTTCTCATAGTGAATTCTGTTGAAGAAGCACTAATTACAGCTTTGAAATCTACTGAAGCAAATGACTGAATGCTGTCTTAAGAATACTGTTACTTTGAGTTGGACTTGATGATCCTTGGGGGTCATTACCAACAGGATGTTCTATGATTTTTTTAAAAGAAAATCCACAACATGAGATCCTTAGAAACTTGAGTTAAACTTGTCAACACCCAATTAAGTTATTTTTTGGCCTTTTTATCTCAGTTTCTTTGAGACAGCATGTAATTAAAATAACTTACAGCTTGGGTCATGTTAACTTAATAGTATAGCCTGAAAAAGATCCACAAAACATAACTATTACTTGTTTTTACCAATTGATCATGAAAAGTCAAGGTACTGAGTTTAGTTATGCCTAAGGAAATCAGATAGAGTTGTAGGGTAGGATGCCTTTGCACACAGACTGACCAAGTTTGTGTGCAGTTTGTCTCCTGGATATTCTTCTGGGACTTCTACTACACACAAATGAATAAAGCTTTACTGCTGTGTCAGTATTTTTTAAGCCAGCAGGAGAGGTTTAGGGCTTGGGGTTTTCGCTCCAGAGTTGCTTTTAACTTCACATCTATACTCTCCAAAAACCTAATAGCTAACAGGATGGGTTATTCTCCATCATCTGTGTAGTTACTGATTGGTTGTTTTGAGGAACTATAGTATGCAGATACAAAGACAATCCTTTGAAACCAACTCTTGCATCTGCACACAAGGTTTCTCTTGTAATGGATAAATAACTTGGTGTTAAGGTGTGTACTTTCGGAAGTTCTGTTTCCTGTCTAGCCAGGAGATGGCTCTGTCTAGCTATTCCCAAAGGACATCAAGATTTCTGAAACAAGAGATAACTGGTATTCCTTGGGAGATCTAAATTTGGTGCTTTATGCATCTGTTTCATGAATTTCAGGATACCTATAGGGAAAAGCTTGAATGGGAAAGAATTCTTAACAGAATTACAGTAAGAAAAATGGATGCATATGGACGTGATTGCTTGTAATTGGAGATCTGTTTGTAGAAGGTCAAGGTAAAGGCCTTACAATAGCCAGAACCTGGCTAAAAAAGCCTGGCAAGCACTCAGAGTTGTCTTGCTGCTGGAAACACAGCCTTTGAGCTGAAGCATAAGCAGCTGTGAAGCATGGTTTTCTTATTTCTCTACAAGTGTTGTAACACCTAGTATCTACTTCCACTGATCTTAAAATAAAATAATAATGGTACATGCTGAGTGGCCTCATGCTGTTAAGCCACTGATATTTGATCCTGTATCAGTCACAGGAACAGAGAAAGGAGGGGTACTGATCCACTGTTTGGTACTTAGTGGTCTACTACAAGACTGGGGGACTCAAGAGTAGAAATAAACACAGGCTGTTTTACTAAGTTGAAGCACCAAGACAAATACTCGAGAAAAGTCATTAAGAGCAATTGACCCATCGGCTAAGTATTCTGCAAAAAGTGAGGAGAGCACGTGTTGAGAGTCTTGAGTGCTGCACAGAGCGAACTATCAGATGAAGAAAGTGTTATGTGTACATAGATTCTATAGTTGAAGGACTCAGATGAAATAACAGTTACAGTCTGACTGTGAATTGTATTTTTGACCTTTTAATGGAGGTGGTGATCACAGTTCTTGCAATTCATACTCTTGTATCATCTAAATATGCACAAGTGAATCCTTGATGATTAGATCAGATGAAGTGATTACTGAATATCTTGTCTGCCATCACAGCTTCTTAGGTCAAAGAAAACAGTAATGTTCTTCCGTTGAGCAGTAGGTTATTAAGTGTTGGTTTTTTTCTAAAATCAAATTAAAACCAGGTAATTGGATAGCATAAAACTTCTTGTTGTTCTTCTGTTGTCTTCTCTGTTGCATTGCAGATGATTTGCTGAATTTAGACTCACATTGATAGGTCTATATAGTATTAACTGAACATGGGCCTCTTTAAATAGAAGATTTCAGTCTAATTGTACACTTTACTGGTGACAAATGTTGCTAAGACTCTACATAAGCAAACATTACTGAAAAAGGAGGAAACTGCAATTTACAGCCCTGAAGGCTTCAAGTAAAGCCTTCTTTGTCAGGATATTCAAATTCCAGGCACAAAAATGCCACATTTGGAAGTACTGTTGTAAGATTGTCTTAAAATGGCCAATAAATGTTGGTTTAGTTCATAATATTTGGTTAAATTTTCATCAGAGTTTAATGCTGAGAGATCAGCCTTCAATTTGAAAATAACAACCTAGGCATTTAAACTCAGGAAAATTTCTCCTGAAAAGAGAAAAGTAAAATATAAGCATTTTAAAGTTGGAATAATGTTAGCAACGTGACAGGTAGCATCTGTTTTCTGGAGATAGGACTCAATTTAGAACTTAAGGAAGTTGATTATGGAATGTTTTGAGGATTTTTATTTGCTGCTTCCTTTATAGACAAGTTGATTTGCATTTTCTTGATACTACTAAGATGTCTGTCTGATCTTGAGGTAAGAATATCAAATTAATTCAACACTTCTGGGAAACCCTGGCTAGTAAATATTACTAAGTTTGACATTATTATTGCCCTGGCTTCTGAAAGGCTGGACTTCTCTGTGAGATTTCACTGTCATTAGTTTCGTTTCGGAAGAAATGTGAATTTAGTTTGTTGGCTTTTTTCCCAGAGGCTTTGTGGAACTGAGTAGCTTTTGAATGTGGTTTGTGTTTTTGTTTTTTTTTGTTTGTTTGTTTGTTTTTTTTTACCTGACACTGAAAGATTTATATTATAACACTCAAGTATTTCTGACCAGTTATAAAATCTATATGGCTCAATGATCGTCTATAAATGTTTTGCAGTGTGACAAGGTATGAAGTTCTAATCAGTAGAGGGAGCTGTGTGCAAGATAAGTGGTTTCTTCCATTCTGTGGTCCAAGTTCTGCAAGGCAAGACAAGACCATTTTAAAAAGTTTTGCAAACTGGCTGACTTACTGTAAAATACCACTGGCTGTTAACTTAAAGGCACTAGTGTAAATTGATCTAAATGCTTTAGGGAAATGCATTTCTATACAAATGGGTATAACTGCAATTACCCTTTCTCAGATGGCCATGAAATCATAGATTGATCAAAGAAAAGTTAATTTTGAGATGCAAATCCAAACTTGGGCTGTACGTGTTTTGAGCAAAAAGTTGCAAAAAAGAATGAAAAGCACCCATTTGAAAATCTCTTTAGTATCTGTGAGGCTCATCAGTACAGGGGACATTTTTGTCTTAAATTTTCAGAGCTCATTTACAACTGTACAAACACCCACAAAGAAAACTTAATGCACTGATTTTTTCCCCCACCCTCATTAATCCTTGTACTTTTCATAGGTCTAAAGTAGGATGGTTTAACAGCTGCCTCAAGAGCAGCTGAGACATTCTTATTACTGCTCCTCTTTGAGAAGGGTGGGACAGGCAGATGGGGAAGGAACATTTCCTTTACAATCACGGAGGATCTAGAAATCAGACTTTAGTGTTACTTCATCTGAGTCTTCTAACTCTATGAGAATCAATGTGTGACTTTTAGTGCAGCACTGTGAAATAGAAGGTTTGCATTAGAAAGCTCTTAAGATGCACAACAGCTGGTTGCTGAACATGTAATTTTACCAAAGTTAAAATAAGTGATTTAAGAAAGAAGCTTTTTCTTGTAACTTGTGCATGCATGTAATTAGTAGGTTTAAAATTTTCCATCTGCATGATTGTTCTTTTGCATTACATAAGTCTCCAAGAACAGGTTTAATTACCTAATTAAGGCTATGGTTATTATTTCCTGTGGAACATTTTAATTACAAATAAAATCTGAGGTGAAGCATCTAATATTGAAGGAGAAGGTTTGTTCTGAGATTTTACAGCCATTTATGCTGGTATAACTTAGTAAATGTTTCCATATGAAACCCTAAGGAGCAGAAACTCTTATTTACATATATCCACCCACAGGAGCAATTCCTCCAAAGGTAGCCTGCAGAAGACATTTTTGAAGATGCTCTCAAGCCTCTTCGTACCTTGAAGTAGAAGGCCTGGAAATGGTTGCAGTTAAGTTGTATATGTTCTTTAAATAATTGTTTCTTAGGTACAGGGTGTGTTGGATTAGTGTCATAGTTCTGATTTTAGCAAGGAATTTTTCTTTCCCTTCCCCTTACGTGTGTGCTCTGTATATGGGCCATCAGGTGAAAAAAGGAATCGGCCAGGTCCACTACTGGCCGAGAGATTAGTGTCCTTGACAACGAAGGGGGGGGGGGGGCTACTGTGTGACTGGAGGGAGGTTGGGATGTGGGGCTGGGAGTCAGCTCAGCTCTGTGCCCTGAGCAGAGCCTGCTGCGAGCTGCAGACACTGCCTGGTTCTTTTCTTTCCTGTCAGAGGGGAGCTTTGCTGCTGCTATCTGCTCAGCTGTTGCTGGCTGCAGGCCCTGCTTACAGCGAATCCTAACCGGATGAAGTTTGTGAGCTTTCTTCCATTGGGAGAACTTTCTGTTTTATTGCTATTTTTTTTCCTTCCCCCCCCCCATTCCCTCTCTCCTTTCCCAGTGTGGGAAGGGGAACTGAGTTGTTCTTTTTGGTTTTTGGTTTGGTTTTTTTTCCCCTTTCCCTCTGACCTACCGGGAGGGTATTATTTTGCCACATCCCACGTGGCAGTGACCCGGGATCCTACAGCGCCGCCTGGTGACAGGCACTGGACATTACAAGTTCTACTCCTCCAGTGACCCAACAGCGCCACCTGGTGAATGGTTCAGGACATTACAAGTTTTTCATCTCCCGTGACCCGACAGCGCCCCCTGCTGACTGTGGTTGGAACTGCACCAAAGAATGCAAAAAATTGAACTATTTTATTTTCCTTTTGCCGGCTTATCGGTTTTGTTCTTGAAGGGGATTATTAGTGGGTATAGGAGTATTGCTTGGTTGTTTTACTTTTTTTTTTCGTGTTCCTGTTAATACACACATACCTTTTAATAAAGGGCTGTTATTTTTCCTTTTTCCATAATTTGTTTTCCTTCAATCGGAGCCTCTTAATTTCGGATTTATAATTGCTTAGAAAGAGAAGTTTGGGTCTTTTCTCCTAACCCATCCTCAGCAAAAGACCCTTGTCTCATTTAAACTGGGACAATTAGTTACTTAGATCTTGATGGAATGGTGGTCAGGTTTTCCATAGCATGTGTGTTTTTGAAGGTTTGCAAAATACAGGACAACAAATGGAATTTCTTCAAAATTCATGTCACTAAAGTATTATTATTAGAAGGTCTTAATTAGTTCTTTAATGACTAATAAAAAGAAATTCTCCATTTAACACAGAGATTTTTCTTCATGATGAGAAGGCACTAGAGGAAGTACAAACATAGACTTTCTCCAAGTCCTGGATTCTCAGGAAAGATGCCGATCTTTCAAATTAAATGTTGAAACCTGCAAGCAGATTGGCTGAACTGCTTTTCTGGTTCTTCAGATTTTATACTTTTCAAGAAAGGGGCATTTTATATGGGAAGATGCTCTTTTCTCTATCCCTCAACCCTCAAGAAAATCCAAACCAAAACCTCTGTTTTCCAGCTGTTTTGTCAACAACAGCAACAAAAAGCATATAATCCTCTGTGTATGACAGTAGCATGAGAACTAGTGCTTGTACAATCACCTGAGCTTTTTGTTAGAAAAGACCTGAAGCTTTGGTGTGAAAATTATTTGAAAGTAAGAAAAACATACTCAGAAAAGGACACCATAAAGGTTGAGTCCACAGACTGCTTTTGTAAAGTGAGGGAAGCCAAGTTCTCCTTTTTACAGTAAAGAAAGTGAAACAGATGGACCAAGTGGTTTGGCAGAAGCAGAAAGTTTTATTGTTGGAAAGGATTAGAGTTTAGGAATTTTGGTTTAGTGGTTTGCACACACCCTTCTGACTATGTACTTATTAATTTTTTTAATAAGGATGTGGTTGAGATGCCGAGTATCTTGGGGGTTTTTTTGAGAGGTGGGGAGGTAGTCTTTCTTGACAATTTAACTCATATGTGCTTAATACTATGCACTGGAAATGCAGCACAGACAAAACTCCAAAGATCAGCTCCAAAAATCTCTGTCTTGCTAGGGAGAGGGATATCCATGATTTGTTTGCCCTAGTGGAGGAAAATGTGGTCACAGATATGTGCTTGCATTCAGGCCTTCCAGTGACTGGAAGAGTTAAGGTGCAAACCAACCAGATTTTCATGCCACTCACCAGAACACGTGTGAGCCTGTTTTGGGACTGGCAATGAGAGAAGTTAACCTGTTTCTTCTCTGTTGGTGAAGCCTTATGAAATGTACATTCTGTGGATGGTTCTTGGTGTGTGTGTGTCCCCCCCCCACCTCAGTGGATTTCTCCTTCAACAGTCCATGTCTGGCTCTGGGCTGCAGAGTGTAGCAAATCAGGCAGGTGGAACATGTGTGTCTGGCTACTAGGATAGCACTTTGAGAAAAGCAGCCATGGCTTTACACAAACTACAGCTCTAACCATGGAATTAAATGAAGGGGAAAAAAACTCCAGCAATTTCAGGCTTGTCAAGCTTGATGGGGATTTCAAGTTAACTTATTTCAGGTTAAATGCCACGTTCCTGCACAAATAATTAAGAAAGTTTAAAGTCAGTTTCCATTAATTACTCTGGAAACAAATGTTACTGAATACAAAATAATTATTCCACCATAAAATAGATGGAGGTACTTTTTAGGATAAACTACTTTGCATCTTTTAGCTGTCAGTGTGCTCTTTTAAATTGTACTATTACTTGTCTCAACCTGTCTACTGTTGTGTCCTTAAGTGCTCTGGAATAATCTTGCTTGCTTATAGTCTTATCTGTGTGTGTGTGTGTGTGTACATACATATACACACATGTAATGTGTATCTTGTATGTACGTAGAGCGAGAGCCTGCAGCCAAACGTGTCTGCGTTGTAGCTTACAGTCTGTGTGCTCTGCTCCCTTGTTGCCTTGGTTCAAGATCTTCTCCTCTCTGCACTTCAGGGTCCTGTCCTGAGAACAGCAACCAAACTGCTGGGAGAGAGGCAGTGTGTCTGGATCAGTACTGCAGGGAAGTTGTAAAAACTGAGATGGCCTCGGGGAGAGAAATCCCAACGCCTCTATGTATCACTTCAGATAGTAAGACAGATGATGGGGCAGGTCCTCCTTTTGCCAAGCAGACTACCAGAGATACTTTTGCCATCACAAAACAATAGAGAACTGAAGCTCCATTAAGATCTTAAACAGAAAGAAATCTGATGCAAAATCCAGTGGCAGTTCTGTAATTCCTGGGCACAGGAGTGAGCACAGGGCAGGTGCTGGACTGGGCTGCATGTAAAGCAGAGTACATTCTCCACTAAGCAGCTTATCCTCTCTAACCATGGCATACCATGGCTGTCTGGCTTGCTGTTCTGAAAGCTGTGCCTTTTGAGGGAAGGTCTCTCTGCACCAGCAGTGTCTCCACTGCAAGGGCAGCCTCTGGGAGCGCAGACGCTGTTACTGCACCTGCTGCTGCTGTCACTTTTCCATTCCCTGGGATCTCCTGGCACTGCTGGAGCCTGATCCAGAGTCCAATCTCAAACAGCCTCCCATGCATGGTCAGAACTCTCATCCCAGTACTTTTCCCTCCCTATAAGCAGTTCCAGTGACTAATGTGGCTTAATGGAAGTTGTCTTCAGTTACCTTTCCCTTCCCTTCTGTGCTCTCCACAGCAGTGCCTTGTGTTTTGGCCTAGAGCTATGGGCCTCCCTGAGGAGCTTTTCCTCCTCTGATTCCCACCTTAATCTTAATCTGCTGCATTGGTGTTAGCTGTTTCCCAACATTGCCAGTGCTGACTATGGTATTTATTTATCCCATTGGACATCGTTAAAATAAAGTTTCAGTGTAATTTTTGGGCTATTCAGTGGATCAGTGCTGTTTGTACCTAAGCTGTCGTAGTCTCACTGATATTCAGAGGTTTAACTGAAAGCAGCAATCTTGCCTGAGTTCTGTCAAGTACTGAAGTCCTACTTAAAACTTACCTTTAAACAGCTTTGCACTTTGAACATTTTATTTTTATTTTGGTGCCTTTTTTCCTTCCATGAGCATCTGTTTCCAGATCCAGACTGTTGGTATTAGCTCTCCTGTTCACCTGAATCACCCCTTCTGCTCCTGGGTATCACAGCTGCTTGTTAGGATAGGGCCTGGGCATGGGGAAGGAGGTTGGTTGTTAAATCTCTTCATCTTTTTGCTGGCAGGAAGATGGTGATTCATCCTATCAGCTTTCACTTGGAGTATTTCTAGACTCCAGATGTGTTCTGGGCATTCCCAGATTGGCTCTACTTCCTTGGAAGCAGAAGCTGTGGGGGAATGCAATAGAGACATCCAATTTTAGTGGCACAAGAGCTATGTAAATGCAGCTATATTGTTGCTGGCCCAGGGTGAATATCCAGCTGCACTGCATCATGTGGCTTTACGAGCCTGCATCGCTGCTAGCTCATGAGTCTGTTTCTGATCTGTTTCTTGGTGTAGGCACGCACATCTTTGCAGATGTGTGTGCTCAAGGGTTCAGTCTGAGATGGTTGTAATTCTTTATCTTACCATTTCAAGTACTGGCTCTTGAGCTGTGACTGGCAAGGAGCCCAGCAGCCATATGGCAAAGGGCATACTGCCCAATGCTGTATTCTCTTCACTGACTCCATTTGAAGTCATATCTAAGTTTTGAACCCTCCAAACTTTTGAATGGGGTAGCCTGGTCTTCCACTTTGAAGCACACTCTCAGGAAACAAGTGGGCAACTGTGATCCTTAAACTACAAAGGAGAATGTAAAACCTTTTTCTTACTAACATCATGAAGTGAACTCTCCAGAATGACTTTTCTCAGGGAGGCGTGCTTGAAATGTGATAAGCAACATAAGCAAACCCAAATGGGTGATGATGGAGTGACTCAAGATAATAGCATTAATGAAGAGATCAGCTCTTCTAGATCAGTCGTAACTATTTTAAAAAGCCTAATCTGTCAGTTTCTGATAAACATTACCATATTGAATCTTGCTTTGTTTGGCTCCCAGGGTTGTCCTGGCTTGCTCATATCTTAGGCTATAAATTAAGCATGTAGTATTTTTAATAAATGCTTATTCCTATATCTTGGTCCAGTGAAGAGATGCTTCAGAATAAGCAGAACGTTGCAAAACCTTATTTCAGCATTTTGTTTCTTTTTCCTCAAGTAATCAGGTTGCATAGCAACTAAAGCAGTGTTGTCTAGAAAAGCATCTAGATATGAACTGGCGAGATCTTAACTAAGCTTTTCGTGGTAGAGCTGTTTTGTCAGTCAGGTCCCTGCTTATTTATGTGTTGAAGAATGGTATTAAATTAATTGTTCTGCTTGAGTTAAAAATTACATACACACCTCAGCCTGCTGTTCCATAGTTTTCTACTATAAAAATTGAGAAAACTAGTGCAGAATGGCATGATTAAACCCACTGTAAATTACTTGTTTTAAACAAATGTGTCCAATATAGGTAGAAACTCATGTCTCTGGCATGCATGTAATACTTGCTAAACTTGAAGCCTTAACTCTAGCTTTTTTTCTTCCTTTAAAGCCTACTAAATATTGTTAGATACCTGAAGATCATGGATAATTTTTCAATAATCCTGGCTTCAAATTTCTTCTAAAGGGAGAAATTAATATGCTGCATCTAAATGCTAATGGAGAGAAATGGCTGGATGGTCCCTGGCAACTACTGGAGTAATAAAACCCTTCCTTGGGCACAGGCTTAGATCATCCTTTGTCAGAGTAATGTTGTGGAAGGATGGCTAATGGGGTCAAGGTACATGGCTTGATATTGAAATGCTTTCTATTTCAAAGTGTGTACACCTAAAACAACATGTGTACAGAGGCACAAAGACTTATCTGTACAGTTGTCTCTGATGCTCAAGTTTTGAGGTCTAAAGAAACTGGGCAGCTCCAGGGAAGAGACTGTTGTACATGATGTACATGCTGGTTGTGTAAGCATAGCAGTATTCACCTGGAAGACTTAGGCACAACTTCTTGTTTTTAAGCTTTGAGAGAATCCTTCCTGAATGTATTTGATAGAAACAAGCAATGGTTTTTTTAGAGTTTATTATTTAAAACATCTCCTACTCAATTCCTCCAATTTAGTCTTCTCTAAAAAGCAGGTTCTTTCTGAAAAGATTGCTCCTCCTAGAGTCAAGGCAGGTACTAAATGTTTATAGATAGAAGATCACCCAAAATATCAGAAGAACTGTATGTTCTGCTATACTCCTGTGACTAACTGAAAGATAACGAAGTAGAAGTGAGGTGGGAGGGAGCGGACAAAAGAGGGGAATAAAGAGATTACACGTGTGCAAGTCACAATCACAACTTGTACTACTTTGCTGCCGGGGGCATGGAAGGCAAGGGCATTTAAATATGTGTTAGCTAAGATAGAATACAGCCCTAAGACAAAACTGCTTATAACTTGCATGTTATCACACATCAGCCTGTCACCAGTAGAGATTAGGGTTTTATTTTGTCTTGGTCAGTTTTATTAAAACTACAGTGTGCCTTTTGTTATGGGTGGGCACTGCGAGGTGTTCATACACTGGTGCAAACTGCTCTTGCAGCTTTGCTGCTGAGACAGGTGGAAAGTATGTGGAGCTCAGCTGGTATAGTGTAACTTGCTGGGATGTTACAATATTATAGCTTTCGTTTGCAGGCTGTGCTCTTTGTAATCGTGCTTGTAGAAACTGATCATGGGAGGTCCAAGTGAAAGTTTCTTTATCCCATCTGAAGTGAACTAGAGGAACTAGAAAAAAGACAATTCCTTCAGTAAAGATTGAATCCAACCCCTGAGTTTAAACTCATTTCTAGAATCAAAACTTACTTTAATTGTGATCTGTTTGTGCTTTCAACAGACATGTTTTAGAGTAGATGACCTTGATTTGCTGTGGGTCACATGTTTACTCTTATGTGTAAACTGTGGTCTGTTGATCAGACAGGAAATGTTTTGGTTTGAAAAGCTTCCTGTCATGTCCTCATTCATATGAAAATGAAGCTTCTTGCTGTTATAATCCTTTCTGGCACATCTTGTTACCAGTGTCCCAAGCTAACACATCGAAGGAACTGCACTGCGGATGTTCCAAAGACATTGCAGTGCTCTTTCCAAAAGATGCTTCTCTATCCAAGCAGATGGTTGGCCCGAAAAAACGAGGCTGGGACTCTGGGCTGTTGCTCCAAAGAAACTGGGGAGAGAGCTAAGTGAAAAGGAATTTTAAAAGATGAATGACGTGCAAACTTGTTATGCTCAGTTTAGGAGATCTTAATACATACAGTTTACGTGTGAAGGAAGGTCACAGATCAAATACTGGGAAAGGTCTGAGGCAAGTCATCTTAAATCTAGATAAAGGTACATGCATCCAGCATTAATGCAAACTGGCAGATGTGGGATGACCACGTTTGCACCTTAACAAGTATGATCTACATTACATGATCCTGTAATAACTGGAGAACGGCCAGTCAGTCCAGGCTGACTGTGCCCAGTCTCCTCACTACTTGATTCCAAATAGCAAGCTAACAAACCAACCCCTTGTCTCTTTGATCATCCAAGGGAGTACCAGCTCCAAGGGAGTTCCTGCCTATGCAGCCAGCTTAAAATGAATACAGGCTGGTGTGTCAGACAAGCAGCTAATCAACAGATCTGCCTTTCCAAATGTCCACTCCTGTAAGTTTTCCTCAGTAGTACTATTGTCTGTGTGTTTTCTCCTGTCCAAAAGAGTGTTGCAGGTTTGTGGGATAAGAGCAAGTCCTACTGGGCCTGGCTTCCTGGTACAGCAGGTTTGTCAAACCTGGTATTGTAGTAACCTTGTTTCTCTCTTGGCCAGGTATAGGCTTCTCTGTACACAGGAAAACAAGGTGACCTGCTTTGGAAATAGAGGCATGTGATGGATTTGCTGCACTTCACACGACTTTTTTTATTATCTGCTTTTCATTTGTCTAGTGAAGACAAATACCTCTGCATGAAAAAGTCTGTTGGATAGTGATGGCATAGAGAACTTGGCAAAACCAAAGCATTTACAACATCTGTATCTTTGAAGTGCCTGTTTAATAGTGCCATTGTCATGCCAGTTGGAGGCAACACTTCTCTTTGCAATTGAAAGGCTCAGCAGAGCTAGCTGATAAGCACTGGTGCCCTGCTGGGAAATTGACCCTTTGAACTGGGAAGAATCTCTGCAGATAAGCAAGTAATGGAATTTTTATCAGGTCTTGTTTTTTATTGTAGCACGTTTAGAGTTGTCAGGCTTTCTAAGTTGCAAAAGTGTTTTCTCTCTAGCCTAGTAGGCATGTGGGCAGTGTAATAGTCACAATCTAAAGATGCTGCTTCCAGGCTTGAAGGAGATAACCGTGCCTTGCGCTCACAGAACAGAAAGGAAACAATGACAATATAACCTAAATAACAAATGTATGTTGATTTAAGAGCCAAACTTTCTGAGCATCCTAACTCCCAAGGGAAGGAGTTTTGAGGATAGTCTTAGTATCTTTGTAGATATCGTGATATGAAGTTTTTTTCACTGTTCCCTTTTTGCTAAAACAAAACAAACAAAACAAATAAAAACACAAAACCCCCAAACCAAACCAATAAACCAGGAAGTTTATTTAACAAACTTCTGTTTTCATTTCACTGTAGAAATAAATGCTCTTTTCTATATTAAACCTTATAGATACATTTGTCTCTAAAAAGTGTTGTTTGTCTCAACAACACAATAATGTTTGCAAGCAAAGGACTGTTAAGCACCAAGCTTCCTCTGTGCGGGTGAGAATCTGCTTTCGTTTAAATCAGGGATCAAGCTTTTCAAGGCTTTTATTTCTAAGCCCTAAAATTGAACCATTAGACTTCTTATCTCAAATCTCAGTACCAAGAAAGCAAAGAGAAGGAAACAAAAATTCAGACTTGACCTGGGTTTGAGCCTTGTTGTGTCCCTGTCCTGGATACTGTTGATATTTCCATTATGGCCATTCCAGGAAAGCACAGTGTGGGTCTTGTGGAAGGGCTGCTGTCGCCTGTGGGAGTGTTTGAGTTGGCTTTCCGTGTTCTGAACCAGGACGTTGTATATTCAGTCCATGCAATCTGTTTGGCAAAGCAGCCGTCTCTGGCAGGCTACACATCCAATACAGATGGTTTGATTAGTGAAGTTTGAGACAATAATAGAGAAGAGATGGCTCTATTAAATATGTTGATTTGAACAAATTTGTCTGGTGGACGACCTGCAGATCAGAAGAAAGCTGTAAAGGAGAGTACAACAAAATGATGTGGGAAGCTGCTGCCATTGCAGTGGGGGACGGGATATGTTGTTCTGAGTACAAATTAATCAAGTTCAGGCTGACATTCCTTCGTGTCAGGTTTCCCCTTTGGTCTCCCTGAGACACTGCTGCAGTGGAAAACCTCTCTCTCCAAGTAGTTTTATATCACTTCATTGCCCTTTAAAATGTGCTTTATTCCTTGCTAACAATATAGCACTGCTATGCTATATTAATGAATTTGTAATTTAAAGAAGGGGGGCAGGGGCTGACATATGGCAAATACATGCTTTAGTTCTGGTACGCACATGATTTTGAAGATAAACAAAGCTGTTTCCTTATCCTCAGCATGTACTTATTTTGTTTTGCTGATAATGAGAAAAAATTAACAGAGTTAAACATGATTGAAAACAGCAGTATCTTCTGAAATTATTGTCTATGTGAACGGCATTGATAGTCCCTTTGCTTCTTTGCAACTCTAGAGTTCATTTATAAGATGCATTAAAAAATTATCCTAACTCCAAAAATTTCAAATTTCTCTATTTTGTATTCAGTCTGGTAACAATTGTCTCTCTGCATTTGCTTCTCAAATATGTATAAAACTAAAAGTTATTTTTATTAAAAATTGGATGCTATCAAGAAGTTTCCAAATTATGAAAGAGTTTCTGAAAGTATTTTATAACATAGATGTTTTGCATTGAAGTTTGTAACTACTTCCAGCACTCAGGCTTGAGTAAATCATAGTTCCAAATTTTCTTTTTTAATAAGGATGTGTTTAAAAGACATGTAGATGCGGCACTTGGGGACGTGGTTTAGTAATGGGCTTAGCAGTGTTAAATTAGTGATTAGAATCGATGATTTAAAAGGTATTTTCCAATCTAAATGATTATGTTATTCTAAGGAAAGCAATGAAAACCTAAAAATTCAGGGAAGGCAGCAGTTATTCTGCTATTCCCCATTTTAACCGTGTTTATTAAAGCCAGTGGAAGACTTCTCAGAAGCCCAAGACTATATCTATCTGGGCAGTGTTTCATTCACAGTAATTGGTCCCCTGACCCTGAGACCAGACTGCCCAAATCCATTGCCCTTGGCCATAGTTTCCCTGCACTGTACACTGCAACACATACATGCCCTTCTCAGAGACATTAATCTTTAATGGATTGTCTTTTTTCAAATTCAACATGCTTGAAATACTCATCGTGGTGCTGAGAGTGTGTGTTGCATATGTTGGGGTACTATGTGAAAGCATGGCTGAGTATTCAAAGACCCTCTGAGCTAGTACTGGAGGACTGTGGAGGGAGGATGGAAATACTCAAGCCCAATCCTTTCCTGGTCTACCTGATAGGAATGGTTCATGGCCTTTCTTGTATCCCACTCACTGTGTCCAGTGGTGCTGGTTACTCAAAACCATGCCATGGAGTGTACCACCAGTGAAAGGGTCTGAGTGGCTGCAGGCTGGTGCTTGCACTTATGCGCTGTTCCTGTTTAACTTACTAGTGCAGAGATGGTTGGAGTGTGCTTTCCATTAAAGAAGGGGAGGGTTGAGGTGTTCTACATGCTAGTATTTGGGACACTGGGGGCATTTGGCACCGAGCAGGCTGCAACTGCCATGAAAGCTCAAGGCTCATATGTCCTGGCTGGTCATCCCTACTGATGCTCTGATGTGAGTGCTCTCCAGTGCCTCCTGGGCTGGGGGCTGGAGGTTCTCAGCACTGTCTTCTGGCAGAAGTGCTCAGTGTGACCTGCTCACCCAGTCTGCTCTGAGGGGTTCCTTTTTGGTGACTGCTTGTTTCCAAGGGCACAGTGGGCTGGGAGGCCCCAGAACAACACTCTGCAATTACAAGAGATATGTGCAGTTAGATTATTCTGCATATGCAGTACATGAGAAGTTAATTTAGGGTTTAAAAAGAGCTAGGTTGAGGAAGTGCTATGATGGGTACCCTGTTGGAGACCAAACTGAGATCAGTGATCTGTCCAGAAAAAAGTTTGGCACTGCTGCCTCACAATACTGTTGCAGAGGTAGCATCATCTCTAACTCTGTACTGAAGCATTCTAGCAGAGAGTCTCATTGAAGTCATGGGAATGGAGGCTGATGCCATCAAAACCAGGAACTAGTTTATAAAGATCTCTGGCATAACCTAAGTCTATTCTCAGTTTAAAAGATAAGACCCTTCTTAATACAAAACCCAGCCTCTGAACTGACATCTCTCCACCAGATCTGAAAAATGTCTTTGTGCCCTTGAGTTGTAGGAGGGAAAAAAAAAAAAAAAAAAAAGAGAGCATGCAATTTGGAGACCTTCTGTTAATTTTTTTTTGCTATTTCATTTAAAGTAGAGAGGTGATCTATCCCTTCTTATCTTTTTCCATAGACTGAGCTGTAATGTAAATTTTTTTTAATCCCTTGTTGTTAATGCTATGATGTTCTGCTACAAAATCACTGTATTGTGAACAGCACAGAACAAGCAGTGGGTTGTTTTATGCTTCTTCGTAATTCCAGTTAATGATGTCTGGTTTCT
Source organism: Pyrocephalus nanus (assembly GCA_038380795.1). Taxonomy (NCBI): domain Eukaryota; kingdom Metazoa; phylum Chordata; class Aves; order Passeriformes; family Tyrannidae; genus Pyrocephalus; species Pyrocephalus nanus. The sequence goes on along the minus strand of CM076262.1, from coordinate 5,018,736 downwards.
TCTAACACCTCTCACATGAGGGTTCTAGCTCTGCTCTTTGAAACAGATGTACAGCTATGACAGTAATTAGATAAACTCCAGTGACTGAACTTGGCATGCACTTCCCAGAGGGATTCTCCTGTTTTGCTTACATCAGTGCCCAAAAGTAAGAGAGCACCATGCAGAGCAAAACATGTTAGTTAGCTGGAAAAGTGGATTCTGTTGCTGCAGTGGTCTTCAAGAGAAAAGATGTGCGTGATGAAACAGTTTATTAATCAAATTCTAGTCATTCAGAACAAACCAAGCTTATTGTTGTCAGTATTTCATGAGGCATGTTTTCTTGTAAAATAGCCAGACTTTCTTCATAAATTTGAACAGTGTGACATAATTCCTTTACTGTTGTGAAAAGCTTTCCTTTGCCTCTCTTAATAACATCAAAGTAGCAAAATGTTGATAATACAGTGATGCACTATTTTACAGTATTGTCAAAGTAGTGTTCAATTAAGTAATAAATCTTTGCAAAAAAAGGGTGGTATCAGCCCATGTTTCAGATGAGGAAAGCTGACAAACAGTGCTGGTGATGTGTTCGTAGTCACAGGAAGGTGATACTATACCTTGATCCGTATTTGAGGAGTTTAGTTTCTATGGGACACTTGTTTTCATAGCTGCGTTATCTTTCTTTAGATGTTCTGCATGGGTCTAACAATACAGAAGCTTCATTTGGTCTCATAGATCAAAATTCAAGGGTAATACACAAGCATCTTCCTGGGAAATGTGACAAGATACTATTATTTGGCAGGGGATACACTTGCTACGGCTTAGGATAACTAAGAAAATGTCCAGCTCTGCCTCAGACAGCATTGTCCCAAAAAAAAGCCTACTGTTAGAGGGATTCAGTCTTTCCCAAGACAGACCATGTACTTAATTATTGCCTTGGTGTTAAGAGCAGAGACTGGCTTTCTAAAGGATTTGCTTTGGGTTCTCATTAAATACTGTGTGCCGTAGTGTGACACACAATATGCCCTGCAGTGTGTCATGTGCTATGATGCTAATCAACATTCAATACCAAAGGAGGAGAGCAGCTGCTCTGCAGTCAGCATGTCTGAACAGTCCTGCACCCAGCAGGGTATCACTTAATTCACGCTAATGGATAAAGAACTGGCCTCGTAACACTTCTGTAAATGAGGCTAATGATCAGGGAAAAAATGCAAACTAGTTCTCATTTATTCATACAGATAGGTATAATTAGAGGTAATAGCTGGATCCAAAAACTTGCTCTCCAGCATTTATTTGTTGATAGTACAAAATGTGAATGGCTTGTTCCACTGTTTATCTCTTGTGAAGTTATTAACTTCACACAGAAGTTGAAATATGTATGCTCTTAAATTCTCATTGAGAGAGTTACAAGGTTTAATGGGGAAAAGCTATGGATAATTGCATCTCTTAAACTTACCTCAGTCATTTTCACTATGTGTTAACAGATCTCTATTGTAAATCCACTGCTGAGAGGATCAGTTTATTGCTTCAATTTTTTTACCTTTTTCCATTAGCTTCACTGTCTTCTTGTAGATTAGAGAAATCAAGAGGCAACCTGTCTATTGCAATTATGGCAGCTGAGTAATAAGGTCACAATTAGGTACAAAGGTCTTACTTTAGCATCTAAGCTGCAGAATACTAACTGCACTCTTCCATTTCCCCTGGCTTTCTTCCTCCTTCCTGGTGTTCCCCCTGCAGGTGTGTCATCCCCGTGGCACAGCTGATGCCATTTGATCATTCATGTCTTGAAGAATCAGTCAGTCACAGTGACATAGTACAATGGTGTCAAGCAGAAGTTGATCAACCTGAAATTTTAACAAGTCATCATCTACTTGAATTTGCTAAGCAGTGCCAAGTATGTTTCTCACTCTACTCTACATGCTGGTTTTGGCTATGCATATTTCTCCAAAAGTAGGTCGTCTTCCCAGTGTGATGAGTAGAGAAGAAGTAAATCCAGCCTTTATCTAATTTAGAAGTGGAAGCTAAATAACACTTGAGGCTCTGTGGTCCCAACACAGAGCCAGTCTGGGTTTATACAGGCATTCCTTCTTTTCTGTAGTTCAGTGTTGTGCAAACTAGCTACATAAAATTCTGTGAGAGCAGGTTTTACTGCAGCTGATCAGGCCCCTTTCTGGACCTTTGCATGCTAACTAAGTCTTGCAAAATTTTAGGTATTGTCTGACCAGTACACCAAGAATTGAGAAAGGACATTCTAATCTAACTTGCGATAATGGCGTCAAGTTGGTTGAGAAAGCAGTAGCAGTGGTCAAAACAAGGTCAGGATTCTCCCTTCTTAATTAATCCATTTCCTAATGAAACTGTAGCTAATTTAACTAGATGATGTTTTCGAACCTTTTATCTTTTTTCTCTTCTTTGATGTGCCCATTAGTAATTTCCTAAGGTCCTTTCTGCATGAAGCTTACACAGCAATCTGGAGGGGTGTGTGGGATATTTGCTGATGAAAGCAAATCATCCAAACCTAAAAAGTGATTCTTGCCCAAATCCCCATCCTGCTCTTGTTGGAAAAAGTGGTTCTTGCTTTAAAACTTGGACAGTGGAAGGTTCAGAGTACCTTCAAAAGACTTGAGTTCTTGTTATCACGTGGAAGGAAAGTCCAGACCAGCTGTCAATCAGTTGCTTTTACAAAAAGAATGTAATTATCACTGACTCATTATTTTTGCCTATCAGAAAAGGAGTATTGTGAAAAAGTACCAGTGAAGAGAAAGTAGATGGTGGCTGAGGAGGGAGGGATGTGTGTGTAATAGAAAAATCCAAATATTACATTAAGCTGGAGAGTCAGATGTATATGACTGTTGTGAAACATTTATTCTTATCTTTCTCCTGCTTACTGATTATCTGCGAGTTAATCTTGTCCTAGCAATATTTGTTATAGACAAGAAAGCAAATCAGGATAATACACAAGTTTAAAGGGAAAAAATAATTGAAAATTTGAACTAATACTACACATACATGACTATTTCAGGACATTTTTGTAGACTCTGTATGTGACTTGCCATTTTTCAGGCCTCTAAAAACACCGTGTCTTGACAAATCACCTGCCAGACATATCTGAAGTCATATTGAGCAGCTCTGTTATTCACAGGTTTTCCTTAACAAAACCTGGTTTGTCAAAATTTAGAGTTTTGCCTTGAGAGTTCGCATCGCTATCTCAAGTATATGCTTTCAAAACCTGTTTAAAAGATGATGAAACATCATGTATTTGAAAGGTTTGGATGTTTTTCTGCTATCTCATGCTGAAAGTGATTGAACTTTTTTCCTTAGAAACTGCAGAATTTTAGAAATGAGTCTTGAGCTATCTTTATGCAAGTGGTTTGACACTTGAGTAGATTAGCTCAGCCTCTGATGTTGGAAGTTGTAGCATTGGTAAAATGGTTTACTTCATATTGGCTGAATGTAAATATATTCCAAAAAAATGTGGGTGGAAATTGTCTATTCTAGAAGCATACGTTGTCTGTGGCCATAGATTGCATTAGCTCTTGTTCACTTCCATTAAATTCTGGTACTCTTTCAAAGCTAGGCATTATTACTTCAAGGAATCCAGCCTCCTGAACAAGCTTCTAAGAAAAGCTGGGATGTGCTGGCAAGCCCAGGTGGGCGTAGCTTAAAGCTCAGAGGCTGCCAGCTGAGTATCAGGTGTCAGGTATTGTCAAGCAGTTGCTGTTTCAGCAGCTGACAGTACCATGAGGACTTAAGGATCAATGGATGCTTCTACAAAGGTCACTCATGTCAAGGGTACCAGTTGAGTGTTGTTAAAACAATCTCATTTGTACTATTTGCTTCATGCATAAGGATTTGCAGTACTATGAATAAGCAAAAGTATTTTACTCCTAAAATATCCTCATATATTTTTAAGAGTCTGCAAACATTTCTATAAATACAGTTAAGGGTATACACACATATTGGAGACTCCAGAATTTTCTGTAGTAATGTCATGTTGGTGTTGAGATGAAGCTTGATATGTAGGGGATTTAAACTCTATTGTAGTTACAATTAATTATCTTGCCAGTTGGTGTGGAAAGGATAATGACTACTAGCTAAGAAACATAATTAACTGGATTTCTGTTTGAATATTTGTTTAACTAAGATCTTCAGTATTATGCTCCTGAACAAACAGACATCTTGAACAGACACTTCCTGCCCACTTGGCCTTTCAGTGCAAGTGCAGTGAAGATTAAGAGAAGGAAAGGAGCACTTTTATATGTCCAACCACCTGATCCAACCACCACCCACTAGATGCTTAGGCATCTAGTTCTGTGGTGAAGGGAATACTCTTTCATAGTATCACCATTGAATCATAGAATGGTTTGTGTTGGACGTGACCTTAAAGATCATCTAGTTCGAACCCCCTTGCTATGGGCAGGGACACTTTCCACTGGAACTGGTTGCTCAAAGCCCCATCCAACCTGGCCTTGAACACTCCCAGGGGCATATTGGGCCATTAACCGCATGTCTTTGAGTGCCACCATCCAGCCAATCCCTAATCCTTTCAAATGCTGTGGATGGTGACTCTCCTAGGTCTGAGGTTTTTATTGATCTAGCACTTCTTGCCTAATCTTTCTCCTCAGTTCATACTTGAGTGTCTGTAATCCCAAGGGTACTTGGCATGCAACTGAGAGAAGTGCTGTTGAAGCCATCTTCCTGATTGCCTTTTGATGTGGTTTTGATGTGTCAGTGTAGTTATGATAGATAGCTTCTTACTGGGAGTGGGACCATCCCTCTCAGCTTTCCTCCTATCGCATTCCTAATACTGACAACTGTGCTCAACTCATCCTGCAATAAACCAGTTCTGTGACCTAAAACAGCAGAGAAAAACTAATCATGCTTAGAGGGGGAAAAAAACCAAACCACAAAAATAAATAAACAAACCCAAAATCAAACAAACCAACCAACTGCTCCCCAAAACTAAAACATAGAGAAGCAAAAGGGGGGTGGGGGGGGAGGTGGGAGGAAGTAACCTCTAGATCAGCATTCCTCACTCTCTTAAGCAGAAAGCCTCTTTGGGTTTTCCAGAAAATATGCTGAATCATCCCCCTCCTAGGAAAAGAAACAGCAAGCTTCAGCCATGCATGTTTACCCCATATCTTATTAGTCATACACAGATTCATATTGGTGAGGTGAAGTTTGTACTAAGGGCAAAACCCCCTTAACACTGATTTTTATTTGCCCAGGCATGTAAATGGGGGCTGGTTTGGTGCCATTGTGGAGTAATGGATTACATTAACAGTACTTCCATTGGGAAACAAGACACTGGGAAAATTTTTAGCAAAATGCCAGCATATGGAGGTTTACGGTGCATTTAAGAAAGACATGGGAGTGAGGGGGAAACCTCAGTTAGGTGGAAACTTCAGTTAGGTGGAGGACTTTTTCTTATTCCTCTTTCTTCTTTTTTTTTTTTCTTCCTATTTTTTAATTTTGTTTAGGGTTGGAAAGAATAGGAAGGGAGAGGAGGAGATTTGAGTATCATTTTTGTTTTAAGGCAGCAACAAAGTATAGGAACACATTGCAAAACCATGTGTTAGTGTCTGGAGTCAGTGTGTCATTCAGATGCTGTGTAACCCATGACAAGCTTTCTTAAGCATGAAGAAAAAGTAACCTTATACAGATCAAGAAAGCTACGGTAACAGCAGTGGCAGAGAGCATGAGCTGTCTGGATAGATGAGCAGTGAACCTCTGGTGAAGTAGAAGCCCGCCCAGGTTTGAGACAGGGGTCTTCGTTTGCTGAGCAAGAAGTGAGAGCACTGTTCCTCAGCTCACCTGGCTCAGATAATTATTTAGCCATTGATCTTTCTATGCAAAATACTAAAATACTTACCATGTTTTGGTGATGCCTTTTGGTAGAACTTCATAGCCTTCTGTCTTGACAGCTCATCAATCAGGTAGTCTCTTGCAGCGCTCTATTAAGGAAAGCTGATAAAGGTGTAATGCACCTTGTTATCCACCTGACATTTTTGCATCCTTCTTGCATCACTTTCTGCCCTGAGGTTGACCTGTAAGATTAATTTGGTAAAATAAACTAATAGTTAATCTAAGCATTGTTCTCTCCCCTATATTTGTAGGGTGCTGTGCATGAAGCTTGTGGAAAATGTCCCATAGAACTGTGCAGGGTACCCATTTCAGTGGCTGCTGGATTTCCCTCCTGCAGATTTTAAGCAAGAGGAGGTTACCACAAACCTTTGCATATCTCATCTTTGGCTTAAAACTGAGTTTTGTTTTTCCTGGATATAATGCTGCAGGAGCAGTGGTAATCCTCCATGTCAAACTGTCTTCACTTAAACTCTGTCACTTGGGGTTTTTTCCTGAGTTCAGGCTTTTGAAAAGTATTGCCAGTGACAGGGAAGACTGAGTGTAACTGGAGCATCACTTGTGCAACAAAGTCATACCCACAAAGGGTTTGAAATTTGGTTTTAAATATTAGTTCAACTATTTGAATTATTAGTTTATAATATTACTTTTTTGTTGTTGTTGTTTTTATTGTTATTATTTTCTTTACATGGATGCCCCACTCCTAGGGTCAATGTCCCTTTGTGTGTGTGTATGAATGTTGACCACAGTGGAAGATCCACAGAGTTCACACCATTTCCTTTTTTAATCTAAATCAATTTCCAAACCAATTTAGATAAATTGTAAGGAGTTCTTCAGAGGCAGGCCTGGGAGCAGAGCTTGACATGGGTAAGAGTGTCATTGTGCACCATCTGCACAGGCTTTGGCACAATACTTGACTGAAATTCCCTCAGTGAGCAAACAGTGCATTAGCCCTGGCCCTGCAACACCTTCCCCATTGCATAATAGTGTTTGTGCTGGGGTGTTATTAAAACCCCAGGCAGCGATTCCACCCTGCCTCAGCCTCTGCTACTGGCAAAATATTGCAGGCACATGTTGTTGCAACGCACTTTGTTGTGCCTTGTGCAGCCTGGGAACAGGGCACTGATGAACCGCCAGTGTCAATGTGGGCAGGGGAGCCCCATTTGTGCCCATCAGCTGGTGGTTGTGGTGGTGTTGTGGGGCAGTTTCCTCTGGCCTGTGTGACCGTGGGCTGCGCAGAGCCAATTACGATAAAATCAAGATTACTATCTTCAGATGAGCCTGTGGGGTTAAGAGTTTCCAGATACAGCAACAGACCTGTTGGTTCAGGAGCAAGTCCTAGCCCGATCTGACAAGGAAGGGCATTTTAATGAAATTTTAATTCTCTGCTGCTGAAGCGAAGTAGGATCGTGGTTTTAGAAGGTGTGTTGGTCTTCAATTCTGAGAGCATTAAGGAAAGGAAATAAAATAAACCTCTCTTAGTCAAGCATTCCCAACACAGTAGCTGATGCCAGCCAGTCCTCAGGCCATCTGTAGCTGGTGTAGGCACTGTTTCTCTCCTTGATGCTTGATTGCTTGATGCCTCGGTGGATCTATGTGCTACTGGTTGATGAAAATAAAAACGAGCTTTTTTTATTGTTATTATCTATTTGCCTAGTGCTACTTGATTGTCTCATTTTGTTATCTGATGTTATTATTTCCATTGGATGTATTGACTTACTTTCTGAAGTCATTTGTGGCAGTGTCCCGTCTGCATTGAAACTGAGGCAGGCAAAAGGCAAGCTTTTGGATCACAAGGAATGCAGCAAAGAGGAGAGTGGAAACCAAACACCCTCATTTAATCACAAACCCTTGCTGGGCAAAAGTAATCTTACTCCTGGTTTTTTTTTTTTAACTTGTTTCATTTCACATGCACTCTTCCTTTTAATTCCTGTATCTTGTGTTTTACTACTATGTCTCCTACCAAGCTGGTTTTCTCTGGATCTTAAATGTTATTTTTAAATATTATTTAAAAATTGGCAAAGATTCAGACTTTGGAGCCATCAGAACTCATAAGATGCTGCCTCCATGTCCTTTCTCTGCAGCCTCAAGAAAGAAAATACAGGAAGACACCAGTCAGCAACACCATATTGGGCACATGAGGGGCCCAATATGTTGGTAACAGCACTGGTTTGCCCCTGCTGCCAGCAGCACATGGTGATCCACTGTTGGCACCAAACTCTCCCATTTGGTGAGCAAGAGGAAGCAGTGTTGAATGAGGAGAGGTTTCACCTATGGCTGTAGGTGTGAAGTGGCTCAGAGAGGGGCTGGTGGCTCATTGGGGTCCTTCAAGGCTTGCGCTTTGCTTCAAGGACATCCAGTGTGTCAGGTGTCTCCTAGTGATTGTATATAGTGATAAAATAGTGTAGACTGTTCCCACCTGTGAAGGCATACTTCCAGCCCTCATATCTTTACCTGTGAGAGGAAACCTAAGGCTGGGATTGACAAGATATTCCAAGTATCTAGAGATGCAAGTGGATGTCCACAGGGGTTTCTGAACACACCGAGGCACAGAGTAAATGTAAAGTGGTCTTGGAGGTCAGGATGTTTATATACCACCTAAGCAAGTGTGTATAAACAGCCAGTTTTCCCAGAAGAGAGGAAACAAGGCCAGGAACTGAGCCTGCAGCTCCACAACAGTCGAGCCTCCCAGGAGTCTGTCATGGTTTTTCTTTGTGCTAACACTGGCAGGTCAAGGAAATTAAACCAGCATTTTTCACTGGACTAGGTTTTCCAGTGGATCATCTCAGATCATGGTGAAACTGCTTCCCTTATTCTGGTCTCTTCACTCCCTTGGGGCATAGACCTGGGACCACTGAAGGTGAAAAGGACTTTGGTGCTCTAAATGCATCCTAGAGCTAGCTCCCTGTGCTGTAACCTGCAGGCAGGACTGTACATGGTCAAGTCATCATCCCTAAAGTTCCTGAAGGGCATATCTGCCTGCCTGCATCAGAGATTGGCTTTGATTTGTGCATAACCCTTGGGAAACAGTTGCAGTTGTGGCTCCATGGACTCCTGCTGTGCTGTCAAGTATATGGAAAACCTTTCCTGGTTTGTTTTATTTCAAAGCAGAAAACCTGGTTTATTTTGAAGACTTTTCTCTCTGAGTTTTCTGAAAGAATTATTACTGAGATTTTTATTTTTTTTTGTTCTAGCTTCCATCCACGTTACTGCATGCTTTTACCTTTCATAGCTGACTTGCAGCTTTTTATTTTAAATGATCAGATGAGATGACGAATAATTAAAATTCTTGGGATGGAGGTGGTGATCATTACAGGGTGATGATGCAGAGGGTGAACTCTTCTGTTTATCCACAGAACTAATCGGGCTTGAGAGGTGGGTGTTAAGCCACTGTCCTACCTGGAGAAGCTGCCTCTGAAGCACAAGCAGTTCATTACTTTTCTGCTCCTTGGTCTCTCTTCTGTGATTGCCAACAAAGGTAGCAATTACCAGGTTGTGTCAGGGGATGGTTCCTGGCGTGGATAATTTGGAACTGGGAAACCACACTGACAACTAAGCAGATTTCTTTCAGGCCAGAGAATACCCCTGGCCTGGTCAGTAGTAAAAGAAAGTTATTACCCAGACTAAATTTGCCTTAGGGCAAAAGGTTCCATATTCATCCCAGGTCCCCTGAAGCATTCCGTTGTTTGAAGGATCAATTCCACCCAAACACTCAGGAATGTGTTGCGTGCTGTAAAGAGTGAGTCGTTTTGTGCCTGTCGTTTTAGTGTCTTTTTTTTAGGCAACTTCTGTGGCATAGTTTATGCTTCACATAACAGGTATGTATGCTGTAGTATTTGTTGTGTAAAAATAAAGAAAAAATCATAGCAACACATTTGTTCTTGTGGAAGCCGCCTGAATCAAAGGAGGTAGTTCAGGAATGACTTTCACAGTTTGCAAATGCCTAAGGGGAGTTACGATAGCTGGTTCTTTAGCCTAACGTTCAAGGGTACCATACAATCAAGTGTTTGAGCACTGAAACACAGCAATTTGAGATTTGGAAAAAAAAAAAAAGAAAAAGAAAAAAGACAAAAGAAAGTAGTATAAAATAATTGACTAATTGAAATAATTTAACAGGGACTGTAGTGAATTTAACAGGAGTTGTAATGGGTTTTTCATTGCTAGTACTTTTGAATCAAGATCAGATGTTTTGTTCATGCAGCCAGTAATTGTAGGAAAATCTTATGAGCACATTAGTTCAGACTAGAAGATCACAATGGTTGGTTTTGGCCTGATAATCTATAAGTGCATGGTCCAGAACAATATAGTAGTTTCTGTGCTCAAAGTAGAAAAGTCCAGGAAAAAAAAGAGCCATGCAGCCAACTATCGCTGTATGTCTTCCGACACTTCAGTGTCAGAGAAAGCTTTAGTAAAATGGGGGACAGTTTGACTGACCAGGAAAGTAAGTGAACTTTTCTTTGTTGGCTTCAGTAGACTCGTGGTCAGAAAACTTTGCAAACTTATCTGCAACCACTGTGTTGGTTGTGGTGCAGAAGTTCCCAAAGGTGATTCTCATTTTTGCAATGTGCTGTGCAGAGGTGTTGAGCCTCTGGTGGGGGGAGGTGCTGAGAAAAGGTCAGGCACTTCTGGAAAAGGAGTAGGTGGTATATGCAAAAATTGTTGGTATTTATTCAGTCACATAGTGGGAAAGAATAAACATTGTTCCTGACATTTCCATTTTTGATTAATGATGAACGGAGTTGGCAGATGTTCAGCTGGAAGCCACATGGGGTCTGCTCAGTCCAACAAACAGAACAGGATCAGTCTGGGTCTTGTAAAGTTTGTTCAAGTGATACACCAATTTTGACCTCAAAATTACTTAGCCATTTCAGAATGGAGGTAGTACAACCAGTGAAACTGCTTATGGAAGCAAAATGGGGTGTGGAAGGATGGGAGCTGGTTAGCTTGCTGGAGTTTCAGCAAGTTTTTTTCAGCCGCAGGAGTCGCAGAGTGTGGCTTTGATTCCCTGAGGTTGGATCCGCGCTGGGCCTCCTGCATTCACTGTTACAGGTGAAATGGTCAGGTCTCCGGGCACATCTAGTCGGTCGGTGGTGGGGATCGGCTGCTTGTAGCGTCGTTAGCCCGGGATGGGCTGTGCCACTTGAGATCAGATAGCCCGGCGTTGGTCCTAATCCATCGGCCGGCAGGTCCGTCTACCTGCTCCTGGCCGTGGGGAATCAGCCCACGGGAGCAGAGGGTGTGGGCTTCTCCCGGCCCGCCGTGAAACTCGCGTGTGCCCGGCCGAGTGTTGGGAGAGCCCGCGGGGACGGGGGGGGACAGGGCTGGGGCCAGGGATGCTGCTCTGAGCGCCTCAGCCCGCGGCACCCGCCGCGCCTGTACCCGTCAGGGCTGGCTTTCCTCAGCGCCCCGCGGACAAAGCCATTCAAATTTAGAGGAGTGAATTTAAATCCATGCAAATTTGGTTCCTGGGGGAAGCGATAAGTGTCTGTGAAGTGCCCCGTCTCAGTCCCGCACGGCGGGTCGGGGCAGATAAAGCCGCCCCCGGCCGCGGGGTCTCGGGGACAGATGGGACACAACACGGGGCTGGATTCACCGCTGCCCCTCGCAGCGGAAGGGAGGTGGGGGGTGTGTGTTGCCGCTTTGACCCCGAGATGCAGCGCGAATAAATTCCCTTTGATAATGACTTCCCCAGGGAGACAAAAGAGCGGGAGGGAAGAGGAAATTTGACCGCAGTGTTCACGGTTACACTGGCGGTGCCGGGGGGAAGCTGGCCGTCTGCCTTTGAAGCCGAAACAGCCGCCTCTCGGGGCTTTTTATGCCTACGGGGGTGGGGGAAGTGGTAAAAGCGGGGGCTGGCAGCCGCTTAGGAAATGCACCGGTAGTCCCGGTGCTACTTCTCTGTACATAAGCTGGGGCTCGGACACCTCATTCCCACTTGAGATGTGGTACAGGAGGCAGCGATGGACGGCTGCTCGCTGTGGTCTTCGGCTTCAGATTTGGTTTATTATTTTTATTATTCATGCACAGCGATCTAGAACAAATGATTTCCCGTCCTGACCCGAGCCCTTCCCGTCCCGGTGCGCGGGGCGGCGGTGGCTGGGCCGGGCAGGGTCAGCCCGGGGCGACCGGAGCGTGGCCAGGGTGGGGTGGGAAATCTATTTCAGGCGTAAACACGAACAAAAGCGCTGTCCATCGTGTCCTGAGCGCAGAATTTATTGTTTCTGCAGGCGCTCGGTCCCTGGGGTGGGCAGGCGGCGGGCCCGACGACCCTTCCTACCTCGGGGCCGGTGGCAGGAACCGCTCCCCTTTCCCTCGCTCCCTCCCCCGCCTCGGGCAGCACTTTGAACGAAGATCCTTGGTGGGAGAGGTTCCTCCCGCCGCCTGACGAGGAGCGGTGAGGGCGCCCGACGCTGGGGTACGGCGGGGTCGGGGGAGCCCCTCGGGGGGAGGCGGGACGCGCTGCCCGTTCGGGGCGAGTCTGGGGAGGAGCGCTCAGGACGCTGCTTCCTCCCTGGCTTGCCTCCCCGGGGGAGGGGGACGGAGGGCGGCGCAGGTATCTCTCCCGCTGCGCTCCCACCAGGCGGGACGGGGAAGGGAAGTGGCGGCGCCGCCCGGCAGGGACAAGGCTGGAGGAGCTCCCCGCTGCCCCTTCCCTCGGCAGTGGTGCCTGGCGCTGGCCGCTCCTCCGTACCTGCCGGGCACGGGGGGAAGCCGCGGGGAGCTGCCGGCGCCTGCCCGTGTGCAGCCCCGGCTCTCGGTGTGAAACTGCCGCGACGGGGCGCGGGTCGGGTCTGCAGCCGGCATCGCCGCTCCTGCGCCTCCTGCCCCGGCTTCGCGGCAGCCTGGCCGCTGTTCTGGTGCCGTACAGAGGTAATTTGCGGTTACTTGGATCCGCTCTCCCTGGAGGCAGCTCGGCCGGAGGGGCAGGGTGAATGGGTGGGTGCCGGTGGATGCCGGTTCCTTCGGCCATCCAGATGCAGAGAGTGGGGACCCAAAGGGGCTGGGTGCACCTCTGCCCCACCGGAACATCTTTGGAACTTGGTCAGGATGGAGAGAACCCCACCTGTCCTTCAGGGAGCTCTACCTGCTGAGAACGGCACCGTCCCAGCTCCTCCGGGATAAGCGCTCGTGGTGGGGCTGTCAGGGTACACAGGGCTGGGCGCGGAATTTTTTTACTTTTCTATTCTTTACAATTCCAGCCTTGTGACTTATTGAACACTTTCTTCAAGTGTTTTCACTGGAAACTTGTCTCAAATGAGGGCTGTGAGCCCTAACAAAGAAGGGTGTTGTTCGAGAGCCAACAGGTGACGGGGTGAAACCTGAGTATATGTGTACATTGGAGTAAAGTCTGGCTGCTGTTTAAAATAGAATTTAAAAAAATCAATGGGAGACTGTAAAAGGCAAGATTTCTTTTTTTCTAAATCTGTACACTCTCCTAAGGAGAGAGGGGGGGAAGCATCCGTGAGAAAATCGCTTCCTCGTCTGGAAGATTGGGTTTTGCCTTACTGCAGCGTGCGCTTGAGTTTCCATCATCGCTATAAAGTGCCAAGGATAACACGGCGAAATCAGATGTGTTGGCGTGGGGCGATGCTTTGTCATGGGGCTTCCTCCTTTTGTTAATAGAGGTAGCCTATCTTTGCATTGTGGCTCGTCAAAAGAAAATACCCTGAAAAGGATAGTCTGATTTTCAGTTGAAAAAGTAATCTTTGCGCTGGGATGCTAGAGGAGGAAAGCAGTTAACTCCTCTGTCGGTCCTTGTTCGCTGGCTAATGAAAGGGGAAAAAGTTCTTACTTCTTAGGGTCTATCTAGAGGTCTGTTGAATAAACAAGTAGACAGGCTCTGTTCTTTCGGCTACTGCTTTGGGTAGTTCATTACTCAAAGGAGTCAACAGCTGAAGAAGTCGGTGGTGCTGATACAGATTCTGCTCATCAATTGGATCCCGATTTTCCAAGCATGGAGCTATAGAGCTCACTGTAAATATGTTACTTGTTCCGTAGCTAGGGAAGGGGACTTCCTGATGATGTGTGTAATACATATTGGAAATAGTCTTTGAATTATTAATAGGTTACTTTATGGTTGTTTATTGCTGCTGTATTACGCCCTTCCTCTTCTAATGTAGTTATCTTGCACCAGGGATTAAATAAGCAGATGAATGAGCTGGTCATGCTAATCTTAACTCGTTGAGCCTTCATTGTGAATGGATGCGTGTGATATGCATCTTGTATCCCCTGTAGCCTTGTTAACAAGCCTTCTAACAAAAAAAGTTGTTAAAACAATTTACCCTGCAAGACACAGTAAAACAGCAGGGGATGGGCAAGGAGATGTTTGTCTAACTGTGCTCACAAATCATGACCTTTCTATCTGGTCAGGGGGGAACATAATCAGTGAGCTGGAAATCCTAGCACAGGGATAACCTTCTTACAGGCTTCAGCAACAGCTTTACTCTAAGTTTGATATCCCAGTATTTTTTGTACCCATAGGTTTGTAATTAAAAATGTAGTTTGTCTTTGCTTCTAAGGAATGTGGTGTATTATGGTTGTTGTAATTCATCAGTGGAAAAAACACATTAATTGCTTTTCTTTTTAAATCGAATTTAGCTGTGTAATTCAATTATGTTATTCAGAGTTGTCAACCTGCCAGCAAAATACCTCCTTGTAGACTATAAAGCCTTTTTTAAGAGGTACTATTTGAACAGAGCTGAAACCTCAAAATGTTCCACAGACTTAAAAAAGCAAAGCAAAACAAAACATCCTTGCTGTGTTGTGTAGGTGTCACGCCAGGAGTAGAAAACCCACCTTTCTACTCATCCCTTGGAAAGCACTTATTTTTTCAGCTGTTGTTTATATTCATTTGAATCCTCCTTAGGATGTAATCATTTTAAACAGATCACTTTGAAGGATGAGTGTGGTTTGGAGGCGGGGAGGAAAAACCCTGTAGTTTTAAAATGCAAACCAAATCACACTTGAGCAGGAGAGGAAGAAGAACTCCTAAACAAGCAATTGCTAAAACAGTTCTGCAGACAGCCTGCTGTTAAACTAGGCTGGATTAGAAACCTTGCTCTCAGCAACACCACAGTATTTGTGACATGGCCGTATTGATACGTGACGTACTGTCAGTCATTTTGTAGCCAGCTTCACGTTTGCTCTGTGGGAGCATTTTTCTTTGAAAGTGAATGATGTCCTTAGAGTAATTTCAGTTCACTGAAGATTTGTGGAACTTGCTTTGAACATTTCCAATTGCCTTCTCTGGGGAGGAGAACCCTGACAGTAAAGTTGCATTTTACAGTTGGAGGTAAGGTGTATTTTTCCTTTATTCTCTATCAGCCAAACTTTCAGCTGTCCTGTATGACTGGAAACTGGACCTGTGGATCTGTGGTTTCCTCTTGATGATGTGCAAGCTCACTGAAATGGATTGGTCAGAGGAGGCCCAGGCAGGACCAGTTTCTGCAGAAAAGCAGTCTGGTCTTTTACCAGTGCCTTGTTTTCCTTAGGAATTAGGCAGCACTCCTACACTTACATACCTTTGCTTAGTCGAATTCCTGACCTTGCCCAGCGCTGCTTTTTGCAGTGTGGAAGCAGTATTTAGCCTTAGTATTCAAAATACTCAGAAAAGTTAACACGTCACCATGCATTCAGATTTTGGGTTGTTTCCTTGCCTTTCAAGAGAAGTAAGTCAGAGAAGTTAATCTTTGATCTTGCAGAGAGAGGGTTTGCATAATCAATATGGAGCAATTACTCAGTGACTGGTGGGCTTGTGTTTGGCATTGTGTGAATGAGGCAAGGGTACACTCTGCTCAAGTGCCCAGGCACTGCCAGAGCTTAACCTGTCCCTTTGCCTAAATTATGTTTCAAATCTGCTTTGTGTGGGGTGCGGTTGAGGTCAGGCTGCCTAATGAAATATCGGCAAAGACGTTTCACCTACTGACTCCTTTCATTCCTGGGTTATTGGACAGGAGTCAGTTTTTGAAAACTGACTGTTTGACCAACACAAGTTCTTGCGTTGCAATGCCATAAGAATTGGAAATACCATCTTAGATGTCAGTGAATGGCACAGTATTGTAAACCAGATAGCTGCCTCTTTCTAAAGGGAAATGATAAAACAGTTCGTCTGCTGCTGAGATAATTTTGGAAGGAATTTGGCTTCTCAGTGATTCTCATAGTGATTTAAGAGTTATTTGGATATAGATGATGCAGGACACAAGCTGCCAACCTGAGCATCCCATCCCTCAGCAACAGTGAGCGCTGTTGCCTCTTTTTGCAAGAGTGATTTCCTAACTGCATCACAGTGTTCCTCTGTCCCCTCCTTCGTCAAACCCCAGTTTTATGCAAGCAATAACAAAAACATACCTGATGCTTAACTTTACTTCCACTAGCAAGTTGAGAAGGGAAACGGTCTTGTGTCTTGTCATTTGTTTCTGAAGGCAACTAATTCAAGGGATATAGTATGTATCAGGAAGTCTGTTGTTCTATTTTAAATATATAGGATTGAGTTTGGTTATACTCACCCTCCTTGAGAAAGATGGTGACATGGCAATGTTAAACTCAGAAGCTGTTTTGCTAACCCTCAGCTGTTCAACTTGAGTAAGATTTCAGACATGTGCCTGACAGCTCACCAGCTCTCCAGAAAAAGCCTCTTCTCAGAGGGGAAGTTGGCAGGTTTGCTTGCCCTGTCAAATATTAAATTATTCTCTTATTACAGTGCAGCTATGAAGTGTGTTGGCATGTCAGCTGTGCACCGAAAATAATGCCTATGTTTTTGGACCAGAAGGTTTTGGAGTAAAGTTAAACAACTTAATTTCTTTGATCACTAGCCCAGTGGAAGAGTTAAGTAATGCCATCTCTTTTTATTGGGTGTGGGAGTGTATAGATGTATAGAAAATAGGACTAGGTAAGATTGTATACTACTGGATATTGTAATTTCTCTAAATTTGTTGCTCTGGATATATGTGGCCACTTTTTATGGAACAGGTGTAGTTTATTTGCTGAATCATCAGAACTTGGCACTAACCAGTGCCTCATGCTTGAAGGAGAAACTCCTGCTAAGTAAGCAGCAAAATACTTGGGTACACAGTCTTAAATCTTCCATCAGCAACTTACTTTCTCTAATATGGTGGTGATGAGACTAGATATGTAATAACGTGGGACCCACCAGAAGCTTTTAGATTGCTCTCCACATTAGACCCACCAGCAAGGTTTTATGGCAAGATTAGAATTTTCTACAGCTCAGATCTAGCTCTCACAAAATTGGATCTGTGTTTAGATAAATAGGTGAAAGAATGTCCTAAAAACGGGGAAGACATAGCTCATGTGTAATGTAGTACTGTTACAGCAAGCTTGTTCCTACCCCGAGTGGTCAGGATGTCTGCCATATTAGGACACATCCTCTGTGGTTTTGGTTATGTGTATTTATATACATATATATATATATTCATTGAAATTACTCATCTGAATCTCCTAAGAACTTCTGCTCTAAGTTGGATCTGGTGAGAGCCTTCTTTGCCAGTTGTTACTCAAAATGATCCCACTGATATTAAGCTTTGCAGGCTTCATGAATCAACAGAAGCATCACCCTGTAGGGTTTTAAATTGACAGAACAATCATGATGTATTTTACAGAGACTAATCTGGCATAATTGAATTTCAGATACTTAGCAGGACCAACGCCCTTCCGCTCCCATACAGCTTAAACAAAGTTCTCAGAGGAATCCAGCAGATGCTTGCTGCTCTGTGCCTGCCTTGTGAACAACAGGATGCTACTTGCACAACTGTCTTTCCCCGATAATTTCTTTAGTTTTTGACAGGTGGTTGTCATGTCTTTTGTTTTACTAGATTAGTGGTAGTAATGGCTTCAGGAAGAGCTTGTGTCGTCCATGCTGTTAATCTGCTCAATGAGTCTTTCCGAGATATAGCTCTGTACAACCTGTGATGTGAAACAAGCAGAACTGTAAAAGACCAGTGTTAATATTGAAATACATTGTGGTTGTCAAATGTGGTAGTGTGTGTCTAGGGTTTGTTTTGGGTCTTTTTTTGAGTAGTTTTATTTTTATAACTCTTTCAAGAACTTTTGAATTGCTTATAGCAAGTTGTAATGAAGCTTCAATAATTTATTATTCTGGGCAACAAAAGGAATACTGAACTGTTTAAGATCATTTACACTGATAATTAGTTGTTGCATGTTCAAATTTATTAAAGCTCTATTAATCTCTTTCTCCAGATCAGTTTCTTGATGAGCTGCAGCCAAAATATTTAACGCTTCACACTCATGCCATTGGAGATGGAGCCCAAAGCCAATAACCTCGTTTTTGGGTGTCAGCGAAGCTCAACCTCTGACGATGACTCTGGATGTGCCTTGGAGGAATATGCCTGGGTTCCCCCAGGCCTCAGACCAGAGCAGGTACCAACTATGCTTCTGCATTTTAAAAATAAGCCTCGTAAGGACTGTCTGAGGGAGTTATGTGCTCCCTCTACAAGTGTAATTAAATTCTTATAATTTATAAAACTTTAATTCATATAGAACTTTTAACTTATTTTGTTTGTTTCCTGTTCTAATGAGGCTGTGTGTAGGGAGCTTAAAATCCTCAACCCTGAGGAGTTTTATGTTCCAAAGAACCAGTTCCCAGTCAAGGTTTTTCACTAAGTATGTGCTGCAGAGATATGTATTGTCAAGTCTAAAAGCAGTACAGAAACGTGCTTTTTCTTTGAAAGTAGTTATTAGGTTAAATTAAAGCTTATGGCACACCTCATGGCATTGTGCTCTTTGGCCAAGTACTTCACTGCACTTGTATGACTCTTTAAATAATTAGGCATTTGACATCTAGGACATGGATGGTACTACAGTGCATGTAAATGAAAGTGTTCTATCACTGTGACAAGTAATAACATATTTTACGTTTGTTTAAATAGTTGTATGGCTGTCATTTGTCCCTGCTAGGATTCCTCTTGCACCGTGTCTGGAGCCGACACTCATGGGTTGGCTGGGCTGTTCCTTCCCCTCTCCCCATTACCTTTTTTTTTTTTTTTTTTTTAATAACATCACAGTAATGGAAATAAAAGTGAAAGTATTGATGAGCAAGTTTCAATGGAAGATCAAAATGAACCTCTCATGGTATTCATTAACTTGATGATATTGCAACTGTGCTCAAGCTGTGTACTTGGTAATATCCAGAACTCAGACTTCAGTGTTAGGTGGCCAGGGTGGCTTTGCAACATCTGCTAAAGGAGGCAGAGCAATCCTGGCAAGTTCATACAGTCCATAGTTTAAAAAAGATGTCTTCTTTTTGCAATGCAGAGATTTTCTTAATAGTGAGTAAAGTAACAAGTCAGCAGGAATGGCAAATAATGGGCTATTTTTAGGGCAACTCTTTTTATCACTTACTTAAGCATCTATAAGAATCCTGATGAATCAGACCTTAAGGCAAACAGCAAGCTAACATTCTGCCAGAACAATTAAATGCCCTAAAATATCCTCATAATCCCAGCTAGCTCAAACTCCCTGAAGTGTTTTTTTCCAAGACGAATTAGAACAGTGCAATAAACTTGAGAAAAGGACATAAAGTATCTTTAAAGCTTCACTTCTTGCTGCATGTTATCTTTCTCCAGAGCTTTTCAAAATACACTTAGTAGCAAGTGGGCTTACAGTAGACTTCGTTGTTTAAGTTTTGGTTAAATGAAGACCAAGTCATGTTTTGCACAGCCTGTCTCTAATAGTTTTGATTGCTTCCTGACTTAAGTGACAGATTACTGCTTCTTTTTCATCTGCCTTGAACAGTAATAAGCTGCTGACCTGAGCATTATTTAAATCTGGATGGCAAGTAATATTTTTCCCAATAGCAAAATGTACAGCCCCAGGCCTCGTGACAAGCTGGAAGCTGCATAGGAAAAACAATAAATCTGTAGCTGTTCCACAAAAATATTTTTTGCCATTGGGCTTTGTCATAGTGTTCATTACAGCTTTCCTGTCATAATATTCTTCTGGAAAAAAAAAAAAAAAAGAGAGTGAAGATTGATACAAAAACATTCATCCCGTAAAAATTCCATGGTTAATTTGCATCTGATTGAAATGTGGCTGGATCCAGCCTCCTCCCAAGGGAAGGATGTTTCCACCTTCTTACCAAAGCCCACATGGAAGCAATGAAAGCTGATGCTTTGGGTGAACCTGGTCAGCAGGAGACTACAAAACAGCTTTTGTCTCAACAATGTGTAAAATGCAGAGAGCAAATTAAATTTGTTTATATAGTGGCTGTTTTCTGGAAAGCTTCATGCCTTGTGTGGTAAATTGCAGAGGGAAACTTGGAATTTCCACAGAGCTGTCGACCAGCCCTAAAGGGGGTGGGAATAATGAGAACATTAAATGTGCATAATTTATGACACCCCCCTAATTGTCACTGCAAATTGCATTCCAGAGAAGCAATTCAGCAGCTGGGTGCTAGTTTCATCAGAGACAATTCAGGTTTGCTGAGCTGGTTCATTTGGGTCTCGTATTTTCAGCAAAAACCCTGTCATAGGTCTAATGTAGCGTGACTTTCTTCCTTCATAAATGAGACCTGAGATAGAACAGTAGCTAGAGGATGCTGGCAGTGCTTGGGTGATGCATCTCCCTTGGATTGAACTCTGCATTTCTCCTGGTCAGGTCCAGCTGTATTTCGCCTGCTTGCCCGAGGAGAAGGTCCCTTATGTTAACAGTCCTGGAGAGAAACACCGGATTAAACAACTTCTCTATCAGCTGCCACCCCATGATAACGAGGTAAATACAGAATTTAGGATGAACCGTCAGGGCTTGGGATCTCCCTGCCGGCTTTTATGTGGAGAATTACCTGCCTATGTATTTATTACAAGCCTCAACTGTGGCCTGCAGTGGCATCTGAGCCATAAAGCAGCATGGTGTGTACACTGAGTCCATTGTTCAGCTGTCCGCTTGGCCTGTGTGCAGATAAGAGCTGTCTGGAAGGACACTGCTTCTGCTTGTTAGGGAGGCTGGTGTCACTGCAATAAACTTAACACAAGTTGGTTTTATAGTGTTTGCAGCCACCCACCAATTACCAGGAACCTACAAATTCCTGAAATTGCATTGTAGCGCACAAAAAGGATGCTTTGTGATAGTAAAAGGTTTGCATCTCAGTTATGCAGTGTAATTTGGAGTAGAAGTGGAAATAACAAACAAGCTCTTTGTAAGGAAAGGGGCGGGGATGTCAATACTTAAGATCTTGTGTGTACTGCAATACTTAGTTGTGGGCACTTAACCATAAATCTAAAAGACAATGTTACAACTGATTTGGGTTCATTCCATTGTTTTAGGATAGCAGCAGATTTTGGGTTGGCTTTTAAAATCTTTATTCTTTCCTAAACAACTCCTTAGTTTAGCATGGTGGAGTTTTCTTCCTCTAATGCAAAATCTCTCTCCATACTACTTCTGTGTTATGCCATATTACCTAAATATTAAGATGGTAGAGAAGGCAAGTTGGAAAACTTTAATGATGAGTGGCAGCAGGCCTGATGAATTCCATGCATATAAGCACTTACTTATTAATCTGTTACTTTAAAGGCTCAGTATATACAATACATTCTCTTGTGTTTTCACTGGAAGGTGAGATACTGCCAGTCTTTAAGTGAAGAAGAAAAGAAGGAACTGCAGATGTTCAGTTCTCAGCGCAAAAAGGAGGCACTTGGCCGAGGCACTATTAAACTACTCTCAAGAGCAGTAATGCATGCGGTTTGTGAACAGGTAATACTCCTACTGCCACAAGCCAACTACCAAGCTGAATAATCTAAGACTGCAATATCTCAGTATTAAAATTTAAGCTTATCTCTGTCTATATCTGAAAACATCAACAAAAAACAAAACAAAAAAAGTTTTTTTGAAGCTGCATGGAAGAAGAAGGAAGGTAGTGCTTGCTTAAGCAAAACACAACCTTTGATACTGGAAATGAACTGAGTCTTTGATGTATTTCCTACTCAAAAAAAACCCCTAATGCTGATTCATACTAAAGTAATGACAAATAAAAAACAGACATGTGCTTTAAAATATTATTTTGTATAAAATAAACTTATACTCACAAAAGGTTCATTGAGACACATTTTGTCTGGACCAAAATTGATAATATTTTTTCTGTCTTGTCAGAATTTTGGAATAAAATCTCATATTGTGTTTGGCGTTTTAACTTAGTTTAAATGCAAGAAGCTAGAAGTTTGGGACGGGAAGTGTGTTCACTTTCTGGGTTTGTTCCTAGTGTGGTACAAAAGTAAATGGCGGTGAAGTTGCAGTTTTTGCCTCGAGAGCTGGGCCTGGTGTGTGCTGGCATCCCTCGTGTTTTGTGTGCTTCACATGCAACGAGCTGCTTGTTGACCTTATCTACTTCTACCAAGATGGGAAAATTCACTGTGGCAGACACCATGCTGAACTTCTCAAACCTCGATGTTCAGCCTGTGATGAGGTAAATAATTCACATTTTACAGCCAATCTACACTCCTGCTGTTAACAAACTGCAGTTGGGACTTCAGATGTAGTCACTTAAGGAGTCAGGACTCTGCTGCATAGATATGTTTGGAGGCTGAGGGGTATTCCTTGTTAAATTGGCAATATTACAAGTAATATGATGGTATTTAGAAGGCACAAACCTGTTTGTGCTTAGAGTTGAACCTTGTAGATCGAATAAGAAAAAATATCTGTACAAATATTCCAAAATATCATCTTTATAGAAGCCTCTTTAATGGTTGAATTCTTAGGTTCCTTTTTTTTTTTTTCTTTAAAATGTGCTGGGTTTTTTTCTTCTTCTTTTTTTTTTTTTTTTGTTCTTATAGAAAAGGTCAGAATTCCACGATTGCTGTGGGAGATTGTTGTTTCTGTCTTTGTATTCAAAAGGCAGCAAAATAAAAATAAATTTAGCATATGAACTGCAGAGCTAGGATATTTTACATGCTCTAACTCCCAAGGTAAGGTTTTGGCCACTTAACTAAAAGTATCCATTTTATTTCTGAAAAGATAATTTTTGCTGATGAGTGTACGGAAGCTGAAGGTCGCCACTGGCACATGAAGCATTTCTGTTGCCTCGAGTGTGAAACAATCCTGGGTGGACAGAGATACATCATGAAGGATGGGCGACCATTCTGCTGTAACTGTTTTGAATCTCTCTATGCGGAATACTGTGAGACCTGTGGGGAACATATTGGTAAGTCCTTTTTAAGCATTTAAGTTACAAACTAGGGGAAAGGGAAAGCTAATTTATGAACTGATTTCACATTCCAGAACTATGAATTCTGCAAGTAATTTTTTAGAGAAACCCAAAGCACTGCTTTTTCTCCCTTTCTAGGTGTTGACCATGCTCAGATGACCTATGATGGGCAGCACTGGCACGCCACAGAAGCTTGCTTTTCTTGTGCTCAGTGCAAGACCTCTTTGCTTGGCTGCCCTTTCCTTCCAAAGCAAGGGCAGATTTATTGTTCAAAAACCTGCAGCTTGGGAGAGGATGTTCATGCCTCCGACTCTTCTGATTCTGCGTTTCAGTCTGCTCGATCCAGAGATTCCAGGAGGAGTGTCCGAATGGGAAAAAGTAGCCGGTCAGCTGACCAGTGCCGTCAGTCTCTCCTCCTGTCACCAGCCCTCAATTACAAATTTCCTGGCCTTTCAGACAATGCTGATGATACCCTCTCTCGTAAGCTGGATGATTTAAGCCTTTCAAGGGAAGAGGCAAGCTTTGTTAATGAAGATTTCTGGAAAGGAAGAGTAGAGCAAGAAATGCCTGAAGACCCTGAAGAATGGGCTGAACATGAAGATTACATGACTCAACTTCTTCTGAAGTTTGGTGATAAAAGCCTCTTCCAGCAGCCCACTGAAGTAGACATTAGATCAAGTGAACACTGGATTTCTGATAGCATGGTCAAGAGCAAGTTGGACTTGAAAAAAAATAATCCAAGCCTAGCAAGTAAGAAGTATCAATCAGACATGTACTGGGCCCAGTCACAAGATGGTTTGGGAGACTCTGCATATGGCAGTCACCCAGGCCCTGCCAGCAGCAGGAAAATCCAGGAGCTAGACATGGAACATGGGGCATCAGGATACAAACACGACCAAACACCGTGGTATGGAGGTTCACTTGAATGTTTGTCTGACTTGAAACAGCAAGAACAAAGTGTTCGTGACTCAATGGATTCCTTGGCTTTGTCTAACATAACAGGTAATGGGGAAATAAATTAACAGTTTTGATAGAAAGGTCAACCAAAGTATGAGTGTTGGAGTATTTTGAACAAAGATTTTTCATTTCTGTGATTTTTAAAAGCTTTAATAGTAGGAGACGCATATAAAGTAGGCAACAGCTTTTATCAAGCACGTAATCTTTAGTGAGATGTGTTTCTGCTACTTAAATTCTATTAGACTCTTCTCCTTTTCTTTTGACTTCTCTTTGCTTAAAGCAAAAAAATTCATAATGTCAAACAGAGTAAGAATGGCCTTAAACTGTGCATTTGTTATATACAAATCACAGCTTTAAGCAAATGACATTTTTTTTTTGCCATACCTTAAGTACAAGAAGTTGCGTTATATATTGGGATAACATTAAAGGTAATCTGCAAAACACTTCACATAATTTCCTGATTTGCTTGTAAAAATATGTAGAAAGTCTGAAAGGATGGTAAACTTCTTAGCCTTAGGAAATTAGGTTTATGAGATTATCTTTCTCCATTGACTAAAAGGAAACTGGTAATCCGCTTTTTTGAACCTCCTTGTCAAATGTGATTGAAGTTACCCAAAGGGATAAAGTGCATGTTAACCTTCCTTTCCTATTTCCCTACAAAACCCCCAAACCTGGGAGTTAGAGACTCATTTTAAAAATTGTTCAATCATCTTCTCCATTTTTTTCCTCCTCTAACCTGAATTAGTGCAGCTACTCATGTAGCTCAGGCCCAAACACAGGCTGGCTGCAGTTGCCAAGCAGTAAGGAAGGAACGGAGGAGGGGAGGTTGTTTCAGGTGGCACAGGAGGAGAATGAACTAGAGGTAGAGGTGTGGCACCTGGGACCATCACAGGGCACATGACACTGTTGTGGGAATGAAGGGTCAGTGGACACAAATGTGGAGTACACCAGGCCAGCTTATTGTTGATGCTTTTTGGAGGGTAAGGATCCTTCTTTGCAAGGCAATAAGCTTTCCTGTAGCAACAGCTGGAACGTGAATTTAGCAGTACCAGAAACATGAAATATTTTAGCCCTAAAAATGGCAAGCGTAGACTGCAGAATCCTTTTTAAGTAATCCTTTTTCTTAAAGGCCTAGCTTGTATTCATGTTTCAAAATTTTAAACTCATTGAATTTCTGCTCTTGATGTCCTCATGTTAGCTAATTCTTTGGTAACCCTAACCCACCACAGGTGCTTCAATGGATGGAGAAGGCAAGCCACGGCCATCTCTCTACTCTTTGCAAACTTTCCAAGAACTGGATGTGGAAGACTGTGAGAAGATGAGCAACATGGGAACTCTAAATTCTTCAATGCTCCACCGGAGCACAGAGTCCTTGAAGAGTCTGAGCTCAGAGCTGTGTCAGGAAAAAGTCTTGCCAGAGGAAAAGCCAGTCCATATGCCTGTACTGAGAAGATCTAAATCCCAATCCAGACCACAGCAAGTGAAGTTTTCAGATGATGTTATTGATAATGGAAGTTATGAGAATCTTGAAATACGTCAGCCTCCAATGAGTGAGAGGACTCGTAGGCGTGTTTACCATTTTGAAGAACGTGGAAATCGGCCTTCTCACCATCGCAGAAGAAGTAGGAAGTCTCGTTCAGATAATGCACTTAACCTGGCCACAGAAAGAAGAAGCTCTCCAAGAGAGAGATTTCGTTATTACTCCCCTCAGGATCATGAAAAATTTATTCAGAGTAGGAGCTCACGTGAGCTTCGGGCATTTATTCAAAACGCGGAGCTGTATGGACAGTATGCCCATACGAGGTCTGACTATGCACTGAGGAATCAGGTGGTTGATAAGTTTTTTGGGTTGTATGGTGAGGAAGATGACTCCTGGTGTTCAACTTCATCCTCATCATCTGATTCTGAAGAGGAAGGATATTTTCTAGGACAGCCAATTCCACAACCACGGTCACTGAGATATCCGTACTATACAGATGATCTTTCTGGTCCAACTACTGCGTTATCTACTTCTCAGTTTGGACAAAGGACAACCAAATCAAAGAAGAAGAGGGGACACAAAGGAAAAAATTGCATTATTTCTTAATTAATTCTTAATATTTCTTAATTGGGAAGACCAGTCAACTCTGTTGCTAAAGTATGAACCACATCTTTTTATATTAATAATTGTACTTAGGCAAGTTGCTGAAGTTCTTAATGCTTTGCCATTGTAAATGATAACCCTGCCAGAGTTTACATTGTTCAAGTAACATTCAGAAATGTCCCCACACCAAATGATCTGCTCAGATACTGCTAGGTTTACATACTGGGTTTCAGCTGTCAAAATACTGTTAACTGCAGTTCTTGATAGAGACTTTTTGTAGATATTTTATTTTATGCTCGCTATTCACCTACACTGAATTATCTGAGAGAGGATTCAGCAAAGATAAGTAAATAAAAATGTCAGTCCTGTGCTGTAGCTATATCCACATAGGTGATCTTTGACTTTTTCCTCTTGCTGCCAAGAAAAAGAAGGCTCTATGCTGTGTCTTTTCTTCACAGATAAAGCTCACTCTTCCTCTTTCAAGTTTCCTCACAAAAACTGGATTTTTTTTTTTTTTTAATTTGGGAAAATGCTCCTTAAAGAGGCAAAAATCTGAATGTGGGAGCTGAAATGCTCGAAGCCTTGACGTATCCTAAAGCAACAGTAAATGGTTTGTACGCTTAACTTTCATGAGTTTTCCTCCACAATTTTTTGACAAACTGTAAGGTGAATGTTTTGGGTTTGGGGTTTTTTTTGTGCCTGTTTAAAGGAAGGTGTTAATTCAGCTGCTGGAATTGGACTTAGCTGCCAATGAGTGGTGATGTTTCTTCTGTCATTCCCCCCCACCCCTCAGCAGTGAGAGAGGTAAAACTGCTGGAGTCCTTTGCTCAGGCATGTAACCCCATTTAAGTCAATGAATCCACTTACGTAACAAATATTTTCATAAGGGCTTAAGGGATTAGGCTCCAGAATTGTGTCTTTTCACATGCATTATCCAGGTTTTAAAATGTATTAGCTGCAATTCTAAGTCAAAAAACATTGATATTTATAATGTAGTATTTCATAGGCTTAAATGTATTCATAATTTAACAGTGCAAATACTAATGTACATATTGTACAGTTAAAATTTTAAAATCTGAATATTTTTATATCCCTGAATTTGAAGAAGTTTGTTACAAGATCAAACTAGATTTGTTAAGGGTTTAACAGCAGCATTATGGATGAAATATTGCTTGTATTTTAGTCAGGGGGTTTAAGCTGAAAAATATTGAAAAATGTTCAGTGCAAAACAGCTTAATTTTGTCTACTAGGTATTAAAAGCTCTGTATGCATGGTGGGGCTATGTAAATACTCTCTATGGCCCTCTTAATCTTGCAAGTGTTATTTATGGGTCAAGCAAAATGTAAACTATATAAATGTAAAAACCACACGAACCTGGAATATATCAGTACAACCAGTATGCAACTCCTGTGGATGTGGATTTTATTATTATTGTTCCCCCTCCTTTCCCAAAAATAATTTCTGAAGTTCACCTACATAAAGAGAGATCCTGGGTCGTTCTAGAAGCCAAGCTGGCAAAAACTGTAACCTAATAGCTAATCTCAAAAGTTCCCTTGAACTCAGATGTGGAGCAGGAGCTACTTTAATTTATAATAAACTTCTTCCACTGTTTTAAATAAATTTGTTAACTGTGACATCCACTAATTAAGATAGTAAATGCTAAAGCCAATGGCTTTCTGACCACCTGAAGAAAGGAAATTAATGAAATAGTAGATGCTTCTTACCAGAAAAGCTTGCCCTTCTTGAGGATATAAAAGTTGTAAATAAAAGCAGCTAAAAGTAAGGAATGGATACACAGGCACTGGCTTACACCAAAGAAAATGAAGCTATTGCGAAGGCTAACTCAGACTAGTAGTATTTTTCTGGGTAAAATGGGCAACAGATCCTTTACTCCCAGAAGTGGTACTCACCGTGTAAGTCACTTTTCTAGTACAAACAAGTCTCGTGTAGGTGAAAGCTGATCAAAGCAATACCCTGTAACATCGCATGGGCCGATGGGTGCCTCGTGAGATGGTTCCAGCTGGCAGGCTCTGCCCTGGCTCAGGCAGCACATGCTTTACAGCCACCAGACTGCCAGGAGTTACGGGGCATGAAGAGAGATGGTGACTTCTTAATACCTTCCCCAGGATGTTCCAACAATAATTGGGACCTTCCCTTCTTGCCTGCATTTCCAAAAATGGGAAATTGGGGTCCTCAGAAACAAAATACTGTGCTACTACTGCTGTGTCCTTTGTTGGACCAAGTAACAGTCTCATGGAGAAATGTCTCCACCAGTATTTCCTCCTCTGATCCTGAGATGCAGCATATGTACTCTCCAAATGGCAACGTCTTATGGAATATTAGATGAGAAAAGTTCTCCATAGATTGCTAGTTGCTTCTTAATATTTTCTTCTTTAAGAAAAACATTTAGGATGACTATACAACTTTATTTACTTTTCTCAGCTTCACATAAACAACTTCTATTAGTTTTGACCACTTCCTATGAGAAATATTTCTAATTGGTTCTTCTACCTTAAACAGAATGGTATGGGCTTAGCACATTACAAGTGCTAGGAGTAACGTCCACTTTCAGGAGCTCTTACAGTGACAAAGAAATCAATTTCCTTCATCACAGCATGTTTTCTTACAACAGTGCTCTTTCTACCGCTTTCCAGGAGCCCCACAGAGACTGTCCACTAGACCAGAGACATTTTTTTTTATACTGATCTGAAATAAATCGGAACTAAATGCTTGTTCTAGAGGAAGCAAGACTAAAAGCCATCTTTTCTGCCTTAAGTTAAGGAACTGGCATAGAATATTTTACTTTCATCAGAAAGCATACATCCCAAAAGGTTAAATGTGAACATTCAACACAATATCAAGTATTAAATGGAAAATCATTATCCTCTCACTTATGAATGCAAATGAAATCTTTCACAGAAATAACACAAAAAATTAAAGACTCCTTAGTTCATGAGTAAAATTTATCAATTTCTTCAAAAAAGTCAGATTAAGCAGAGGACAATGTAACAAACTTTTGAAAGATCTTACTGACCTGTTAGCTAATATAAAATACTCAAGAATACTGGCTGACAGGTCAGGCTGGCTGACAGGTCAGGCTCAAAAAATTATAGTAAATGGGGTTACCTCAGGCTGGCAGCTGGTCACCAGTGGCACTTCATAGGGCCAGTGCTCTTTAATATTTTTATAAATGGTTAAGAGAGGAGTCAAATGTACTTTAAATAAGTGCTAACACTACTAAATTGAGAGGAGCTGTGGACTCCCCTCAAGGGCAGAGAGATCTGGATAAACTGGTGAACTGGACAATCACCAGCTGCATGATGTTAAACAAGAGCAAGTGCCAGATTCTCCACCTGGGACAAGGGTAGTCCTGATTATACATACAAATTCAGAAGCTGGAGAACAGCCCTGCAGAAAGGGATGTAGAGGTTCTGGTCAAAGGCAAGTTAAATACGAGTGAACACTGCCCTGGCAGCCAGGAGGGCCGATCATGTCCTGGGAGGCATCAGGCAAAGCCAGTCGAGGGAGGGGATTGTCCTGCTCTGCTTTGCACTGGTGCAGCCTCATCTTGAATATTGTGTGCAGGTTTGGGCACCACAATATAAAAAAGAGATTAGGCTCTTAGAGAGAGGAACGTGGTCAAGATGGTGAAAGGCCTTGAGGGGAGGTGTCTGAGGTCACTTAGTTTGTTCAGCCTGGAGGGGACTGAGGGGAGACCTCATTGCAATCTACAACTTCAAGATGGGCAGTGGAGGGGGAAGTGCTGATCTCCTCTCTGGTTACCAGTAACAGGACTGGTTACTAGTAACAAGGAAATTGAATGAAGCTGCATCAGGGGAAGTTCAGACTGGACATCAGGAAAAGATTCTTCACCGAGAGGGTGGTCAGTCACTGGAACAGGCTCCCCAGGGAAGTGGTCATGGCCCCAAGCTGCCAGAGTTCAAGGAGCATCTGGATGATGCTCCTAGTCATATGGTTCAGTTTTCAGTAGTTCTGCGAGGAGCAGAGTTGTACCCAATGATCTTTACAGTTCCTTTCCAACTTGAGATATTCTATGACCGTAAGCTTAGGTATTAATAATAGAAAAGCACTTGAAAAATTGGATACTTTTATCATAGTAAATTTAATCAGGATTCTAACAAAGGAAACTCCTAACAAACTGTACAGTAACAATGGAAATTTTTAATCAAAAATATATTAAACACAATTTCAGTATTTTTTCATTAGCATTTCTAATCCAAAGCAGAAACTGATGTAACACCCCAAAGGTTCTCTGTCCTGGAGACAAGTAGCGAAGTGCTGTAGTTATGCTTCTGCATCAGAGAAGACTGCCCGTGGTTCACAATTGATGTTTGTAAAACAATGGTAAAACTGATCTTGGTTAAACAACAAAAAAATGTTGCCAGAAGGGGAGGTCAGGTCTTGCTACTGTGTCACAAACACTACTCTTCCCCTCTCTCCCTCACAAAATTAGCATCCTGTAGGACCCATGAGCTGATTTCCACTCACTGTGCAGCTCACACAATCCCAGTTGCCAAAAAGAGCAGTTGCTGGTCATCTCCTTTGAGCAATGTGAACTCTTAGAAACTAGCAAAACCGCACCCTACATCACAACTAACCAGGCATCTCAGGAATCTGATGCAATGAATACTTAATACACCATAGCGAGATTTGCATGTGCAAGATACTGTGATACATTCAGTACCCTCTACATGCAAAATCAATGCTATTTCATTTATGTTTCTATACCCCATTCTGACGAAATCAAGAAATGGTGAGTTTGGTCATTAGTCCTTTTAGAGTTTCACATGTTCCTAAATGTATATGCAGACAAAACAATCATGCTATTACTTACCTCTTTGTGATTATGACTCAAATTATCCCTTTTCCTAAAACTTTCATAAAAAACAGTACCTTAATAAATGTAGTAAATAGGATTCCACAAATGAGTCCTGAATATTTTTCACTAGCAGCCTCTTGACTTTCCTCAATCACTGTTCCCAAAATACAAGTTGCTCCATCATGTAAAAAATGGTCCCAGACTCACCTAGGTTTGAAATTATGGTGAATTTGGGGTCTTACCGATCAACTTTGCTTTACACCTAATCCAAAGCTACCATCTACTAAAGAGATGGTCCTGCTTGCTTTCCTTGACCATCTTTGCCACCCCAATTCCTGCTCCTTCTTGAAGCTGGAAATAAAGATTACACACAGCCTCCTTATTGTTAAAACTGATGGATGAAAAGTGGTGAGAACTTGTAAGGGGGGAGAGGAACAGAGTAGGAAAAGGGAACTTTCCCTGCTCAGTGGCTGCCTGCAGTTACATTCTGTAGGGTGTAGTCAAAAACATAGCAAATACAAACAGTAAAAAAAAAAAAAAAAATAGAATCCATCCTACATAATACTGCTTACTAGTAATGAGTCCTGATATGGAAAACACCAAAATTTAAAAAGCATTTGCAGAACTTGCAATTATAAAAAAATACAGCACTTCTTATATCAAGCAGTTAGAGTTGCTCTAGCAGCCAGAGAGTAGAGATAACCCCTTGTGTAATTTTACAGAATTAATTGGAATTTTTAAATTAAACCAAAACAGATTGTTTAAATCATAATTGTGACCAATTTTGCAAGTCATCCCTTTCTATAGTATATATGAAAACCAGATGTATTTCTGCATATGTTGAGGAATGGGAGTTGTGTCTTATTATTTTAATAAAAAATACATAGTTTGAAGTTACATTTATAAGCATCAAAACATAAGAGTGCATACATCAGACTGAACAGTTTTTTACAAGCTAATGATGTAAAGGTTTCAAAAATAGTTTGTCGCTTTACAACATTTTTTAAAAGAACGTTCTTTAAAAGGAATATATGTCAACAAGTACAGGTGGGAACAATACAATTGTGGACACCACAGTGAACAAGGGAACAGCCACCTGAGCTACCTCAAAGGAGCACAGTCTTGGGTTCATATCTCCAACAATGTATCTCCTCTTTCCCTGCAAAAAGCAGATTTATGTACTATGGTATACACAATGAAGAGGATCTAAAAGCATATTTTTGACCTTAGTAGGAGCCCTCTTTGAAGGATTCTGAGAGATCTTGATTGGCAGCATCATACTCAGCAATGAAATGTTTGAGTTCTTCAATGCATCGCTCACCTATTTCATGCAAATTCTGCCTCAGGGCAAACTGAATGGACTTCTCTAATGATGGATCTTTATCAATTAGCATCTTCACTACCATGCCAAAGGTTTCACAGTCTTGTCTGTAGACCTAGAAACAACACATTTTACATTAAATGTAAGACTCTTCACATTAGCATACCAACAGCCCTTATTGAATTAGATCCAAACCAAAAAGGAATATTGGATTTAAACTGAGTTTCAACTGTAAAGCCTATTGGCACTTACCTCTCTTCTGACCTGTACTAATACAAATGTAACTAGCTCAGAACTATCTGGATACCAGACATAACTTTTATTGCATGAAATGCCTTCAAAGAAGATACTAAGTTCCTCTTGCAGAAATATTTAATAAATAATGGTAGAGCAAAGTGTAAATGCTAAACCAGATTTTCATTTCAATATATTTAAAATTAAACTGTGGCATGTCTAGCAATCTAATCTTTATACAAAGCATCAATAACTTAGTTTGTAATATTTCCTTATACAAGCCATGTTTAAATAATGCCACCAAATTTTGTTTGTTTGTTGGACATCTGTAGAAGTCCTTTACAAATATGACTTTAATTAGTTTGGGTGCACTGGTGGCTCAATGACTAGAGAACAGAGAAATCCTGACAGTGGTTTACCTGAACTCATCTGACCTCATCCTGCAGGGAATAAGGAGTTTTCAAGTCAGTTATGCACCACATTTGAGGTGAAGGAACTTCTCATTATCACTGCAACTGTTCTTCTAACAAGCATCTGACTGTGCTCTTAGGGGGTTTTCAAAGCAATCGTGGCATTTCAAATTTGTTTTTTTCCAGATTCCAGCTAAGTTTATTAATCTAAACACACAGAGAAAAAGGAATTTGTCAAAGTCTTTTCAACTGCCAGGTGCAGTTCATTTTCACACGTCTTTGGCCAATTTCCATTTAGAAAATACACTGGCTTTTTGAATGAAGATAAGTAAGTAGTAATTTTTCTATCTCCATATTTTTTTTTGAGGAAAAAAAGCTAAAATGTTGATACTCTTCAAAGTATGATTATCTTTTAGTATTCTGTACTTGTCTATGAACTTGTTTTTCACAGGCATGTGCAACCTTTTCCTCCCACATTTATCTATATTGTGGACACCAGTGATACAACTGTATATAAACAATTCCCCACTACTAAAAACAAAATTAAAAAAACAAAGAAAACACACCCACCCCCAACCAAAACCCACCACACTATTGGATCTATAAGAACCAGTTTGAGGTCACCTTAAGCACAGTCACCTCAGAGGAGCACTAAAAAAACCCAACATTCTGCACACAAACTAAACTATTCTCAGAGAAACAATGATTGACATGATACCTTTAATAAAGACAGTTCTCAAATGTTTGAAAGCATATTCTATAAAAACAGTCTAAAGCAAGACCCAAACACTGGTTGACAAATAAAAGAAAACCTTTCAGAAGAAACTGATTTTCAGTGGTGATTAACAAATTAAAAAGAAGAGTGCAGCCCTAACCAAACTGGAGCTAAACATCTTCAGTGTGGACACATTGTGCACATGGCATTTTTTCAGAGAGGGGTTTGTTTTCTTCTTCGTATGTTTAGTTCTTTGGTAGTAAAATACCAGCACAAAACTCAGACTCCCAAAGCTCATGTTCCACAGTAAATAAAAAGTGGTACTTGCTAAAAGAACTTCAGAGTAAATTGGGTAACTTTTTTCTCTGATTCTTTCCAAAGAAAAAGCTCAGGAAGAATTGCTGTCTCTGATAAGTCACGTGACAGACAGATGAGATTTTGCTTTGGGTAACTCAGGCCTTTCAAGTACTTGCAGTATGCTTGTTAGCACCTTCACAGGATGATTTATAAAATATTTTTTCTCCCCAAAGACATTATGCTTTGGGGGAAATAGTTCAATTTTATTTTTTTTTTTGCATGTCTATTTGTCCTATTTTATCACCTTCAAAGTGGTCAGACCAAGGATCTGTGAATGATCTTCCACAAGTAAACAAACCTGGTAACTCTGAGTCTTCAGAGGACCCTGGCACTAACAGACAGCACAGATGCATTGCCCAGTCTTCTGCACAAGAAGGCACTCAAAGCTACAACTGAAGGAAATGCTCTACTTTTAACTGGTCTTCAAATGAATGGCAAATAGTACTATCAGCTATTGCACTCACACACCACAAAGAACTAACCCAGATAAAATTCTCTGACCTTTAGCTCAATCTAAGCATCTTTTTCTTTAAAACTTTCACAAAAGAAGACTTGGAGGAGAATCAAGAGAGCCATGTTCCCTGCATCTGGAATCAGAAGTCACTTTGCTGTCATAACAATCTGGAAACTAAACACCTTCACACAAGAGATGAACATTTTCAATACTTCATGACAAAAGACTTAAAAAAAATAGAATTGACCTAAATTAGGGGAAGAGAGCAAAGGTGGAGCAGGAAGACCAGAAAACAAAGGAAACAGCTCTCTAACAATAATTGAGCAATTTTCCCTCAAGAAGCTTTCTGCCCCAGCTGCTAATTCTGATCCTCCTGGTGCAATCTGCCTCCTTTCCAATTGTGCTGATAAACTTATTTGTATAGCTGCAATGTAAATTGCATCAATGAGATTATCCCTTTTAAAATTACTTTCCCCCAATTAATGTGATTCAATGATTCAATTCTAAAATCAGATGCATCAGCACAACTGAAAGAACTGTGAACCATGGTCTTAAAGTGAAAACAACTTCACAAACCAGTTTATATCTGAAGTCAGTGCACAACTACCAACCTTCAGAGAGAAGTTACTATGCTTTACAGAAGGAAATACAGATTATCAATTACAAGAATATCAATACAGAAGATGTTAATTACAACTTAACGGTACAATCAACTATTTGAAAAATGTGTGAAAGTGCTCAAACCTCTTAAAAAAAGAGGACAGTGGTGTGACATTAAAATCCATCTTTACATAGAATACAAGGAGGCTATTTCTGGAGAATAAGCCAAGAATGTGATGCTTGACAAAGGAAGAAAACTGCAGAAGAGACTCCAAACAAGCAAAAGAGCTCTGCTGGAGAAAAATACTGGAAGAACTTGTGCTACAACAAGGTACAAAAATAACCTTATCTTTGAAATTCCAGCTGATACTGATTTTGATCTCAGACCATGGAAAGCTCATCTGTAAACATCTGGAACTAAAAGCTGAAAATTATTTCATGTGTGGGGAAAGAAGAAATAATGTTTTTAAAATGAAAACCAAGAAAGGGAATGATACCAATGACATTGATTATTCTGTCCAACATATGTCAGATAATCCTGAAAACAGCTAGAGCCATAGGGTGATCATTTACCGAGGCCTTAGCATACATTTATTCTCTGACCCAAGCTACAGCACCAGCATAATGGAAAGAGCATGTACAACTTCAGTAAGCAGATGAAGGAGAAGTATAAACAGCTGTTCTATTCCACAATACATAAATATATTTATTTTATATACACATACATGGTCTTCATTTTCCTATGAACCAGAAGTATTTAAGCTGAAGTTCTCTTTGAAGAGTTTTCCAAAATCAGCACATCTGACATCTGTGAAGTCAATATGCATACTTTTATATTATTCTCATGGAATTTTAGCTCTTTTTATTGTTACATGATAACAGCTTAGAAGCTCTGGCTGAGATCAACCCTTTGCTGTGCTGGTCTCCATATAAGCACTTGATGCAAATCTAAAGGTGTGATGCACATGTAACACGTTAGTGAACACTCCTCATTTACTGCAGAAAAATAAATCAAAACTTGCACTTAGACCTGTTTAAATATAGCTAAAAGATATTTATTTCCAGATATAACTAGAGAAAAGGAAATGTTAGTCCTCCAGGTGTGAGGTGATCAAGCCCTAGAACTCCCCAGGCAGAATGAAACTTTTGAAAACTCCCTGATCTACGTCTATGCTACGTTTTCACAGTTAATCTCAAAATACCATCAACAGTGTCTTAAATTACAATGTATGGCACTGACATGAAAGGAACAACGGACACCACACACTTCTTTCAGCTCAGTCTTCTATGAACAGGAAGAAAGAGGGGCAGAAGCAAGCACATATGGACTGCTCAAGTCTTTGGCTGCTATATCCCATCTTCAATGATAATCTAAAAATGAATTTTGCTTAAACCAAAGAAAAACGTGTTGAATGGCTTTGCTGATGGATGATATTATACCTAGCTAGGGAATACCTTGACAACATGCCTACGTCACTCAAAGTCCACATAATTTCCTTTCTCTGCCTAGCCCAGTCCCATGTTTTTCTCTCAAACTATTCCACAGCTGCACATGCATTTTGTTCAACAGAGCTGTTAGACAACATAACCATAAGTAATGAGAATGAAAACCAGAACTTAAGATGTCCTCCCCTTCAAATGATTACAGGCTGCAGAAGAGTCATAAGAGTAATCTTGACCTCAAGATCTTGCATACCTGGCCAAAAATCAGCTTTATTTCAACAGCAAGAGTAGACATGATATTCAAAGGGGATGAGGACAACCCTTATTTCAACCCATGCACCAAGTTTACTTTAGCTCAGCTCTACAGTCTGTGCAAAGAAAGGCTTCTGAACCTCTCAAGATGACTCAGAACAGCTAAAACCACAGCATCTCTTCTAAACAGATTTGAAAAACAGGGAAACAAGGAAGACGTTCCCTGATAACTGGAATGATCTCCAGGAAGACTGGTCCTACCAGGATACAAAAGTTAGCCTTTGCATCTCCCTTGTCCACAGCTCATAGAAAGTAGAACTGAGTAGCAAATGAAAGATGCAAATTTCTACTGTCTCAGAAAGGACTCAACTGAATCTTCACTTCTCATTTGTAGAAGAACTGATCTAATAAATGTGCTTTCTTTTATATACAGGTGTTAAAACATTAACTTTCTTCTCCAGCTATGGTTTTGAATGAATATGACACTGTGGCACCTTTTTTGAATGCTCTTGGCTTTATGCACATGTAAAAGCCTCTTGAATAGGAATCATCAAGAGACTTGCATATGCAAAGCTTGAGCAGCTATATGCAGGAGATGGCCAGACTCACTTCAACGCAGAAGGGGGTACTTCTTGCAAACCTGCTTGCAAACACAAGCGGGACCACCAGACATGACAAGGGCCATATCCATTAAGTGCATGTGATGATTTAGCAAGTGAAATCTATGCCCACGATTTAATCTGTAATTTCAAACCCCTTGCTCTTTTTCATCACAATTTTTCCTCCATTTTTTCAGCATTTTTACCATTCAATACATTTACAGATTCATCCAACACTTTCTTGCCTCCACCAGGGCTCCTTCTTCACAGCAACACAACATGCATCTAAGGCCCCCTGAGCAGCTCCACACTACATGTATACAGCCTCAGTGCTTGTGAGTCATTGCTCGTCTTCAGAGATGCCTGTTCTTAGGTCCTCATCCAAAAGGCCAAAGACCCTCAAGGCTCAGTTCACAGAGGGGAAGGAGTGAGGGTTGTGGCTCAGAAACCACGTTAAACAGCCTGCAACCCTTAGATACTAACTCACCTTTGAGAAGACCCAACATGCCCAGCGATCACAATCTGGCATCTGTGATTCATGCAAGTACTCATTTAATATATTATCTTTCAGAAGACAGAAGCTCTTCAGTTACCAAGAGCACATTTCCCACAAGTATCAAATACACCATGCAAGGAGGAAAGAAGCAACATGCTTGCTGGTAATTGTTTGATTTCTCACAAAGGCACAGCATGAACTTGCAGAGCACAAGTACAGCACAAGTTTGAAAGCTGTAGTACATCCCCTCCAGACACCTCAATAATGAAAGAGCAAACTGTTGGAAATTTTCCTTGCTTCAGTGATGCCCCAGGGCCCCCCTACACCAGGGAGAGGTAACAGCTTTTGTTCCCCCACCTAAACCACGATAGCTGGGTTGATATAGCCCTCTGGTGGTATAAACCAGCTTCTTATTTCACCTCCTCAGCAGACCTGCTGAGCAGACCAAAATAAGTCTGACAAACACTCTTCTGTTGACCCAGTTACATCTATGCCAGGTTTTCCCACCATGGGTAAGACTATGAGTTAAAATTTTTCTTCTACTCCCAACTAAAAGCAAAACTGAAAATTTTTGTAATGTAGGCTTAACTCTCAACTGATTGCATATGCAGTCAAATTTGCATTTTAATTGTGCATGTAAGCTCTAGCAAGCTGGGAAAGTACTATACACTGAATAACTTCTAAACCACCAGGGTCACCGTTTTTTCTTTGCCAAAGACATATTTTAAAAGGAATTATTACCTCTCCCCAAATCTCTCTTTTAAATTTATTTACATGCTATCTTGGATTTTTTTCCACCCTGCAAATTAGACTTCATTAACTTATCCAAAATTTACTCTCCTAAAGTACAATAAGGTAATCCTCTACTGAAAGAGTACAGAGAAATTTTCATTACTGCAGTGGCAGTGTAATTGTACTGTTATATTTATGAATACAATATATAAATTTATAGTTCCACAGGGCAAAGAATGCTCAGAACTGTTAAACCATTTGCAGACAATTCTCATGATCAAGACATTTAGAATTCGCATTCAACCAAGATAAACTATTTTTTATGGTTACAAAAAACTAAAATAACATACAAAAAATTAATGCTTGGTTACAATAGTGGTATATGATTTATAATTATACAATATCAACAAGTCTATTCTATTCCTTTCTTAAAAATACACTAACAATTTTTTCCTGAATCTACGCAATATTTTCTGCACCCATTAATCAATGTCTTTATAGATCAACTAGATATTCATTGAAGTGCAAACTGGGAGAAATAAGTTAATCTACTATGTAATAATGAACAATTTCATGTTAATTTGCTA
This sequence comes from Pyrocephalus nanus, assembly GCA_038380795.1. Lineage (NCBI taxonomy): Eukaryota > Metazoa > Chordata > Aves > Passeriformes > Tyrannidae > Pyrocephalus > Pyrocephalus nanus. The sequence goes on along the minus strand of CM076262.1, from coordinate 4,979,651 downwards.
CTTAATGAAGTTATGCAAAATATTGAAGTTATTTGCACTTAAATGCAATTCTGCCTCCCTTTCCATTGAACGTTTAAAATGCCTGGTTTAATAGATTTAATCAGCTTTCAAAATGTAAACCCAACATTTTTGGCACCTAAATACCTGACTGAAAGGTCTGTTGGAAGCCTCTCATGTGGAACAGGTGTCGATACAGCCCTCACTTTAAAAGCAGCATGAATTCAGATCTAGACTCTGCTTTGCCCTCCAGCACCAGGACTGGCCACATGTGGGGGCAACAGGGGAGCACAGCACAGCAGGGACAAGTGCTGGGAGCTGCAGTGCCTGGGAGGACGACTTTGGGCGAGGCAGCTGAGGCTGGCCCTGGACTCCCCAGGAGCTGGGGCCACAATGTTTCTGTTCAGCTGGTCTGCAGCGCCTTGCTTCTAGGTCACAGCATCTCCTTTCTGAGATTTTACTTACTCCTTTGACTAAATTAATCTGATAGAGGAAATGCAGTCTAAAACAATGCCACTACAAGGCTTCCCCTTCATTTAAAAGTAGAATTCTAGAAAGCAGATGAAAAGAGCTCTGTAAAACTGAGGGGTGGGTGTCTATGTCTACAGTAACAAACTCCCCACTGAGTTTACACATACATTTTAAGGCTGAAAACCCTGAAGAGTTGGCTTGGGTCCTGAGACACAATCCTGGTCTTTTCCATGCTGTGTAACACAATGGAAAGAAAACATGCAGGCTAAATTATTTACCTGTGTGAATCCATTACTTCCAGTTTAAGGTCAAGACATTATCTGGATACTCCTTTGCTTCTTACCATGCCCTCAATGACACCTCTGGTGAAGCCATGGAGTTTAAATGGGATGGAGCACATTGCTGCTCAGGAGAAGCCCATGACTGGCTCAGGCATGCCATGTCTGCAGTTGTGCTCCAACAAAGCCACACTGCCTTGTCTTCCATGCATCAGCCTCCTCTGACCATGGCTTCTGCTCTTCTCTGCCCCTCAAGAGCAATCACACCTCTAATCATCCCTGCAGAGAAGCACCACCCCTCCTCAACTTCCTTCTTCTTTTCATGACCCAAACAAAAAATTACATGGTTTTGTGCATTTGCTCAATGCTTATGCAGCATTATATTATATTATAAATCTAAAGATGGGACATACAGCTTTTGTATGACACTGTTGAGGAGACCCAAAGAATAACAGGGTCTCCTATTATTAAATAATAGGAGAATAATAAAAAAAGTAATAAAAATACTTAAAAATAGTAATAAAATAAATTAAAGAGCAATAAAAAGGTAAGTCCTCAACAAGTGCAGTACTTGTTTACAGCTCCAGTTACACAACAAGGACAGATCTGTAGAGCAAGGCTGTATAGTTTGGAACAATCAGCAAAAAAAACCCCAAGTTAGTACTACTTATAAAGCTGTTCATGTGAACTACTGAACTGTCTCAGCAATCTTTAAAGTCAAAGGGAACAGGGAAAGCATCACATTCAAAGTATTTAGCACAATGCAAGATTAATATTAAACTGCTACAACTCGTACTGCCTGGCAGTATCTGAACAGCTCAGCAACAGAGTTTTCATTTATGAAAACTTACATTTTGCAACTAGTTCCCCATTGCTTTAAAGTTACTACACACAAGTTTTCAATAAGAAACAAAAAATTATTTTAAATATATTGCTAGTAAATCCATGGATTTACTTTAATATTTTTTAATGCTATGGTGGAGGACTTGACACAAATGTTTAAATGAACAAGAACTGGTACACAACAGAAATGTACATGATTATACACTTCATTTAATGTTACATTTTGGCAAGAGCAAGCATATTATTACTCCTTCAAGAAATGTCTTGCTCAGTCAAGCAGAAGTAGCTCCCATGTGGGAGAGCAAGGACTATTATGTTACATGGTTTTACCGGAGATAATTCTTTACTAAACCAATCAGACCACATAATAACAGCATTCTAACACCAACTAAAGGCCCTTGGAGACCAGTTTGTGTGTGGCCTAGATTTCATAGGCTTCTTTACAACAGATGTATTGGATGAGGGTAGTGTTACTTCATATATTAACTTGTGTGTTCCTTAGGTAAAGCAGCAGTACAAGTTTAAATTCTGCCTCTTACATATTGTTCTTATAGAAAGTGTGTGCCTTCTGTAAGGAGATGATAAATCTGAATTCAAATAATCCATAGCAATTACAGTTCATCAGTTTCTAAATCTCACTAGGAGCACCAATAATCTCTTGAAGATATATCAATGACATCTTTTCAGCTCATGTATAAGAATACCCAGCTGTATGTTTGAGAATGCCCAGATACAAACAACTGTGCAGCCAAGTCCAAAAATTGTCTGAAAGAGCACCCACTTATGTATCTAATTATTTCTCTTTGTTCTATAATGATCTTCAAGTCTAGAAACTGTGTTTTCATAGGAACATGAATGAAAACAAATTCCTAAATACTCTCCTCTCTGACTGATCCTAAAAAACCTCCCATTACTTGAAATACAACAGTTCTGGATTAAACAGGAAATAATCAGCTTTATGCCAAAGGAAGGACCTCGCCCTGCAACTTTTTATTTATAAAATACTGAATTGATGGAAAGCTATTTCCTAAATCTGCTCCATGGTAAACTTATTGCTCCATCCAAAACAGGAAGGGTGAAGTTTATCTACAGAAGACTCTACGTTAATTCTCTTGTTAAAAATGCTTTAAGTTATATCCGCTGACCATAAAGGAACACAGTATTCATTTAAGCTTCATCAGAATGGGCCGCATATTAACAGCAACAATGAAATGACAAACCAATCTTTCTTGTTATAAAAACACACAAATATTTTGTATGAAATGTACAGTAGTTCAAGATCCACACCGATCAGTTGTGTTGCAGTCAAGATCAACAATGATGCACTTGATTTTACCAAAAAGTGACTTGTGGTGGTTTAGTTTTCCCTCAGTGAAAGTTGTCACACTCAACATTGACTCGACATTGTGTTAAGAGGGCTCATTTTCATTAATGAGGAAGACAGATTTTTATCCTGAGGTGTGGATCACCTGTATTTTCTCCAACTGCAAAAAGAAAATAAGCAGCAATAGGAAAAAAAAAAAAAAAACAAAACAAAACAAAACAAAAAAAAAACAAAAAAAACAAACAAACAAAAAAAAAAAAAAAAACAAAAAAAACCTTTTTCCAATTAAGAGCAACTCCAAATAGGTTAGTTGCACAATTAACTGGCAGCAGCATTGCAAATATAAATTCAAGGCTGGTGGATCCATGAGTTTAAGAACCAGTACTTATGAGAAGACTTCCTCATCATCACTAAAAAAGAGCAACTTATTTTTTCTTTCTTCTTTAATGGTTAAAAAAAATGCCAAAACAGGTTTGAAATTGCATGCCAAAGGGTAGGTTTTTTTCATCACATATGCGGCATAAAGAAAACACTACACAAAATAAGTAAACCACTGTATGTAAGGGACAGTTTTTCAGAAGGGAAAAGCAACAGCTGCAAGAAGAAAACCAATTACTTCGATTACCCAGATTTTATTGCTTAGTTTATGTTAAACCTTACTGCTTCTGAAAGTTTAGAATTACTTCACACATTATATTAGCCTCACAAATCAGTTTTATTAGTGCCTCAATAATGGACCAAACTTTTTTTAATGACCAAGTCATTGTCCTGTCTCTGCCCTTGAAACAGGCACTCTCATCATTTAAGTACTCACTTCAAATCTAAAATCAAATATAGGAAAATGACAATTAAGAACATGTTTTTGAAGACTTCTGTGATTTTTCCCTTGCTTGTGTATGGGTGTCTTTTTCCACATGCAGCTGTGACAGCTGAAAAGACTATTCTCCCTTCCCAGCTGTCAGTACCCCCATGCCAGAAACCATCACCCCACTTGTTTGTGTGGGCTAGTAGGATATAGGACTAAAATGAATTTTTAGCCAAAACCAGCCTCATTAGGTCACATGATAGCACACTGGTTGGGCTGTGGAGAGGAATCATCTATCCTGGGTGAGAAGGTGACAAGCATCTGTGGATGACAATTTAAGAGGACATTTATCTATAGCTTTAGAGTAGTGTGTACAGTCTCCTTGAACTCATCTGGAACTACTCACAGAACTTCCACCTAACCCAGAAAGACAATGCACACAGGATCTGTGTTTAAATGTTTGCATATCTTAGTAGGTATCTTCAGTAAAATACAAAACATACACAGAAACAGAACATAAAGCTAGCACAATGGCTGGGGTTGGAGCAGGTCAGAAAAGCTTTATGATGAAGCCTCATTTCTTAGTGCAAATATATTCATTCCTTCTGTGTTTTTAGTATTCAACACCCAAATCATCTCTCCTTCTGAATCTGTTCCCACAATTCTAGCTATTTCCACTTCAATTTGGAAGCAGAAATCCAATCCAAAAATTGGTAAAAACAGAAAGCATGTCTCTCCCCAAAGAAAAAGCCACAAAGAGTAGAGATTGTCTTTTATGGTTAGTAAATCATATGTCTTAGGGCAGTGATTACCAACTGTGGTTCCAAGGGAATGTAGTACGAGTTCTGCATTTATTGAGTGGATATACCACTGACTGTATCCCACAGTACTTAGAAATAATTATTTGATAAGTTTGGGTTACAGCTCATAAGTAATACTGAAGAATCACAGCGATTAGTTGGTTCAAAAGAGCTTGGGAATCACTGTTTTTTTCCACTGTGAACTATTTTTCCATGTGAAAAACAAGCCTATTTTGTATTTAAAAACATCATCTCAGAACATCAACTTTCTACATTCTCTTTAGAAGTCTTTCTTATTGAGATAGTTAAGCAACACTGCAGCATTTCAGCACAAGAACTGTTACCTATCAAACTCATTAAAGGAATGTTGGCCCTGTTCAATCCAGTGTCACTGAACACTTTCCAGAGGTTGTCCAATAAGGAGAACTGACAGAGGACATACTGGGAACAAACTTGGCAAGATATGTGAACACACTCATGACTTTTTGAAGTGTTTGCTTGTCTCCAGATTCTGGCATCCACCCACTGAAAAGCTTTGATTCTTTCTGAGTCTGGCTTCAGTCAGTCCTTATAAGAAGTTTTATGACCATAAGAAGAAAACCAGAATCATCAAATCCTAACCTCCTCTGGTGCAACTTGAGGCCATTGCCTCTTTTCCTGTCACTTGTTACCTGGAAGAAAAGGCTGACCCCCCACCTTGCTACAACTTCCTGTCAGATAGTTATAGAGAGTGAGAAGGTCTCCCCCGAGCCTCCTTTTCTCCAGGCTAAACATCCCCAGCTCCCTCAGCTGCTCCTCACAAGACCCGTGCTCCAGACCTTTCCCCAGTTCCATTGCCTTTCGCTGGACACACTACAGCACCTCAATGTCTTTCTTGCAATGAGAGGCCCAGAACTGAACATAGGATTTGAGGTGTGGTCTCCCCAGTGCCCTGGGCCTGCTGGCCACACTATTTGTGATACAAGGATAGTATCACAGATACTACAGCAGTTTAGACTCAGTCCTCTTGCATATACTTAATGAATTATCTTATTTACTCTAACTGTAAAACAGGGAGGTTCATTATGGTACCAGTATTTGTTTATTAGTAACAATAGTAAAGCATCATGTCAATTAACAAGTAAATGAAAAAAATATATATAGCTAGAAGAAATCAGCAGCTGCCCTGAAACTGTCAACTTCCTGCAGGTTAAAAATTTGGTGAGTATTAGCATCAGAATTGACCATTTCTGAGATTCAGTTCAGAGATACAGCAAATTCTGCCTCTGGTCAAAATTCCAATGTGTAGAACTTCACTTGGGCAAATCACAAAGACAGCTGAAGGTATGGGGGGAGTTGACCCTTTAACTAAACACTTCATAAAATTTCAAATTACCACCACCTTGTCAATGATTTGAAGAGATCCTCAAAAAACTAGAAAATCTGCTAATATCTGCAAACATACTTTTCCATTTTAATCTTACCTTTAGAGATGCAAGTTATAGAGTTTGAATAGTCTAAAATAACTCACTTTACAGCAGACATCAAACCAGGTAATCTCACATCAAACAGCTAAACTCCAGGGAAAGAGTACAGTAATAAAGAGGCAATACAAAAGAAGATCTGAACTAGATAATGAAGCTGAAAACCACAGAACTATATCTTAAAGTATTTATTGAATAAAATGTACTGTTACAAGATAAATAAACTTTTTATGCTGAATCTTTAAGCAGAATAATAGCTGCTGCTGATAAAGTCTACTGATGCTGGATTGATACAGTGTGTTTTGGTTAAGAAGAGCATGGAAAGAGAGCAGCGAAGTCTCTTTTGATAAGCAGAACTAAACAGTTTACTGCCTAAGATAAAAACAGGTTGCTAAAGGTCAAACACTTCAATGCAACAGCCAAAAGAAACAATACCATACCATTTACCTTTTAACCTTACTTCATATGAGATTACCATGTGCTCTCAAAGATACAGAGTAGACAGGGGTTATTTGTGCAAACATATCCTGAAAAATAAGGCATTCCTCCCTTCATGGAGCCTTACAAAACTTTTTTGTGAAAAAAAAACAAACAAAATCTCAACACCAAACTAGTTCATGCTTATAAAGATCTGGCTGAACTACACTGTCTAGAATCAAAATTAAATCAGGAAAAAATATTTAATTATTTAGAACAGAGCAAGCCAAATTAAATAAAAAAGCACAATGAAAATGAATGACATTTTCTTATTTAAATTAAAAATTCCAGTGGGTTTTCTGTTCTTTAAAATCTCATAAAAGTATAAACATTGCAAACCTTTTATTTTCAAATCAGCAGGTAAGGGATTTTGCTATTTCAAGGATCAGCATCCACAAAGAATTCATTTATATAGTAAACAAAGGATTATTTCATTTATTTATATATTTCTTTAAGAGTATCATGGACTGTGTAGAATAATAACACTAACTGTTTAAAAAAAAAAAAAAAAAAAAAAGAAAAGCTGCCTTCTCTAGGGTAAGTCAGTAGCTTACACTCTTAATGAAGAAAACACGACTAACACTTTCCGTTTGTTGGCTGCAATGCTCTGAAACCTGATCCTAAAATTATTGCTTAGTTCTAACATAATCCATTGACTCACATCATATTACCTCAACTTAGTAATAATCTCTTTTTCATTTGTTCACCTCTTCTCTTTGTTCTCCTTAGTTCTCCACCACTCAGCAAACTACACTGTGGACAAAGGCAAATCACTCTTCCTGCCTCAAAGACCCTGCAGTTGGCCAATACACATCTAACAAAGGAACCATTGCTACCTCTGACAACCTTCACTTCTGCCACAATTTCATCTGAGTCCTTCCCACTCCTTGGCAAGTCCTCACTTAAGCTGTCATATAATCTGACATTCTGAAAAATCAAAATTTCACTGAAAAATATTTCATGTCAATTGAATTATCTAAGCATCTTTATATCAATTTGTGATAGAAATGCACTTACATTTCATGCATTTCTGTCAAATAGGAAAATATAAACAAAAGGTTGTAAGGGGGATACTTCTGATTTAGATGATCAGTGGAGCATAGAGGGGTGAGAAAGTGATTGTATTAGCATGTGAAACTAGCCAGAGTATTGTACAATGTAACTTAATTGCACAAGTTGACTGTAAGGCCCATTGTACTTTTAGCGAAGTCAACTAGATGTCTCTTATTATCATAGCTGAGTTCCTCCTTGGCTTGGTTACATTCTGCAAGATAGATACAAATACCCTTGAAACACAATGGTAGAGGTCATACATAGGGGTGAGGAAGGTGATGGAGAGAAGATGATGATGTGAGCAGGGGTCGTTCGTCCCCCTGCCCTACAGTAGGGCATACGCAGACTGTTGCCATGAGGTGATGAACAGGCGGTGTTTGGCTGCCACTCAAGCATCACCTTATACTACGTACTGGCCCTACGTAGTGTAATGTAGAGCTGATAAAATGGGGTGTTAAGACTGCTGGGTTGAGCGATGCTCATCCTTCCATCGAGACCGTGTTGCTCCGCGGGGATGCCCGCTAAGCATGAGTTTTGACCAGCCACTGCAGATCCTGGTAGCCCTGGCCTGTCTGTGCAGGTAAGCACAGTTTATTGATAGGAAGCAACCGAGAAAGCAAACACTTTATATCCTTTTTCTTGTATCCCTTTCATTCCCTTTTTACTAGCTAATATTGTATCCCTTTAATTCCCCTTGTACTAACTAATACTTTAATAGAGGCTGTTCGCAGTACTGTATGAACGCCAATAGATAAAGTAGGGTTTTTTGTATTCTTTTTAACTTTTGATTCTCTTTGCTAATGGTGTTTTTGAAATATAAAAGATACTTTGTAGTGTTTGAATGACTGTTGTGCTCGTCTTTATTCAGGACATGTATCCTTGCAAGCCTGGTACAAAGGTATGTTCTACAGTTGCATAGAAATATCCATGAAAACACCTTCCACTGTATATATTATGTATATATGCACACATGTTCTTTCAGAGCTTAACTATAATATATTTATTATATTAATATATATATTAATATATATATTAATATTAATATATACAGCAGCTTTAAGGAATACAGTAAAAGCTACCTACTTACTAATTACACATGCATGCTGAGTGAAATCAATTGCAAACATACCAATGAAAATCTGTATCCATACACACATAAAACCTTATCTGACACCAGGCACTGAGTATTCATACTCGGGTAACATGCTAAGTGACCATGCCTCTTTTAAAATCTTAGTTAATCCACAACAGATGAAAAAAAGCGCAGCACTTTATCCCTAACAGACCTCTGCATATCTTAATATAACTCTTCAGCAATATGCACATACCTTTTTTCAAGAATACTTTATACAACCTTAGCAGTAGATGGGATACTTTTCTTTGGGATCACTGCTTTGCCTGCTTACTGTGACACGAGTAACATCTACACACATTAAATGGCTCCAGAGCCAACTCATTATGATGATGCGTGCTTTTCTCAGTAGCAAAAAGTCCATCCTGCTTAAAATAGGAACACTCCTAAACCACAGTTTTCTTGGTGACTTATCTGGGTCATGAGAGACCATATAATTACTTGCTTATCTTTGCTTCTGAATTTAGCAAAAACATAGTTACACGAAAACCTCCTTTGATATCAACATAAGGAAAAGGAAAATTGTACAGTGAGCTGTAGTTACGCCTACAAGTAAATTTGACAAAAACTATGAAAAAACATTAAAAAATAATCAGGGCATTTTTGAGTTATGGCTAGACCTATGCTAGGGTAAACAGATTAATAATTTCATTAAAAACTCATTTTTACATTAAGAATTTTTTTTTCCTAGTCGATGACAAATACAGTAAATTGAACCAAAAGCACCGACTGAAATGATCATCAAATTTTTTAGGAGGCAATTTCAGGTACTTGATTAAGGAACGCTGCATTTCCTGCCTTACAATTGTAGCTTCCTGCAGACGCCTCAAGGGCATCTAGAAGGGAAGACACCAAGCTGGAAGCACCTGACTGCTCCCCACTTGTTTCTGGCACCAGAAATAGCAGCAAGTTTTCTTACATGGTGTAGCGTCTCCACCCTCCAGCCAGGGAGTAAACTCCACTGCACTTGCCCATGGGCTTTAGAGCTTCTGTGGAATTAATTCCCATCTCCACCCATGTTCCCCATCTCATTCTTTCCCCCACCCTCTTGGCTGCAGTTTCTGATCTTGGCACAAATCTTTTTTTTTTCTTTTTTTTTTTTTCCAACTGCAAGTCCAGTCCCACCCTGGTTCATTGCTTCCCACACTCAGTTACTAACCCTACCTCTACCTCTCCTATCACCACAAATCCTTTCATCCCTTCCAGATTTCCTCCACCCTCCAATTCAGAGGTCACCTCATTCCTCAGCTAGACACAGTTCCTCTTCCACAGAAACTCTTGTATCCTTTTGTCCCAGCCTTCCCAAGGACATATCCAGTCCTTCTCTCTTCCTTATGTTATGGTCCACCTCTTGCCATATAAAAGAACTTGGACAGGAAGATTCCTAATTTGACGCTCACTTTCCTTCCTAGGTTGGTTTCTGCCTTTCAATTGTGTGGGGAAAAAAAAAAAAAAAAAAAAAAAATTTGTTGGGGGTGCAGGGGTCCACTGGTGCCTAATTACACATTTCAAGGAAGCTGCATCTAGCTCACAGGTCCCCCCAAATGAACAAAGAGACATCCTTATCTTAAACTGAAACAGAGTCCTTGATACAACTACCCTGTTCAATGGCAGGTAACAGACACATGAAAAAGGGCTTTCAGCTTTACTTCATGGCAAGTTGTGCCTTGGTGTGGGATCATTTCTCTAAAATCACACACTTCCAGTTCTTCATCACATTAGCTGAGAAACAATAAATAAACAAAAAATCTTTTGGTATTCATTTTCCTAAAGTGAAAATACTTCAGGAACTGCAAGTAATTAGAGTTTGAATTAAAAGAGATCATTTAGTTTACAAAACTAAGCTATCTCACTACCAAGAATACTGGTTTATTGTGACTGCTCTTTCTGCTCAAGATCTAGTCAAGAACTTCAAGGCTGGAGCCAACAGTTTCGTTCATAACTAAATCAAAGTTTGTCTCCAACAGGTCACGTGGAAGAGGCTGTTATGAGGGTTGTCTACTGATGCACCAGTGCTTCCAAGTGAGTTAATTTTTGAAAATATGCAGAACCAATGCTATCAAAGTTAGAAGATGGTGAGGTGTCTTGAAGAAGAGGGTTCTGGTTATGGCATCTTTAGATAGAAATTGAACACAAATATTTTTTAAAGTTTTATCTTCCCTATGACAAAAATAAACAGTTACTATGCAAATAGCACCAAAGACTACAGCTTTCTATAGATTTCTCCCTGATGATTAAGTAACTAAGCAGTGTCTAAGCAGTACATAAGTGTCTGAACAGAACTTTCAAGATAGTGAATGTTCAGAGATGGTGGTGGCTCAACACACAACCCAGCGTGGGTATAGCAGCAGGGACATTTAAGGAGCCACACGGTGAATAAAAGAACTGGGTAAAGAAGTACCTACAAACTTTTCATTCTTTTTCTTGACCTGATTCATGGTCAGACCCACAAAAACTACTGTGTCAGCACAGGGAACAGTACAGGGACATAATTTCTTAAAGTATGGTAACACCAAACTCTTTGTAATATGCAGCTGCAATAGTAAAAATTGGTTTTGGTTTTTGGTTGTTTGGGTTTTTTGTTTGTTTTTAAAACACCAGCACTTGCTTAAAGGAGACTTTTGGGTGTCTAATGAGATGCAATCATAATATGATCTCCACTGGAATGCATGCAGTTTCTGTTACTGTCTATTTTCATAAGGCTTGTAACAACTAATCATCTTGCTTTATGCCTAAATTGAATTTAGCTGAAATCTGACAATAAAGTCGAAAGATACAGAGCAGATACTCTGCGACTGCATAAGCTAGTTTCTCCAGAAAGCCAAATTAAAAAGAAACATAATAAAATGGGCAAATTTCCAGTTGAAGCTTGTGTTAGATATCCTCATCTATTTATGATTTTCTGTTTAAAGATGCTTACGTGGAGATTTTTTTTTTTAAGGTAGCACATGACAAAAAATTTTAATATATAAATTATCTACTATACTGAGGTGGTGAACTGCTTGTGAGGTGTAATTATGGTCAAGTAAGCAGACACAGAACCCACATAAGTACAAGATTTTACTTTGTAATGAAACTAAGTATTTAAGCTATCTGCAGTCAGGAGAAGGGGAAAGACTGCTAACAAGCCAATTAAAAATTGGAGAAACAGTATCAAAAACAGGTATTAAAGGTTATTAGCGTCACTGAGAGCAATACTTGAAGTTCAGTAGTTTAAAAAATCATTGTACGAACAATCCTTCTCAAGAAGCGTGAGAAGCTAAAGAACCATGAAAAACACGACCCACTCAATTGGTCAGTATTCAGCTTCTGTGTTTGTTTCAAGTCAAGCTGACTCTATTAAATGCCTTGCAAGTCAAAGTACCAAGGAAAACTGGCACACTGTAACCTTTGTCCTGTGGGGACTCTCAGTCCTTGTTTTTCTGCCATATTTTGTGAAGCGTGCCCTTGTGATATCCATACTAATGTACGTCCAGACAATCACTGAGGACTCAAAGCTGCAACATCAAAGCAAACAAGAGTCAAGCAAAACAGGAAAAGTGATCCTTGCGGGTCAGCAATAAATGATGATGTGCATTAGTCATTTATACCCCAAGATAAAAATCTAATGTTTTCACAATCTTAACTTACAGAAGAAGCACATGCATAAACAGCTTATGCTACAATAGATTTTTCTCCCTATATCATTAAGCAAAGTTACCAATTCTGATGCCTTTTAAAAGTATAAGATCACTAAGAATTTCAAAGGTCAGAGACAATCAATACTCTCTGTACACAAAAGTTTTAAGACAAAAACTTCTGTAAATACTAAATGCACTCAAAATAATTTGAACAAAAAACTACGTAACAGTCTTCTGTAAATTGTAGCTAATTTTAAATAATCCACTAATATTCACAGAAAAGAACAAGCTATCACAAAATGGTGTAGTCTATCCATCTTTAGAACATGCTGAGTTTAACCTGCTCAGTGGAACAACTGCCAAAAGAAAGAAGACATCAGGCAGTGAGATTTAAGAACCAGGTGACAAATAATACCTGTCACCCAAGTGTCTTTGGTCACAGATGATCCTGTATTTACACATGAATCAGCGCTGTATATAAATCAGATTACAAGCGGATCACAGGATTAAACTATATTCACCAGGAAAACTGCCATATACAAACCAAGTTTCTGTTATATAAAGATAAGCACCACAGTCTGTAAAAGACTCAAAAATCCATAAAACTGTAGATTCACACTTAAGCAGATTGTCACTCCCTACAGGTAGAGTGACGCTACTCTGTCGCTGTCTACTTCAACCTCCTGAGGTCTGAAAGCTCTTGTCAGTGCAGGAGAAATGGAAATCAGCTTCTATGCCAAACATCAAGTCCTTCCTGTCACCACATTTCATTTACCACTTGCAGGGCTTTCTGCATGTTTGCTCAGTTACCACATTCCCACCATCACATATGGTTTTACGAAATCTTTCCTTTATGACACTGTCCTCTGTCTGCTCTACATACATCTAATTTTAAGCACCACTTAGACTCCTGTTTCCTCTCTAAGTCTTTCAGAAGATCAATGCTCAGACTGTATTTGGAATACTAATACAGATGAAGTGAAATCAGTGGGGAGGGAGGAGGCTTAGATGTTAGACAGTAGTTCTTAGAGCTTGGGCTAATTCTAAGGAAATTTAGATCTCTGAATCTAATTACTAGGTTTATGGGACTGATCCTATTCTCATTCTGTTTCAATCCAGGAAACAGCAGGTTTCCCTAGTAACAATGCTGAAGAGACAGTAGGTTAGAAGAACAAAAAATATTTAAAACTTTGATCATCAGTGCATTGAGTCAACTAAAAGAGAATTTGATCTTTAATCCTTAAAACAGTCCAAAAATAAAATCAAACGCCACTGCTAACCTACTTCTTAAGTACACCAATGGCCTTCTGTTAAAGCAAGTTGAAGAGGAGCCTTTCTCTATCCTCTGAATTAAATCCAGGTTATCAAAAGCAACAAGAACAAAACTGCACCAACCACCTCCACCACCAAAAAAACCAACAAAACTCCAAACCAAAAAAAAAACCCCACTCCACCCCCTCAACAAAAAACGCAACACACCACAAAACCAAAAACTCACTCCTACAGACATTACTGCCTTTATCAAGGCTCAGACTATTCATCATTTCTGGTTTCATCCTTCAGCATTCTCAGGAGGTTCACCAGTGTCAGTTCAGCTTATCCTTCCAAGCATCTCAACTACTGACATTTTTTTCAGTAAGCAATTTCTCATAATTAGTTCCTAATTATATAACAAGGCCCACATATTTTTACTGAGTTTCTTCTCTTCCTAACACCTTTTCAATCCTGTTTGCACTCATCATCTCCTGAACTAATCTTTTTTTTTTTTTTTTTTCCCAGTCTACTCAGTATTATCGTTTCCAAATCTTCTTTCATCCTGTTTTTATGTTCTGGTTTCTCACGAGAGAACCAGCAATTTTAAATCACGCAATCACTGCTAGCTGTTGATTGAAAAAATGCTACTTAATTAATATCTCCTTAAACTTTCACTTTATCTGACCAAGAAGTGGATCTTGTCTTTCAGATTTGAACAACCTTCTTTCACATTTTCTTTGGTTTCAACTTGGTCCAGCAATTTTATCAAGTACCTAACTACTAACCCTCTCTCCTTGAAGTCTTACAGAGATCTGTGACCACATTATAACACCTGTAAACAACTCTCCTTAAGACTGCCTGTAAGCAAACAATTCTTCTTGAGATCTTGCAGTCTGCAGTACTGCATGGTCACATAGTGAAGTGCCTCTACACCAAAAACTCTACATCTGTCAATGGGTTATATCCCCAGCATTCACCAACTCCAAAATAATGTGATCAGCACAGGCCTAAAGCTGTTTACATAAAAAAACATAAGATCTTCAATAGATAGTTAATGATAGAAAGCTAAAGGTGAATTATATCTAATTCCAACCTAAGAAATACCCTATTGCTACCAGATAAATGCATACACATTAAGTTCTCTTAAAAGTATTTCCCTAAGAATGTTGCATATTAAATAACACTTTCAGTTTTCCAATGAAAAAAGCTGCTGGCAAAAAGCTGAAATGTGGTAATATATTTCCTTATTAAACCATACCTTCAGGTGCTGAAGTAAAATGAATGGGTTGCACTGATTTTGCACATGCAGCAGTTTGTAATTAAGAACACAGCCATGCATACCAAATAACCCATTAATGTCCATGGAAAAGGAACAGAATACAGCTTAAAAACTGTAAAGTGAAGGACTACAACTTCTAAAGCATTGTGACCAAACACGTGAAAAGGAAAGTAGCTAAAGTTTTCAAATCCTTTTACGTGTATCCTGCTTTAAAGAAACGTATTTCTAAGAAGAATAAAAGATACTGTGAAGATATTGACCAAAGGCTTTTATGTGCTCCATCTTGCAGTTTCATAAACATGAAAGCACAAATTTCTAACGAACAGCTCATATTTACAACACTGAAAGATCCAAACACGAAAAAAGACAACGCAAGTGTGAACTATAAAGATCAAATAAGCATAGAAATGTACCTGATTTGATTTTGCAATGGTAAAAAGGAAGTCTAGAGTAAATATTAAAAGATGATAGGAAAATCAGCAACTCAAAATTATTACAGAAGAAAAAGTGTCTAAGAATGTGTAAAAAGATATTATTTGCCTTTTTTATATAAGGAGAGGGATACTGATACAAGGAAACTAATAAACCACAAAAGCATGAAACAAGATCATAGGGAGATGATATAATTAAGTAAAGGAATTGTCATCAATTTTTAAGAGAAGCCTAAGGCAAAATATCAAAACCTGAGACAAATGTTTTCTTGATTATGAAAAAATAAATTAACTCTCTTAATTACAACTTACATTTAAATAAAATAAACATAAGCTCAGAGGAGGCATGATACACACTATGCTACCAACCAAATTAGACTGATGATGATGAGTCCATCATTAAGGCCTTGCCACTGTGTATTAAGTACACAAGGTTTGAAGGACAACAGAAAAGCTAGGAGGGAATGAAAATCTACAGCTTCCCCATCTTTTACTCTCATCTGGCATGTTACTCTTGTCTGGTCTATTCCTGTCAGAAACAAAGTATGCCTGACCTCATCCACAATCAGAAATAATCCTTTAATGTGTTTTTTAGCTACTGTTCCAGTTCCTTCAGCTTCACTTAACTCACCTACTTCTTAACTTATATTTTAATTAGGGGATTTTTTTCTAACCTAGATAATTTTGCCTGAAACAAGCAGCAGCACAAGCAGACCAACAAGCTAATCTGAGGAAACAGTAACCTGCTTCCCTGGCTCAGCTGAAGTCAAAAGAAAAGGTACACCCAAGGCCAGCTTTGAAAGCTTCTTTAATTTCTTCCTAGATTCCCAATATTCCAATTAGTAATTTATTTATTTTACTACAACTGCTACAACTTAGGTGCTTAATCTATCATATCCAAGCCTTACAAAACTTTTCTGATATATTTACCATTAGCTTATTCCTAGCCAAGATGTAGAAGCTACTTCATATTTACACCCTCTTTCACCTTTATGCGTTTTGAAGCAAAACAAAACTATCAATGGACAGAGGGGGGATTGGGGGCAGGGAGGAAGGCATACAGTATACTCCCATACATTACAGAAATTGTAACTATTTTATTACAAAATAAATGCCTGTAATAATGTTTTTATGTTCTGATATTAGAACCAGAGCTTTCTTATCTAAGTCCTTGCAATGTGAAGTACTGCTTTGTGACAGGTCAGTCTTCGCTCAGAGCAGCACCTCCAGAGAACAATCCCATTAACTGTGTTAAATATACACAAAGACAATTCAGCTATTGCTATATAGATTTTAGCAGAACAAGAGATATGACAGAGAAGGGGAACAAGAAACAGTTCTTCTGAAACTGCACACACTATAATTGCTAAAACCTGTTTTTCTTACTTAACTGTAACTTCTAGGTCAGAGATTTAAGTAATTTACTTTTTAAAAAAAGGAAAAAAAAAAAAAGGAACTAGCACATGTGGAAACAGAATATGGGCAGCCTGTGGACCAAGCCACATATCTATTTTTCCTTCTTTCTATGCATCATAGCTATGAAGTTTCAAATGCAAGCTTTAGAAAAATCTCCTATTTACACCATCTTCCAGCAAGAAGGCTGTTAACAAGCAACATTCATTTAGAAAGTCAAGTAAAAAAGCAATTAATCAAAATGTTTTGAGCATTTAAAAATATTCCGCTGAACATTTAAAAGACATTGGTGAACTGAAAGCATACAGTCAGACAAGAATTCCCTAAACACAAGAAAGCATTCATGAATGTATTAATTCCTGTGCTTTCTTGTTAGATGCCAGAACTCTGTGGTAATAGCCAAATTGAAGTTCTGAGTGTTAAATCTCATTAAGAGACTTAGAGGTTTGATTTTTGCCAAAATCAAGGAAGGTACTTGGTAAAATTGTCATTTGGTAAAATCTGTCTTCAGAAAATAATACATTTCCAGAAGTAACTCATGTCACTTGCATATGCAATGTATAAGAAACTGGACACATAATAATGGACTAATTAACACAGTATTGCAGACTTGATGTCTAGACAAGATAAGATATTTCAAGAATCCCTGCTACTCCTGCTCATAAAGGAAGAACAAAGAGATAGCCTTTTGTGTAACACTGATGTTGAATAGCTCCAATTGTGAATTTAACACCAGGGACGTATTTTTCATCACTTCCAAAAAAAATACCACACTTCAGCAAATTACACACTAAAAGCATAAGCTGATCCTTAACTATGTAAAAACAGAAACTAAACAACTCCAAAACAATACTTTAATGTATATTGCATGTTATTAAATGCAAAACTATTTTAAAAGTCTATGAAATGGTTACATTAACAAACTATAGACATTCATTGATCTCGACATGACAACGCAAGTTCTTCTGCTACACTGTTTTCAAGTACCCAGACCAATCTTTTAAGCATCTCTTTAATGGGTTCTACCTCACTATGCTCAGACAAATACTCAGACAACATATAACATCTTATTTCAAAATTATAAATGTAGAACAAAGACAGAAAGGCATGTTCAAAGGTCTAAGGAAACACCCAGCTTCAAAAAAACCCAAACAAGCAAAAAACACCTCAACTGAGAAAGCTAATTACTTCCATATTTTATTTTTTAAAAAACTCTCCAAAGCTTCTAATTACAAGCAGAACATTAAAAAACACATCATAGATCTAGACCCTACTTAATGGAATATATTACAGTATGAGACACACATTAATGCTGCGGAATTTTCATTCAGTGCAAAGAGGCAAAAAGATTGAAAAGACTATGCACTTGGATGGAAGGGAACAGTTTTCCCAGTACTTGCTGTGCAAAAATGACAGGAAAATTTCTGTTCTTTCAACCACAGAGTGGCAGAGCCAGAGGATTCTAGGAAATCAGCCCTTCCCTGAGAGCAGCTGAGCCCACTCCCAGTGGAGCAGATCTCAAAAGCAGGGACCACAGCAAGGAGCTGGAATTCTGCAGTTCAAGAATGGGGACAGGAAGCTGTCAAGAGAAGCAGTGAGCAGAAACTGTGTCCTCGGTGGAAAGAAAGCATGTTCTGGACTGTGATGGCAGCTGAGCTCAAGACAACATCTGTCCAGTAATTTTAAGGAATTCAGAGGCTCATCACCTGTCCCTGTAGTGTGGTCTGCTACTGCCCTATCTCAGAAAGGCAGCAAACAAATGGGTCACAAAAGCAAAGCCAAATAGCTGACCTGTAGGACATGTGCTGCTAACTCCTTTTAGCTCAGAAAGTAAGGGAAACATGCTTTCCAGAGAAACAGCAGAGTCTCCTTCATTAGAAGTATGCAGGACTCAATTTGACAACACCCATAACAACCTGATCTAAGGCCCTATTTCAAAAGGACACTGGCTCAGGTGAGATCCCATCCGACCTGGATGTGTCCATGATGCTGTCACTACGCCTGTTCTTTCAAAGACGAGATCAGAAATGTCCAGGACCTGCAGTCCCAGTTCAGAAATGTTTTCAAGCACCTGTACATCTTCAGCCATGCTCTTCCTTTGCAAGTAATACTGGCACACTTCAAATTAAATATAAACTTCAGACTTTTTCTAGTTTGAGAGTGACATAGATAATTCTTGTCTCTGTTCAAACAGTGTCTGGATTTTTCCAAGCCTTTATCTATGAGTAGAAATTCTAGTCTCCTCTCTTTATGTCAGCTTCAGTTAATACTTGCAAAGCACCTGCAGACTCTTAAAAGGTAGTCACTATACAGCAACCAGAACTTGGTCTGACACTTTTCCCCTTGTCATCATCAGCACACAAAGCTTCATTTTTCTTCAAATGGCATGATTTTACATGAATGCTTGCAGGAAGTCCCCCCTCAAATAAATAATACACAAACATTTTCTTGATGAGTCAGAGTGATCATTCACAATCACATTTCCTTTAAAATTCTGAATCTGGGTTTGTGTTATTGTAGCTTAGAGGAAAGGCAAAGGGAATTTTGCAAAAGAGTGATATGAGTGATACATAAGATGTGGAGAAGCACTTATTTAAACAGAACACCTGTATGAATATTTCATTCAATTGCTTAAGGGGTTTTTTTTTGTTTGTTTTTATAAAGAGAAATAACAGACTATATCACAAGCTGCCACCCCCCTCCCACGCAGGGCATCAGGCTGCCTATTTCTCTGCTGTACAGCAATGAATTTGCTCATTCTAACACTGCATGTTCTGTCAGCACAGTCTTTTGCCTCTGCATTTGCCTGAAATAGTACCATACTATGAAGTAAAAGTACATATTTGGAAAATTCTGCTCTTTGTCCTGGTTGGAGCTTTGGAGACAGGTGGAGAGGATAAAGCAAAGAGGGCTTTATCAGGAGTTTGAAACAGCAAAAATACCTGGCAATCAGGTTGAGAATAAATATGAATGGAAAAGCAAACATGACTAGATCTGAGGCTCGAAGAGAAAGCAGAAAAACGTGGGAGACAGAAGTAGAAGAGGCTCAAGGTGAAGCCTTCTAATCAAGCCTCACTTCCTCAAACACTCACTGAACCCTCACCAATTCTTTGACACCTACTCAGTGGCAAAAGCCGTGTCTGACTTCAATACTTATTTATTTTAAATACCTTAATAGCTGTCCAGTGTATACTGAAAAACAACCTTTTGGAAATCTTGCTTTGTAGAGGGATTACAGCTTCACCACTTGTGCGGCATAAGTCTTTGCAATAAATAATTTATTTTAGTAATCCTTCCACAAAATAACATTCCAGAAATAATAACTAAAACTAGTTATTGAGAAACTATTTTAAACACCTGAATGAAATTTAACTGAAAATAAGTCTATGGAATAAAATTTTTTTTCTGCTATTACTTGTGTCTTCAAGACAAAAAATCAGAAAAAAATAATGACAAAGCTTTCTTATAAATATATTATATATTATCAGGTTACTCTTCCTAAAGTGTAATTATAGCTTACAGTTCACTTTAAAGATTTAAATGTTACATCTGTATAAACAATACAGCATGACTAGTGATAGTATTAAATTTTTATGATAAGGACTAATTTTACTGTGTGAAAAACAGAAACACACTTTCAGTTAAAATCAGTATAAATTATATTGAGAAATGCATCCAAAGAACTTTTAGTAAGCAGTTCACAACAGCAATGCAAATTTAGTTTGCATTCTACTCTTTGCTCCCTCTCTTGTTACTTGTCAAAGGAAGAGAACTCAAGCCACACAGAATTAAATTAAATTTACTTTTGGATGCTGAGAACTCAAAGTCAACAGAATAGCATATAAGTTTGTACAGAGAGACTGCTTCAATATACAGAAGGAAAATTCACTGTATTTCATTATGATTATTCATTATGCAATTAATGACGATTATGAAAATCATCAGGTCTATTACAACAATAAAAAAAAATCCAGGAAATTTAATTGCTGAAGCAGAAGTTACTTTTAAATATTTATTTGAAGAAGATATAGGTAATTTTCCAGTCCTTGAGATTCAATGATTAAATAAATATCTTGTCTAACTCTTAACAAATTCATAGTACCTGATTTCATAAGAAAATAAGCATGTTCTTCAATTAAAATACATTGAAGCTACTTCTAGCATCATTCTAAAATCTTATTCAAATTCTGCGGAAGCTGAGAGCTTAGATATTCAAATCAACAACGGGAGAAACCGGTTCTGCAAAGTCCAAATCTTTAATTATTCCTCAGGCTTTTCTGAGCTAAGTTCCTAAAAGTATTTCATTTCACAGATCATAATCTAGATTTCCTTAGAATAAAGTGCAAACTCTACCAAGCACAATAGCATTAGATCATATTGAAAACAACATTAGGGTTTCACGTCCAAATTTTCATCTGTTTTCATCACTATAACCCTGTCTTTAGGACCTAAGGGAATTAAAGCAATCCACAGATTCACCAGTATCAGGCTAAATAATCACAACTGCTATTTTTTAAAAAATCTGCTCCTAGTCCTTATATTTTTTCCAGTTTGTCATTTTTAAATAGTCATAAGTCTATGCATTTGGTAGGAGCTGATTTTTAGGCCATGTACAAGCCTGTGATCTGACACACAGGATAAACCAACTGCATTGACAGCACACTCTGGTTAACTCCACTGCAGCCAGGCCCAGCACACACGGAAAGCCATGCTTACCAGGAACATGATTATGCAAAGTCACTATTAAAAGTAGAAAAAAAATCCAAATCCAAACCCAACTGAGTAGAAAGCTATTTTTCAAGTGTCAATAAAAATGGAACAGTGTTATAGCACAGGAAATGGGCTCACAGACAAAAGAACAAAGGCCACTAGAATTAAGATGAAAAATAGAGACCTAGAATAAGCTTATCTCAAACAAGAAATGAAACCTATTTTCTTGAAGATGTTATTATGAGATAAACATGAGGGGGTAAACTGATTTGTATTTCTATTTCACCCATCCCAGGCATACACTGAAAACACTGTACATTACAGCAAGTTTGAAGAAATTCATCTCTTTCTCTCACCTAAATTATAAACTTTAAATGCAATTTACAGAGTTGGACACAATTGCATTTACATCAGAAAGATCAAGTCAGAAAAATCTCCAAACTCTGCATTTAAAATAACAAAAATTAGAAACAAACTACTTTCAATTGTTTACAACAAATGAAATTGAAGGTCATTGTAGATAATTTCCTTACTGTGAGGTGACATAAAAGAGACTAATACATGAATAAACTTTCATTGAACTACCTCAAAAACTCAGTGTTACAAGAATAATAGAAATCTTGTTTTGTATTAAATCAATCCCCAGTACTCAACACAAAAAAAAACCCCACAATTTTTGAATACAGTAACCCTCTCTCATCTGTTTATATCTAGATATAAAACACTGTAGTCAAAGCAAAATTTGAGAATGACAAAGGTCCTAAGATTCAAAGCAGATTTTAAAAAATCCAAAATAAATACAAAACCCCAAAAAAGCCCCCCCAGTCACAACAACAAAAATAAACCCAACCAAGCAAACACAAACACAAAACAATAACGGGCAGCTTCTGATGTTCAATCCTTAACTGCATACATTTAAGAGAAGGAAACTACACTGCAAAATTGATTTTTTATTATTTAATCTCACATAAAGCCTTACTTTTTAATTACATTTGAAATTATTTGTATTATATTTGATTTTAAAACAATTATTCAAAGAAGCTATCATTATCTTAGCTTGAAAAACAGAAGTTGCTGTATGTAAGTTAAAGAAAACTACCACTACTTTCCATGTCCAGATAAATGTCATGGTTCTTCAGAATTAAATAGTCAAAGATGTTATCATCACATCATCTCCAGAAATCAAATTACATTCATATTATACTCCAAGAAGGAGGAAAAAATAAATCAAGATAATTCTAGCAGAGCAAACCATTATTGTATTAGTGACAAAATGCCAAGAGGACTCACCTGTTCAATCTCCTTTGTCTTAGTTGCAATTGCTTTTGAGCGACCAAGAAGCTGGCCATCCTCGTAGAGTTCTGTGGTATCTGTTATGTTTGCTTCTGTTTCCCCTGCTTGTTCGACATATAATGGAGCTGCAGATCCAGCCTTAAAAAAAACACAAACAATAAATTCAGTTTTGAGAGCAAAATAAAAACCTCAGTGTGAGGAAAAAACAAAAATCCCAAATGCAGTCATCAGGTCGATATGGAGTTTGCTCATAAAGACTGTTAGTGAAGTATTATTGCTAAAATCTTAGCAGATACAGAAATTTTAAATTTTAAACATGTAGATTTTAAACATGTAGAAAACATGACATCATAAAACCCCCTGTGACTCGGTCTTAACTGTGTAAAGGCAACGATGTCAGATAACCTTTACCTGTCCATCCACTGAGAAGAGATTTGTATATGTAATATTTGTAACACCAGTTAGCAAGAAAAATTCACAATGAAAGTCTTATTAGTTTTCTGGGAAAGGATAAAAGTAACAAAATCAAAGGTAAATAGGCACCAACAAAATAAAAATGCTGTCAGAAAGAACTCTTGCAGCATTCAGGACCAGAAGTCTAATATTAAATGAAAAATGATAGCTACCATATAGCAAAAGCAAACATTTTTTCACAACATGAAAAATTACACTAAAGTACTGAAATTCTATAAACTTCCCTCTAAAATAGAAATTAAGACAGTATCCCTATACCAAAGAAAACAGACTCCAACTGCAAGGATTTTGTAGAGAAGATGTAGTAACTTGCTTTTACAGCATGATTTAAATCCAATATTATGGAACAAATTTGTAGAGTAGTAATATATTTTTCAAAAAATAGGATTTGAAAATTGAAGAAGATGAATAAAACTACTTTCTATTATTCGAAAAGAGAGGTGAAGAATCTTAAGACTTAACCAACATGAAAGAGAAAAGCATTAGACAGAAAAAGAAAGACAAAAGCTCAAGTGGTCCTGTGAGCACCTGCTCAAATCTTAGCAGCAACAAAAATCATTAAGATTGCATCCCAAATCTGGTCACCATAGTAAATACTGAAATGCCTAAGAGTGAGTAAAGACTGCTAAAAGGTTCAGTGCAACACAAAGCTCAACTGTTAAACACTATGTAAGATAAACTGCAAGAAGTTAAAAACTCTTGCAATTCATACATGACAGCCTACTAATCAAGGTAAGAGGTATCCTTTCTTCTACAACTCAGAATGAGATGCCTCACCTCCTTCATTAGCATTCCTATAGCCCACTTTTTTAGTCAATAAATCATCTTAGACTGTGCCATAATCAAATGCAATTGCTTCATTTTGATTTTTTTTTAATCTTTTTGCCAGTGCAATTTTCCCTGAGGCACAGAGGAAGCTTTAAACAACTCTTCTCCATATGGCTCACTTTTCTTTCCTCCCTTGTATTACCTTCTCCTCATCAAGAACAAAACTGATACTTCACTTTTACTCTCCTGAACCTCTCAGAAATGTCCATCCGTATGTTCTCCTCCATATGGCATTAATCTCTGGATCAGTTCTTGCTTTTTCCTTACTCTAACACTTCCTCCCTCTTTTTTTTTTTCCAATTACTTTTTTCAGTTTATTTATCCAACTAGATCTTCCTGGACAGTATTGAGGGATTGTTCATGCATTCACCCACTGCATCAACAGAAAATACTTAAAAGATTAGATAAATATGGATCCAGTAAGTTTATTTCTCTAACACAGCCCTTACATTCCACAAGCATGAAATACAGGATGAAAGATGCTTTAATTTCCCCTCAAATTATTTACAAAAAATAATAAAAAAATCAAACCAAATAATTGTAAAGTTTAAGACACATGACTTTGTAAAGTAGGTCATATTTTGTTTTTTAAAGAATGTCTCTAAAATTTTAGAGACACTAAAACTTTATCTCTGTTGAAGCCAAGTTGAAAGTCAAAGAGCAAATTACCACAGAATTAAAACAGATAAATTTACATTAAATGACTTCTGGGTTGGTTTAAATAATACATCTTCCACTAACGTAACAGAATCCAAAAAAGACATCCTACCCAAGAGCAGCATAACAAAACAATGACTCAGAAGGGCTCTAATCAAACTCCAATATAGCCAGCAGTAGAAGACAAGGAGGGGCAAGAACAGATGGGAATAAACTAGTGAATAATTAATATTGATTATTAGTGAAATAAGGGTTCTCTTCTAAGTCTTATGTTTTACACGTACACTCATGTTTTGACTCAGAAGTCCCTTGGTAATTTTAATGAGTTCAGTAGGCATACAGACCTACACTGCTACAAGAGTTCCTTGGGGAATCCCTGGGACAGCTGGAGCCTTATTGTGTCAGTTGTAGCTCAACATGAATTCAAATTATACTAACAAAATGTACTCTGGCTTTGTCTATTTTTCTAAATAAATAAATAAATCTCAAGACTTTATTCTCCCTCTCACCAAATAACATAAGCAGAAAAATTCAGGGGTAAGTTACAAAATGTGCTTTTCAGAAGAGTACAGAAAAACGACTCTATCATTGTAACATTTTAAAATAAGTGGATTAATAATCATATCTTACATCATACTCTGTTATTTCAGGTAAATTGCTTTCCTCAGCCTTCTCTGACTTTTCAGCTGCCCACTTGCTCGCAGCTTCTGCAAGTTCCTTTTCTGATAGTCTGTTACTCTTCTCCAAGGCCTGTACAAAAACATTATAGTCAAGATTTAACATGAAATACACTTACATACAGCAAAACATCTTCAAAATTAAAATAAGGAGATATTCAGACCCCAGAACATTTTAAAATAGGAAGTAAGAAAGTTGAAATTATTTCATTTGCTGATTTCTTTAAAGAAAAATAGGTAGGGAGAGAGCATATAATAAAGTATTAAAGGGAGAGAAGAAAAAAAAAAATCACTGAAGCTCATTAGACTGCTAAAAAACCACCACACTTTCAGAATCAGTTTTAGTAAATTCACAGGCAGGAGATAACAGAAAACTTATTTGAGACAAGTTGGGCATTAAAGGAAGTCAGACACAAGTGTGGAGTGATGTAATAATATGATTTTCAAGCATAAAGGGTTGTAACAAATTTAAATTAAACTATTAAATACTAGGTAGGGTATACAACCTAAGCTAATTAGGGACAAAAAGTATTTTATACATACTTTAAGTGATCAGTGCTGCTTCCATTAAAAGCTATTATTTTTTACTGGAGGTAAAGCTGATCATTTATAATAGAGTCAGTCATGGCTTTATGGCCTTTAATTCTACCTTTTCATATGGAAATTCTTGTATAAATAATATTTAAAAATTGATCTCTCTCTCTAAGAATACTATTTTACTATCAGAGCAGCAAACAGACAATGACAAATACCACTTTGGGAATAGCTAGCTTTATAGATCTTGTTACCACTATTGTGAGTGCTTAATTTGAATTAACAGTATGTATAGAAGCATCCACCCAAAAATCTATACCACTCCAGCTTTAAAAATTGCAACACTAAGATGGATATCTAAGAAAAAAAATATACTCCTACTGCCTGGAAGCAAATACTGTGACCTGTATCAAGATTGCTTTGTCTTCAGATATTTTGTGTTTACCTCAAGTAAACTATTACCCAAACATGTCTTTGTGCTATAGTATGGCATAAGTACACAATTCATAGAACCCTTCCATAATTCTGTGTCATAAGGACACCACTTTTATCTGCATCCAGAAGAAAAGTGCAACACAATGTTCCACCAGGAATCCCTGTTTTTTATAACTGCAAATTACAGAATTACAACCAGCAAAGTCAGGAAGTTCAATATGCAGGGGTATGAACAGGGCTCTTTAAAGAAAGTAATAATATAATTCATAGAATAGCTAGTCTAGCTCACCTTTCCAAACTATACAATTATTCTTACATTAGTTTAACTAAAAACTATCTGCTGCCAAGGTTTTTTCCCCTAATGTTCCTATTTTCCATAGTATGTCTTTTATCTTTACCCTGACTTTTCCCTAATCCAAAAATCGTGTACTGAGGTTCTATTATGCATCTCTGCCTTTTCTTAAATGTTGTTCTGTCCATTACTAACAAAAAGACCAGTATCTTCATAACCAACAGTCAGCTTTGCATGAAATGAAGATAAATAAAATCTCACATCACCTAGTATATTTCCACAAGCCATAAAAAGAACCTAACAACTCTAATATCTAGTGGAATATAGAAAAACAACTGTTTGATTTAATCTCACTAAATTTAATTCTATAGGTTGAATGTCGATACATATGTATTAAATCCCGAGTGAATTTTATGTAGTAAAGTAATGGCATTTCCCCAGGTTCACTACAACTGAAGGGAAAGAACTGGACATACTTCTCAGTTGAAAATGTCTGCAGCTACGCAGGCTGCAAACATGCAAGAAATGAACAAGCTAGTATATCTTGTAAAAAACCTCTCCACATTCCCCACCTCACAACAGAAGTCTCTTTTTTTTGGGGTGGGTTTGTTGTTTTTTTTTTTTTTACCTCATGGATAACCTAGAACAGTAAAAACCTGTCACTTTGCTGGGAAGATTTCCCTGTCTCACATATCTGTCTAACTATGTTGGATACAGCCTCCATAGCTTATGGTCCACACAGCTATTAAAGAAAAACACAAAAGATTTGTGCCATAGTCAATTAAACAGGCGGCTAAGATCTGATAACATCAACATGTATTAATTCACAAGCATGATTATGTAAAAAATTAATTATAAGATAGATAAGAACACCTTTTCAGATTTGCAGATAGATACTACAGCTAAAAGAGGTATTGGTGGAGAAGCATACAGCTTTGTAAGTATTTCAAAGCTAAATTATAACTTAGAGCATTGAAAATCATCTCCTTTAATCTCTAATATAAAGTATATAAGTAATTTCTCAAGCCTTAGTAGATTGTAAGACTCTGGTTCTAGAAATGTTCATGTTTTTGCCAACACTTTTTCTGTCACTACTTCTATATCAGTGGAGCACTTATGCAACTTAACTGGTCAGTGTAATCCAGCCAAGAGGCTGATCCCAGCAAACCTCACTGACACAGGACAGTACATTACAAGCAGATTTGAAGACTTCAAGACAAAAGACATAAACAATCATGGAAGTACTTCAATTTCTGCAGCTAATGCATATCCAATAAATATTTGCGTTGTCTGGGGAAATGACTTCCATCAAAGTTTTATTTTGTGTAGCCTATACCAGATATGCATATACATGCAAACTGCTAGCAAAAAAAACAATACAGTATAGATCCCACCTGACTGAAGATGAAAGCAGAACATTTACAGAATACTTTATATTTCAAGGTCACATTACATATTAACATAAGAGCAAGAGATTTTGCAATTCCTCATTCTCAAAGTTTTGTATTGAGCAAGGATTTGATATTAAGCTGCAGTATGCTGAGTCTGTAGGCAAAGTAGGTGAACTAATTATAAAGTTTATTTTATGATCTAAATCGGTATAACTTATGCATAATAGTTTTTATCTTACTTTCCTTATTTACATCACTGAAAATACATCACTTGCCTCCGCCCTTAAGGACATTGGCAATTAGCTAGCACAGCAGTTCTAAAAGAGCTGCATAAGGGATAAGTAGTTAGAATAACACAGCTCAACCAAAGCCTGTTTTTTTTCCCCACCTAATTATTTTCTTCACTGTCCCTTCTCCCAACAAAAAGTAATTTTTTTTTGTTTAAGCATTCCACTTTTATTAAAAAGACCTCATTTTTATTAAAAAGACCTCAAGAACTGAGCTAATACACCATGTTACTAAGGGCAAGTGCTACTTTTTAGTAGGACCTTATTATTTTCAAACAATATCACGCACTGTTTCTTTACTTTTCATTAAAGTATTCCTCAACAATTTACAGAAAATACTTCTGTGGAAGTGTTAATTTTAACCTCAAATATAATTTGCAGGGAAGCAGTCTGTGCTGTGAAAATGATTTTGCTGCCACAGGAAAGCCAGAACAATAATGAATGCTGATTGTTCATTACTGTTTATTAGCCTGTCCATTTAACTAATTAGCAAGATTTGTAGTTGGTGCTCAGCCCACAAGATTTGATGGGAAATAAAATGGCATCAGTAAAAACATAAAGGGACATTTACCAAACTATCTTGCAGTGCAGTTCCCTTCCCAATAAACGCTATCACTCTTGCCACATCCTTGAGCACCCTGTTTCTCTGCTATTTACATTACCTTCTCAGCTAGTCAGACACTTCACACACTATTTTCAAATCCAGTCACAGCCTAGGAATCCCTAAAGGATGAAGTTTAGTGCAAATACAGGCTTGTCCAACTGATCTGTTGCTCCTAAAAACCACCTGATCATTTTTTTTCTCCTTGACATTCCTTTTCTGGCACAACCTCAACTTTGAAAAAAGGCAATTTTAAATACATACAAAACTGCCTTTTTCCTAAAACACGACAATGAATACAGAATAAAAAGGTCTGTTGGTGTCATCATTAGATACAAAGCATTATCAGCACCTTCCTACCAGAAAAGGGAAGTCTATCCTCTGGTGGATTGCTGAGCAATTCAAGATGCTCCCTTCCATAACAACTGCACACAGTATCTCCTTCTAACTGAGGAAAAAATCTGGCAATGAGCAATCTAAAAACATGGCGAGAAATACTCGAAAATTCACCTTTGATGAGGGTACTGCTGTGGACCCCGAAGGTGATGCATCTCTTGATGTTCTCAGTGTTCTCTCTTTACCTACAATTAAGGAAAAAGTTAATGACTGTGAAATTAAAGATATATGTTTCAAATGTGCTTACTGGCTTACAAAAATTGCAGTGAAATTTGCTCCAGTCAGACATGAACCTTATCACTCTGTAAAACTACCTGAAGACAGGAGGCTGTGGCAAGATAGGAATTGGCCTCTTCTCCCAGGCAGGTAAGCAACAGGACAAGAGGTAATGGCCCCAAGTTGTACCGGGAGAGGTTCAATTTGGAGATAAGGAAGAATTTTTTCACTGAAAGGGTGGTCAAGCATTTGAACAGAATGTCCAGGTGGTGGACTCAGTATCTCTGAAAGTATTCAAGAAACAACTGGACAAAGCACTTAGTGCTAAGCTTTAGGTGACAAGGTGATGTTTGGTCAAAGGTTGGACTCCATCTTGTAAGTCTTTTCCAACCTTAGTGATTCAGTGATTCTGTGAAATCTACATGTTCCACCATCTGATAAATATTGATAACACTGTCTTCTATTCACAAGGAGAAAAGAGATACAGCTGTGTCATTTCATATGTTTAGAAAAATCCATTATCTTTTTGTCAATCATTAACTGAAAGGGCATATCAATATGATTCCGCAAGATGATGTAGTTTCACTTTTTAATATTCATGTAATAATATAAAGGGGTGAAATATTAAACACCAGTCAATCATTCCAAGCAACCAGGCAGTGTAGGAACTGGTTTAGCAGGCCACAGTATGCTGAAAAGCCCTGCCATGGGAAACACTCCTGTATTGTATCAGCCACAGGCTAGATGTTCTTTGTATGATCAGTGTTTTTCTTATAAGAGTTACAATTGGCAAAATGTCAAATCAAATTCACTGTGTTAATCGCAGTCTGTGCATGGTCTTGCCACAGACCAGTTTCAGGCAGCCCACAGCAGCAGAAATGGTTGCAGTGTAAACTACTAGTTTTCAAGCTGTGGTCCACAGATTACATCTAAGGGATCTGCAAAAGGTAAATACAAAAAGCAAGCATGTTGTCAGTAGGCCTAAATTAATTAGACTATTCACACTCACTGGGAAAGAGTTGACTGTTCACAAATAAAATATAAACTTACCTTGGCTTCCATTAAATTTTTATCAATACAATATTAATAAAGAGATTAATTAAAATGCCTATCAAATACTTACAAAATTATTTTAGTAGAGCTATAAACACGATTGTTCATTATGGCTTTAAATATGGCTTTAATTTAATGAATCGAAGCAACTAAGAGCAGACATAACATCTCACTCCTATAAGCTGAGCTATTTTCCTTTTTTTTACTCAATGCCATAAAATAATACTGCATACGTATTTTAAAATACCTACACAAAAATCTAAAGAAAAGTCTACGCAAAATGCATATCTTTAACAATAGAAAACGTTTAGGAGGTCTTTGAAAAGCTGGTCTTCAGTCTTTGTTCCATTTTCATACCATATGTATACAAAGCAAAGATCAAAACCACGCACACTGTCGGAGGCAAGCAAGTTACTGCTGTAAGGTAATGCTGTAAAGGCCTACTAATCCATGCAAAAATCTTCACAGCTACTGATGGGCCTTTCAAAAATGCTAATGAAAATAGGTGGGAAAATTACTTCGACAAAAGCAAATGTTCTAAATTGCACTTTAAACCTCAGTTTGAAGAGGATGCTAAATGGAGACCATTACTTTAAAAACATAGCAATCAAACTTATTTAAGTAAATTGACTTTTGACAGAAAAAAGCTTTTTTAAAATAAATAGTAAATAGAAAAACTATGAAAAATAAAAAGCTTCTATAAATACAAAGTATATGTCAAAGCCCAAACCAAGAAAGTAGAAATAGTCATGTCTTTAATTTGTCATACTCCTCAAAGCACAGAACATCTCCCTTGTCACCACCAAGTAACCCTGAGGTTTTGCTCCTGTGATACCTGCTTTTCAGCCCCATGGCTGGGCCACCTCCTTTTAAATTTACAGACTACTCTAACTCTGCCTCCCACGTGCCTCCTTTATCAGACTGGATTCTTTAAAGATTATCTCAGTTGAATGGATTATATGTTTGCACCTAAACAGATGAAAATGAGCTGATACAAGGGGCAGTAAATTATTCAAAGTTAAGCAGATAGAAAAAACACCATTTAATTTGGAGACATTATTAAGGCCATTTCTTCTGAATATGTGTGGCTATTTTGAACACCAAAGCCCTACCTGTAACATTAAACGTGACACTTTCCAAGCCCATATTTGCCTTTTCGCATTTCCTCTCCATAGCACCCTACAGACCCCTTACTTTCAGGTCCAGTGAAGGAATACCACCATGCTTTTCTCCATGCTCTCCCATCACAGAGGAATGCCTGTCCTTTCCATTAGCCCTTTCTCTCCCTTTAACAAGCTTATTCATGCCCCCCGGTTTTCTTCTTCGTTTAAGTCCTGTTTTTTATCCTAATGTACAAAGAGCTGTAGAGCATGGGACATTCCTTCTTCAGTGGAAGTCATGAGGCCAAACCCACTCAGATAGCATGATTTTAAAGAGTATTATGATATTCTAAAAAGATGCCATATTGCATGAATAGTGAAATAGTATATACTTTGCATGTTGTAAATCCATTTAAGTACCAGCTAAAATGTACTGTTGATATATATATGTCCCACTTTATGTTCCATTTAAATATGTAATACATGAGCTTACCTAAGGCAAATCACATTCAAAAATTATTCTGAAAGTATTATTTAAGCCATTTATACTTTGTGAATAGGTCATTTTAGTTCAGTCATCTAGAGGAACAATTTAGTAGTACTGTTTTCCAGGGACAGGCAGTTATAAAGAAACAGTCCTCTGTACAAGCCATCTGGTCTCTTAAAACTGATTTAAAGGTCATTGCAAGAGATGTTTAACCATGCAATTGGGAAAAAACAGCAAAAACCACAGACCTAGATGTAAGCTCCTCACTTGACCAGTATCTTTTCTGGTTTGTGAAGATGTCTGCTTCTACTTCACTACTCCCACTACTGTCTAAGTAATTCTAAAAATATTCTATATATCTGTACTTACATGATCAAAGTCAGCTCGAAATTTTAGGAATATCCTGTAACATTCCAAAATTTTATATGGCTTTGTCGCAACATTGTTTTCCTAGTAATTATGAGCTGCACACCTACAACACTTCTAAAATATAGTAAAATATATTTTCCTTTTCCTCTCCTACACTTAAGAGAAATTCATGTTCACTGAGTATTGCTACAAAATATTACAAGAATTGCAATGACTAAATAGAAAGATACCTGTATTCTACAAGGAGTAAAATAATTCCTCAATATTTAAACAATCCTAACTAAACTATGAAGATCTTTTCTGGCAAGAAGTGCTACATAATGGTTCAGTGTGTCACTCTGGAAACACAGCATGTCTATCAGTGCATAAAAAGAATCTAATTATATTATAAAAGCTGCCAAAATGAACAGTAGGTTTGCATCGTTCACTAGGAAGCACTTGCAGAAAGGGAAATCAAATCAGATTAATTTACATAATCAGTAAAAACAGCAGTGACTAAGACCGTAGTATGCTAAAAAAAGCAACTTTATCTTTTTTTTTCCTCCAAAATCATTTAAATAGGAAAACCTTGAATATTTTCAGAACAGATGATTCATTAGACTTCTGGAAAAAATTAACAGCCAAGTTTTTAAAAGGCAGAACACACACAGTATAGACTAAACTATGTTTCACATTTCTCTGAGGAAAGCAAGATTTAAGAGAATCTCACAATAAGATGAAATTGCTAAAAAACAATCAGCTTCAAAAGCCTAATAATAGAGTTCTAAGAACATCTGGAGAAAATGCAACAAGTATGTACTTTAATTTCTCCAATTTTTTAATCCCTTTTTTTCCCTGGCTGCAGGAAGAAATGTCTGATCTGCTATAGATGACAGCAAAGTTTCTTGTAAGGGAATCCAATGAAGCACACAAAGAAGTAACAGAAGGAGTTGATGCTAAAAGGAACATAAAATACTAGAAAAAGCTGTGCAGCTGAAACTCCTACAGTCAGTCTAGAGCTGCTACCAAAATAACATCTACAATCTCCCACATGAAATACATAAGGGAACAGAAAGCACAATGAAACAACCAGAGCAGACAACACAGAGATGGTACAAAATGTCTAGCTTTCTCATTGTAAAAGAGAGCATGTGAAAGATTATATAGTGAGTTGCAGTTTCACCTCACTAACCAGTTCTTCATCAATAATCCAGCATTACCTGGCTGAGAAGAAATATTTCTTTTATGTAAAGATGACATACTTCTGCTATGCTGGTGGAAAGGATAGGCTTTGCTTCTGTCAGGAGAGTAGCTCCTGCTGCTGACACTAGAGCCAGATCTGCTGTGCGGAGAATCCCTTCGGCTACCTGGTGATTCCCTGAAGAAAGGAGAGTCCCTCTTATGAGGGGATCGCTCTCTCACATGATGAGAAGGATAGAAGCTTTTTCTCCTGAAGCCATCTCTGACATCCCTTGGAAGACAACACAAAAATAAAAGTTACTTGGTTATCCTTGCAATGTTTCCGGAACAGCATTAGACAATACAAGGGTAACATTTTATGCATGGTAAATACAAATAAGTTAGCTGTCCAAAATCTTAAGCACTGTTAAGAGTACTAGGCAATGAGTGAAAAATAAGTGGAAAAATAAAAGGTTTTAATTTTTTTCAGATTTCATTGAACTACTTCATTGCTAGAAGTTAATTCCTTTTTATTTCTTGATAATACAGCTAAAATATAAGAAATTCAAGAAATGGGAGCTCTTGCAATTTTTTTTTTCAGATTCAGTCTACTTCCCCTGGAAATTAAGCCTTCATTTACAATTGCTAAAAATGCATATGCAAATATTGCTCATATTATTTGGTATTTTTCAGCTCTGTTTTTCTCTTATTTTCAAGGGACTATATCCCTCATTTGATTTCACAAGTATTGCTATGGGAAATATCACTGAGGGATTTCAGCTTACATTGAGCAAAGACAAAAAGAAATCTGCAAAATATCTATTCTCATGCCCACACACCCACCCAAGATCAAATCTTGAATGAAAATATGAAGACTTATACATCCTAAAAATGTTTTTCACAGAACACAATATTAATTTTGAACTTTAAAAACTGTAAAATGTCCCAGACTCAACTGATTTTAAACCATAATCTAGTAACCACCACACCTTTCTATTAAATTTAGATACTGTTATTCCAGATCATACCGCAAATGTGTTGGTTACTTGAAAATTATATTAATATATATCTACATGTACAGGTTAAAAAAAAAACCACAAAAAACCAACAAACCAAATCAAAACAATAAACCAAATATCCTTCTGAACTTGCCCTAAAGAATCTCAGAGCTAACAAACACACAAGCCAGCTAATACAAAACTTGTCACATTTGCCTTGGTCAGAAGATTCATTGCTGAGAGAAGGAAGTACTTCTCAGCTTCTTCACAGCATTGCTAGAAGTGAAAATAAAGACTTCATAGCATTTCTAGTAAATCAGAATGTATCATATTTCACTGTTCTTCTCTCCTATTTCTCATCATAGTCCATTTAAATAAGGGAACGCCTCACAAAGACGACCAACAATCTGGTGGTGTCATTTAGCACAATGTAGCTACAGCTAATTTTATGTTGGTGGAGAACAGGAAAAAAGCCCACTAGTGTACAATTCCTACACCATGTTACAGGTCTACATCTGTGACAGATAAAAAAGGATTTCAGCATGCCAAATGTGTTTTGGACTACTGAAACTACATAGGCAGCACCTCAAAACACAGACTATGACACCGGTGTGTTTTATACAGTGATGATTTACCTTTTGCTTGAAAAGCACATTTGCACAAATGGTTCTGCTTCAGAACAAGCAACATTAGGGTGTTCTACAGCAGAAAAGTCATTGGAATGGGGCACAGTCACTAAGACACCAACAATTGTTCAGCTTATTTCTCCAATTTCAGATGGAATAAAGTATCAGGAAAATAAAGTCTCTACTTTGAAAATTTTCTTGTGAAGCTAAAGTATGAATCAATAGCCTCAGACATCCTGGTTTTTAGTAAAAAGCCAGTGAAGCAGAGCCAGGTTTTACAGTTCAGTAATTACCTCACTGTCAACAGACCACAAGCTTTTTATAGGTATTGCATCATACAGAAAAGCATATTTTACAGGTCTGCATACCAAAACTGATACAAGAAAATGTTACATTTATTTATATCTAAATCTATACCTAGATTTATATCTAACAGGTGTGTTAAAACAAAATCAATATTAATTTCCTTTCTAAACATCTTTTCTTCTATTTGTTGCGACACTTTCTTCTTCCTAAGCCAGCCAGCAAAACAAAACAATTAAGGAATTGCTAAGTAGTACTCATTATATATTCTCTAATCAGTAGCCATTGTATAGATATTTACATCAAAGAATGAATCACCCCAGAACATACAGAAGGACAATCCTCCTGTTTTCTTTAAACACCTAAGAGCAATGTGCCCACCCTTGGACACATTCTTTAAAAAAATATAGATTACCAGGAGACTTCCTTCTGAACCTCTCTTTAAATAATGTTACTTATTTTTAGAGTACAAGCTTTCTGGCAGACCACTACACCACCTTTATGCGCAAAACACATTTTTATGACCATGCATTAAGCCCTCATATACAGAGAAGTTTATTACAGAAATGTTTACAGAGCCTCAGCTATCACATACATAAAAGAAATACAAAAACATCCACATAAGAATTTAAAAAATATCACTGAAACATACTGTTAAACAGGAAAACATCTGAAAGTCTCCTTCTACAATAATATTATGCACCGTAAAATAGAATCTCACTTTCAATTTTTTCAATTTCCATTTCATCACTCCACATTAATTCTTAACTGGACCATATCTCACACATAGCACTGAAACCATTAACTATATTAAATATGTTTTGGACAGCATAGAAACAGTGCAGCATTTCTGATGTTTTCCATTAGTGTAACAAACTACACTGAATAGAACAAAGTAAGTATTGTTTTGCTTTTATTTTTTTCCTTAAATACTTACGCTAACATACACCTGCAATTCAGTAATGAAGGCCCCAATTCAGCAAAGTAGTTAAGCACATACTTTAGATTCCAGCACATACTCAAAAGGTTTATTGAGCAGGGGCAATATTTAGGAAAGATGCAAGATTTTGTGCTCAGCTGTAACTTTAAAATAGAGCTACTGTCCTTAATAACAAATACAGGATTAATGCCTCTTATATAGCACCCCTCAAATCTTTTTATTTTGCCTTCTTATTTCAAACTTAGTCCTGAAAGCACAATTTTGTTCTCTCAGCAGCGTTGCAACAAGAAGTAGTATCACTGTTAACCTCGATGACACTTGACCAATAAATTCTCACTAAAGCTGACAGTTCTGTATGAAGTCCTAAAATTTTACAAGTAAACAGCCATACTCTGATATACCATTCACCAGTGGCCACTGAGGGAGGAGCACAAGCCTGAAAGCTATTCCAGTTAACCATCAGTTCCAGTTTCCTCAAGGATAAAACACAATTACAGAATAGACGAAGCAGAAGACCAAGAGATTACAACACAGGAAATTTTCAGATGCCAAAGGATCAGAAACTCCACCTTCTCTAAGCTATCACTGCTACAAAGTGTAGTTCTGGTCTCATTCCTCCCTGCAAACGTTCAGCAGCAGTGCTGTGGAAAACTGAAGGCTACAGGAAGTCAAGTGGTTTACAACAGGGAGTGGTTCAGCTTAAGCTATGTGAAACAAAGACAAACTGGTGTGTCAGTTTTGTATTTTAAGAGTACATAGAGGTAAAATTAAATCGCTTGCTCAAGGTGAAATGCCCAGGAATGGAGGTGTAGTTCGGTACATGACAGCACATCATATGCAATACAGGAAAAGCTTTGTTGTAAGAAGAATCTTAGCGCACTCTCACTGAATTCATGCTACTGGGCATCTGCATGCAGTACCTTATCCCTGGGACTTCTGTGTCCCAATACAGACATTCATCTTTTCAACTAAAACATCGATCTACAATATGGTCCACCCATAAAGGGCATAACTGTCTCTTGACACTGAAATGAGGAGACTGGCAACAGTCAAGATTTGAACTAAATTCTTAACTGAATATACTTTCTCTGTCTCATAATACACAGGCAAGGGGGAGGGAGAGGAAAAGAACAACTAAAAAAACCCTTTTGCTTTGTCAGGACACTGCAAGGGCTAACAGAACTCATGAGAACATGATTCAGAAGATGTAGAAAACATTTAATAAAAAATACTACACCCCCAATTGCTAAATGAAGAGTCAAGAACACCTCCACTTTCAACATCTTCAACGTAAATGTAGGTGGTAGAAGCCACCACCCTCTCTCCC
The DNA here is from genome assembly GCA_038380795.1 of Pyrocephalus nanus. Taxonomy (NCBI): domain Eukaryota; kingdom Metazoa; phylum Chordata; class Aves; order Passeriformes; family Tyrannidae; genus Pyrocephalus; species Pyrocephalus nanus. Next base: position 4,941,859 of record CM076262.1, on the reverse strand, counting down.
AGAAGTCATTCTATTTCTTTCTGGAGTACATGGTTGTGCAACAAACCAACAACCTACTCAGATTCTGCTTTGGAGACTTATTATAATCTCATGTTGTTATCCAAAGATCCTTGTGCAGATTTATCATAAGCTAAAATAATACAGTGAATTACACCATCATAGATATAAGTAATTGCAGGTGGTTCCAGTGGCTTTCATTTGAAAATACGAAATGATGACAAGATTTCTTATGACAACTGGTTTTCAACGTTTTATGACTAAGCAAGTAACTGTAGCACTTGTGGTATTTGCATTTTCTTTAAATGAAGTTAAGGTAATTAGGACTAGTCAATGGAATCTTATTAACAGCTTTCTGCATGAAGGCAAAAGGAAATAGGCATTGTGAAACACTGCTAAGTCTCATGCAGGGAAGGGCAACTAGACATATAAAATGTGCCAAAAAAATCAAAAATATATAAATGTTTCACAATTTTTTTGATGCATGCAATAGTACTGAAGTTATCATATGCAAACACCAAAACTCCACATTGATGCCACTTGTCCACCTCACTCAATATGAAAGCTGCTCATCTCCCACCACCTCAGGATGCCATGACAGATCAGAGAACAAAAACTAAGACAACTTGAATGTCAACATTAGAAAGAAATGCCTCTTTGTCCTTTAATTAAATAGTAAATCTGTGCACTTCAACTGCACTGGAAATCCCAGTACATTCCTCTTTATGCTTAGTAAAGAGTACCTCATTTCTACCATCATCTATAATGTACTATTAGACTTGCTGGAAGATAAGTCCACACAATAAAAGCATATTTAAACTAAAACTCTCTATTATTTGACACAGAGAAATTATGCTCAAGCATACTGATAAGGACAGAGAAACGAGTAGCAAAGAGTCCAGAAAAACACAGATTTAAGTATCAAAGAATTAAAAGCAAACAGTTTAATATAACTGTTTGCAGAATAAAGACAAAATATGTTAATCTGAAAATCAAGATCCCACTAGACAAAATAACTGCATTCAAATGCACATGATCTTGGTTTCTCTTTTCAAAAACAAGGGCTTAGTAAGTTCCCTGAAATTTCTCTACAATAGAAAATAAATCATGGATCTGAAGTTCCAGAAGAGTATTTAAGTGATGGACCAACTTAAAATTTCTATGAACAGCTACAACATTTACAACAGCACCTTGAGCAGCATATCATTCCAGAAGAATCAAGCAGTTCAGATAACTAGCTCAAGGAATAAATCTCTTTCATTCTGTGTAGTAGCAACTGAATTAATTCCTAAATGGACTTAATTCACAATGGAAACAATTATAATCTTCTATCTCAATACAAGTTAAAATTGGAAAAAAGAAGGAAGCACAATATGATACACCTTCAAATATATTTTTCCCCTAATACCAGAAAAACTGGTCATCATTACTGCTTTTAGACAAAGTTGTAATGGGATAGACCTTTCTAAGTAGATCTTTGTACATTTACTGTCATCCTGTCTCAAGCACATGGAAAAGAACTTTAAAATATTTCCCTGAGGTACCAAAGACATTGGTACCACTCAAAAGCATGTTTTCTTTGGGGTTTTAGAGTTTGTTTTTTTACTTCACACTCAGTATCAGTACTTGCAAGTGATTCAATGTAGGCAAGCATTTGTCTTATACACACACGAAGCATCAGAAAGAAAGAGATATTTTTGCACTTTATTTTAGGGACATAAGTGCAGGTTATGTTCAGCAAGCTATTACCCTTTGCCCCAAAAGCTATCCTTAAAATCCTTAAGAAGAATCCAGAAACCTTGAAACATCTGCTGGAGGAGCTCTTAAGCTTTTCATCGGTGTGTCACAGAATGCCATTAGTTTATTAACAATTAAAAGAAAGCACAAGTAGTGCACTGTAGTAGTATATACTGATTTGATCAACCCTTGGGGTTGACTTTCTGAGACTATCAATAAAAAGCTGCAAAAGGAAAGAACAAGTTGTGGAACAGGTTTGAAAGCAGTATTACCTTTTGTCAGTAATACTGACACACAATACCCTTATTATATTTACATCTCTTCTATTTTTAAATCCCTTAATGAGATCTATAAATCAGAAAAACACTCCATTTTTCTCTATAATAGAAAAATGCTTCACAGAACTCTATGTTTTTATTCTTAAATTGAAGTGAGATTTGAAACAATTAGGTCAAATAGGTTTCACCTGCTTATGCCCCAAGGTGTTGTAACAGTGGTATGGACTTCTGCACAGCAAATTTTAAAAAACATTAGCAAACTATCTCTGCTTTTGGATTTCTCAATATAAAAGACATTATACATATTTGACAAAAAAATTCATTGTACATAATGGTGTTTTTCTTTATGTGATCTCATTCCTTCCTGTCAAGTATATAGTTTGTTCAAAATCACAAAGCTTTAAGACAGACATTTCCTCTTATAAATAATTCAGCCATGTAGCTGTATCTTTTTTGTTTTCCATTTCGCTTTTTCCCTTCACTTTGATTACAGTTTACAGTCTCTGTAACAAATACTAACAGCTCTTGCCTCTTTTTGTAGGCCATTTCCTATATATTACAAATGGCACTTTCTTGAACATATTTAATGCAGAGGCAAGCTATGCTGCTTGGGTAAATTCCTTATTAAAAATCCTTTTGCAACTCTTGTGTGCCTCCATTTATTTCAGTGATTTAATAACAGTTAACTTCAGAGCATAGCTCCATGACAAACCATACTGATTGAAACCGGCACTGCTACAATCCTGAACTTTGCCACCTTCCTTCGATCCATATTTCCACTCCATGCCTAACATGGATTGATATTTTCTTTCAGAAAACCAAACTGGTAGATAATTATTTAATTCACTGTGATGGTTTAGCACTCAGGACCAACTCATTGAACATTCAAGGTCAGGCTGGATAAGGCTCTGAGCCACCAGATCTAGTTGAAGACATCTCTCCTTATTGCAGGGGGGGTGGACTACATAACGTTTAAAGGTACCTTCTAACTCAAAACATTCTATGAAATAAAAAATCTTCTCCTTGCAGCAAAATGCTTAGCAAAAGGATGTCTATACTGTTCGTAACACTAAATGTTTTCCTATGCTCTCCTGTATCCTAATATTCCCACCTTTTCTCAACAGGAATTAAATTCCCTGAAATTTTTAGTATACTCATTATAAAACAAACAAGTCCTTGGAACCCAATAAATGGAAAATTTACCTCCTAAAGGAAATTATTTCAGTCCTTTGAGGCAATACTCCTCAACCTGAGAAAGCCACAACCACATTCACCAACCCCATTCATTGGCTGTCACTGAGATGACTTACTTAGATGCCATCTGAACAGAAGCTGTCTGGACTCGAAGGCAGACTCCCTTCTCTTTCCCTCCCCAGTGTCTCTCAGTACCTAGCTGTTTTTCCACAAAGTTGTTATGAAAACTTTCCCAGATTAATCAAGTGCTGCCCATGGGAGTCTGCCTCATTATTTCCCAATACATCATTAACTCTCTAGTTTGATACCATCTATAGTGCAAGCTGTAAGACTGGACCAGACAAGCTTGCTTTTTAAAGTCTTCCCTTACGTGAGGTGTTAGCCAAGATCTTACAGTGTAAATGTACATAATCTTATCTTTAGGCACGTTACCCTATCATACATTGTAAACAGAGTTTACAGTTTATTAGCATTATGTAAACAACATTGATAAGAAGAAATTATTAATTTTCCCAAGATGGACTTAGTTTTAAACAACAAATCAATGTTGTTACAAAATAAAACTGAGTTTGCACAGACTACTGAATATTTCCTTACATGTATATCATAACATATTAACACCTACAGTAAAAGTTCTCACACAATAACCACTGTTAAAAAATATGATGGTAGCAATTCCATATGACAATTTAAAACCTTACAAAACTGCAGTGGGAAACAGTTGTACACACAAAGAGCAACAGATCCTTAAAACATAACACAGCCCTGGATCAAAAGCAAGTCAAATAAACCAGATAGCAGTTGAGAAGTGATAAGAGAAGAACTTCTGTTTTATGGGGTTTTTTTACTAAGTTTGGTATGTTTGCTGTAATTGTTGTCAAATATAAGTCAGTTTACTACCTAGCCATTTCTTATTCAACAACAATTTTTTAGAATACAAAAATACTTTTTGAGAAGTTTATAACTCTCTCTATCCTTTCTCAACACTTTGGAGTCACAAAATAGACACCATACTTACATATAACTAAAACACTTAAAAGGACCAAATACCATACACACAGAATTAGAATGGAAATTTTAAAAAATTATAAAAATGATTAAAAAATATAAAAATACAAAACTATTATAATTACACTTTTCAAAAATAAGCTTATCCAAATTTCTCTTACAGCTTTTAGAGTTAAACCCAAGACTTCGAACCATTTCACATTTTATATAACAGGTAAGCTCTACTGCATGAGGCTGTATATTTACAAGCTCAGCAGGTTAAAAAAAAATCAGATAGTGGGAAGTTTTGCTACTTGATAACTTCCCTACCTGAGAAATTCAGACATATTTTGAGCAGAAAAATAAAGCTTCCCTGACATCATTCAGAAATGAAATAGAACATCCAGAATTCTCTGTAACCAATAACAGCTAAAGGAGTCTCCCACCAGCTATGAGGCGGGGAAAAAAAAAAAAAAAAATCACAGCTCAGACTTGTGAGGGAAGTTTTAGGGTTCTGGTTGAACGGTACAAATACTGGCACTGCCCTTACAAGCTCATCATAAAAAATGATTAAGAGAAAAAGGAATTAAATTATCAATACACCTTATGACTTCAAACTCCTTTCTCTCAACCTGAGATGGAAATTGCAGAACCAATTAGAAGAATTCTGCAAAGCCCTCTGAAAGGAACAAAATTATCAGTAAGCAATTTTTGAAAGCAAACTTTTTTTTAGAATTGGATGGATAAATTTTGCAAAAATAAAACGGCCTTCAATAAACATCTCAGTCAATTGTTAGACAAAGAAAAATATTTAAAAATTTAAAGCATTCACTCTGCAACTAAAACTAGCTGCCAGTGAAAGCAACATTCACCTCATAAAATAAGCACACAATCAGCTAAAACATGCAAAACAAAAAAAGTTGAAAATAAGAGCAATTTTTACCTCCTCTCCATTTTACAATACAGAGTGGGAGCAAAAAAATTCCACAGTTGAAATCCTCTCTACCAGTCTCTCCTTTTTTCTCCATTCTCTCAAATGACAAACATTTCAGAAGTGATAACAGTCTTGCTTTGAATGAGGTTTCTAGAGTAATTCTATATATATGGAAAGCAGGTTCCAACAACATAAATAAGAACAGAAAATCAGTTTGACACAAAGGTCTTAGTAAGAAATCAGGCAGCGTTCACACAGATAGTCTCTGGGTTCTAAGTTAAATAGAGGAAAGAGATTCATCACAGCAGCAAAAACAGACTTGTCCAAGAAGAAACTTATACTTTCAATTGACATGCAAGAGTGGACAGTTCTGAACCTATATACAGTCTTCAGTACAGGGCAGTTTTAAAATGCCAACTGGTATCTGCATGAGAAGATTTGAGTTCTTAAAATCCATTCAAAATAAAAACACATGGTCCTATGGAACCCAAAGCAGAGGCATACAATTAGACATATATAATTTCTACCAAGTAAGAGAAGTCAAATTATGAAACATAAATCTCAGTTTGCAAACAAATTAGTTATCCCAAAGCACAAAAGAGCAAAAGAGGCAGTGTAGTAGAGAACAGCTCTTAAAGAAAACATAGCAACTACTGAATCAATAAACCACTGCATAAGACATGAACTGTAATATGAAGTCATTATTTAGTGTAAACCAAAATCAACTTTTAAGTTACATGTTACCTATTATCTTGTTCCAAAAAGATCTAACTTCCCCTCTCCACCCTCAAAAATATCATAAGCCAAGGTAAACTAATTTAGCTAGCAGCCTAACACAATAGGTTTTCTGAACTAAAGATTTCAACAGACAAGTCCTTGCCTGGAGTTGCAGACAGGTAAAACGAATCTACCACAATGATCTATTATAAGGAAACTGTAATTTTGTATATGAATAAACAAGCTACTCTTAGTCGGTCGTGTGAATACCTGAGAGGTTCAATGTTCTGGCAAGGATTTTATTAATTTATTTATTAAAAGAAAAAGGCATGTGCTAGTCAATATGATTACAACTCTGCTTATCAATCTCTGTCAAAAGCAAGACAGTTTTCTTTGGGTGACTGCCATATTTATTTCCCTCCACACATGGTTTTTAAAAAAGAATGAAGTTCTTGTATGGTGTCCCTTAAGACCTGTCAAATATTGCAACAGAATTGCAGACTTATGTACATTTATAGCACCAACACATAAATCCCCTTGGCTAAGTTTATCTTTTATAAGCAAGACAAAGATCAGTTTACATTACAAGAAAGTTTAAATCCAAAGCCCAAAGACCTCCCACAATATAATACACTGTTTTAAACAAGTATAATATTTAAAGAGGTTCACAATTTCATTAATTAAAGAACACATACAAGGGAGGAGAACATAAAACAAAAAGAAACAACCTATCCCTTGTAATTCAAAGGTGATTGCACAGCGATAATGTAAAGATAACTGCCTTGGCCTATGGCACATCTGAACTCTCAATATTAAATGTTGGTTTATTGAGTCAGTGACCTTTTAGAGTGACCTTTTTAAGAGTCAGTGACCCTTAACCTCCACGTGCAGACTCCCTCATCAATGGTTTTCATTTAAGATAACTATTCTTGCTGAATAAGAATTTTCTTCTCAATGTACAATTTTCAGACCACTCCTCTACAACATTCTGTCACCACATAATCCACCTGTAAGGAATTAATCACTAAATGGAAGGGTAGTTCAGGTAGAGATCAAAAAGCCAGGATTTCTGGGCTTCTATCCCCCACTTTGTAACCAATTTTTAACATGCTCTTCAGTAAACACAATCTTACTGTGAAGGTGTATGCATCTATAAAAATCAAGATATATTATGCTGTACCAACCAACAGAGGTAATTCCAAATTTAAATGTTCAGAAAAACACATGAAATTGTCAAAGGAAAGGTGATGTGCCATTGACTTAAAAGATTTTTAAAACAAAATATTGAACTGTCTGATGAGTCTTAGTTGTTCACAGATCACTGTTTAAAATTAAGTTTCAATATTTTGCCTGTTTTCTCTCATTTCTAGCATGAAAATTACTTTAGTATTCCCATTTCTTACACAATATTTTCTGTGTACTCCACAGATAAGCAGACCTGGTTTATATAGACAAATGGATTAGTATTAAAGACTAGACTAAGACTACTTCCAAATTTTACAGCGAATAAAGGAGAAAAACCCAACCAAAAACCAATAAACAAAACAACACACATAGTAGCAGCAAGTTTCCTTCATTAACAGAGAAAAAATTATTCATAACAACTGGAGAGGAGATACTAAAAACATCCTAAGTAAGCCACTTCTCAGAAGTCCATTTCATATAAGCAGTATTACTACTGATGCAGAGTACTTAGTCTGCAAATACGGCAATCCTTATTTAACAAAAATCTGGGTCTTGGATAATTCTAAGGATCAAATTTAATGCATGTGTAGCTGGGATTTACAAGTGCGTCATTTTGTAATTTCTCTTTGAAGATGAGTCTTACACATCTTAAGTTGCCAAGTTTCGCATATTTCACATCTTATGAACTTAGTTTGGTTGGGAAAAAAAAATGAAGTAATGCTCTGTGCACTCAAAAGGATTATATTTTGGCATGACTAAAGTGAACAGCAGCTAGCAATCTTCTAAAGCATTTCACACTGAAAAGTTCATCTGACCTCACAAAAATGAACTTATATGCAAAATTTATTGCTATGAGGCCCAGAGAGAAGTACTGAAAAACTCAAGTCCTTCAATATATAACAGCATAATTCCCTGTAACTTTTAAAAAAACCTGACATGCGTGAGTGCTTTGAATAAATGAGTTTAATGTATTGCTAAGGACTAGTAACACAGCTCCAGAAGTGATCAACATCAGTAAAAGATAAATATACAAATAAGTCATGTCTTAATTGATCTCTATTCTCATAGTATCAGTGACCAAGAGGGTAAAACTGTCATAATGTGCAGAAACTGTTATCCAAACTAAGAGATCATGCTTTGATGTATAATTCTTTATATATGCCAACTACACTTGAATCAAGAGCCACTTCAAACCAAACTAAAACTGTAAGGTTACAAAATTCACATCAGTTCCTAGAGTTCAGAAAGCCAGCAAGAATTCCTTAGGTGACAACAGGAGAAAAAGAGCTGGAACTCAATATGAAATCTATGCCCCACATAACTTCTAAATTACTTTATTTTTTACACATAAAATACAATATTGCCATAGAGAAGTCATGGTCAGGATGACAGCTGTTCACTAGCATAGTATAAAACAGGGCTAACAACTCCCAAGAACCATGAGATCCAGAAAATCTGATCCATGAGATCTAGAAAAGGAGAAGGGATAGTAATGCTCCACTCCGTGGTAGACATGATAATGTCTTCTATGTAAACGACAGCTGTTTGGAAAGTGGAGCATAACTCCATAAGAAAGATGAAGACAAGAAAAAAAGACAGCTAAGCCAAGTGGTAGAACCTCAGCAATCCTCTTGCTGCTCAGGGAGAAATGTTGCTGGTCAGTAGACATATCACAGCTGAAGCCTCAGCTCTGAAACTGCTGAGTAAGCAAGCACTTCCTATTTTTAGCAAAAAGGCAAGAAGCTCAAAAAAAAAAAAAAAAGCCACCACAAAAGAAACAACAGCAGCCAAAACAGCAACTAAAAATAACACTACAAAAAAACTTACAGCTTGGTTTCTTCAACATAGCAAAGTTTCAGAGAACCACACTCATGGAATAACCTGAGCTGGAAGGGACTCAAAAGGATCACTGAAGTCCAACTTGTAGCCCTGCACAGGACAGTCCCAAGAATAACACCATAGGCCTGAAAGGATTTTCCAAATGCTTCTTGAACTCTGTCAGGCTCAGTGCTGTGACCACTTTCCTGGGGAGCCTGTTCCAGTACCCTCCTGGCTGCCAGGGCACTGCTCACTCATCTTCAACTTGCCATCCACCAGGACCCTCAGGTCCCTTTCCATGGCACTGTTTTCCAGCATCTTATTCTCCAGTCTATATGTACATCTGGGGTTGCCCCATCCCAGGGTGAATTTTTAACTCCCCAAAATTCTGCATCATTTAAAGATTTTTGATATTGCAGATAAGCAGCATTTTACTTCCGGAGAATCTCATTAAATGTTTTTTAGCACTCTCAATCAAAATAGGGGGAACAAAAATGGAAATAGTAAGAGATCAGAAAGTACTTTTTGACAGTTATATCAAAAACCAAAGCAGGAAAATGTGAATGATGAATGCTTCAAAGGAAATGCTAACATGATATTGGCAACAACTTCTTATGGCACATTTTTAGCTATGGAATGAGTTTTTAAAAATACTCAAGAAAACTGATTATTTCTGTCAATAAAAGTGCTATTATTCTTAGAATTTATAGTCACTGCACTGCCTATGAACACCCACTAATTATACAAGTCTCCTGAGTGTCTTTAGCTTCTAACTTTGTACTATGTTTTAGCCATGTTCCATGCAATTTAAGAAAAAAAATCCTTCTTAAAATAATCTTAAATCTCCTTCTCCTACCTCAAAGAAAAAAAAAAATATGTACTTCAAAAGAACTTACCAAAAATAACTGTCAGTATATTTCTCCAAAGAGAAAGCACTTTTGCATATAATAACTTTTTAATATCATGTTTTATAGAGCAAATGGAAAGCAATTAGTGTTTTCACCACAGGAGACAACATATACCAAGTACTGTACTTTGATTTCCTCTGTTGAGATCCACTACATAGCTCAATAGTGAACCATATGCAAAAAATCATAATTAAGTTTATTACAAACATGTAACACTGCAAGTCTTTAGCAGTCTGATCACAAGATTTTACTTTCAAAGTTATTTACTACATTTATATAATAAATCAAGAGGGTTTCATTAAGCTGCAAATATATTCTCACACCCTCAATTGAACCATGAATCTTTATGAAGTTCTTCCATAGCATTATTGCAGTTGTGTAAGTTACGTAGTCTAAAGTATAAAATAAAGACTCATATGGGACTATCACCTACCACACAATATGCTTTTAAAGACTTCAACAAAATGAGCTGACATTTTATCCACACATTTTAAAAGGAAGAAATCAGGACGCATTTAAGACAATCTTTTTGACCACTGGGTGCCACTCTTGTTCTGTGTACAATAAACTGCCTGACGGTAAGTCACTCTTCTCAGCCTTTTAACTTCCTCAGCTTTAAACAACTCTAACTCTCTTAAACAAAGAGGAAAAATGGAAGAATTTTTACATAAATTTCTATTAAACACTACTTTTCAAAAGCCTAAAGGCTTTTAGTCCCAGGAACGCAATTTTAAAAGAAGTATAGTACACACAGACCCTTATGGTATATGGATTTCTTTCACGGTGAGATTATAGAATAACTCAGTTATGTTACATCTAAATAATAATCACATTCAAAGAAATAGATGTATCTACTGCAACTGTGTAGCCCTGTATTGATATTGTTACTAACAGCTTCATATTCAGTTTGCAACACCACAAGACTAAGGCTTTGAGCAAGCTTCTCAGGCTTGCTCTGTCTGAGCTTTTCCTGACCTGCCTGGAGTTGTTTTTTTAACTTGCTGCAGGTTTAATAGCAATATTTCTAACTGACCGGGTGTCTATAGCTAACCTGGTTTACTTTAGTTGAATTTTGTATGGTACAACCATAGCTTTTAATACACAGCAGTAAAACAGAGTTATTCTATGATACTTACAACTAACACCATAATGCAGTATATACAAATACAGGTCTAGTATAATACACATCTTGAGAAGTAAAAACGCAGGACGTGGCATATAAAAGCACAGCCATGAGATAACATTCTTAGATTAGACTGTTAATATTTCAGGTATACTAGAAATTTTAAGGCGGGTTTCATACTTTTCCATAAATTTTGTGTAACTTATCCTGTGAACTTTATTTGCTAACTCAAATAATCCCATATCAAACATCATTCCACTGTATTGTGGCCCCAAGATACTGTAATCACAGAATCAAATACCAGACCTAAGAATTCCCTGAAGTCATCTGAAAACTGTGACTGACCAGAGAGATGCATTAAGTTACTTACAGGCCAAGGTTACCGTCCTAAACATGTTATCATTATGCCTCCTATCCTTACTAAACATATGCTAGAGATCTTCATGCCATACCATTTATTTTATTTCTATTTCAAACAATACAACTAAAAACCACTGTCCACTATTGTCTTTTACTTCGGCAGATGTCCTTTCCCTGTCATTGCACTGCTCTACTCTACCAACTGTTTGGATAAAGAAGTAAAATACCCTAGATATTTTCAGCTTACGCATGGCACTATGATAGTTTTATAAAGTACCTGTATTCAGGCTGCCGACTTGTCGGATGATCATCCCTTGCCCATCTGTATCCTGATTCATCCTGCAAAACATACATGCAAAACAACTGTGTGACATGTATCTCAACATCAGATGTCAGGTACAGTTAGTTGCCACCTAGCTACTTATTGCAAAACCAAAACATTTAATGAGCTAAAAAAAGCAGCATTAATCTCTCACACCAAGTATTCTCTCAATTTATTCACTGTACCCCATTTTCTTCCTCTATCAATACTGAAGAGAGCAACTTTGCAGTGCTGTAGAAAACACAAAAACTACAAAAGTTTCTGAAATAAATACAGATGCTTTGACTTAAAAAAAATTTCCTCTTTGAAATACAAATTACCATCAATAGCTTGAAGTTACAGAATTTCAAACAGCTGGATCGCAGGAGGCAACAATAATAACTTTTACAAGAGACCATAAATTTTGTACTTAAGTGCAGCTACTGGAAAAAAAATGCATTCATCATCACAACAGAGTTTAACTAAGTGAACAACTGGGTAAACTAGAAGGATATGTAGATAACATCCATCAACTTGCATGTGCAAGGACTTAAATAGAAGGATTCTGCAATCATTCTTCCATTCATCCAGGTAACTTTGCACTGCATTACAGAGAGTGCTTCTGGCCATTTTTGTTTTGCCAGTGTACACTCTGGGCTTTCACATCCAAAACCTGGATTTTTTTTCTATTAATTTTATTTCAGTTTGTGATAACAGCAGTAGACCAACACTGTCTGAAACAGTATTCTAACTGTTTAGTATTCAAGCATTAATGAAAAAATAAACAGGTGAGAAGAATCACCTTACGTACACTTCGGTGTGGAGGGCCACTTCTTCGGTCATGGGCAAAACTACGACCCTCTTCATAGTCTCTGTACTCAGCATGACTGTAATCATCATACCGACTGTAATTCCCATCCCCAGGTCTCTCAAGCAGTGGTGGCTTCTTGGGCAAAACGTTTACTATTCTATGGTAATCTCCCTAAACCACAAAACAAATAAAATCACATTGCTTTTAACAGCTGAAAATCTGTAGTGAATAAACAAAACTACAAATAAATTATTTCTAAATATGGGACTTAAATAATCTTAAAAAAAGAAATTGCACAGGAAACCAATAAACACTAAAAATAATGCCAGTCTGATGGTGGAATAACTTAATAAATCTAATTGGACACCTCTCAGATTGAATCCTTAGACATTACAAGTTTAATTACAGTGAGAAAATTTTCAACAGCATTAGCTACTTTCTAACCATTAGCTACATGTATTTCTCAGAGACCTTTGTATTAATTTTGGAAACCAACACGAAAGTTACATCTGTAATGCCTGCAAAAAAACGACCACATTTAAAAATATTAACAATTTACTTAATGTCCACAACATCCCCCACACGGCAGAGATTATAATTAAGATAATCCTTGCTTCATAATCTGAATAGATAAGCACCCACTCAATACAATGCAGTAGGTGATGTGAGTGTTCAAGTGACAGTTTAAACACTCTCATTTTTAATTTTCATGCAAGTTTCAGATAGTTTTTTGCGTAAACACAAAATTAATTTACTGTATTTCCTTCAAATAAATAACAAGTCATATACGATATGCCAATTAAAGAAATCCTTTGTTTTTTAAGTAAAAATTGCCCAGCTGTAAAAGATGCAAATTCAGTTTTCTGGAACCACATTTTACCTAAGTCAATTGCAAATAAAAAGCAAATGAAAACATGAATGAAAGATTTTGTATTTTAAGTCTTCTTCCTTTAGCAAAATACATTTTCTTTGGGCCTTAAATCAAAAGCTAGAAATGCAGAGAGTTGAGTTAGCATGTCCAATTTGGAGAGGGAAAAACATATTCAAACTATTTTTTTAATAGTAAGCACAAGTCACAACCTAATGAACCAAGAGTTTCTGTAGAAAAATACACAAAAATTACACTCACAAACTGCTAAATATTGTCAAGCAAAACTTTAGTTCTGATTTCAGAGACCACCCAACAAATGGACTACAGGGCAATCGAAAGCCAGCCTACAGCCATACTGATGCAAAGTGGAAACTTCACACACAGTCATACAAAGGCACAATGCTTGATCTACCCTCACCTCATATAAAGAAGTGTTATAAAGATGTGCTCTGCAGCTAAAATAAAACTGCTTCATGCTTTAGCCTCACCCAGAAGATCCCATCACATAACTATATTGACACACAGAAGGACAGTTACATGAAAGCTCAAGGTGTATCTAGTTATAGATACAAGTTACTGTGCCAAGTACATGCAACTTTATGTTTTTTACCAGGATCTGAAAACATATGTTTCTGCTACAATCTATACTTGATATACAATTAGCACCCAGTTTAGATTAGGACAGGTCTCTTGCTCTCTCAAAAAAAACATGCTTCATTCTGTATCATTGGCACATAGCAGTTCCAACGTACTAACCTATCAGCAAGCACTAAGTGCATTCACAGATTGAATAAATTAATTCCATTTCACTTGCCTAGTTAAAATTAAGTCAGACTTCTACACATAGACACAGATACAATGGCACAGGCTTGCAAGGACAGAAACTGCCTTCCAACAGTCTTGAATCTGCAGAGCTCTGCAAAAAGGAACTTCATCTTTCAGTATGGCAGAGAGACACCACATCTTGGTTTGCCCAGCTACTAGGGTGTTTTGGTAGAGATGGACAGTATTAATTGTGGTGAGTGTATTCTGCTAGTCCCTTCATCCCCAGTTCCAAACACATGTCATAGAAAGCTAGCTTTGAACTACCTAGTTCTTGCATCAAACTGAATGCATCACCTTTTAAACTGTAAAGTAAATTTTCATAATGCATATGTCATGATTTGTTCTCAGAACAGCCTGAAAGACTGCAAGGATTTAGAAATGTTATTGATGCCATGGTAAAATTAAATCAGTAATGTGTTAGTCAAGTCAAAGTATTAAAAAAGAAAAATCTGTGGAAATATTTTCTGCCTTTCCTCCTGTCCTACTGTTGATAAGTATTTTGGAGGAGGTAGCTAAATGCCCTGTCCGAATGAATCTGATTTCCAGGTTGCTGAAAACACTGAAATTTTGTTGTTCCCTGTAAAGAGAGTTAAAAATGTCACAGAGTAGCCAAAGACTAATACACTACTCAATAGAGAAGCCTATGTAACTGGTTACCAAGTTACTGACATTGGTATGCTTCCAAAATCATGAGCTGAAAGTGTAACAAAGGGAACCCAGAAGGTATGCTAAATCAGCTATGCTATTATTTCACCATTTAGGATAATTAAAAGGATAATATCAGATAACAGGCACTGTTACATGAATTTTTTTCTGCTTAAAGCACATTGCACAGCATGTAAATAGAAACATCAAAGAGTATTCTAAAAAGTTCTATTTAAGGCATAACGCCTCAAAAGACAAAGCTGCAACTTGTTTAATTTCTTTGTTAGAGAGTTCCGACAAAGGAAAAAAAAAATTACCCAACTCTTTGGCACAGACATTTTCTAAAAGCATTCTGAAGTTATTCTACAGCAGAGCAAGCATAGCTTCTGTGTATGCTTTTACAAGCACAACATACATAAAATACCACGGAAGACTCCATGACTACAAAGTAGATTTCCATTGAAACTTCTTGAAAAGCGTTTCCCTTGCAAGGCTTCAAAGCACAATTTCTTTAGCAAAGATGTATTTCCAACATTTGTTATAAACACTTCCTCCTATACTTTAAGCATCAAAATAAAAAACTGTATTGTGATAAGAACTATCTTGAAAGTAGTTACTTTACTACCTCAAATTACTTAAAAGAATCACAGATCACAGAATATGCTGAGTTGGAAGGGATCCACAAGGATCATCAAGTCCAACTCTTTGCCCTGCACAGGATCATCCCCAAGAGTCACACCATGTGCCCGAGAGTATCATCCATACTATTAACATAGAAAGAAAAGACTGTGGAAAAATATAACACAGTTTGGCCTTTTGTTCTTTAGCAGTTATTAAAAATCCTGTGTTTAATAACACAAATAATTACAAAAAAAATAATTATCAAAATACAAATATTCTGAAACAGTTCCATTAGATTTGAAATGAAGAAAAAAGTACCCAAGACTTAATTTTGTAGGTATCTTATGATTTCTGTGCAGATGCATTTGCTAGATTGAAAGAATGAGAAAAGAAAAGAACTTGGGGCATATTAGGAACTTATATAGGTACATAAATCCAGCCCTTATGGTACAAGCCATCGTATAAAGGTAAAGTATAACACTATAATGCTACAAAAACTTACTATACACTTACATCACCATGAATCCTTGGAGGGAGACGATCTCTTGAAACTCTTTCATAGTCATAACGCCCTTCAGACCACATTTCATCTCTTCGATATGCCACTAAAGACAATAAAAATACAATTACTGAAAACCAATTTGTTATGAATAGACAAAAGGATAGTGAGCATAGAAACAAAGGTTCACGGATTTCTCTCAATATTATGTATAATGCACAAGCCCTGTACATACACTTCCTATTGTTAGCCCTTTAAAATAAGTATTTTTAGTTATACTAGAAATTGCTATAGAAATTAATTAATGTACTTTAAGCAAAAATAATTCACAGTATGTGCAAGAACAACTGAACAATTGGAAATTAGTGTAGCATAATCAGCAAAATTACAGGACTTATAGATACTATAAACAGCTGTATTGAAATATATGTATACTGCAAATACTAGCTGTACATATAAATGCATACACATACAGCAATTTTGATACTGCTCTGCTAAAAAATACTGAACTTTTAAAAAATATTTCAACTATTTATTAAATAACTTCTGATTTTTAATATAACTTTTAATTATTTCATTAACTCAACTATTGAGCAGTCAAAACAAATCACATCATTCCCTCTGATTACATGAATAAAACACATTCTTCATATGCAGATACTTCCTGGTTTTAATTGGAGGCCAGCAGAACACAAAAATTCCTCTTTCCAAAGAAGGGCAGCTTTCAAAGTCAAAATTAGTAATTAAAGACAGCATAAACCATGACCCTCAGAGATTCTAGTCATGCTATGTTGGGCAATACACACTTGAGGAGTTCGAACAACTGCTAGAATTATATTTTTCTAAGCTTCCCTTCACAATGGTAGCTCTGCTATTAAAAATAGTCAATAAGGAAAAGTAATAGCAAGACATATTCAGAAGAAGAAATACATAACATTACCTACTTGCACCAAATAAAAACATTTTATTGGAAAAATAGACTTATGAGGCCATACAGAAATATTAATACAGATGTTAAGAATCAACATGACAAAGGGATTAATAACTGTAAACAGAGGTAGCACTAAGTCAGATGTAAACCATTGCAAAAAATAACAAACACTGACATACTCACTTTTCTGCCAGTTTTAGCAACTCTGCTCCTGAAGATCCATTCACCTTCCTACAAAAAAAGAGACTGAAGTTAGCAAAAAAATGCATATATATTCATCCTGAGTAATTTTTTTTTTTTTTAAAGTAAACCAGACAGGTAAAACCTAAATATTTTACCCCAGTGATCTGTCTGAATTAGTACAGTTCCTCACTACACTCAATTAAGAAAGAATATTAATTACTCAGCTAAATTCACAGTATCAAAAAACTTCCTGTGACAAATAATTACAGATAAAACACCTTCCTAATAAATTCCAGAATTTTCTTTCCCTTTTGTCATCTTTTACTCGCTATCTCAAATCCCAGTTTTTCTTCCATTCATTAGAAGAAGCTTTTGGAAACTGCTTTCTTAAAAGCACTTAAAAATATTTAACATATTCACTTAATGTGTATTTATTTAACTGTCTTTAAATATCATTCAGAAAAATAAAACTTCATTTGCACATGATGAGAGGTCACAATTTAACAAAGGCTTTTCCTTTGATAATACACAGTAAATCCTGACAAAGCAGCTCTTTTCCTCAACTGTAAGAAGCATTTATATTCAGAGATTTTTACCCTACCACTGGTTTAAATGAACCAGAGTACCTGATTAAAATATTGTTCCATTTTATAAAAGACTTGACCTTAATTTTTTTTGATAACCAAGACACAGGACTAGTGTGATGTAGTCACAGATTATAAATCAAAAGCTGACTGAGCGAACTAGCTGATCCTGGTTTTAGTAAGGGTAAAAGCTAGAGGATCTGCTGTCCCTGCCCTCTAAGGGACAGAAGAGTTACTAATTCTGAAGCCACTTTTCATCTTGCTGTAGTGGATGGTCAGGTGTATCATCAGAAGCACCTTCCTGGCACTGTCACAGTAACTGTCTCAACTTTTCTTCATTCTCTACTCAGAGACTTTTGCTAAAGCCTTAAAAATTCTCACCAGGGGTTACATGTACATTAACAGTTCCTTGGCCAACTCCCTGTCCTCCTTCCTACGTTACAGAGAGGGTGCTCCATCTACTCTCACACTGCCCCCACAGTCCTTTTTTTTTTTTTTTGCCTAGAACAGAACCTGAATACCCCTGTGTTTTTACATACTGTAAGGGAGAGAACTAGATTAAGCAAGGCATGAAGCATCATACAGTCTTCCTCAATTCACTTCACTGCTGGCCCCTCATGACCAACCCTTGCCCCAGGTTGGATCATTCCTTCTGCCAGACCTGCCCACAGCTGGGGAGCACCTGAGCCACCCACAGCACCCCCTCCCACACCTGCTTGTCCACAGCTCATCCACCTCTCACATGTGCAGAGATTTAGGTACTTGACAGCAAGCCTCAGTTTTTTAGACCAGAAGCAAATACCAGAAGCTGGATTCAAATAAGGTTTTCATGTGGGCTTTTTTTTTTTTTCCATTTTGACAAATACAGTAGTGTCCCTGCCCTGGTGTCTGCAGCTGTTATGAAACTGTTAACTGAACACAACATTCAAAAAGCAACACATTTCAGATAAGTTCCACTGAAGATGAGTGCAAACTGACACATTGTACTACTCTGTCGGTCAAACCACCTCCAGCATCCCAACACATATCACTGGCAGCAGGCACCACCACCCATATTCAAGCTCCATTATATTATCAGGCAGCCAGGCTGATAAAAACCCTCCCTTTTTTATCCCTGTTGGACCTTACTGAAACCAGCAAGCATTATCACCAGTATTTTGACAAAGCAAAACACAAGCTGGAAAGAAGGCAGAGATACACTATCACAAAAGTCAATAGATGGACATAAAAAAATATACACCAGAAAACAAGCAACTATGGAGGTGGGGAAAAAAATCTCATTCACATTTAGAGGAATTAAATGAAGGAAGGTAATGAGACAGAATCAACCACCAAGTACCTTGCTCAAAATGATGGTAAGGTGAACAAGTAGAAGACTAATTTTATAAAGAAGACTAAACAGACAAATTTTAGCTGGGACTAATGAGATAAAGCTAGGATGTATTTGAAAACAGCAGAAGAAAAAAGGATATTTAAAGAGAGGAAAATGCATTTCCCAGCATCTTCAGCACATTTCATCTGTTTCCATAGAAAAAGAAAAAAATCCATTGCTTAACACAGCTTTAATAACAACCATGAAGAATATAAATTCTTAAGGTCAATATGAGAATATTCCATTAACAAAAATTCAGGAGATCAAATCTCAAGTTTATTATGCTGTATTCAGATTCATCTGTTCTCTCAATAAGTACAAAGGTGTTGTAAAACAAATAAAAAAAAAATCTGTTTCTGTTTCACAGCTATCAACATTGCCACTATTTTCTATTAGCACGTACAGTAAAAGTAGTTGATATGTCTTTAACACAATGACACATAACCACTTGCTATATTATTTTAAACAATCTCTTCCTGATTTTGATCAGAGGTGACTGTTTTACCTAAAGCAAGGTCTTTATTTTCTCAAATAAGTACGTTCTGTGAACGCAGAAGCCGTTCTATTAATGCAACACAAGCTGCTCTACTGCGATTATCACAGCCCTTTATCTGTATGTATATATGTATAATTCGTGATGCAGTGAGGGCTACTTCATCAAGTAGATTACATAGGTCACTTCAGATTTTTTTGCACGTCTGGGTTTTCTTTATCAACTACTATTTTTTATTCTTTTTTGCTTTCTAAATAATATGTGCTAAAAATCCTTGATGCATTTGCAAAAGCACTCCAGTATTCTGAAATATTTTGTACACAATTCTTGTCTGTTTACACTTACTTGAGACATCACTCTTCATCAAGGCTAGAAATACCTACTTCTCCAAGACTCACAATTTTCTACCCTGTGTTATCATCCTTCTGCAGAATCTAAATTTTTGTTTCCAAAACATACAGCTCCCTAATCCAGGTGGCTACATCTTGCCTTACGTGAACAAAGCATAAAACCAATGCTGTGCCATAAATCCTGAGACAGGCAGCTGCAATGTCTCCCATGCCACAGGGATATACCTGGGTTCATAATATTACTCTGACAAACAGCAGATTGACAAATGTGGACCAGTTCTGTCTCTCCTCTGCGTTGGAAAGCTCTCAAAAACTTTCTCAACCTCCCATCATATCTGGGACAGGCAGAAAACACTGAATAGACACAGTTGTACTTGTAAGATGAAAAGCAGAAGTGTAAGAGTAGAGGGGAAAAATCCAGCACCTCAGGAAACAAAATAATATGAAGAGGGCATGAAGAAAAAACAGAGATTCAAAGACAGTCCACCTCTCCCTAAGGGCAAATATCAGGCTGTAAGACTTTCAAACACAAACAGAAGTATGACTGCAACAAGTCTAAGCATATTCATGTAGATACCAAATCACCTGAGAGAAGCAGCTTTCTTCCAATCTTTCCCAACGTGTTCACAATCACTTTGACTTAAGAAAAAAAATTATTTAAAAAAAAAATCATTGACCACAAAAGTCAAATTAACTCACATCTCAAAAGGAAAAATAGCCAGACATGTGTAAACTGAATAAAATTATTAAGAGCAGCAGCATTCCAATGAGGATTTACAATCCCATCAATTCCGTTTTCTTATCACATTATTCCAATACGTCACTGGGAGCAAGAGAAATGGAGACAACGTGTTGGGGGTCATATTAATACAGTGACTGATGTATTAGCACTTTTCTTTGCCTGACCATCTGCAGTTACCAACGTGTCCTTCACCAGTGCCAATGCCATGAAAAGAATATTCTACCAGGCTGTGATGGGGCTGCTGCGCCCGCACCATCAACGCAAACAAGTACATAGACCTCTGCCTCCTGCGTGGCTTTGTCTTGCGGCACACTCGGACAACAAAATATGTCAACTCTCCATACTGCTGTCGTAACAGGACAAAACGGCAACGCTCTCAACAATTACTGTTGAAAGTACCAACCAGTCCTGCGTATTTCACACGGGAAAAAATCACTGCATCAAACCGTCCTCACTGTTTGCACTGGTTACGTGCAAATACACGTCTTTTCGTGTATTTCTGACCGTCTTGGTTCCCCTGAAGTCCCAGATATCCCAGACAAAGAATTTACAGGCTACCCTTGAAAAGGGGTCGGCGGCCCCGGGGCGCCCCGCAAGGACCGAGCGCACGGCCGGGGCCGCGCCATCGGCTGGGGCAGCGCGCAGTGCCCCGCTCGCCCCGCGGAGGGGCCGGGCGGCCGGACATCAGCCCCGCTCCGCGCCCCGCCGCTCACCCGCGCCCAGCTCCCGCGGCGCCGCACCTCTCGGACAGGGCTGCACCTCCCGGACGGCCCCGCACCTCCCGGACAGGGCTGCACCTCCCGGACGGCCCCGCACCTCCCGGACAGGGCTGCACCTCCGCCACCGCTTCCGGCGCTGCCGCCGCGTCAGCGGAACCCCCACCCTGCCGGGGCCGCCTCCCGTTGGCCGCAGCCTTGCCGGGCGCTGCGCGTCGGCGGAAGCGCGCCGGGATCGGGCAGGGGGGAGCGGGAAGCGACGAGGAGGGAGCGAGCCGTGAGCCCCGAGCGGTCCCGTCGGACCTGCCTGCGCATCCCCCGGTGCCGCGCCCCGGGATGGGCTCCCGCGCGGGCTGAGCCCGCCGAGGCGGGGGCACCGCGCCTGTGGCAGCGCTCGTTTACAGCTCTCTCGCTTCGGGCTTTTGCGGCGTAGGAAGGGACGAAATAAGCAGCTGGTCGTGGCAGTGCTGTGGTAAGGGAACCGCAGGGTGATGTTACGGCCGAAAGCTTTAGTGCAGCGTGTGGAGGTTCCTGAGCAGTCTGTGGCTCTGCTGCCTTAACGGGGGTCCTGCACGTACCGAGCCCTGAAATGGAGTCAAGTCTCTCAGCTGGGGTTTGAGGAGGAAGGGCAGTCACCAACTGAGCTATCCTGCTCTGTCCCTCCTGGGTGAGGTTCTGGGCGAGACCAGATGCGATCTAACTAAGCAGCTCTTCTCCCATCTTGGCCATGCTGGAAATCGCTTTAAAAAGACTCTGCTGAGAAAGCGCTTAAGGTTGTACCTGCTGGTGGTCTGGTGCCCGCTTGCTTAATGTCCCTAAGTTTTTGTAGTTAGATTAGTGGACAAGAGTGGTTCAATTCAAACGGATCCTTTTTACGTTTCCTCTTTGGCTTGGGCAGACTATATTCTTTCTTTGCTGATAGCATTAACTTTATTTACCAGACTCTGATCCTGTTTGATATTTGCTCTGTGCTATTTAAGTGACTATGAGATAAAACAGATAATGCTCTGACAGCTTATTCCATGCCCCCTCTGTAGGACAGAATTGTAGCAAGGGGTTAATACCTTTGTCAGGAACCAAGGAGAACATGAGTTTGGTTTCCTCCTTTATCACAGACATTTGATTATAAGCTGGAGCCAAGCTCCTCTGAAACTAATGGTTTGTTGATTTGGGTCTAAACTCTGTTGATGCTATTAAATCAGGAATAAAATACTGTGTTTTAAGGATCAAGATAGAAGATCTCAGTTGGCCTGAGTGAGCAAGCCTTGAGAAACTTATTCACAAATCATTTATGCTACTTTAATTGATTGAATTATAAATCTGACCTTGATGCAGTGCACTTAAACACACAAATTTGTGCTTAAGTTGAAACACTTATGTTAAGTCATGAAAGTATGAGTAAATTTACACTCCACTTGATGCTTCAGAGGCATCTGAACAATTTTGCTGGTGTCCTTATCTATTCTGGGACAAAGTAGAAAAGCCAGTTACTGAAATTAAACACTGTCTTTTCTTGTGATGTCCCCAGCGCTCATGACAGATGCTGCATTAAGCATATTGGATTCAAGCAAAACATATTCATGTACCTGATCTATTTTTCAGGAGACTTAATCATTGCTGATAGATGGCTCTTGTCAAAGAATGGCTTCTTTTAGTTCAAGTTTTTAGAAAAGACAAAAAAGATTGAATTCAAGAAGTCATTGTAATGAGAGACAACTCTATCCTCAAAGTCAATATGTAAAAATTATGAAGAAGGCATTAATATTACAGAGAGGCTATTACATTAATGAGAATTTTGCTCAGTCCCATGGGGATAATGTACTGGCTTTCAGCTGATGCTTTAAAATTAAGTAACCAGGTAATACCTTAAAGATCAGGCAGTAATCCAGGATAAAACAGAAATGTTTTGATTTGTTGGAGAGCTCTAGCAGGATATAGAAGTCAGGCTGTACATGACTCTAAGATGAGTCTCCTGCAGCAATTAGAAAGCTCAGACGTTGTTCTTTGGTTGGTTTGGTTGGGGTTTTTTTCTTGAGGTAAGGGGATATTTACTGTTTTTTCTTGTCAGCTGAACAGAGAGACTGGTGATCAAGGAGAAAGAATATGATGAAAATGTTAAATTTTTATTGGACAGTTCTATGAAGTCAGAAAATTCCTGAAATAGAAGGCCTCTCAGCCTTGTAATGATGAGTCTCTGGATGACGCATCTCATCTAGAGATTTGACTTAAAGCTTGAACTGGCATTTTTTTACTCCTCCCACTAAAAAACATCAGATAGTAAATGGCGATAGCCCTACAGTTACAGTACTCTGTCTTCTATTAAAGTTGTGCCTGTCCAGTGAGCCAGATGTTAAAAATAAGAAATCTTTGCACAACAGTCCTAAACATTACAAATTGCTAAAAATAGTTGGGCAGTTGGAACAGGAACACTGTTACACTTAAATTTGTTCGGGGGACTTGAAACAAAGTTCAACCTCAGCTGTCTGGCAGCCAGCACTCCAGGGTGCAACTCTTCCAGCTTGCTTCTGGAAAAGGTAGTGTGTAGCTGTAAATGGTCGTTCTGTAGGCTGCCTTCAATGTCCTAACAACTGAGATATTAGGCCTGTAGTAATCTCTGCATAATGTATCACCTCTTCTTTGGAGGTTTGCACTGTGGTGCTGTGGAATATTCAAGCTGACTGCTCTCCAGCCATGCTGTTCTCCCCGGCACCTGCCCATTACAAGGAGAGCTGCTTGATCTCCTGTTACAGGGTGCTCCAGCTTCTCTTGTCATTTAGGCAGAGTGAAATTGCTGTCTTCAGACACTTGAGGGTCACCTCTTCTGTTTTCTCCTCCACTGCTGAGTATATTAGCACTGGCAGTTTATTATAGTGCAGCATTAAGGTCAATCTTACCAAGTCCTTCTGTCTGCTGTACATCTGGATAACTCCACTTCAGGCCATCTATTCACATGGAATGTTGCCAAGTCAGTTTGGTTAGGCTTGGCAAGGATACTGATGCCAAGCAGAAGGGAATTTGGGATAATGAATCCAGCCTGCATAACACCAGATGCAATGTGTGGCCTTTATTGAAAATTTATTCTGTTTTCATTTGCTTAACCTTTATGTTTTCATTTTTCCTCATGCCAAAAAACCAGTCTCTGAACACAGAGAACCTCAAAATTCAATCACTTGGAAACTACCACTCAAATGAATTGTGATACAATAAGCATGTCAGGAAAAAGAAGCAAAACATTTGGATAATCAGTGCCTATTGGGAATATCAGGTCTTCAGATGGCTGAATCATGAAATGCCTGAAAACATCAGCTGGATTAGAGTATGATATTAGTTACTTTGTTGGCACTTGGCCAAGCAATCTGTTCAGACTAGCTACCCAAGAAGTCCCATAAGAAACTCTATGCTGTAGCAGATGTTGCTTTTAATACTTTAGGCTTTTATCCCATGATCAGCTTTTGTCTACATTTTAAAAATTAGTTGGTCTTGCTGAAGAAATGGCTTGATCCTCAGTTAGAAATAGGCTAGAAGTGCCAAGAAGCAGTAATAAGGCTGTAGGAAACTGGACAAGGCGGTAGCAATTGAGCTGTGTAGGTAGTGGATTTGCTGTACTATTTGGTGTGCTCTTTCAAAAGGGACGTGTTTTGATCTTAAATTTTACTCACTTAGCTCTTGGCCTGAACTGTGGCTACAGAATGGATCAAAGAGAATGTTTTACACAGACCTTACATCACTTAAAATTTTCGGAAATGTTCAAATGGGAAGAAAAACATTGGCTGTTCTTTTTCTAGTTAGTTCAGTTACTTTTCACCTAGTATTAGAAAATATGTATGTGGTTACAACAGTATTTTTTTAATTGATTCATTGTTTCCAGACATTCTCAGTTTCAAGACCGTAGAAAAGATTGGAAATTAAAATGTCTTTGAAATTTCCTTGTTTCCTGTGGGGATCAAGCTGCTTAATTAGGAGGAGAAAGGGAAGTGCTTCTAGGGGAGAATGCTGTCTTATGGTCAGCTGTGAAATACGCTTGCAGTTCTAGAGGAGTGTAGAAACCTGAGCAATAGCTACAAGAGGAAATGCATGCTGCTCTAGCGTCTTACTGCATTAACTTTAAAATATATCTCTCTCCCTCCCTGCAATAATTAGGGCTCTGCTTTAGGGAAGCTTTTTTTCCCCCTAACCTGTTTTATGTCGAATGCAGCTGAACTGATAATTGTATAAAGAATCAGATCATGCAGGTACTTGAGCAAAGGTCAGTAATTTCACATACATATGGCTCACATACAACAAAAATATGTTTGGATCAGGAGAGGAGGAAGGAATGTATGTCTTCTGTAGCACATGATCGGAAACACTAATTTCCATGTAAAATGATGTAAGGAAGATAAAGGGAAATGAGAGCTTTGCTTTTCTACAACTTTGTCATGGCTGTCTGGGCTAGGTTTGAAATACAACTGAAAGTCTTGGAGCTGTTTTTTAATTGATTTCTCCGTTGAATACAGTTTAATTCTTCTCTCTTTCTTCTGTTATCAGAAAAATGAGTGGTGGGTTGGCACCAAGCAAAAGCACAGTGTATGTGTCCAATTTACCCTTTGCTTTGACAAACAACGATCTGTACAGGGTAAGTTTTAAGAGCTGCATTGTTTAGATTTAATTTGCTGACAACAATTTTGAGTGTAAAATCAATACTGATATATATCAGTTTGTCATGATAAATTTATTACTAATGAAATGCAATTGTCTGTTGCTAAATCTTTTCATTTTGTTTTATATTTCAGATATTTTCAAAGTATGGGAAAGTTGTCAAGTAAGTGGCCTGATACGGCCTTCTATTTTTGTACCTCTCATTTTAAATATTTAATGTCTTTCCTTCACTTGGAAGTCTTGAGCTTTTTATAATTTAAGCATGAATGTGGAACTGTATTGAAGTTCTGTTCATTTTAATAAAGTATAGGTTTAATTTAACAACTGGAAGTTCTTGCAGTTACGTTCGTAATACAACAATATTTGTGCTGGGGATAGGTTTTGCTAACTATTTCCTAAGAGGAAGTAGAATGTCGTTACATACCATCAGTCTTTTCTCTGAAATAGTTGAAATAGTATTATTCTACTAAGTATTGTTCTCTTTCCCTTGAACACATGTGGGGCACAATGGATAAGTGTAAAAGCTTCTACTTATGTTAATCAGATATCACATTTCCCACAATTGCAATGTACAGTTCTCTACTTGTGATTCTAGAGGGACTTGTTATTGTGACTGCTTAGAATTTTACCTAAAATTAGATATAAGGCTGCATTTGAAATCAGTAAGAATTGAAGTTGTGTGGGTTCCCACCCCCCTGCCCTGTCTTGTAATTTTTTTATTTCTTTTTTTTTTTTTTTTACTGCATCTAGATCCTTTTTGAATTTTTCAATGTGCTATTGAAGCTGTTTATTTCAATGTTAGACTGAAGAATTAACTTTTTTTGTCATGTGAAATAACACATGTATCCATAATCCTTGGATTTCAGATGGAGATATTTATAGAACAATCCTGCACATACCTAGCGTTTCTTACTGTGAACCTGTTTAGCTGATTGGTCCTACACAAACATAGATTTCTCAGTTTGGATGGAGTTCAATACACTGGTTTTCAGCAATACTAGCAGTGATAAGATTACTCCTGAATTTTCCTTTCACTTCCAGTATGTGTAGTTCCCTCCTTCAAGTCATCCAAGGGAATTAGGAGTGACACTGTCCCCAGAAATACCCCACATCCTTTTTTAAAATCATCTCCACTCTACCTATAAGCACATGGCTAGGTTAGCTGTTCCTTTGAATTTTTGTTTATGGAGCATTTTTATTGTTAGATATACTTTAACCTTTTTGCTATGTAACAAAGCTACGATCCCACTGAGATCTTTAGGAAAAATGTCTCTGAAGTCATTTTAGTGTATCAATAATGCAGTTATATGTTTCCAGAGTTACTATTATGAAAGACAAAGACACCAGGAAGAGCAAAGGAGTTGCCTTTATTTTGTTTTTGGATAAAGAATCTGCACAAAACTGTTCTCGGGCACTTAATAACAAACAGGTAAATTGTGGAAAGTTGTTACGGCAGGAGGGTTGGGTTTGCAGTCCCAAAACATTTACCTTTTCTTTCCAATTTTCTGCAGTTGTTTGGAAGAGTAATAAAAGCAAGTATTGCCATTGATAATGGAAGAGCAGCAGAATTCATTCGCAGGCGTAACTACTTTGATAAGTCTAAGTGTTACGAATGTGGGGTGAGTAAAACCAAAAATGTAGAGAAATGGAAAAAAGTTGTGGGTTGAGATAAGAACAGCTTAATAATTGAAATACCATAAAATAGTAGTAATAATAGTAAATGGTGATGAAAATGAAAATAACAAAGAGAAATAAAACCCAAGAAAGACAAATGATGCAAATGAAAACAATTGGTCACCACCAACCAATCAATGCCTAGGCAATCCCCAAGCAACAGCCCCCCTGCCAAACTTGCCACTAGTTTTATTGCTCAGCATAACATGGTCCGGTCTGGAATATGCCTTGAGTGATTTCGGGTCGGCTGTCCTGGCTCTGTGTAACCCCAGCCCACTCAGTGGTGAGGGGGTTGAGCGGAAGAAAAGGCCTTGACTCTGTGTAAACTCCGCTCAGCAATAGCTAAAACATTCCCATGTAATCAACACTGTTTCCAGGACAAATCCAAAACTATAGCTAGCCCCATACCAGCTGCTGTGAAGAACATCAACTATCCCAGCCAAAATGAGCACAGAATCTTAGCTGCTGTCTTCAGTTTGGCCATTGTTCATCCTGCCTGTTAATTTTTTGTTATTGTTGTTGATGTTATCAACTTGCATAGCACATTGTGTCATTTTCAGGAATGATAGTACCCCTTCTGTCTTTTATTAGAAATTCTGGGGGTGGGGGGAAAATATGTGCATATTATGGATGCTTAACATGCTGATGAGCAGATAAATCTGAGTGTCAGTATAATGCTGCTTGAGAAAGAAAATCTCCTAATCTTTGCTTCAAAATGCCTGCTTTTGCTATATCTTTAGAAGTTCAAAATACAGTTGGCAGTAAAATAAGCATTAGAAACAACTGTTTTATATAGAAGTGACTTTTAAGTTTTAGGCAGTTTGTGACTTTTCCTGAATGTAATAATGTAGGACATTGAGATTTGGAAAGTATTTAATGTCTAATATAAACTTGATTTATATTCATAACAAATGTTGTCTCACTCCTGTGTCTTAACTTGTTAATTCTGAGGTTTCTATCTTACATATAAACCATGTGCAGTATATTCAGGTATTGCAGCAGCCAAAGAAATCTTTTGTGTTCATGGCTTGTTCTTAGTTTGCAGTTAAATGTGCATATCACCAACAATCTCTTTATTTCCATGGCAAGCTTATAGAGAGGAGTTTGTCTTCTGTGTGCTATTTCAGCATTCCATTTATCTTACCATTTTTTATTCCATGAACTGTCTTACATTAACTTCCCTCATGATATGTTTTAACATATAGTTGTTTGTAATGGTTTCTGTTAAGCAATATTTCATTTTCTCCAAGGAAGCAGGACACTTAAGTTATGCTTGTCCTAAGAATATGCTAGGAGAGCGGGAGCCACCGAAGAAAAAAGAAAAGAAGAAGAGAAAGAAAATAGTTGAGCCAGAAGAAATGTACGTATATTTAGTTACATGTTACTACTTCTTTTAGGAAGCTTTCTCATACTAAACACTTAAACTAAAGAACTTTTATTCTTTCTCTCTCTGCACAATGAAGAGAGGAGGAAGGAGAAAGTGAAGAGGAAGGAGAAGACCCTGCTCTGGATAGCCTCAGCCAAGCCATAGCTTTTCAGGTACAAAATTGAAGCATTGCATATTTATTATTATTTTTTAAATGCAACTGTATTTCCTTCTTCAGTTGCTTTTCAAAAGCCCTGAGATACATACATAGGTATGTCTGCTCTATAGCACTCAGGGGGCTCTTCTTTGGCAGCACTAGTTGGTAACTGTAGTTGCATCTTCACATTGCAGGCATGTTCAATGGGATCTTGTTTGGGTTTTTTGCACTTTCATTATTGCTAGTTTATGTGTATTTATTTTGTCTTATTGTTGCAGCTTTTTATTTCCTTCAAGCTTCTTTGCTACTTAGTTTTCTCTCATCTCTGTTGCAGTGCCCTGCTAGATTTTTCTTCACAAATCCCTCTTTACTTTGTTAACTGAGCAGATGGGAAAACACAGTTATGTATGAATGAGTGTACACATCCTCTGCCCTCACTGGACTATCCTTGAACAACATCTCTTTCTGAGGCACTTCCTTTGCCTAGTACAGTCCATTGCAGTCTCTAATAGACTCATCTCTCGAAACATATTGAATGCATATTTTATTAGACAAATAGATTGTCTGACATCTGTAATATTGCCTTTATTACTTGTTTACACACTTTTGCTACACTATGCTGAGCAAGCCTGACCTGGTATTCAAATTTCTTGGCTCCCTGGTCAACAGCTGTTCCCTATGTGCTGTCCCCAAAGAAACCTTCAAGAATTATTAGCACAACTTTGTTCTGAATCAGACCGTAATCAGTGCAGAATTTTTACATGATATAGTCCAAAAAATTAATTCAAATATGCACAATTATCCCTCCTTTCCCCCAAAACTCCACAATTGAAAATAAAACCTATAAAGCCAAGAAATACTCCTGTATCTCTCACCATCCAAAAATTTTATCTGGTAAAAATAAGAAGCTTCTATTTAAACCTTTAGCTGAATAACCTTCAGTAATAATCCCCAAAGGCATTCATTATGTGAAGGAATGACTGCAAAGGACAACTATTAAAAGACTTGTTAATGGAACAAAGCTGATTCAATAATATCAGTTTAAAACATGAGGCATTCTTTGCTTCAGATCTCAGCTGCTCTGTAGTTTTGGAATTTTGCCCATGGCAAAAGTCCTCTTTTTGAAAATACGGGATACTCCATGTGGCCTGCATTGGTGTAGAAGACTGCATGTGAGAAGTACTTTCAGAAATGTTTCCTAGTGCATTGATCAGACAGTTTACCTGGAAACATAGATAAACCCTTGTCATTCTCTAACTTATTTAATGATTCAATGCGTATGAATAATTAGCATTATTATTTGTAATACATCCTAATTTTATTTAGTCCTAGCTAATACTTTTCCTTCTTTCATTGTAGCAAGCCAAAATTGAGGAAGAACAGCAACGATGGACACAGACTGCAGGGGAATCTTCAATTTCAGATGACTCAAAACGTCCACGGATTAAGAAAAGTGCTTATTTCAGTGATGAGGAAGAACTTAGTGATTGAAATAATACTATTCTATATGTATATATAATATATGTAGTGTACCTTCTGTAAAGTGATACAAAGTGATCTGTAATATAGGTTTGTTTTGGTGGTGAAGACACTGAAAATCCTGTTGTATTTTTATTCTGTCCTCTCACCCTCCTGTCTTTTTATACCTTTGTCTCAAAACTTCACTTTTCAAGGCGGCTTCTTAAGAAAATGATGTGTTCCTACACTTAAATCCAGAAGAGTATCTGTGAGAATTCTTCTTACTGTTACTGTCTAGACCCAAACCCTGGAAGTGAAATCTTTCCTAAGAGAATTTCCCACAACTTTTTTCCCAAGAGGATTCCTCTTTGGATGACTGTTACCACCGCTGATTCTTTATGTACTGGTCTGTTTATTGCCTGTTTGGAAGCAGGAGACTTTAGCAGTACTTTAGTGGATTATGAATCTTGCATTGTTCCTCTTCATAGTGTTGAATTTCAGCTTTAAGCATTGTACTAGTCTTTTAACTCCTCATGCAATAGATGATAAATTACTGTCACATCAGCACAGTTTCTCCTGACTGCAGTTTGGGTGCCTAACATGGTAATCATGGTTATCCATGGGGTTTTAAATATACTTGTATCTAACCTGGGTCACAGTTCTCTGTTCACAACCGTCTGAACCTGTTGGTAAAATGCAAAAGGCACAAAGTTTCCTACATACTTTAATTAGCTTTGATGTATACTTGGAACCATCATGGTCTCTAAGCAAAGTTTGTCGGCATCTGGTTTGCACATAAAGCTGTCAAGACCTTTAAAATAGTGTCTCCATTCTTACCTCTCTAGGGTTCTAGTCATGTTCTCCTGTACCAGTGATTATTCCCAAAACCACAGACACATGGTGGTAACCGTTTTAAAGAAGTCTTTCACTTTTAAAAAGCACAGCATTAAATACATTCACACTTGGAAGAAGAGATGAGCTGGCCTCTTTTTCTATTTTCAGTTCCTCCTGTTTAACCATCAGGACTTGATTTTCTTCCAAATATTCCACTATCTGTTCTTAATATTAATTTACATTCAAATACATAAGGTGCAAAGCAAAGAAACGCACGCACACACACTCTCTAAGCTAGCGTAAAGTAGTCTCATTCAGAAGGTCATTCTTGTCCTTGTTTTGCTCTATAAGCACAAGAATTCAGAAACAAGAATAAGGCAATAAAAGATTTTTCTCTGCAAGCTACTCAAGCCATTGGAATAAGGAGGAATATTGGGTTCTAGACATAGGAAGGTCTTGGACTCAGTAATCAAAGAAATGTTTTTAAGACTGACTTTGACTTTTTGCTGAAAGTACTATGTATTAAATCTGAAGCTTCCTTTACTGAATTTTGCAAGGTCTCTTGATACTGAATAGCAGAGTACTAAAGTGCCAGGCGTAACTTCGTAATAATAAATGCAAATCACTCTACATTGTGTATGTAAGAATGAAGCCCGAGGAGTTCTAAACTCTGCTAAGGAAGAAAGTCTTGCTGCCAGCATGCTTCTCTACAAGTGCTAGGTTAGGGCCTAGTGACAATCAAAAAAAAGATGAAAGCAAAACAAGCAAAAATATTGGGCCACTACTTAAAATTTGAGTTTGTCTTCAAGTATCATATTCAATGCTGTCTTTAAAAAAAGATAAAAAACTAAAATGTGACAGAGGACCAGCTTGACATTGTCCATGACTTTGGTTTGGGAATATTTGGTAGCTTGTAAGAGTTAAGATTTCAGTGAAGTGATTAGACAGCAAGTTTCAAACTTGTATTTCATTACACTATGTAATGTAGTAGTGGAACTTACTGCTAGGAGACTTAAGGGTCATGCAGTCAAATGGATTAGACTTGCATGTGAAAACAGATTTTCAGATGTTAGTTTTAATAAAGTCTCCACTCAGAAATATCCTCAGTTGCTGGCTACCTCTAACAGTTAAAATATACAGAGGAATTAACATAGTCTAGGCATGTATTGTTCTTACACACATTACTGTTTCATATTTGCTACTGGTGTCTTGTCAGAAAGCATAAAACCCAAAATGGAGCCTTATTCTGACCTAATAAAGTACTTTTTCAAGAGTTGCAGTAGCTGAAGCAAGTTGATATATCTTTCTAGTCTGCTGCTCCTGCCTCACTGCTTTCCCAGTAGGATTTGCTCTTGTCAGTATGAAGCAGTAGCTCAGTCCAGACTATTATATCTGACCCAGCGTTGTTCCTCCATGCTCTTGTTCTAAGCATAAAATCACTTGAGGTAGGTAACATTGGAAGAGAAAAATAAAAATGAGCCTGCTTCTATGCATAATGGGCATCTAGAATTCCTTACCTTAAATCATCTTGCTGTAACAGTTTTCTTAACTCTGAACTTTTATTGTTTAGCAGTGCTTATAGTTTTTGCCTTAGAGTCAGGGTAAAGAAGAATACACCTAATGCCTAAATCATGATCTAGAGGGACTTGGGACGAATCGGATTTATGCACTTGACCTTCTGAATAATTTTAAATGTCTATTCTTTGTTGGCAAGATAAAAAAGCATTTCTAGGTGAGCACTAACCTAGAGCACTAACATTGGATAACCATTAAATTAGATAGTGTGAGTACCTGTTCTGCTTGCTTAAATCCAAAATTGTTTTTGGTGGCAGCCCTGATGCAGCTGCCTCATCCTGAAAAAAAGGCCAGAATTTGTTAATGAAGTCTCTTTCTGATGTTTGAACCTGGAGAGGTTTGCTCCTGTTCATGTCCACCATCACCTACTATAAGCAGCATGGCTTCAAGTTGCCATCTGAGTCCCATCAGCGCTGAGGAGCAAGGGGGAGTGCTAACTAAGCTCCTGATATAGATCAGGCCAATAGGGTGCAATTATTTTGCAAAGCTTCAGCAACAGAGTGGTGTTTTTGCCAGTTTGGTATCATAAACCACCAACTCCAGAAACAGAAAACAGTGTTGGTGGGTGTATGGCTCTGGGCCAGACAAGGTGAGACTGTGTAGCCTTGTTATCAAAAGAAGAATAAAAATCACATTGCAGAACACCTTCCTGTTAGAAAAACCACACGATTGTCTTCTGAGGGGGTTATGTGTAGGAGGTGTGTTGGTTTGGGGTTATTTTTAGTACTTTGAGGAGTTAGCTTAGGCTAGCAAGCTGACTGCTAGTTTTAGAGTAGAGATAATATGGCTTTCATTAGTAGCAGACTTTTTTTTCTAATAATGTCAAAAACTTGGATCTTTCTGCAAACATCCACTTATTAGATTTTGTCTTTCATAGTTTCCAAACAGCTTGAAAATTGTCAAAATGTGTTCTGGGTCATAGGACCTCTTGTCTGTTGAAATGGCTAACAGAGTAGTGTCTCAAAAGCCACTAGAAGATGCCTTTTATCTGTCCTTGTGGAAGAAGGGGCTATGGAAGTGAGATAAGGATGATTAGCTTAACTGAATATAAATGGTATTAATCACACTGTGCCTTTGCAGCACTTGTTAAAACCATTGCAGATATGAGACACAGGAGTAATTTTAGTCCATGTTTAGCAGGCTCCCACTATGTTCTGGGAATATTCAGATTACTACTCTCAACAGAGCAATAGAAGGGACTGCAAATACAAAGAACTGTGTGTAGCTAAATAGGTGATGTCTGGAACAAACTGTAAACACTTTGGCTTCTGGATCACTATGTTCTCTCAAATAGCCCTTTAAACTGCAGAGATGACTTATTGTAGCATGGGAAGGTGAGCTGTGCAGACGGTCTAGCTGTAGTCTTCTGAGGCAAAAATTGTTGAATTGCTTAGAAAAGCTAGATATAAAATGTGATATTTTAAGATACCATTTATGAAGTGCTACTATAAGCATTTCTATTTTGCATCTGCAGTGTCAGTATGTTTGTATATTCTGTCACTATTCCACCATTGCTCTTCTATTAAAATATTTCAAATAGTATTCTTCAAATGTGCTATCTTAAAATAACTGCTATTGGATCTTGCTTCTTTTTAGTATAAATTACAAACCCATTTTTAGATATTCTTTACTCAGCAGCTTTATTTATCTTAACAGAGTGAGGGGGGCTTTTTCCTGTTGCTGTTGAAGGCAAAATTAAAAATTACTAGACCGTTCCTTCTTTAGAGAAAAAGGTGTAAAATGGACAGCTTAGTCACTTTTAACATACATGACCTTGTTTTTCGTATCTATTCTGGTATCTGTAAAACATACCCTAGTAAAGCAAGAAGCTGAGACTCTCCATGTAAAAAAAAAAAAAGCAATACTTCTTAAGTTGAAGAACTGTACAGGTTTGAGAAACAAACCTCCATCGTTGTAAGGCTAACCCTGACTCTGCTGTGTGTTCAGACAGACAAGGTGTGTGTTTATGCATGTATTTTATGGATGTGATGAGTAATACAGCAAGCAGAGGGTTACAGAACTTGTGGCAGTAGAATGTGATAAAAGGGTGGGAAACATTTAACCAACTCAGTAAGGCAATGTAGGTCACAGTGGCTTGAAGAAATACCACAGTTACTAATCTGAGAAGTTACCTGTCTGATGAATAGGATGCTCCAGAGAATCAAAAGCAACTCTGAGGTTTTAAGTTCATCAAATGCAACAGCCACAAGCCTCCATCAAGATGAGCTAATCCATGAAAATTCAGTTTTATCAATGTGCAGTAACAGAGAATTAGAAGGCATCCAAATTTAGATACTACAACAAGCTCAGTGCAGTACAGCAAAAAATGTCACTTGGTTGCAGGAGTAAAGATGCATTATTTTAACTGTGTATGTGGAGGCAGAGCATGTAGATGTGTTCTGCTCAAAGAATAGATGTGGATATGGAAGGAGAGACCCAAAATAGAACCAAAAGGGATATTAAGGACTCTGTGGCTATGCTGTGAAGTTCTAAGGTGCTGAACTGTATTTTCAGAGTGGGATAGAACTGATGGTACTGTGTTTGCTTAATTGATGAGTGGCTTATGTCTGAAAATGATAAACCTTTTGATAGTACAAGTTTGTACTGATGTTGAAATGCTCAAGAAAATGAGACGAACTAAAGGAGGATACATGTCTACAAAGACCCTCACGTGAGATGTCTTTGATGTATGAATTTGATTAGGTGGCAAACAGCCATCTGCCCATGAAGCCTGGAGCCATGAGGGTGCATATAAAATTAAATGGCTGAGCAGCCTGTGGCAGTTAGGAAAGATGAGAACATGCAGTACTTAGATGTGATGGTTTTGAGTTCATGAACCTTGTATCTGGAATGAGTGATTGTGGTGCCTGATATTATGTTCTTTCAAAGAAAGTTTTTGAAGATTTATCAGCTAGATTTATTTTTATTTGCTGCAGCATAAAATTTTTAAGGAGTGTTTTTACTGTGGGAGGCTTTCAGGGGAAAAGCTTAACAGAGGAAACTCAATTAATTAAAATCTATAACACAGTTCTGCAGCAAGGGTGGATTCTCTGCGAGTCCCATGATTGTGGCATCCTGGAGAATGCAGGGCCCCAGGGCCTTATTCATTTTCATATTTAATTTAGCTGAAACTGCTGGAGAATGTCCAGAATCCTCTCTTAATTTGCTGCACAATTTAGGTCAAGCCCATAACAAAGTACTTGAGTTCAGGACAAAGTAGCCCTTGCAAAACTTTCACTTTTTTTCACTCTTACGTTACTTGTTCTAGGATGGTGGATTTCTTGCTGTATTGCACACCTTTGAAATGGCAAACTGGTTGGCAGGAAGTTACTTATTTCCCTTCATCTTAATGTGGTAGGAGCAGTGTACATAGATTACTCTGCTGCTTTAAAGAAGGGGCAAGGAGTAATTATTGTAACAGCATTCTCTGGATGCGATTTCACTGCTTCCAGTGGCTGGGAGCCAGAGACGGAGAGAAGGAGGCAGACAGGGCAAAGAATTAGTGAGCCAAATTTCCATCCAGAATAAGTGTACATGAGTTACACTAAACATTTTCAGGTTTCTCTCTACAGATTCTCCTCTTAACTGTAATTTAGATCAGAGTTTCTGTGGATAAAATTTATGTGGCTGTCTGGATTACATAGGTGTAATAGGTCTAACTGCAAAGACTTTATTTCAGTCGCATAGAAGTATAACTTGGATTATATTAGTTTAAATGAAAGTTGCTACATTTTCATGTTAAGTTATCTTCATGCTTCAACTGGCTTCTCCTGGGATGCAATGACACCTGTCTGATAGAGGAACTATTTATTGTAAACTATTTTTGTGTAGGTGTTATATTTAAATAGATTCTGACATGAGAGGCTTGAATGCAGACAGCACAGTAGCTCTGTGGAAATTAACAGGATGTATTCTTGGTAGGAGAGGAAGGAGAACTTCAGAAGTGAGAAAAAAACAAGGCAAATAGCAGGTGAGACTGAGAATATTGGTAATGCACAGTTCAGAATAAGGGACAAAAGGGAGCAAAATAGTTTACTAAAAATCAACACACACAATCACCTGTAGCATTAATCCCCCTCTATTTAAAGAAGGCTCTTACAGGAAATGAGTGATTTTGTATGTTGCAGTGAAGGCTTGTTTTTCACATTGAACTCAGTTATCTGATTTTCTCAGGTGCGAGACTTCACAGCAATATGGCAAAAGTGGATACGGCTCAGCTTTTTTTGAAAACGAACGCCACAAATGACTTCCCAGTCCATCTTTTGTGTCAGCAGTTATTGTTCAAGAGCACTTTAGGCAATAATAAACTTGTAAGAGCTAATGATGCTTCTGAAAGCTAGTGTCTCTTAAAGTCACTTCCCATCTCTCCTGTCCCTCCTTCCCGCATGGGATTGTCATTGTTCAGAATTTTCTCCAATTTTTCCAACTGTCTGGATGACAAAGTTGTCCCGTCTCTATTCATTTCTCCATTGACATGATTTATGCTCAGAGTTTTTTCCTTATTCATAACATGCTGTTTGTTTTTCTGCTTATGATAATTTCCTCCCTAGATTCTTGACTTTCAGATGGAGAGATTTCTGTTCTGTGGCTTCTTCTCTGTTGATATCCATTCTACAGACCAGCTTCATGATATCTCATTGTAACTGTACTTTACCTGCAAGATGTTTTAAAAAAAAAAAAACAATGTTGCTTTCCAGCTACGCCATTCATTTAGTTATTTTGTCCAATTACTTTTCCACTTTTATTATCATTGACTAAATGTAATATTTAAATAAAGGCCTAGGTTTCCAGCTGAGGGAGACTTCCCTCATTCAGGTTTTTTTTTTTCTTCACTAAACTGCTAATAATGTGAGTGGTTCAGTTATCTTTTTTCTTAGCCCATCTATTTTTAATTAACCAAAAAAAGGTAAAATGTTTAAAAACAACCCTAGCGAGCTGAAGTGAACAACTAATAATAAGTTTGTCTAATGTTCTGTTCTAAAATTACTTGTATTAATAATGAATAAGGCACAAGAAATTCATTTCAGAATTTGCTCACTGGAGAAGTTCCTCTGCCATCTCTATTTCTTCTCGTATTGTTACAGTTCCTTCACATAATATGAATTAGTTAAATTTAATTCACTGAAATTATTTAAATATATACGATCATCATTAAATGAATTATATCAAAAACAGCAATTAATTACGCAGGCTAATGTTTGCTGCCATGTTTGTTGACAGATGTATCACTCTTAGGCTTCAGCTGATGAGAGAGGCCAACAAACTATATTTCAAATGTCTAAACATATCCGTCTGGAGAATATTCAAGAATGGGTTTCATACATGCCTCCAGTCTGAGTGACAAGAGCATTATTCATTGGTAACTGGTTTAAAAAGATGTATTTTATGCCATAGTATTGTGATAGGCAGCATTTTTTTTGTTGCTATCTTAAAAGGCTTATTAGCTTTTCCATTATATTTTTTCTTTCCTTTATTCTGCCCCTTTTTAAGGGTTTCAGAGTTCACTGTGGAAATATGCTGATGTCTGGCAGAAACTTTAGAATCTACTCACTTTAGAATCATATCTTCCTTTCTGAAATAGAAAACAATGTGCTGAGGAATCTGTAATATTTGTACATGATTTCAAAGATACTGACTTAAGGTTATGCAGTTCATTTATTGTACTGCTATTCACTTAGAAACAAAAATAAGCTGACTGTCACTTTTAATAAGAAAAAGCCAACCAGCAGATGCTTAATTTACATTTTGATTTATATTTCTATAGATCCATAGTCAGGCTGTTTCCAAATGTTCATGTTTCATCCTAGCACCACTACAGCTGAGTACTGTTTTAGAGAAACTGCATTTCAACTCAAATTTCAATCACAAGAGGGAACTGAGAGAGTGGACGGAGCCTTAGTAGACTCCCATCATTCACATGGCATGAATAGTTTGTTAAGTAACAGGAAAGTCATATGAAGTAAAGAAGCCACCTTGCCAAGAATTGCCACACAACTGGTCATTCACTCTTACTGATTTCCCAACTCATTCAGAGAAAGTGGCTCAAGTTTCACTTCGTAAAAGTATCATTAATCCCATTAATTTTCAAATAGACTCACAACAGAATTGAAGCAGTGAGAGGTGAGAACTTGGAGCTCATGGGAACTAGGCAAAATCAAAAAAGGCAATTCCTTAAAAAGCTATGATAAAGGCACTATTGCAAACTACTTCAAAGTGAAATAAGAGTGAGATAAGAGCCCAAGTTAAGTAAACCACGAAATCTTCAACAGTGGTTTAAAAAAAACAAAAACCATAGACCAGTTTGCTAAGTGTAACTAGCACAAGGATACAGAGTCAAAATCAAAAGATCAGCCAATCAACAGTGGTGTGTGCCATACAAATATCATAAAACAAGGAGTATGTTCAAAGTAAGGGTAAAAGCAGGGAGGAAATTGATCCACCCTTCACAGGGAGGAATCTTCAGTGTAGCAGCTGGAAAGGCAGAGGTGTTTCATCCTTGGTGGGATTAGCCCTCACTAAGGCAGTCAATTGTAATGCTAGCAACAATCTATCAGAGTGCAAGCTACAGCTGGGACAGAAAGGGGCAGGAAATGATTTAGTTGGTTAGGGGTTGTTAAAAGGTTGGGCCTTCCAGAGTATGTAAAGACCCTAAGCAATTTTAGGAGCTGTCTGTGAGAATTTGCATTTACAAGTGTACAATCAGATTCTGGTTTTAAAATGTGGGAGCTAAGGAATTTTGGACCCATGGTTAAAAAAAAAAAGTCTTGGAACAAAATTATCAAGCAAAGAGATGAGAAATAAAAAAATCAGTACAGACTCTAATCATTCTAATGTCTTTCGGTACAAAGGGTATAGATTTTACATGTACGAGAGAGGTGGTAGATGTCATTCATCTTGACTTCATTAAGATTTGTGCTGTTGTGACATAGTAACTACATGGTAAAAATGCTACTACTGTGACACGAATGAAAATTTTGTGGGAACACTGCTCAGCATTTCATAGATAAAGCGGTGAGATCTGAGGGGCGTTCTGCAGAGATCTGTCATGAATGCACTCTTTTATACTCTCTTTAAACCTTGGATGGTGAAATGGAAAAAATGCTTGTGAAAACTTGTGAATAATGAGCATCACATAGGACACCAGCTGTCTTGGGTTTTCATCTGATACTACTGAATACTGAATGGACATAAGAATTGCTCTTCCTTTCCTAGTTGCTTCTGAGCTAATCAGTTACCTCTGATGACCTCTGTGAGCACCTTCTGCTCAGCCCTTGCTTCTCCCCATGGTTTTTCCATGCTGGCACACCCTGCTGCCCTCTGTTTATCGCACCAGCTGAATTGATCTGTGCTCCAGGCTTATGTCTTTGTATCTTTTTCCTATGGAGACAATGGCAAGATGATTGCTAGCTTTGGCAGACTATTTTATTAAAGGT
Organism: Pyrocephalus nanus; assembly: GCA_038380795.1. Taxonomy (NCBI): domain Eukaryota; kingdom Metazoa; phylum Chordata; class Aves; order Passeriformes; family Tyrannidae; genus Pyrocephalus; species Pyrocephalus nanus. The sequence continues at coordinate 4,901,542 of CM076262.1, read as the reverse complement.
TTTCTACATAAAACTGAGACTGAAACCCCTAAATCTGGTTTCACACACCTGACCATTTTTTTCCTGTCTGATCTAAGTTTTCAGTAAATTCTATATCTCCTTCCCGGAGAATGGTAGGTCTGCTAATGTTTGGTTCATGAGCACATTAACATTTCAGAAAGAGAGCCTTTAAAACTTGGTGGGGTGTGTTGCTTTGGTTTGGGGAGGGTTTTGCTTGCTTTGAGGGTTGTGTGTTTTGGGGAGGTTGTTTGTTTTTTTTCCAAATCTTCAAAGCTCTTGTCTAGCAAAACAAGACTCTCTTTTCCTTGGAGGGAAGTTATAAAATCTTCAAAGCTAATAACTGTTCTCTGTCTTTCAAGGCTATGTGGAAGCCTGGGGCCATAGACTGTATTTCCCACAACCCCCAACAAGTTCCATTATGCCTCTAGCTGTGATGCCCCTCTAAGTATCAATAACCTGCCATCACTAACAAGGTCACATATCACATTTATAGAATACTTCAGTATTTAGATTGAGGGCAATCTAATCTTTACTTGGGTTTATACACCTTAACAACAGGATGCTGGTGCTCTGGTGAAGCGGTTAGGGGAGACATCCATTGCCAATGCAGTAAATGTCAAACCTGAAATCTATACTTTCAGGACTTGCTTGTGTTCAACCCCTTCAGTTTGTCAGCATGGAGTTTATCAACATGTGAGAGAAAGGAAGAATGAGAAACAGACTTTTGAGCACAAATAAGTGACAAAACTGGAAAAAAAGGGCTCTTTAAGTGTCTTCCTACATTTCAAGACTTTTCATTAATAGCAAAGAGAGCCTTGTATGGTATCATCATTTAAAGTGGAGGCAACTGCAAGCAATTGTCCATTAAACACCAAGAGACAGTAAACTTGGTTGAGGTGTTGTTCATTACATTTCTTATCTAATTGTGTGATACTATCAAGCCCTACTCACTGGAAACCCTGGCACTCTCATTATGTACAGAATCATGGTCCTAAAGAACAATGTGGTTAGATGAGAAGAGTCAACACTTAACAGTTTTGCAGCCTTTCACATATGTATGCAGAGCAATGAGATGAAAATTTCCAGGTCCTGCTTTGATAGATCACAGCTTATAATTACAGTCACGTTGCATGGGAACTTGGGTACACTACTGACTAGATTAGAAAAAGAGATAGACAAGCTCAAAGCCTCTCTATTACTTTTTTTCTCTCTCTGAGTATGCCAGCTTATGCCTATTTTAGAAATTTTGGTGAGAATGTTTCCATACTTTTTCTCATTTCCTCATTTTTATAGGTCTGAAAGTTCCAATGGTTCTGCTTTGTTTCCGTTTTAATAAATTCTTCTTTCGCTTGTCCTTTATTTATTCCACCATGTTCATTTTACTGGTCTTCCTCTGGATCCCATGAGTGGTACCAGAAGTGCCAGGACCCCAAGATTATATTCACTCATATACTCAGGTTTGGGCAGGAGTGCCCAGTACCTTCCCCAGGGCAGAGAGTTCCACAGTGGGTGATTATGAGGTGTGGGTGTGAGGACAGGAACACTCTCCTATCTCACATGCCTCTTAACACCCAGCTTATAGCCTGAGGGGTCAGATGTGCTCTGGGCAGCTGCTGCAAATGGTCTGTTGTTAACAGTTTCTGGGAAATGATGTAGAGGATGTAGAATACAGTTTGGGTTACACCTACACAGTGATGAACTGGTCCCAGCTGTTCTAACTAGGACACTTGTGCATAGTTTAAGGACAGGCATCAAAAGGACTTGGAGTAGTAGAGCACCTAATCAAGGCTTTCAAAAGGGCCTATAAAGAGTTTAAGAAAACTAATGTATAGTCCAGTGCCAGAGGATGTCTTGTTTGTACCAGAATGAATTTGGCTGTGGTTAGTTTGAGAATAGGGATGTAGTTCCCAAGTACAGCATGGATCTGGCAGTACAGCCCCAAGCCCACCTTCTGCAGGAGCCACTTCCTCTCCTCTGGATATGGTCATCCATCTCCACTGATAAGAGTATTGTGAGTGCAGTTTTAGAGGGGACAGTGAGCAAACGGGTAGGTACTTTTGAGAAGGTTCCAGGCTAACAGGAACAAAATGAGAGGGACAAACCTCTTTGCAGGTGTGTTGCCTCTTTTTCCCTTCTCTTCTGGGCACGCTGCCAAGCAGCAAGGTTTTCCAGCAAGGTTGTCAAGTCTTCTCAGTTATCCCTCACACTGACCTTTCTGCAGCAGAGGTACTCCCTTCTCTGACCCATCCCACCTCAGAAGTTTTTATCAAGACCATGTTCCATCCCAAGTAGTTTTGCTTGCTCCCTCCTCAAGACCTTTTCCACTGAAAATAGATAAAATTTTTAAAGTAATGGCAGACATATTCACACATTTCACGCAAACTCAGAGCTGATATTTATGATCAGAAAGTGTTTTGACAATGGATGGATATAGAACCAGCCTAGATGCCTGTTCTTTTCCAGTTTTCAGTGGTCATTTATATCTGACTTAAGTGATACCAGAAATTTGGTGACTCCTTTAGTTATGTGTTTAATTCCACACAGAACACAGTTCAGTTACCTAATAGGTTTATTTATTTAGGTCTTAAAAGTAAGAACTGCAGAGTTTACTTCTTACAGAGTAATGGTTCCTTTTAATTTCACAGTAGAATACATTCTCTTTTCTAAATGTTGAGCTCAGTTTTAAATCTCTCAGGCCTTTTCCAGATGCTAAGCAAATGCATCTAACAATGAAGATACAGTAATTGTCTCCAGAAAGATCAACTGAAATGCTGCCTCTCAAGTAATGTTGCTTTTATCCCTAACCTCCTAGGAGACAGTTAAAAAGATACTGCAATTTCACCCATATGTTCTACTCCATATTACCTGATATTACCCAAAACAACAAGAAATATGGGGGGGGGAAATGCTGAATACGCACTTCTGATAGATGAATGCCCTGGAACAGTAGAAACATAAGCCAGCTCCCCCAGGAGAAGAGTAGGATTAATAATCTTTATTGTTTTATAATGATCACTGGTATGTTTTTCCTGTTAAGATGGGGGAAAAAAGCTATTTCCTACACAGAGCCTACCTAGTGCTAAAAAGGCAAGGATGTGATGTATAAATAACTTAGTGAGAGAATGAGTGGTTTCATCAAGAATGTATTTGTGATAATTTAAGGGGAAAAACAAAACAAAACAAACAAAAAAAAAACCCCAAACACAAAACAAAACAAACAAACCATTTAATTTGAAGGAGTTTTCACATGTATCTCATTTCTGAACTGCTTAAACTGTGTATCCAGCTAAGTGATTAAAGGAAAACTAAAGAACTCAAAAGGAGTGGGAAGTAGCTTATGTTACTTTATAATATTGTATTTTCCCTGAGTAGAAAAATTGTGGTCAACACATTCCTCTCCAGGAGTGGTTCACATTACACTGGTACAACTGTGGGCTGCCCTTTCTGTCTTCAGGTCCCCACTCCCACGTGTGTCCCTGTTCTCTTATTTGTATCACATAAAAGAATTATGCAACTTCAGGTTAATGAGCTCCCCTGATCCAGCAAAAAATAGACAGCTTTTTTTGGTGGGGTAGTTTGCTTTGGGATGACCTAAGAAAACTGAGCTGGAGGTAGATGGGAAGGATGAGGAAGAAACTGGAGAGTGTATGGGACAGGGACCTTATTACTTACATCAGTTTTAGCCAGAGCAGCATTTCTGACTGCAGTCTTAGGCAGCTTCAAAACTGGAAAAGCACACTGTTCTCTATCAATATGCTGCTGGACCAACAGCAAAGATTTGGGGGAGGAGGAGGTGACAATAAATGTGATGGGAGAGGCAGAATTCTGAGAGGTTTGGATGCTAAAGCATATGGGATATTTGGAAGATGGGAAACCACCATCTCAGCTCTTTTTGAAGAACAGAAGGAAACAGACTCATGCATCTTCCATTACCTAGTGACTGAGCAGAGTTTTTACTGAGGAAATTAAAATCTCACTTAGCTTCAACCAAGAAATATTGTTTTCTCATTTGCTCCTGTTCAGATATTTGCCACTTATCACAATCTAGCAGATGATGTGCTATGAAAGGTGGAGGCAGCATAAAACATCTTGTTGAATAATTGATCACTACCCCTCCAGGCTATGTCCATGGATGAATGCATATGCCAGTTGGGATGACTGTATCCCCAGTTAATGCTCTTAATTGACAAACACTTGGTCTGAATTAAAAAAGTGCCTTTAAAGAAAGAAGGTTTCTCATATTTTATAGTGTTTCTTTTTTTTTTTTTTTTGGTGTGTTTTCTTGATTAAATGCAGGAACGTTTTGGCCCTTTAATTGTAGGGACATTTAGAGATGAGTTATGTATTTTTAAGAAACAGTAGTGTTGATCACACCAAATCAATGGGAAACCTCCTGTTTACCTTCCCGTTGTACTTCTTCATCCAGTATCTGTTGCTATCAAGCGGTTATAATTTCCTCGTCTCTTTAACAGGAATTAGGAGACCAAATAAAAGTCAGTATATCATGTCCCTGTATCTCATTCACAAAGGCAATATGAAGCAGTAAAGAGACAGAAGGCTAGACAACAGGGTTGTTGAACTCAGTATGTGGCAGAGATTTCCCACTTTAAGTTCATTCTACACGTTTCTTGTCCTTTCAAAAGAATCACAGGAGGATAAGAAATTTTACCTAAAAATAGCTCTGATTCCTAAAAACTAAAGTTTTTAATGCAGCTGATGTTATGCATATGTTGCCTTCTGGAATTTACTTCAGACTCTGGAAGAAGGAAAAATATACAAAGGAAATTAAAAAAAAAAAAAAAAAAAAAAAGAAAGCTGAAAGAATTAAAAGAGTTGGAAAAAAGGCAGGATTAGTACCAAAAGGTGTGCCTGTATGTGAGCTCTACTCTCGGCTTTCTGCCTCATCTCAGCTTTCTCAGTGTTGCGTCTTCTGAAATGCAGAGAGTCTGGCTCTTAGTGGCCTTAGGCCATTCTCATCTGTTCACCTTTGAGACAAATAATGGTTATTTGGAGGCAGCTGCCCAGATTTTCTGTTCATGAGATGGTTCATGCAGTCACATCCAAGCTTGGTCATATTTGTTTTACATTTGCTGTGATAAATTGATTTGCTATTTCCTATATAAATTGTTTAACATGACCTTGTAAGTCCAAAGTGAACATGAATGATAGAGGGAGATAAAATCAAATATCATCATTAATAATTTTTTTCTATCTTTTTCAAGACATTTTTATTTTTCTTTCAGGTAAGAACTTCCTTCAAAGTATGTGCAGGTGTGTCCACACATCATTCATACTGCATGTAACCCTCTGCATTGCAGGAATACTAATTAGAATATAAGGTCTAAGGTGAAGCCTTTGAATGTTAAAAATTAGCAAGTTTAAAATCCCCTTATTAGTCTTCTTCATCTGTATTCTGCACTGAACCAGATAGAGATCCCATGGAGGAACAATACGTGTTGATACTGCATAATGCAACTTGCACAAGGTTCTGCATCAAGGTTGTGCAGTCACCTGGCATCTTATAACTTTTGGGTAGCTGACTTTGTTACCCACATAACTTTCTTTATGGGTCTTTTTACAAAAAAAAGGAACATTAAAAAAGAAGATACAATCGCGTATGTGCATCCCAGGTTATGGACAGATGCCCTTTTCCAGATCCAGCTGTGCTGCAATGAAGAGTTGTTCTCCCTGCAGTTCATAGTCACCCATCCCGTTCCCTGGTACTCACTGGCTGAGCCCGTCCACCTCCAAGGTCAGAATGAAATCACTCCAGGTTAGACAGGGTGAGCAGGAGGCTTCACTCACCTACCTCATTCAGATTGATTAGAGGAAAGCAAAGATTCCCAGGATGAGGGTTCATAAGTCTCTCAGCAGACCCTAAGAAACGATACCCAAGAACTGATGCCTCCTGACAGGGAAGGTACAAGTGTGCCAGTGTGCTGTTTTCATAGGGGCATTTGCAGAGTGCTTCTCTGCCTACACCTCAGCAGCCCCAAGAGAAGGGAAGTCGTCATTTTGTTCTCTGCTGAAGTTGTGTTAGGCGTTCTTGTGACAGAGGAAAGCCATTTCACTGGAAAATATAACAAACTTTATATAAATTGCACAACTTCTCAGATAAAGAGAATACTTTTTGAAGGCAAGAAAGGGCAAAAACCTGGGCACACCAGTCTGACTTCAAAGCTGACCCTGCTTTGAGCAGGGGACTGGACCAAGACCTCCTGAGATCCTTCCAACCTGAACTATCCTGCAATTTTTTTTAAAGTGAAAAATAACCAGCTGTAGCTGATTATAGCTGTAACTAGTGCTATAAACTCAATGTAAATCATTAGTACTTTGGAGAGCTTCTGAGCGGATTCCCATTACAGCTGAGACAGTTGGATGCCTGGCTGCCCACATAAGGATAGTTTCCACTCTGCCAGACTTTTTGGTTTCTTCAAACTGCTCGTATGGTCCCACAGTTTTTTGGATCTGCTGTCTGAGCTGGTAGAAAACTACTTAGTGAGCTGACCTGGCTCACTCATGGGTTAGACAGTGATAAAGGCAAAAAAACTGAAAAGGTGGTAGCACAAGGCCAGGATAAACTGTGGGAAAGCAGGGCCTTAGCTTCTAGCATCATCAGACTGTGAGATACTACAGTTTTATTCCTGTAAGTTAATGTAGATGTGTCTAGTCAATGTCTGGGTCAGTTCTCCCACTATCATGTTTAATTATTCAATATATTATCTGATCCCTCAGGTCTGCAACCCCATGTAGGCTGGTCTCTGTGCCTCTGTCTTGCAATGTACAGAGCGAGGGCTTACATTGTGAGTGCCAGGAATCAAGTCTCTTCTCTGTGAAGTAACACTGCTATTAAATAAGTGATAAACTACAAAGTGCTTTTTGCTTCCCAGTAAGTTGCCTGTATGGAGGCCTTTTTTTTGTCTCTTGATCATAGGTCAGATTCATATCTTTTTTGATGTTAGAACAATTCGGGATTTTTGATAGATTTTTCAGTGCAATCTCCAATGCTGTCCTATTGCTGAGGTTACCTATTTTTATGTTGCTGACTTGTGATGTGTGCAATGAAGGCTGATTCACTGCAACCTAGAAAGAGCAGTTCAGCTCTCTCCTCCTTGACTCTGGTTGCAAGCTCCCACTGCTTCCAATCAAACAGCTGTGGGCTGAGCTGGACTAGCTCACAGATCAGAGCAGAGAAAATGAACTCTGGAAAACACAGCAGAGTGGTTACAGTCTTCCTGGCAAGGTGATCCTGCTCACATGCCCTACCCTTTCCCTAAGGCAGCCAATGCAGGGAGGAGACAGGAACAGACCAATGGTCAGGGAAGGGGAATGCTTCCCTGGGGGACAGCCTACAATTAGTTTGTATAAAGTGATTGTGAAACTGCAAGATCAGTCACCTTTTGCTCTTCAGAATTACTTGAATTAAAATTTTTGTCCACATGATTTTACATGAGAAAGATTCCATGAGAAATTCCCTGTGAAGCTACAGAGCCACTAAGAGACACCCTATTATAACTTTTTCCTCAACCAAATGTAACAGGAAAGAATGATTATTTTAAAAATATTATTTTATCTGGCATAGAACAAGACCAAAGCCAGATAATATTTTATACTTCATTAATTATTTACAATAGTAAAGTGAAGTGCTGGTTTTCTTTTTAGCTTTTGAAAACAAATGCAAAACTGTGCAATTATTAGCTACACGTGAAGTCAGTGTAAATGAATAACAGTATTTTTAAGAAGCTGCCAGGGCCTTATCTCACAGCTGGTACCTAGTAACACAAAACATAATTTCTGCAAACCTAGATAGACTCCAAAATTAGCACAATCCATTAAGAAAGACCATGGAGTGTTACGTCAGAATACTTGGGCTGTCAATAAACAAATCATTCTTAATACATGTATTCATATCCATTAACACAGGTTTCTTAACAGAAAAGCTGTAAATTTATTTATTTTTGATACAACGTAATCCATACTTAGTTTAACATAATCCAGAAAAATAACAATTTTTCTGTTATTTCCACATCAGCAATTTTTATGGGGACTGACTGGTTTGACATTGCCCTGTTTTTCAGTAACCCGTCCATGTTAATGTATGCTTTCCCCCAGCCTCCTCAGGCTCCTCAGAAGTCATACAATTACTTCAGACTCAGCAGTGCACCAACAAATCACAAATTGTCCTCTAGCTTGTTTTTGCACACTGTTGGAAAACTTCTTTCCCGCGATTATTCTCAAAAGACTTGGGATTCCATCTGCTTACTTTATTTCAGGTGGAAAAGGAAGGGGAAGACTGAAACAAATAAGCCTCAAGATAAAACTGTCTGCATCCATTTAAACTTTAAAATCCAGAGTGAATGCTTGGATTTAAGCAGAGTCACAGAAGATTTACAGTCACAGGCAGACAAGAACTGAAAATCTTAGTCCAGGGCTGAGTTAGGAACACATGTAAACTACCTCAAAGCAAGTTTAAACAGGAATGAGTTTGTGTCTACTGTTTATTTCAGTGTAAACACATAAATGCTATCTTGAATCAATTCAGGCAGTAAATTTGTCAACTACCAAAAGAAGGGTTCTTATCTGTCTCACTGAAGGAGTACAGCAGACTAAGCTTCAGTGATCAGCTCCTCGTTGAGTGGCAAGCCAGACTCAAGTAAAGGAGAATATTGCCACGATTCTTGGAATTTATATGTTGCAAGGACAGCCTACAAATACCCCCAAACAGCCTAGTCTATTACTAGTTTTTACAGCTGCTCTCTTTCCACCTCTGTTGGATTTCAAATACAAAGAATGACTGTGAAGTCACATTTGCCTGTACAAAATATTTCATCTACAACAGGAAAAAAGATACAGTTGTTATCTTCTGTATAATATTCATTTGTTTGTTTGTTTTTTATGAATCTACTAAAGGAATTTAGAAGCTCATCATTTTACCAAGCTATAAAAAACTAAATTGATGTCCTTTGTACCTAAAATACCTTGAATTAGGGAAGACTCATGTAATCCATAAATGGCAGAGGAGGTCTGAAACTGAGGTCTCCAGTACTACAAGTGGCCAAGATTACAAAGATGTGGAATGAGCAAAGTTGGTGCAGTGCTGTGCTCTCCTTGGCATGCCCTTCTCATTCCCACTGTCCCTGGATGTTTGTGGTTCTCTGAACCCTAATCATAACCCTAAACCTAATGGAGACTTCGGGTTGAGACTGAGGTCCCCAGTACCATGTGTGGCCCAGATAAGAGAAACAGTGTTGGTACATTCCTTTACTCCCCTTGTCACGCCTTTTCCAGCCCCAGTATCCATAGAGCTGAACACTTATGTTCTCTGTGAACAATTGTGGTTCTCTGAACTCAAACCCTACCCCTTGACCTTAGTGGCAGCCTGGGGTTGAGGCTGATGTACCAGGTACTATGGGTGGCCCAAATTAGAAAAATGTGGAAGGAGCAGCATAGGTGCAGTGTTGTGCTCACTGTGGTATCCCTTTTCAAGCCTCAGTGTCTATCAAGTTGTATGCTTGCTGGTTCTCTGAATCCCAATCCTAAACCTAATTGTCACCTTGGAGTTTAGGCTCAAGGTTCCAAGTTCCATGGCATCCCATATAAGAGTGATGTGGAGGAAGGAATATTGGTGTAATGTCGTGCTGTCCTTAGCATGCCTTTTCCAGGCTCAATGTCCCTAGAGCTGTAGGCTTTATGGCTCTCTGAAACCTCTTCCTTGCCAATTAAAAATGAAACATAACAGCACACAGTAAAGGAAAAGTTTTACCCAGACTATCTTCTGGAACTTATTGTCTCTTGCTTTTAGTTCCCTGACTTTCCCACTGTCCAGGTACAGCTGTGACATCCTCACATGATCACTGATGTTCCTGCTGTTATCTTTATGTGGGTAACATTAGTTTTACAATACTTCCTGTCTTTGATAGCACTGCAAACAGACATTTTAAGGTTCCTTCTGAACTTGGAGGTTTTTTGTTGCAACACCATTCATCAGCACATCTAAGACATTATGATTCAATTGGCCAGAAATAATTCTTCCAAGCCCTTTACTGAGGACTTTATACTGAAGTGGCAGCATGCTGTTAGAGATCATCCTGACTATGCCTACTTTGACAACCTCTTTTACACCTTCTGAACATCAGAGAAAGCTTATATAATAGCTAAAATCATCACCATAGGTGATTCCCCCCCCCCCCCCCCCACCAGTTCCAGGCCTTAAATGTACTGTAAGGAACATAGAGTACTGGTGTGTTCCTGGCATGTGTCTTCATAGAGAGATCTGAGAGAATGATTCAATACTCAAAACTTCTTTGCTTTGTACACATCAAAGTTGAAGATCCTTTTGTGTGGATTGTAGAATGCATCACCAATGATATGTCATAGGATGCATCACCTATGCTTCAGGTACAGCAGTTTTTGTGAAAATTTACAGATATAACATTTTAACTAATTTTTAACTTTAAACATAAAAACCTAAACCAGTAATTTTAGAAATTTGCCATTTGACAGTCTTTTATCCCACATCTTCGTTTGAATCATAGAATCATTAAGGTTGGGAAAAACCACTAAGATCATCAAGTCCAGCTGTCACCCTAGCACCATAACAAGTTCATCACTAAACCATGTGCTCAAGAGCCGCATCCACATGTGTTTTTTGAACTCTTTCAGGGACATTGATTCTACCACTTCCCTGGGCAACCTCTTCCAATGCTTGGCAACCACCTCCATGAAGAAATTTTTCCTAATATGTAATCTAAACTTTCTCTGCAGCAACTTGAGGTCATTTCCTCTTGTCCTATTGCCTCTGAAGGAGAGACTGACCCCCACCCCCTACAACCTCCTTTCAGGTGGTTATAGGGTGTGATAAGGTCTCCCCTGGGCCTCCTTTTCTCCAGGCTAAATAACCACAGCTCTCTCAGCTGTTCCTCAGAATACTTGAGCTCCAGGCCCTTCACCAACTTCTATGCCCTTCTTCGGACATGCTCCAATGTCCTTCTTGTAGTGAGGGGCCCAAAACCGAACAAGGATTCAAGGTGTGGCCTCACCAGTGCGGAGTACAGGGGGCCAATCAATGCCCTAGTCCTGCTGGCCACACTATTTGGGATACAAACCTGGATGCCGTTGGCCTTCTTGGCCACCTGGGCACACTGCTGGTTCGTGTTCAGGTGGCTGTTGACCAGCACCCATCTGTTCTTTTCCACTGAGCAGCTTTCCAGCCACTCTTTCCCCAGCCTGTAGTTCTGCATGGGATTGGTGTGACTCAAGTACAGGACCCAGCACTTTGCTGTATTGAACCTCATACAATTGTCTTCAGCCCATCAATGCAGCCTGTCCAGATTCCCCTGCAGAGCCTTCCTACCCTCCAGCAGATCAGCACTCCCACCCAGCTTGGTGTCGCCTGCAAACTGACTGAGAGCGCACTCCATGCCTCATACGGATCATTAGTGAGGATATTAAGCAGGACAGGCCCTAACACTAAGCCCTTAGGAACACCACTAGTGACTGGATCCAGCTGCCGACAGGATGTAATTCCATTTACCATCATTCCCTAGGTGTGGCCATCCATCTGGTCTTTTATTTATCACCTGCCATGGAAAGCCAGTTTCTCCAGGAGAAGGCTATGGGAAATGGTGTCAAAGGCTTTACTACATGTTTAGGTAGAAAACATCTGCAGCCTGAGACCTGCATGGCTGCATGTTTTTGTGGGAGCTTTGTGTGGGTTGCCACATCCTTTCTGGTGCGCGCAGAGGATGCAACTTTTGGCTGTTATTTTGTTCAATAATGTAAAAACATAGGAGCGTTCAAACTTTCCTTAGTGCTAAATCTCCTAAAACCTCACATGAAGACTTCGTATGGAGGACATACATTGATAGTATGTTTTTAACAACTGCCATAGAAACTGCTGTAGTTGATAAGCAGGGGCAGATCTTTATCTTGATATATAGATACATATATATATATATATATGTATCTATAGCTGGAGATAACAAAGTGAAGCATCATACTTCCTCACTCCCTGATTTGCATGATTTAGCTCAGTTGGGCAAAAGCAGTTGGGGATGGCCTCATTTGTTAATAGCTCTCCCTGACAGTGCGCACAATTATCCCCTAGTCTCCTCAATGCCAGTCTTGTAAAGTATGTCTGTGCCTGACTGCTGGTCAATTAATGATCAGTCTCTTTGGCTGGTATTAACCTGCAATACAAAGTGGCTGATCAGTAAATCTGGCCTAATTTATGACTATATTTCACTTGCTTTACATTGTCGTGTAGCAGCACAAAGCAACTAGTGCCTACTAATGAATCTAGCTCAAACTTCAGATGGTTTTCAGCTGAGCCAAGGTTCCTCATATATATCTTTAGGTTTGGGGAGCTATTATACTACCTTTCTTGTGTCTTCTCACTGGGTTTCTTCACAGGCTTTCTGGTTAAATATTCATATGTAAAAACTTTTTGAAGAAATTCTCACAAAAAATGTCAGTATTAAATTGGAGTCAATATTAAGAATATATATTACTAATTAAAGTAATTAATTAACATGAAATTTAAGTAATCCCAGAAAAGATACCAGCTGCATCTAGTGATGGCTACTCTCATAAAAATCAGACTTCCCCTTTTCACAGATTTGGTCACATTTGCAACCGATGAACTGAATGTCAGGTCCTTAATGGGCACTACTGAAGAGACAAAAAGTAAATACATATTCTTGCACTGAAATCTGTTAGATGTTTTATTTTTGTGAATTATTAACTCAAATGTAAGAATGCTTTGAATTATAAACTGACATCAATTTTGTTTCTATACTATCCCTTGACCTATGGATTACAAAACTCATTAAGAGATACAAATCTAGGTACAGAGACAAAAACTCTTGAATTACATTAGTCTTTTTTACTAGTCTTAATAAAGCAGGCGGTTTGTTGGCAATTACAAAGTGTTTAGTTTAACTAAGCCTATATTCAGTCATGCATATCAAGGCAATCTGATAATTGAAGATTTCTGGATGTCCATTCCTCTCCCAGTCAAGCCAACTGAAAAATCCTAGTGCTTGGCCCATTACCAGCATGCTAAGTTGAACTTAAAACTATGTCATATTACTCTTTGAAGTTATATCACCCTTTGATTGCTACAGTGTCTAAAATGAAAATTGTAAGGATGATACTTGCTGTGGTACTCAACCAATTCTATAGCTTCAAAGATTATAGATTAAGTTGATTTGGTTTGGAAGATTAGCCTATCAGTAATGCTAGCATTAATGAAAACAATATCCTTCTGCCCTATAAAGGGCCTTCTTCCATGTCTAGTCTGCCTGCCTCCTTCCTCATATCCAAGAAAAAGCTTTCAAACATCAATAATTCCATATTCCAAATTCCATTTAAATAATTTATTATCAGTGCAATTTTGAATGCTTGCTTTTGCAGCATTCCACATTTTCTCTGCCTTGAGTGTTATAGTGCCCTTTATTCTTTTAGACTAGTCCAAAGAGCTCGCTCAATATACTTGAGTGTTCTGCTCTGTCAGAATGACATCTTATCCTGGCAAATGTCCAGCTGGTACTTCATTTAAATTTACACAAACCATTAGGATTTTGAACTCTCTTCATTCAATTCTCATCACACATACCCATGTTTGTACCCCAGCACCAATACACAACCTGCCTACAACACTTTGAAATTAAGGATAGTTAGCTTCAGGACATGCCATCAAATTATAAACTTTAATCTATCTTAAAGGTGCAACTTGAATAAAACTCAGTTTGGCAGACCAGAGACATTATGATTCATGCTTTAATTTTATCTGTCAGGTGCTGTTGCAGTGCTGTTCTGGCTAGTGTCCCAGGCAGACTCCTAAGAAGACAGAACACAACTCTTAGATTGTGTGCACCTTTTAGACTTTGAAGCTCCCCAACCTTCTCTTGTATTAGACGTCCTGAGGTTACCAAATGAAGACAAAGTCAATGTGTCTTTTCATGACACTTTCTTGTTGAGCTGCTTCTTTCCTATGTCTGCAGTACAGTTTGTTATCTTCCAGTTACACAGGGACAGTCTTACCTGGAGTTAAGTGTACAGTTCAGACAGCTTGCATATGATGGTTAACCCAAGCAGAGTATCTAGCATGTTTTACTACACATTAATGAGAGACATGACTAAAGAGTTTCAGATACGTCTCTCTTCTTAACAGTGAAATAGCTTTTTTCCAACAAATAAATCCAATCATAGGATTTTTTTTCTTTCAAAGAATTGAACTACAGCTAGAACTACTGAATTTGTTTGAAGCCTTCCTATATGAGCAACTAACAAATATTTTGTTGTTAATATATAAGCTAGTAACTCACTTTATTATTTACTTTATCTATTTAAATACTTCCTCAAGGATAAGGGAAATGCCTTTACTGTATATTCTACTGCTATCATAAAAAATACATTCAACACTTAATTCTTAGCAATATTTATGAATATTTATATGAAATGATAGTAGTTAAATGGACTTAGTGAGAAAAAATTTGGACATTAAAATTGTCTAGAATGCTACAGAATTTTCAAATAATTAAAAATAGAAGCTTCTAAATAGTCTTTCCATAACCCTAGTCTTCAGGAAAGTGCAATTCTTTTCTGAACTATCTAATTTAATAGAATATGTATAGAAACTTTATTCTGGGAATGGTACGTTAAGGCACTGCATGTCCTTATGTATTTTGCAAGTGGTAATGAACAAACTGAGACAGAGATATGGTTGGTATGTTTGAAAGCATAAATCAGAAGCTGTCACGCAAAGCTGACTTAAAGCTTGTGCTTACCTTGCCTTGATCCTGGGGTTTCTTTGAAGATTTCTTTGCAGAGCTGTAAAAGAGCATTCTGAGGGTTAGTCAAATGTACATAACGGCTACAGATGATAATAACTCCAATGCAGAATTAATCACAGAACCATAGAATATGTTGAATTGGAATGGACCCATCAGGATCATTGAGTCCAACTCCTGGCCCTGCACAGGACACTGAAAGAATTACACCCTGTGTCTAAGATTGTTGTCCAAACACTTCTTGAACTTAGAGAGGTTTGATGCTGTGACCGCTTCCCTGGGGAGCCTGTTTCAATGCTCAGCCACCCATTGGGTTAAAAACCTTTTCTTGATACCTAACCTAAACCTCCAGTGACTCAGCTTCATGCCGTTTACTCAAGTCCTGTCACTGGTCACAAGAAAGAAAAGATTGGTACTTGCTGCTCCTCTTCCCCTTACAAGGAAGTTGTAGACTGTAATGAGGTCTCCCATCAGTCTCCTCTTCTCCAGGTTGAACAGAACAAGTGACCTCAGCCATTCCTCATACAACCTCCCCTCAAGGACCTTCAGCTTCTTCGTTGCCCTCCTTTGGATGCTCTCTAACGCTTCAATATCTTTCTTACACTGTGGTGCCCAAAACTGCACACAGTATTCAAGGTGAGGCTACCCCAGTGCAGAGCAGAGCAGGACAATCCCCTCCCTTGATGGGCTGGTGATGCTTTGCCTGATGGCTCCCAGGACACGGTTGGTCCTCCCATCTGTGCAAAATTTGAGATTTTTCAAATTCCATTTTGTATAACTGCATTGCCTTTTTTTTTTTTTTTTTTTTTTTTTTTTTTTTTTTTTCTTGTTTTCAGCAGCCAGAGAGCAGCAGTTTAGCTTGGAGTGGAGCTTTTGCATTACTGACATGCCTTTGCACCATTACCCATTCAGCCTCATGGTCATTTGCAGGCTAGGCAATCCCAGACAAACTCTGAGGAGAAGCTGCTTTGTAGCAAAATCATTTGACCTCAGTGTTCAGCTTCCAGGGATAGTGATCTGTGATGATCATCACAGTATTTTTTTCCAGAGCACTTTTTTTACTTTTAAATCATCATAAAAATAGCAGCACTGCAAGATTCAATAGCCTTTTATTTGAACAGTTTTTCTTGAATCCTGTCTTCTACTTCAGTAATTACCTAATAGGAGGAATCAACAACAATCCATGTCGACTGGTAGGTTCCTCTGGGAGATTTCTACTTCTCCCAACCCTAGACCACCTGTCAGTGCATGGGCTCAATACAGACAGTGCTCTGAACCTACAGGCAAAGCCTGAGGGTACACTCCATATTAATTAAATAAATTCATTATTCTTTCTCTCTCTTATTTATATATTAATTTTGAAATTATTATTTCAGATTTATTTTGAAAAAAAAGCTCCGTAAAACACTTTTACCCAATACTGAGTCTACACAGACCAGCCCTGTACTTGGCAGCAATATAAGACCAAGCAGAAGGGTGGGGAGAGAGACAAATGGGTGGTAAGATGCAGTGGATGGTTATTTGGGGGTGCTGGCATTGCAATAACCTTAGCACAGTGGAAAGGAAATTGTTTTCTCAAAGAAGAGGCTTCCTCGCCTAGCCTTGATTCTCAGCCCACATAGAAATGTGTTCTAGTAGCTGGACCTGATCCCTGTGCTTTATTTTTTTCCTTTTTGTTTGGATTCTATATTTTGTATTCAATTTCATGAAAATGAGCAAGGGGGAAAAAAAAGCCAAAGGAAAAATAGAAAATAACACTGGAGCTGGAGATGGAGGATACTGACACGGATTATGTCATGAAAGGTATAATCTTTTCCAAACCAAGACAACACCAATAATTCCAAGCCAAAAAAAAAAAAGAAAAGGTGAGATCTCTTACCAGCACTCCTGCATGCTGCATCTTCATTAAATTCATCATTCTCTTCCTTACCTAGAATAATGTGGAAATTGGGAAAAAAGGGACTCATGAGGTTTCTCATGGAGATCTCTTACATCAGAATATTTCATAATGAAAATATATTGAGCTGATATGGAATGCCTTTTAAGAAAAATTTGAAATTGTTTTGAATATTTAAGTACCCATGTCTCTGTATACATAATTATAAGCAGTGAAAAATTTTTTTTTACTGCTTACAGAAAAGGCATTCTTCTCAAGGACTTAACATCTTTGTGTTCTTTTCTGATAGGAGGTTTGTTTGCTCATTCACTACTATTACTTCTGAAAAAATCAGTACATCTGCAATATCTTTTTTTCGTAGTGATCCCACAATGCAGATACATTCACCCTTTCCCCATCGTTAGTCAAATATAATGCCTGGAAGTCAAATTCTGATCTCAGAATAAATCTGAAGGAATTCATAGAAGAGATTTACAGTGAGAGAAATTGAACAGCACTTTTGATCCAAAGGCAGCTTATGGAATCCAGCCATTGCAGTAGGTGTTTGAGTGCTGACTTGACATGATGTTGGAGCACTGAACTAAGCATGGAACTTAGTAAGGGGCTTTAATTCCAGTGTTTTTTTGCTCTGACAGCCTTAAAAAAAGGCCACGTAGGACCAGGAAGTTGTGACTTTCAGCCATATTCCCTAATCAGATTCAGAATGCTTTAAATATTGCTGTAAAGTGTGAAATCTCCTCTGGGCTGCTGTTCTTCCTTTGGCACTAATTCCACTGGAAGCCTGCCAGGTGTATGACACAAAAACAGGAAACACAACCTCTTGTCAAATTTTAACACATGAAAACAACTAAAAGAGAGAGCATCAGTAAAAGTGAAAATCAAGCAAGAAAAGAGTAAGACATGACAGAAAATGAAGTTGGATGGAGCAGGCAGGATTAGCAGTACAGAAGACCAGGCAGAAAGACAAATCTCAGACATAAAGACAAGGATGAAAAGAAAACAGGACGGAGAATGAAGGAACACATAGGTGAAGGAAAAACAACAACCAGGAATATAACAAAGAGCAGAGAAGGAATGAGGGAACAAATTAGGAGAGATAAAGGCACACAATGAAATCAGGGAGCAGACATGAAAAAATAGCATTGAAAGTGGGATATTTTTCTTCTCTCCTATAGCCCCAAGGGAGCTTGGCTTGCTAAACGAGGTATATATGTGTTCAACCCTGTAACCAGCCAGATCTTATGCTGATGTCAGCAAGAACTGGCAGCTGAAGACAAAGATTGTTTCTCTTTAAAGGAGCCCCAGCAATACATACCTGTTCCCCCTCAGGGGGCTCTGGCTTTGCCCAAACAAGTCCCTCCTTGGCAGAGGATGTGCTGGACATCTACATCAATTCACCTTGATGGGAGCAGACAGGAAAAGATTTAGCCTCAAAATTACATAGTTGACAAGGGCAGCTTCTTTCCGGTTCCTTTGACCCTGGAGATCCAAATTTACAGATGCTAGTGAGCCTTGTCTCCCTCTGCTTCCTTTATAGGTGGTTCCAAGAAAAGCTCTGGCTTTACCGCTTTGAACTATTTGCCCTGGAGGAGCCAATCTTGCACCATTTGTTGGGCTGGAAACTTCCACTGGTTCCGCAAGTCCAGACACAGGGTGTGAACACCTTTCCAGTGTCTGAGCTATCACCTGGCATACCTTAAATTTAGCATTCGCTGGCAGTTTTTAGCAGACCACCCCTGTGAGATCTATAAGAGAATTAAGTATTGATATTGTTTATTAACGATCTGATCTATCCAAAATGAATTATTCTCTTCAGTCTTAAAGATTGTCACTTGTGCCACCATGCCTAGAAATCTCAGCAAAAGGAACAGAAATATTTATGAGCATTGAGAATGTTCTTTTATCCCTACCAATGATCCTTCACATGTCGGATTACCTCAGAGAGAGTCTGAATAGAAAAAGCAGGGAAACTTATACTTCAAGAGTTTTCTTTGATAAAGCAGAGGACTTAAAGAAACTGTAGAACAACTTTTAAATCTGAAAGGATAAAGGCTGGGCCCAAACTATGAGAGTGAATGATGAGTGAGAAGTTGCTGAAATAATTATTTGATAATTGCCAAGTATCTGAAAGTAAGTGGTTTGATAACTTCATTTCAGTTCATAGGGGACAAATATAAAAAATAACCCACTATGGTAAATTTTTTTTGATCTTACACACACAGCTACTGCTGCCGTGCTATAACCTGTAAGAGTTCAGTGCACAATCCTCTGTCTTATGTGTTTGGAGCTAAATTTGCACAGTCAAATTATGGCCCCAGAACTGGACTTCGTCACCACCATGTTACTTGAGATTTATGACAGTATATCCCTGCTGATGTCAAGGCCATTCTTGTTGTGTGAAAACTGAAGGATATGGTGATGAACCAATTCTCATAAATGCCGTAATTCCCTAAAAATTATACAATATGTTTAGGTCTTGTACATGCAAGGGAATGCAAACTCTTTAAAATGGTTTTTAGGCTCTCTGATATTAGAAAATAATACAAAACTCTACATGTGGTCCCTCTCTGTCCCAGTCCTTTCTAAATCAGAATTTCACTCTCCTACCTCCACACACTAGTCAGAGAAGCATGGATTGTCAGGAACCACTGATATTTTTTTGATGGCTTGGGCTGCCCCTGAGGCTGAGCAAACACAGGCTAGAGGGGCAGTTCTTACTATTACCAGTCTTACTGTCTTTATTATAGGATCTGAAAGCAGCTTTCCCTTTTCACTAGCTCAGGGGTTTTTTTGTTCTTTTTGTTGTGGGTTTTTTGGGGGGGAGGGTTGGGTGTTTTTGGTTTTGTTTTTGTTTTGGCTTTCTTTTTTGCAGTGCAGCATCACATAGAAGCCCAGGCCTCATTATACCAAGCATGTCAAAAAACTTCACCAGTCAAATTCCCATGGATTGATTTAATTGTGGTAATTTTATTATATCAATGCAACCCAAACAAAACAGATACACCATGCTAGAATAACATGCATTTGTTCTGGTGCAATTTTATACTTATGTAGTTTTCCTTTTCATGAATAAGAATTAAAAGGTGGCTTATCTACAACATAATGACAATCATCTTTATGGAGAGTTTTTTGAGCTCAAGCAGTGACAAAGTGATTACTTAATTGCTCGAGATGCTGATAATGCAGCAACTGGCTTAGGTTTGATGTGCACAACAATGGTTCAAGTATTGACTAAATGGCAAGTCTTCACAGAGATTTACACAGCAGCAGCCTATTGCTAAATAACCTTGTATGTTAATACCTTTTTTTCAGGAACAACTGTAATTTTCTCTGCAGCAAGAATTTTCACACAAAAAGATACTTAAAAATTGCTACCATCCCCTTTCACATCCTCTTTATTATGAATAAACTTTTACTTGAGAAGTCATGAATGCTAAAACATTTTTACTGTATATTGAAATATATAACTTCCACAAAGCTATCAACATAATATCATCTTCAATGTTGTAATCATATTGTGAGTATTTCTCTTGTACAATACTACAAAAAAAGTCAATTTTAAGATAATAAGAGACCAAACACTAGCTAGAGAATGAATACCTGATGTATAAAGATACAATTATGTTGCCCATCCCTTCTATCTCAAAAATGTGTTTACATTAGCTCAGCTGAATTAAAACAGGGTGCAAATAACTATTCTGAAACAACTGTACTTCTAAATGAAATCAAACCTAAAACTAGGGGAATTCAAAATGATGGTTCATTCATTCCCTTTCTTTCCCTGAAACACTTTTTAAAAGACTGATAATACTGGTGCCATTAAAATGTTGTCATTCAAAGTTTCTAGGTCATATGCCATATGAGTCTAATGCATGTGTCACAGCAAAGAGAAATTAGTTTCCTGAGGTCACATGGGTACCACTGGATGACAAAATATCTGGCTATGGAATTCTCAACTTTGCCAGTTTGTATCAAAGTCTTCCTAAATCTCTTCAGCATTTGACTAATGCACACACTTCTTCCATGTGCTTTCCTGTATTGCCACTAAATAATGCTTTCCATCACTGTTTCATTTGCAAAGATGGCATGGGATGGCTTGATGCTTTCAGTGGTGTTCTTTTGTGCTCCTACTTAAGGACAGAACAAGGTGCAAGGAAAATAGCCTTTCTTTCCTCTTCAGTGTTATTCAAGAATGAGACCCACCCTTGCACAAACCCATGGGCCCTGGGAGTAACACCATGACCCATCCACCTGAACTTTTGAACGCACCATCTGAATCACATTTCAGCTCCCAAAATAAGGATGAGTTGTGAGCTTGGTGGGAAACAGGTCCAATGCTGCTGGGAAAACATGATGATTTTTGAGTACAGCGGTTTGGGTGACGGCTTTGAAGCAGGAGGTCTGGAACACAACAACTAGAAAGACTACTTGTCTGTTAGGGATAACATCTGTGGCTGGCAGTTGCAGTTCCTCCTACTGATTAGAAATGGTTCTAGCCAAGAATGGTTCCTGAGGGATTACAACATATCCCAGCCTTTGTAACCATCACTGGAAGTTCTGTTTCTCACAATTTGTATGGAAACAGTAGGCTGTGACAGGGGAAATGTCAAGAGAAAGCAGTTGTTCTGAAGTAATTGCTTTCCAAAAGTGGGGAAATATGTTTATTTATACAGTAGAAATAATGCACTGTGGAAAAGGGCACAAGGAGACAGGTTTCTCCACTGCTTCCTGTCAAGAGATTTCTATGTAGTGTGAGGTTCAAGCACAGGTGAGACACCTCATATAATACTATAATTATAAAGGGTAGATGTCCAGTTCTGGACTACTTGTGCAAAGTGCTCTTTACAGTCAATGGAAAGAAATTATCCCTCTAAAATTATGGAGAAAATTCTGGTTGCCTGTCTTAACATCAGATCAATCACCTTCAGCATGAGCTTGTTTTACCCTGCTGGGGCTGGTCTGGGCACCTAGTTCACGTAGATGTCTAACTAAATGCAAACAAACCCAGGCCAGCTGACTGTGCATGGCATGGCCCATCCGTAGATGTGCAATGCATACATTTTATTAATAATTTACAGACGACTCTATGAAAAGCTTAATGAGAGAAGAAAGAAAGAAAGAAATTATAATAGAGGAAGAAAGGAAAAGCTAAGGCAAATACAGAAAAAAAAACCCCATAAGGTAAGGGAAATTGCAACACTGGAAGCTGGATGCGAATGCAGAAGGAAATTAGGATGAATTTCCAACCAAAAGTAGGAAATCCTACACAGGTTTCCACTTGCTGATGAACAGGATTTTAAGAAAGACACGGAAAACTATGAATCGTGTATAAGTGTTGGTGATTATACATAAATGTAATGTCCCAACTAATGGGTCTTTAATTGCTTTCCTAGGATTTCAAGCACTTTGCCTACGTTTTTCCTCTCTTTGTCATATCTCAGTGTTTCTAGCTGAAATTTGTTTTGACAACTTTGCCTTCAGAATTTGAATGTTTCTCCACTGTCCACTCAGTTAATTTGCAAAGACGTCTGTCTTCACACACTTGGGTAAAGCTACCCATTATGTTCTTGAAATCCTATCACTTCCTCACAAAGACAATGCAGCAAGAATAGCTTTGGCCACTGACATGCTGACCAGTATCATCTCCTTGTCTGCTTGCACTCTGCTGTCTACCTGGGTCTAATGCTGTCTTTGTTACGTACTTAGGACATATGCTCTTTGTTCAGTTTGCACAGCATCCTGCAAAATGGCATCCTAGTCTGTGACTGGGCTCCAGTGCTCTAAGATTACAGAGGTGATAAACCCCCGTGTCCTGTCTGATATGGCTATGATGCCTGTTAACCACGTTGTACTTGCAAGCTTTCAAGTGCAAAAGCACCGCGCCTCAGACGGGTGCCAGGTAACATCGCTATCGCCTGGTCCTGTACTGGTACCCTCGGCCTCAGGCCAACGGGATGCTTCAGACCAAGACTGCTGAGCAGAACTTCGTATTCAGTTTATTCCCGTTTCTTTCTTACTGTAAAGCACGCCCTGGAGCAATTTCTGTGGGAAAGAGGACAAGGTGCTAGTGCGATCAGCCCTGCGCGATAAAAGAGCAGCGGCTTTTAGGGCAGAGCCGCACAGGCCGGCTGGAGTCCCTCTCGCTCCCGCTCTGCCCGTCTAGCCCAGCGCCTCCTCCCGTCCCCCCGCCGGGGCCGCCTCCCGGCGCCGGCACCGCCCCCGCTCCGCCCGCCGCCCCCAGCAGCCCCCGCGTTGCCCGGGCCCCGCCGCCGCTCGCAGCGCCCGAGCCGCCGGCGGAGCGGAGCGAAGCCGCCGCCGAGCGCGGCCCGCGGGGCGCCGCGGCCTGCGGGCGCCGCTGGTTGGCGGCGGGCGGACACGTGAGCGGGGAGGCGGCGGCGGCGGCGGCAGCGGGAGTTTCCCCGACAGCTGGAGGTTGCGGCGGCTGCTCCTCCTCCCCGGGTCCCCGCTAGAGCTCCCGGAGACCCCCCGCGCTCCTCCTTATTGACAAACGCACAAAGGGCTGCGCCGGGGCCGGGCCGGGGACGCGTCTGGAGCCGGCATGGGAGACAAGAAGAGCCCGACCAGGTAGGGGCAGCGGCGGCGCCTGCTGGTTCCCCGGGGCCCTCCGGGAGCGCGGGGCCGGCGGCGATGGCGGCGGGGTTGCCCCGGGGGCGGCGGGGGCGGCGCGGCCGGCGCTCCCCCTGGCGCGCGTGTGTCTCCGCAGGCCGAAGCGGCAGCCGAAACCCTCCTCGGACGAGGGGTACTGGGACTGCAGCGTCTGCACCTTCCGCAACAGCGCCGAGGCCTTCAAGTGCTTGATGTGCGACGTGAGGAAAGGCACCTCCACACGGTGGGTCGCCGGCGGAGGGGGGAGCGGGGGCGACGGGGGAGCGGCTGTGCGGCCGTGACAGGAATGGGGGCCGGGGAAGCCGCGGAGCATCCCCGGGGTGTGAGGGAGGGCGGGCGTAACAGGAATCGGGTCACGTTTACCGGGGGGTGTGCGGGGGAGGACGGAGGGGGAGCGCCCATCCTCCCGGAGCTCCTCGGTAAACCTGACCCAGCGGTGCGCTGGCGTGTGTGGAAACAGAAATTATAAATACCAGGAAGGGCATAATTGCTTGCATAGCCTAACCCTGGAGAGGCTGTGTCCCTTGCACGGAGAAGAACCATCACCTGAGGTGCGCCTGCTAAGACACTCACCCTTTAATATTTTTTTTCTTTTAAATTCATGTTTTCTGAGTTTAACTTTGCCATGTACGTAACCCCTTTGTATTATTATTATTAGTAGTAGTAGTATTAATTTTAATTCACTTTTTATCACAGAGTATCACCGTCCAGGTCTCTGGGGGCTGTAGGGGGTGGATTATAACCCTTCAGTGCTTAGGAAGGAATTGTTAGCTGAATTGCGCTGTGTGGAATTGCCTTCCCGTGAAACGGTGACTTCCCAGGAGGACCTTTTCTCTGTACACCAGTCAGAAAGCTTGCAGTGGATTACCCGGTGCCTGCCGGTGTTTTTCAGTATTGTGGCCTAAGCATGTGTGTTTGGGGAATGGAGGCTTTTTATAAAAGAACAGGAACGCACTTGTAGCCATGCATGCTATAGGAAGAGAGTGTTGCTCAAGAATCCTTTCCAACAGTTACCCTACTTAGAGGTTAATCTTGTCTGCAGGAGAAGTTTAAATGGCAATCAAAGTTGCAATGCTATCAAAAGCCACAATTACATTGTAGATATTGGTCAAAGCAGTGATGAATATGACTTGCAACAAATGTTACATGTTTCAAATTGTAACTGCAAGGTGCGATCCAATTACTTGAGAAAAAAGATTACTCTTTTATTTCTGGAGTTGGTTTCTTAGACTTCTGAAAACCAGAATGAGCTCTGAAAGGACTTCTCATAACTTGAGATTTGAATACTAGTTGATTTTTTTCTTTTTTAACAAAGGAAATCATTGAGGTAAATGCACTGAGAGGGAATTGCATCTGTCACAAATAGTGTGGTTTCCAGTCATAACAATGGCATTGTGTTTATATCACAGAGAAGTGTGTAGAGATTGTAATATTCAGCAAAATAAGACTACTGAATTAATACAAAGTCTTTAAAAAAGGCTCTTTAACAGTTTGATAGGCAAAGTCAGTGTAAAATTATGTTTTGTTGCATTGGAAACTCAGCTGGATAAAAGCACTGAAACTTAAAAACCAACCAAACAAAAAAAACCAACATGCCAAATCAAAGAGCATGGAGTTCCTGAGAAACAAATATTTTCATTGCATTCTAATTTCCCCAGTTGAATATTTCATATTTTGTATAATTTAGCCACAAAACATTTGGGCTGTTTGGTTTGTTTTTGTTTGTTTGTTTTTGTTTTTGTTTTTGTTTTTTAAATTTATTTCTAATTTCTCCTCGGCAGTTACCTGCTATGGATTTCTTTTTCCCATAAGGTTTAAATGGATTGAATTTTCATGTGTTTCCAAAGTCCAGGTTTTACACATGGCATGAGATAAATACAGGTTGAGATTTTAGGCCAGGCAAGTTTTGTCTCCAATTCTGATATTTGATTTGAGCTAGTAAGTAAACCTTTGTGTCCATGGAGAGAATCATTAGGGTGCCAAAGAGACACAGAAGACCATTTGGATGGTTTTATTATTTATTTTTTTTTTAAGCATCTGTAATCCAAGTGATCAAATTTGTGCCTTGTTAAAGCATTTGTTGGTATTGCCCATAGGACAACATGGTTTTCATCAGCACTGGCCACAGTAACAATACTACCATGTTTTGATGACAGTGAGAATGCCTTATTTATTTATTTCAGTCTTCCATTTTAAAGCTTGATGTTAGATTAAATTGATGCCTCAGCATGGTTCTTAGTGTGCAGTGGTTCTTACTTAAAATTTTTGACTATTTTTTACTGAGGAGAGCTTTGTCTAGAAGACAATGTAAAACACTACTGTTTTTTTTTTAATTCAGAGAAATCTGTTTCTTTGTAGTGGAATGTTTAATATCTGCTTCTGCATGTTAAAATTCACTAAATATGACCAGATTTTCAGGTGGAAAAACAGGCAATCATATTCAAGTTTAGTGGGTATGAAGGCCACTGGAAATCAGGTGCAAAGTTGATTAATTTTTTTTTTTTTAATACTGATTACGTACATTTAACTTTACAGAAGTATTCTCAGGTGGGGGTAGGGTTTATGGGTGTTTTCATTGTTGAATAATTTCTTCTTTTTGAAAGAGGTATCTTTTGTGCCAGGGGCTAGACACGGTTTGTGTTCTTTAACAACTAGTAGAATTTTTAAGGTCAGTGCAAATAACTCCTATGACTTCTTAATTATATCTTATTTCTAGACTGAATTTTGAAAGCAGGTGAGATCATAGAGTTCAATTAACTTTGTCTATGGCAGTATTACATTGAATGATTAAACTGGGCTGTGCTTGGAGGGCGGATGTCCAAGAGAAATCCTGGATGCTGCAGGAAGTGGTTTAACTGATTCCCAAGGTGGCACTCTTTTCCTTGGGTTAGTACTAAAGGAGTGCCCCAACACGGTGCCAGTTACATGTGCCATGAGCCAGACATAGAACTAAGCTCCCATCTGCCAGACAAAAATCCCTGTACCTTTTACTCTAGAACCACTGCCAGATGTTAATTTGATAATATCACTGAGGATCTAAACTCTCCCTGTAGGCATGGCTTTCGTATTTACTTTCTAACCTAAATAGTTCTATTTTGTTGCTTGGGTACTGAAATTGCTATGTTCCTCTTGATAGGAGACTGCACTGAATACAGTAATTTTCTGTGTGTGACCTTTAAAACATTTTGAAGTTGTCTGGATGAAAGATGTTATACAAACATAAGGAACATAGGACTGCAATAATCTTTTCTTACTTGGATAAATCTCCTGCTGAAGTTCATTAGAAGCATGAGTAAGGAATACTGAAGAGAACCCTAGCATACTATGTTATAGAGGGAATTGGTAGCAAACTCTCTATTTAGGTTGCCTAAGAGTTTCCATAATAAAGAAATTCTATGACCTCTTTGAGAAGTTTTATTGTTTGCAGAAGCCATTGAAGTTTGGCAAGAGGGAAAGTCCTTAGGCTAAATAAGTGTTTTGATTTCCTTGCCCCATGAAATTGTTTGAGTTTTGCTGAGACTAAATTACTTGAAAAATCATCATTCCCCATCTGTCACCCATGTTGTACAGAAAAGTCATTGCTAGAACACTGAAAAAGCCTAGACTGGAATCATGTAAAAGCAACAGTGGCAACGATGCTGTGCTGAAAACATATAAAGGAATTATTTTGCTCCTGGGGAGGTTATAACGGGGTTGCTGAATTTGGTCTGACTCTCACAATTACCACTTTGTCAAAAGAAAATTGCTTCCATTAGCAAGCTACCATTTCTTTTCTTTCTTTCCTTCTGCTCTTCATGGCACTATCTGAATCAGGAGTATATTAATAGTGGTTAACCTTCAAGAATTGGGCTGAATCCTTAGACAGACCTTATTTCAGCATCTATTTGCTCCTAGTTTGTCTGTTCTTCAATAGATGTTTGGATTTTGCTATTCTTGCCAGCTAACACCATTAGTCACTGTAATTTAAATGTGTTGTGAAGCTGAAGATTAAGAGTTTCAGTGTTGCTGGGAAGAAGTACATAAGAGGACTGGCATTCCCTCTACAGGAATGTATGCTTCCTAGTCTCCTCTGCTTTCTGGGAGGCTGCTGCATTACTGCCCTGTTGTCACCTCTCTGCTTGGACTTCCTAAGAAGCATTATTAATGCTCTTGATATTGCTCTTGTTATTGCTCTTGGCTATAGCATCCAGATTTAAAATTACTGTCACTTTACTTTCCTTCATGTGGTTTTTATGCATGTGGTCTGAGCTCTAGTTGCAGGATCCTATTCTTTTCTCAATGCTATGATAAACCACTTCTCCTTTCAGTGTGAATGATGAGCATCCAGGGAAGTGTAGTGAGAACTACAGGAGGAACTACAAACACCGGCTTTTTAAATTTTGAAATGCATGGAATGATACTCTGTGTATCAGGAAAAAAGAGAGGTAGGGACACATGATTAGTTTCCCTTTTTCAGAGTTGATAGCATTCTGTGATTTTTAAATTAGGGAAAAGGGATGTTTTCACTAAAGTTTTGTCTTAGCTGGTAACAGGGGATTTGTTGTACAGAGGGTATTTCATGCTTGTTATGGTTGTAATTTTTAGGGCCTCTTTCATTACTTTCTTTGAATTCTCTAAAAACTTAATCTTGCCTATAAATTTGGGTCTTAGTGCACACTATTTGAATCCATATTAATTTTCTTTTGGCAGGATGAAAGGAGGCATAATAAAGAGATGAGACAGGTGCAAGTGACTTCTGTGAAGTTTTGCTTGGGTTTAGGTATTTTTTTTTTTTTAGGGATTCCTATTTGATACACATATCAAGTGAGGTGCTATATGCAATATCATTTATAAAATAACCTCTGAAATTTGTAGCCAGAATGAGAAAGTCATCTTAAGTCAGAATGAATTTTTGTGGATTTGGGATCTATGCCTCTTAACATCCTATACTGCCAAAGTAGAGACATGTATACTAGCTGAATGGGGGCATGGCTTCCTTGTCCTGTGATCTATTGATCTTCATTACTGAATTTCTCCTTTTCTCCCAGCCTAAGGTATGAAAAGACAACTTTAAATCGTACTAGTCTGAGGTATAAGGAACCGGGATGCAATCTTTTTACGTTTCCTTGGTATTTGGTCTGTGCTCCTTGAATGTGCCTGAGAGGCTGGCGAGCTAATATGTGCATGATTTTATAAGCATGTCCGATAATCTCCTAAATATGAGATATAGGTCTCTATTTGGAACTGTCATGAGTTTGTTTTATGCTTTTAGAAGCATAAATAAAGTGTTTAATTTTTTAACTTGGATATCAAGGTCATTTTTCTTCAGAAAACATGTGCAATTTGTTTAGTCATGTACCATCTGGATGTTTATAAGCACAAATCAGTTACATTTAATCAAATCTGGTATTTGTGTTTCTGTTGAAATGCAGTACTGCTGAGGACAGAGTTGGTACTTCTGTATAGCTGGTTTAAGGTGTCTGTTTCACAACAGCTTGTTAAGGACTCTCTTCTGCCTTCCACTATGCAGCCTCTGTGTGTGCACGTGTGTGTGTGTCAGGGGGAAGGTTGTAAAGGAGAAAAAGAGGAAGAATTACTTGTGCTGATTTCACAAATGCATAACTGAATCAAGCTTAACAGACTGAAGAGCTGTTTGCTACTTGTGGTAGTTTGGAGAAGGAAATATTTGCAGGAATTGAGTGGGAAAGTCATATATAATCCATATTTTACCAAGCTCTATATTAGAAGTTTTATGTTTTATTGACAATATTAAATTATAGAAAAGAGTAAGAATAAATAGTTCTCTTTTGCTCTGTAGGTAGCCACGGGGTAATCCAGTCATTCTGGACTTCTAGTCTTATTTTTAAGAGGAGTTTTTAGAATTGTTAGGAAACTTATTTAGGAGTTCTTTTCCCTGAAAAAATATAGTGAAACTTTAGATTTTGCACACATCAACTTGACCAGCACACCCAGGTCCTTTTCCACTGAGCAGCTTTCCAGCCACTCTTTCCCCAGCTTCTACCTCTGCATGGGGTTGGTGTGACTCAAGTGCTGGACCCAGCACTTTGCTGCGTTGAACCTCATACAATTGTCCTCAGCCCATCAATGCAGCCTGTCCAGATTCCCCTGCAGAGCCTTCCTACCCTCCAGCAAATCAACACTCCCACCCGGCTTGGTGTCACCTGCAAACTGATTGAGGGTGCGCTTGATCCTCTGGTCCAGGTAATCAGTGAAGATATTAAACAGGACAGGCTCCAGTACTGAGTCCTTGGAAACATCCTTAGTGATCACTCACCACCTGGATGTAACTCCATTCACCACCACTCTCAGGGCCTGGCCATCCAGCCCGCTTTTTTACTTATTACCTGTCGATACCCTGGGAAGCCAGTTTCTCCTGGAGAATGCTGTGAGAGACAGTGTCAAAAGCTTTACTAAAGTCTGGGCAGACAACATCTGCAGCCTTTCCCTCTTCCACTAAGCAGATCACTTTGTTGTAGAATGAAATCAGTAGGTCAGGCAGGACCAGCCTTTACTAAAGCCTTGCTGGCTGGGCCTCATCCCCCGGTTTTCCTGTAACCTTGTGTGTGATGGCACTTGAGATGATCTGCTCCATGGCCTTCCCTGGCACTGATGTCAGGCTGACAGGCCTCTAGTTCCCTGGTGTTATATCAGTAGTTATATTGGCCAGAAATTTAATTACTTGGCCATCTCTGTGTATATACAACTTATGCAATTAAAAGAAACAAACATGGAGCAGAAAGAAATCTATTGTTTTCTATAAACATTCTCTTTCCCCCTCCTATGATAACTAATGATATCAGAGCTGCTGAACAGGAAGAACTGCTTAGCCCTCTGTTTCCAAGATCTCAGATCTGATCATGGATTTAGGAGATATGCTCTCTAGAAGGCCAATTTTATTAATAGTACTGCAGGATCAGAGAAAGGTTCTGTCATCAAAATAGATTAGCATTTGTTTTCCACTGTTAGAAAGCAGTAAAAGCTCTGAATTCTTTTGTGTTCATTATAGGGTTGGGTGTAAAGGCTGATATGTCTCATTTGTCTTATTGTCCTAGGAGCTCAGGATAGAAAAGGTCTTCCAGTGATTTAGACTCTCTCCTACTTTGAAAGAGGATCAGTAAAGCTGGGCAACTTCTAACATTATCTTTATTCTAACAGATCTCCAGTGAAGGGAACTATAACCTCTTTAGACAGGTTATTTATAGTGCTTTTACCCTTACTCTTTTCCAAGGTATCTAACCTTTGTGTTCAGTGAGATAGGTTGATTTGTACTCCCCCTTCTCCCTTTAGTGCATTACCCACTACATTTGTAGTTCTTTGGTTATTGGCTTTTGTTTTTCATATTCACCCATTTTCCCTTTGTAAGTCTTCATATAAAGAAGAAAATTTCAGCCGTCTTTTCTTAAAGGTAGCAGTTTTCTTAAATCATGATTCTCTATATCATGATTCTTTATTCCTGAATATTCAGTTGACACATTTGTTTCTTACAGTAGTAGCCCAGAATGAGGACATACCTTCAGCTGAGTAATTCCTAGTGTATGGTTTAGTGGGACTGTGGCTTTCTAGAATTCTGCTAAACTGTGATGTCTGATGTTCATACTTCCCTGAATTAGGATTTTCCTTTGTGCAATAGTATCATGATGTTAACTTATCCATGCCTTGTAATCTACTTGATCCAGTACAGTCTGGTGTCCTTTTGTATGCCATTGTTACTTAAGTAGGGCTTTCTTTTTCATGCTGTCATGAGGCCTGAACTGCTTTGTGCTTTCTTTCTTGGAATTCATAATTTTGATTTTTGAGTCATCTTCACTCAGGGTGGTCTTGTCAAATAGTTTCAGCTTGATGCTTGTTCTATTCCTTGTATTATTCCTTTGTCCAAGGCATGTTTAAGAATATTAAATAGTATGCCTGTAGAACCTGACTATAAAAACTATGCTGTATGTGTAAATGTCTCTGCTGCTTGTTGCTGAGAACTGTTAAACAAGCAACCCCAAATTTGAGTTTTGTTCTGAAACTTTGTGTTCATCTTAGTTTACCTTGAGTGAGAGGATGTATTTTTGACTGTGCTGCAAGTAAGACTTGGAATGTGTATTCCTTTTCTCCTAGTTGGTAGGACTATCAGTCCATTAAAGAAAGGAACTAGACCGTGACAAGCCAATTGGCTTTATCCTTGAATGCTCCCAATTCTTAAATACTTTCGTTCTAGTATCTTTCTGAAATTTGAGTTAGGCTGAGTCATCTACTCTTACCTGTGTTTTTATTTGCCTATCTTGGGATTTCTTTTTTTTTTTCCCTTCTACAGTACTTGACTTCTTCCATTTTCATGTAGTTTTCTAAACACTTGATTCTGAGGGTAAATTTCATTACAGGCTGTTAACTGCCATCATTAACATTCAGTAACCCAGTCTATTTCTTATTCTCACTTGTACTCACTCCCTTGTTTAATTTGGTTACATGGAATTAAGCTTTTGTGTGGGTACTGAAGCAAGGAAGCCGTTATACCATCTGGTACTTGCTTCCTTTCCATATTTGATAGTGGATATACTTCTTTCTATTTTCATGGTTAAGTACTTTCCTTTGGGGCATAAGTAGTGTGTGTTTTGATATGTTTAGCTTTGGGGGTTTCTTGGGAGGTTTTTGTGTTTGTTTGGTTAGGTTGCTTTGGTCTTTTTAATTTTTGTTGTTTTTGTTTGGGTGTTTTTGTGGAAAAGTCATCTTTGTTTTTAGTGCCACCAATGGTATTCTTGCTCCATGTGTCTTCTCTAGGGAAAATTATCTGTTCTAGACTAAAGGCTACTGGGATTTGAATAAACACCTATGATAAAATGAACTATATTAAAAGAGAAGTCTAGCTGGTGAGAAGAAAACTCTTGTATCACCTGTGGAGTGATGAGAAGTTGCATTTTCTGTCCCATGACTTTTTATAGCAATTTTTCCTTGATAGTTGTGACAACCCACTATGGCTGTTCCTATTTAAAACTTGATTAAGTGTCTTTACTTTTCATCTTGAAAGTTGGGTTAGGGCAGTATACTTTGCAGAAAATTTTCTTAGAGTATCAAATCATGTCTTGTTGGCTTATACAGTGAGCTACAAAATACTTTTAAGTAGATTAGAACAAAATATTAAGTGTTCAATTTTTACACTTTCATGCAGTGAAATAGCATATCCTGGTTTAAGCAAGACAGAGAGATCTTGAGAATTGTCTCTTCCCTCTGAAGTGCATTCACTGGTGTGTGGTACACTGATGTGAAGCAGGCTTGAACTTTGAGAGTTCAGCTGCAGAATGTTGTTGCTAGGCTTTTGGCTGGCAAGTTTTTCATCAGAAGTCTGGAAGAAGACAAGACCTTGATGTCTGCTACAAGTTTTTTCTTGTTTTCTTAGGAGTTGAGGGGTGGGGAGGAAATGAGCAATTGAAAGTTTTCCCATTCTGATTTACTGGGGATTTGGGACTTACCTTTAAACTTTTCCATAAAGCTTGCATGTACTTTCCCTGAACTGTACAGTTCAAATGGCAGTGCCTAGCAGAAAAAAAATGTGTGAATGAGTGGGGGTTTGAAAATTCACAATGAAAATTTTAATAGCTGAAAAAAATTGGTTGGCACATGCAGTGAAAGGAAGTTGTTTCTTACAGATGTCACTGAAATCTGTGTTTAGGGTCATGCACTAGAAGTTCTATAACTGAATAAGAAGGGTAAAAGAGAAGGTCAGGACTGATTCCGTGGCATCTTTTAAGCTTAATATGCATTCTACTGAAGAATGTTATGGAGACTTGACTTTTTAGGCAAAAGTCTTTTCCTCTACTTAAGGCGAGCATCTTTGTGGGGCTGGCTTTGAATGCAAGAAGTTTCTAGATTGCTGCAACCTTCTGGGAAGATGACACTTGCAGTGTAGAACAAATAAGATACGTGAGAAGCAAGTTCTTTCCTATTTGGTCACAAAACCAGCTGTGCTGAGTACTGACCCTGTTCAGTGCAACAGTGAACACTGATGTGCTGCATCAGTGTGAACCTTGTGTTCTGCATCTGTTTTTTTGCATAGGTGTAAGAGGCATCACAGTTTCTGCAGGAAGGGGACAGAGGAGCAGACTGGAGGATCCAATTCTTTGTGGGATTGGCAGTAAGAAGAGGTCACTTCCCCATGAATCACAAGGATCTAGCGGTCTAAAAGAATGTAACCACTGCTTTCTCTGTAGAGTTCCAAATACTGCCTCCTCAGGGGAAGTTGTTAAGGAAACTGAACTTCCTAACCACTGCTCATATGGAGCACAGTGTCAATGCTGAGCATTGATGAGCCATAGTCTGGGGCACATGGGAAAGAATCCTAACAACAATGTTCAAAAGGTTGGAGACTTAACTGGTTGTTGGAGAAGTAACATTTGGCGGCTGTTTTGAAAAGTACCTATGAAGATGAACTTTGTCTTTCTAAAGGTCCTGGTACATATATTTCTTCTTAGGGCAGGTTGTTGTGCACTGTACCAGTTGTCTTCAGGAGACTTACTGGCCTCATCTGTTAAATGTCATCTGGAAAATAGGGCATTCCCTTTAAGGGAATGATTAAATAGGGACACTGCCTCAAGGGGTAGTTTTCTGCACATTTTTACCGTGACTGATAAAACCATATGGGTCTAGTGAGTCTATTCTAATTGAATCAGCTTTTATTGAAAGACAAAATTGCTAGAAATGCACTAAATGGATGAATTCCAAATAAATGATTCATGCTGTAAAACAGGAATATGAAAGCACAAATCAGAGCTGGCTGAAAGTTAGAATTCAAATATGCACAGATTGTGTAGAAATTGCATTGTTACTCTGCAATATGCAGAGGGAACTATATTATGTTTTCCCATATAGACTACTAGCTCCATTGTTTGCACTGTCATAATTACACAGTTGTATAATTTGTGGAGGCAGTGTAATGTACTGTTAACACTCTAGGATATGACAGAAGTAATGGTAATGAGAAAAAATAATTTTGGATAGCAGCATAAATTGTTGAAGATGCATTTAATCATGAACTGCTTCAATGTAGAAATAAAGACTAGTTTGTCACAAGATGGCTTTGTGTGGTGATTAGTATGAGCATATTCATGTGACATGGCAAGCTAAATGTAGTTTAATCTGATAGTTTTTATTCTATGAATAGCTTAATACAGTACTGATGACTGGGGGAGGGTGAGCAGATCTGTGTCAGAACCCAAAGACTGCTTCTCCTGGTAGTGATTTAATTTAATTGCTAGCAACTTATACTTGCATTATGAGAACCGCTAGTAGGAAATATCTTTTACTTTTCATAATGGGACTTCAACTGCTAAAAATCAGGAGTGACATCATTACATGAGCTGCTCGCTTCTGTATAGAACACAGTTTGGAAGATCTAACTGGCCACAGCATTTGCAATACTACTTAGTATACACTGTGTTCCTGAGGGTTTCCCATTTGCTTTAAATAATATTGTTGTGCTTTTGCAGAAATAAATCTTTTTTTTCTTACTAGGAGGTAAGTTGTGGCCTACTTACACTAGATCACAAAACCCAGCAATAGTAATGAAACAAATGTTTGTGTTGGGTTTATAGCAAAGTTAAAAAAGCACCTTCTTTGTTCTGGAATATTTGGCAGAACCTAGAAGCTCTTGCTGTGCAAGATGCTGCAGAAAGACATTGTGGAGTAGATATGATAGTAAAAAGATAAATGTAATTTTAGAAAGCAAATTTTGCTTATATATCAAATCTAGAAAGATATGTTGTTAGTTGAAAAATTGCCTGATAGAAGAAAATAAAGTCTGAAAACATTGTAGCTATTATGGAAATATGTGGAAGGATATATTAAAAGCTGTGTGTTTTGTGTGTAGAAATGCTCAATAAATCTGTCATATTATTTGGGAATGAGTGTTTTACATTTGACAAAAATAGTCTTCTGCTATTGAAATTTGAAAAATATTTCATGGTTTTAAATTTTTGCTGTCAAACTAGCACTTGAAAACTTCACTGTCTTGAAGCACAAAGATCAGTAAAAAAGATACTGATGGGGTAAAGATAAGGAATTTTTTTTTTTTTTTTGGTTTCTGTGCAGTTAGATTGCACATACTTACACCTTAACAGTACAGATTTGTGCATAAACTGGAATGAATGACCTAAAATGTAACAGCTAAAGTTTTGCCTTCTCCCTTGAAGTTTAGTAAGACTCTGTCACTCCTTATGTGTCAAACTGGCTTTTGATTGTCAGCATTATTACATGAGGACAGTCACTGCAATGATGCAATGCATGGATATTTGTCTTGGTTCTAGTCATTTCATTCTATATTATGAGGAATTCAAGTGTCAGTTTCTTGACTATTAAGAAATTCTTTTGCATTTGTAAGCCATGATAATAAGATTATGATAAGAAATTAAATTTGGTTCCATTTCTTTTATTTAAAGCTGTGAATACCATTGCATTGTCTATATAAATATAGATCTCAGCCTTCCAACATCTTTCATGAATTCCTAGTCTTGGAAAAAAGAGCAGTCTCTTTGAAGTTAAGCTCTTTGGAAGCAGAGGTTAGCTCAAAGCAAGGAAGACTCCGGTAGCTGTGTCTATGTTTAATTTTTAGGTGAACGTATAGGTGAAGCTGCTTATTTTTGTTATCATTAAAACCAATTATAGTGAGAGGGAAAAGATACTCTGGAAGGAGCATAGATGCAAAAATTGTTAGGGTCATTGTTACCTTTTTTGCAGGAAGACCTCTGAAAAGGGAGAAAATATGCCTGAGGAAGAGTGAAAGTTAATTACTTGATATTTATATAGTAACTCTTTATCAGTATATGAGGGTGGGGGGAGATAACTATATAAAAAGACCTGACTAGTGGGTGGGAGGAAAGTTTATTGACTTCTTAGTCACTTCTACTTCAACACACTGTGTTACTTGTTACAGAAACTGAATTTGAAGTATCTTGGTTTTTTTCCTGGAGCCGTTTAGACCTTCTGTTGTCAACATCATCGATCCATCATGGACAAGTCACATTCCAAAGCTGCTGGTTGTAACCTGTCCTGGGATCTGCTGAATGAAAAGTTATCTAAGCTCTATTACAAAGTTACAGTTAGAACTTTGCATAATTAATGTCTTTTTGCAAATGCTCACAAAGCGTATCACACTATAATATTGCTACAATACTTAACTATAGCTGTGCCCTGTAAAAGTTCCTGAGATAGATGCCATAAGAATTGCTCAAAACATTCACACCTAAGTGATGGTGTTCTCCTAACAATATGTGTTACAGGAGTAGTCATTCCTTAGAAAATCTACCTACAACCACTTTTTCATATCCTTCACATGTTTACTGTAATATCAATTTGACTCCCTGTAAATGTCTGCTTGCTTTGAAGATTAGGAACTACCTTTTATTTTTGAATTAATTGCTCTAGTTACTGTGTTGAAATATATTTGAGAATGTGGACTGTAGTAGTTAGAGAAATGAGGACATGGTGAAGGAGATTTGAGTAGAGACTAGCTAGAATATGATGATAAAGTAGAAAATATGCAAAGATAAGCTTTTCTTGAGATTTCACTAATGACCATGAACTAGAAAAATGAAGATTAGAGTATTAGTGTGGATATCAGATTTCTATTAGCTTCTTGAGACATTAATATTTAAGATAGATGTGAGTGGAAAATGATCTTCAAATAAATGATAAGATATTTAAAGCCTGTACGTTTGTACTGCAAAATGATCCAGTCTAGTAATGAGAGAACAGAGTAGGATTTGAGTGATTCAGCTTTGTTCTCAACAAGATTTTAATGCACTCTACTGTATTCTGTTTAGACTTTTAAAAGACATGTATGAAACAAACATCATCAAGACAGGATTTATATTAGGGTTTGGAATGTTAACAAGGCATTTCTGGAATCGTCACTGGATAAGGGAATAGCAAAGGAGGAGGAATACTAGTATATGATTGAAATTAAAATTCCATTTGAAAAAAAACATTGAGTACCTTAACTGAGTCATTTCAGTCAGAAACACTCAGAAGCCACACAGTAGCAGATGGAAAGGAGATGGGCAAGTCTGCAGGGCATGAGAGAGAGGGATACTCTCTCTTCTATTTACAGAATAGAAGATATTACAGGGATCTCTTCTGTTTACAGAAGGTTGCCTTTTAAGCAGTTGTCCCTCATAAGTAGTAAATGAAGAGAGAGGTGGAATTCAGGAAAACTTGAGTGGTTATTTAAAGTTGCTGAGTGACTTTTGCTGAAGCCTAGTGAATAGTTCTAGGTATTTTTTTTGCTACAGGCTGACTGACCTTGTCCTGTTATGCTTTGCACAAAGATACTTGAGAATGCCTGAATTTCATTTTAGAGTTTCTACTATGTTATTCAGAACTCTGACAGGTGTTCTGGGTTTAATCCATAATGCATCAGCATACCCTGTGTTTATAATGAAGCTTTTGGAATAAACGCCAAGACTTTCCAAGGAGATACTGTAAAAAAACCTCTATGTGGAACCTGTAAAGGCAGTTGCATTTCTTTTTTGTACTGATTCTATTCTTTAGCAGTCAACTTCACAAGTTTGACCGAGGATGACATACATAAATAGATTATTTACTGCTTGTTAAACCTTTTGGCAATAGCAATTTTGATAATTCTTGTAAAACCCTGCACAGTAAAATTCAGGGGACTAATTGACTAGACTACTGTTTTCCAAAGAATGAGTTCTGCCATGCCATGCTGGTAGGACAGAACATATTGCAGAAGTGTTGAAGAAGATGATGTTCAAAAACATGATGAACTCATTACCTAAGTTGTGTGCAGTGAGGACCTTAAAGCAACAAGAAGTAGAGTAGAAGATTCAGGAACTTGGATTAACTTGGAAGCTTTTTTTCTGTTCACCTGAAGAGCCTGGAAGGGAAGAATACTTTGTATTTAAAGAATAATGTGGATTTTTCATTTTTGAGGAAAGGATTCTGTGACCAAGGATGAGACAAAATCAGTGAGGTTTCTGTCCTAGATATTT
Source organism: Pyrocephalus nanus (assembly GCA_038380795.1). NCBI lineage: Eukaryota > Metazoa > Chordata > Aves > Passeriformes > Tyrannidae > Pyrocephalus > Pyrocephalus nanus. The sequence continues at coordinate 4,863,242 of CM076262.1, read as the reverse complement.
CTAACCTCTCATTTTTAAGGAATAAATCAGCTGTCTTTAGAAAAAGGTCAGTATCTGCCTGCAGTGAAGAGAAATTTAGATAATTGGTACCGCTTAAGGAATAGGGCTGCCTTTGAATAAAACCTCTTTAAGTCTCTGAAATTTGGGTTGTTTTGGTGGAGCTTTTTTTTTTTTTTTTTTTTTTTTTAAGAAGTAGAGGAACTGACAAACTGAATGTATGAGATACCATGTAGAGATTCTACATAAAAAGAGGTGAAGAATTGTGAGGAAATACCACAGGCTTCATTTTTCTTAGGAACTGGTCTTTTCTGGGAATGAAAACATGGTAGGAGATAAGATATTGCTGATCAGTCTGAAAGCTTGAACTGTTTTGATGAATAAACAGTTTGAGATATGTAATAGTTTCCTGTTCTGTTTGATATTATGAACATCATGATCTTAGAGATCTTTTCCAACCTAAATGATTCTTTTATTCTGTGATATTACCTGTTTCATTGAATCCTTCTGTCATTCAAAAGGTAACTTCTTAGTACTTGGAAGAGGAACTTGAATCCATGAACCACATCAATACCATGTTGGGCAGCTAGGACATAACATCCTTCTGTAGGAATAGTGTTTCACAGGCAATTTCGTCCTGATGTTTAGGATAATGAGTATAATTTTATAGGAAACCAGGGATAAGAAGAATTTGAAAACAGAATTGTATCAGCTAGAATTGATTGCTAAGTAGAACTGGACTAAATTATTGCTCTAGTTATTGGAAGAAATGTTTGGCAATTAAAGTGACCAGAGCTCAATAGCTGACATAAATATCTGGCTTAACATGTGGTATTCTGAAAGTTTTTAGATTCCAAAGCATGTATCACTTGCTTTAGAAAATAGGTAATTTGCCACTTCAGACAGGATAAGCCTTCAGCAAGGGCTTTTTGCCTGAACTGAGGCTAGGAGGGAGGTGGATGGATGTGAGAAGAGGAAAGTGAAGGAAAGAATCATGTTGAAGTGGAAGCTCTGCGTGGCATGTCATATTCTGGATCCAGGTTATCGATTGAAGAACATCTTTCAGCTTGATTGAATGCTAATGTGACAGCATTTCCTTAATCTAGACCTGTCGTGGTTTGGAGTGGTACAGGACATGGTTTCAGGATACCAGCTTGCTTTATTGCAACAGTGTATCTACCTTTATACAGTCCTGGGTGACACATGTACACACAGCATTGGTTTACCACTATCATGACAACTCATGATACAGTCACATGTCTTAACGCAATAGGTTAACACTCCTAACAGGAACCCCCTCTATGTTACAGTCCTACTGTCCGTGGTTAACCCTCTGCCAGGTGTAAGAAGTTCCATCTTCGGTATTTCAGTTTACAGAGAGCCCAGAACCAGCTGGGCTCCCCCACATAGACCCATTGTTAAGACTGGGAAATTGTAATTTTAATATTTCTGCAGTAGTAAAATATACAAAGCAAAGGACATAAAGCTTCAGGAAAGAGTGTGCCTTTGAGTAAGTTTCCTGTTCTTCAGAATGTCTGAACCCTGTAAACTGTGTATTATAGATGACAATACACTTTTCCCACAGTAAGTTGAAAAAGTGTATGTATTCAGCACTGGGATTTAATTATAACATTAGTTTTCTGCATAGAAAAGCACAGATTATTTTTGAGATCTGTGGATACTGGGAGGATGTTGGTACTGGTTCTGTGTGAATCAATCCAAGTCCAAGATGGCTCACACCAAATCAAAGCTAAGGTGTTGGTTGCTCTGTTGATGTCTCTGTGCAGTGCTTCTCAGCAGTCTTACTTGCTTGGCTGCACTGTTTGCTGCTTGGCAGTCTTATTTGGCTGGCTCTGAGTGTTCAGGAACACTCTTTGAGCGTTCAGGATATGCAGCACCAAAGGGACAAATCTGCTCTGAACCTTGTGTGCAGGGGTGCATCATGCTGACCCAGGGCTTTCTTGAGATGCAGGTAGCTTTGGGGTTGATTTATGGAAAAACTGTGCACAGTTGTGCTCTTTGTTTCCAGACGGTAGCAGATGAACTCTAGAGCTGGTTTGACAGATAAGTAGCTGAGGTCTGTCAGAATTGGAGCTCATACTCTGAGTAGTGCAGGAGGCATTAGTCTGCTTTATAGACTAGTGATGGCTGCAGAAGCAGCATTGTGCAAATGTAGTTGTGCTCTGTATAAATGAAATAAATTCTGCCAGACCCCAAGATGCTTCAACATTAAGCCAGTTTGTTGTCTGAATGTTTGATGCTCAACTTGGGCAACTGCAAGTTTACTGTACTTCTACTGCATGTGTTGATCATTAGTATTGTACATAGGTATTTTTTTATTTCCGTTCTCAAAATGGACCTGCATTCTTGTAATGAAACCAAGTTATTCACTGTATCAAATTAGTCAAAATTCTATCAACATAGATTATTGGTGGTTACCATGCGAAGGAAATTAAGGACGCATGTACTGCTGTGAGATGCCCAAAATTACGTATGAGAAGGTATTGTGTTGAGCTGTGCAACATGGAATGACCTGGGGCAAAAGTTCCAGCTATAGTTTGTTATAGTGCATGAGTATTTTTCATCTTTAGGCACGTAAGTTCCTGTGTTACAAAGATTTTTTATTTTTATTTTAAGAATGCCAGCAATGAAAACTAGTTCATGCTTTGCAGTATTAAATATTTGTTTTATTTGAGAGCATCACCATTGAATGAGTTTCTGCATGCAAAACCTAAAGTAAAGACAAGTTTCTGCAATATCTGTAAATGTACCTTCTAAACCAGCAGCTAGATCAAATCCTGCAATAAGACTCAAGTTAAAATGGTGACATCCTTATCATTTACCATTTATGGGAATTGTAGAGAAGACAAAAACTTTATTCTTGTATGTTTGTGTTAATGTCTATTGGCTTTCCTGTTAGTTTTCCTAAATTTTTTTAAGGAGACTATGGAGTATGTGGGTATTTGTGTGCAACACCTTGAAAACAACATTGGAATTAGAGAATTAGTATAACTTTAATGGATGAGGTTGGAATAGAAGTGTAGGTAAAGTATGGCTGATGTTAACTTAGAAGAAAGGTATATTGTTTGAAAAGGAAAACTAGGTGGTAGAGAAGGAGAGGTGTAATATTTGGAGCTGGGAATGTTCTGCAGTTGGAAAGAACTGATAGCTCTTATCTTCTGTAATAGTGTATGTCTTTATTAGGGATCCCCTTCAAATGACTGAAGTGGCATTACTAGATAAAAATGCAAAGCTTTTAGGGGCTGGCTAATTATGGGTATTGTTTTTATAAACATTTCTGCTTGTAGTTCTGAATTGTTCAGTTGGGGTGGTCAGATAGCGGCTTAGTGGTAGAGGCAATAGTGCTTGTAATCTTCATGCAGAAGATTATAGAACTTCTTTCTAAACACCAGAAAACTCAGGTGCTCTTAAATATGCTTTAAAAGCAAATTACCCTAAGTATATTGATGAAATAAAAGGTAATATTAACACTGTATATACCTAATCTGTAACAGCCTATTGCAAGTAGTCTGTTACTGGTTTTGAAAACCAATAATTTAAAATGTATTTTGACAAATCATCAAAATCAATTTCCTATTGCAGGATAGTTTCTCTTTTATCTTTCCTAACTCCTGCAGTGCTTGGCTGCAATTTAGTAGCCCCTTTTGAGTACCTAAAGAAAAAAAAAATTGAATGCTTGAAAGACATTCCTAATGTTGAGAGATGTGGATTACTTTTTTTTTAATTTTTTTTTTTAAATATAAGACATTGAATGCACCATTTAATAAATCTGGAAGTGACAAATCACATAATAAAATTTAGAACATTGATATAACTGATAGACAGCTATAGAAATAATTGACAACCAAAAGCTGGCTGTTTCAGTGGAAGGAATAAAATAACTGAGTAGAATCCCTTGTTACAGCAAAACCACATAGAACCTCTTGATTAATTTTTAATACATTTTCCAAAACATGATTTCTCTGTGCGTTCTTTGTCTTAACTGACTTCTGTACCTTGTTTTATGGCATTAAGAGAAGAAGTTCTAAACCTAGGACTGAGAACTAAGCTTAGTTTCCCAGCTGTATCCTAATAAAAATTATCTAGTTTGCCCTCAAGAACTGAGATTGTTCCAAATTGAGAACTTCTAAAATTATTTGGCCAAGATTTTTTTTCCCCTCTACTCTGTATAACAAGTTTTTATAATCATGGTGTTGTCCACAGTTCTGAGAAACCATTCTATGTCAAGAAGTTCACTGCTGTCTTAATTCATCAGTAACGTGTCAGATTATTCTCTCAGGTCACTGTGTAGTAATAATGGGATTATCACTTGACTGTCATGAGCAATTGCATCCCTATCTCCTGGAATAATCTTCAGTTCAAGACAGATCATCAGTTTTGTTTATATATGACAAATATTTTCCACGAAATTATAGCTCATGCATCCATTACACCTTGGTAGTTCTTGCTGTGTTGTGAACTGCTATGACAAAAGGTCAAAACAATTCTGAGAAAAGTTTTCTTAAAAATGTCCTGTACCCTGTTAATCTACACATTTGTAGTCCATCAAGTTGTTTCAGGGGTTATGAACTCAGTGCAATGTGTGCTTTGCAAGGTCCTAGTGCTCTCCTGAAGAGCCTGTAGTAATATAGTTGCCAACTGTTATACTGAGTTGTCAGCTGTGATTTGTTCCTGTTCTTTGTCTCTCCATGAGTCAGCATTGGCTTAGTTCAAGAGGGTAAAAATGGTCCTCTAGTTTTTACTTCAAAGTTCTATTGTGTTGACAATTTTAATAGTCTTTGCTTTAATTTATTTTAATTCATTAAGAACTTGCTGTGAAGGCTCATGAAATCTCAGCTAATTTATATTAACTAACTTTCCCACACTTCATGGATTCTTGTTATTTGTCTTTCACTCTGTAATATGAACTGTTGCAATCGTTACTGAAAATATAACTTGTTAATGGGAGTAGCATTGATTTCCTCCTTTTGTTATTTTTCTCATCTCTTCACCTATGCAAGAAGTGCCAGTAGCGAGATCCTGTGGGTTGGGATAAATAAATATGTGTATAAGCTGATAGCTTCTTTTGCTTTAATAACTGTTTTGTATTCTCGAGTGTCACAGTGCATATCGTTTGTGCTTTTTCTATTTTAGAAAATCCAACATCACAACCCAACTAACAAAACTCAAGAGATTGTCATGCTAAACATTCTTTTGGAGAAGGAATTTACATATTCAGAGTATTAATAGGACCTTCTTTTTTATATGTCATGACTTGAAATTTCTTAATTTCAAAATGAGAGATTAAACAAATATATTTGCATTGGAAAGAGGAAAACATTTCATTTCAAACTAGAATAATTATATTGCAATACAAAACAGAATAAAAATCAAGCCATTTGAAAACAATATTTTGGAAAATGTAAAAATAATAAACTGCTGAAAATCATTTGCCTGCTTTACTCTTCCCACACTGATTTTTAATTTGGATGAAAACTTGGAAATGAAGCGTGCACTGTGTATATTGATGGAATGTGGCTGTATGTTTCCATTGCCAGCTCTCAAACTGTGTCTTCTGACAGTTATAACCTACTAATATTAGTGCAGTATATTTTTCTCCAGGGAACGTGATAAAAGTGATACAAAACAGGATTTATTATTGCCTTCAATTAATTTGTTTGAGCAGAAAACACTTAACTTTTGTTCTATAAGGCCAACAGTGGTTTTAGCTCTGACACCTTAAAGGTCAGCTTTTTCATTTTTATGATACAGATTGTCTGTGTCTGTATTGCAGTACGCTCAAAACAGACCCCTTCAGCATTTGAGGGGCTGGGTGGGGATGGTTAAGTATTGTCTCTGGGAGCTTTATCTTTTGGAATTCACTCTCTGAGGTCTCTGTCTGGATGTGACAACTAGGAGAAGAGGGCACATCGCAAAGTATTGTCTCTAAATCCTGTACAGAAATAAAAAAAAAATCTGCTGATAATGCAATAAGTGAAACAAAGGGCTGTAATGCATTTAAATTTTATGTTATCTTAATGAAGTATTAGCAGCAAGATATGTTTTAACAATATTTCTTTTTATAGTAATTGTTAATGTTAATTACTGAAGAGTAGACAATCTGAGACTTGTTAAGTCTAAGCATTAAGCATGTCTATATATATGTGCACACAGGAAACCTCGACCTGTCTCTCAGCTGGTTGCACAGCAGGTTCCTCAGCAATTCGTGCCCCCTACACAGTCAAAGAAAGAGAAAAAAGACAAAGTAGAAAAGGAAAAAAGTGAAAAGGAAACAAGCAAAAAGAACAGTCATAAGAAAACCAGGTAAAAAAATCTAGAAACTTTTGCAGTATTGGTAAAATGTAATTTACGAATGAAAATAAGAAATGTTCTTTGATTGTACTGCTTTTTAAGTGCTGTGGCAAACAATAAGGCTAAATGTTGGGGTGTGAAGTTTCATTGCTTTAGGATGTCTATAAAATGGGAAGAAGACCTGCAGTATGTAATTATGGCCAGAAGATGGAGATCAGCTGAAAAGTGAAAAAAAAAATCTTTTTAAGGGTTATTAAAGGTATTTTTTTAAGGGTTACAAAGTATTTCTCGTACCATACAGAACTGTTGATAGGCAAATTGATGATATTATTCTCTGGTAAAGAGAGGAGATGGGAGTGCCTAGTTTTCATACAAAAGAGTAGTTGGGGGAGAGAGAGAATCAGTACCAGACTGCAGATGAGTGGGAAAGTAACTTGATTATTGATAGCCTTGCAGAACCCTTTAGCTTTGAAGGGCTGAACTAGGTTATAACTTAATGAGACAGAATAAGGCATGTATATTGCCTAGTGATAAAAATCTCTGTGCAGCATCTGGGATGCTGAAGGAAACCTTGGACTCTAGAGCTGAAAACATGAATTATTGCAGTACAAATAAGCTCTTGTAAAAACCTTGATCTTGCTGCAAGACCAGGTGGAAGGAAGGTTCAAATTACTAAACAAAAGCAGCAGGTTAAATGCCTAATTCATCACAAATTAAGCATAAAGTTATTGTGGCAGTAATGGTGTACCAAAAATCTGAGAAGTATATAAGACAGGCGGTCTAAGCAAATGTGGGAGGAACTATTGTTTTTTTGGTTGGTTGGGGGTTTTTTGTTTTGTTTTGTTTGTTTGTTTTTTGTGGTGTGGTTTTTTTTTTTTTTTTGGGGGGGGAGAACTCCAAAGTAGCCCAGCCAGGAAATATCCATTGGGATTAGTTATGCAGAGAAGTAGTAGATGCTTTTCTTGTGCCTGAAATAAGATCATTAAGGTCAGAACCAGGTAGAGACTGAGAGTCAAGAGAGAGCAGTCATTTAGAAAGTCATGGTTAGGATTAAGGACACTGAGATGTTCTTCCATTTTCCTCTTTTTTTTTAAATAGTCAAATTTACAAAATTTACGAGCCTTCCTCATGCAGCTGAAATACTTAATTTATGAAGCATTTGATTTTAGTGTAGTGAGTTTTAGTTAAGCTAATTGAAAGTTATAAATTGAAATATTGATGGCTAAATTGCAGTAATACAGAAAAAATGCAAAAGTGAGATAGGAAAAGAGTAAGGACATTTGAAAAATAACTAAAATAAAATCTTGAACTGAAATACCAATACTGTCTTGCATTAAGAATTGCTAATTTATTAATGCTTAATTTTTCCAAGAATGGTTTCACTAGGTAGGATAGTAAGTTAAGAATGTTTGATTGGTTTAAACAGATTTCTTTAGTATCCTTTGGGAAAAGGATCTCTTTTTCTTTTTGCCTTAAAATGCGTTTATTATTGCTGTAAACAATCATAAGAATCTGCATGCACACTCAATATGATTAATAAGCTCCAGGCCTGGCACTTACGCAGGCTGATAATGCTTAATGTCTCTCCCTTCTCACATTGCAGAGCAGCAGATTTTCAGTTTTCTCTGAAATTCTTCAGTCATGCTGCTTCAGCCTCAGGGGAACAAGATGTCAAAGCCTGTCTCAATTCTAGTGGAGGAAAGGCATGAGTTGTTTCAGCTGAAGTTGAATGGGATCCAATTCTACTTCAGACTAAGTTAGATGAGAGGGCAAGGCTTAGGGCTTTGCTGTGAGCACATCTGCAAATGTGATGTCATTTTATTGCAGCTTGAGCTAGTGATAGCTGTGGAGTCAGTTAAACACATCAAGTGAGATGTTCGTAACCACTTTATGAATTCAGCTTTCTGGTCACAGTTTTTCATAGTGATCAAGGGAAAGTACTAAGTTGAAAGTACCTTTCAATTGTCACTAGCAAAAAGATGATGGCAAAATTGAAGTCGAAATGTTTTTTGGTCCTTTTTGTTGGGAAATATCAAACAATTGAAAGATTGTATGAAGATAATTACCACATCAACACTATGCGTAATACTCATCGCTGTGCATAATTTGAATCACAGCGTATGTCAGAAGTACCAGAGTTATATATACTGTGAACACAAACTCCAGTTTAAATAGTATAGTTGTGGTCCTAGTGAGGTTTTGAAATGAGGTAACACCTGCTGCAAGTTAGCACTATCTGTGCTGTTGAATTTAAAAGACAGATACCAACATCTTTGTTATTGAACATAATTTTCAACTTAGAATTGTTGTGTAAGGCTGCTGCAGAGATAGAGGTGTCACTGGATCAAATTTGTAACTTCCTATAGTCACAATAAAGACTTGATCTTTAAAAGTCAAAACCTTCACATGTGCAATATATCCATATTGCTGCACAGTGACATTATTCATAATGTCAAATTTAAATAATTTTAGGTAGTAATGTGTTCTATTCAACTATTTCAATGTAAAACATACTAGTAAACACCATTAACACTTGTGGTACATTGTATTATATGTTGCACAAAGCAGTCTTATATACATGTTTGTTCTCCAGAGCTCCTAAAAAGTAGGAGGGAGTCAAGATAATTAGATGGTGTGTGTGCTTTTAATATGATTATTTGCTTTATTTAGGCCAAGGTTGAAAAATGTGGATCGAAGTAGCGCTCAGCATTTGGAAGTTACCGTTGGAGATCTGACAGTCATAATTACAGACTTTAAGGAGAAAACTAAGTCACCACCTGCTTCCAGTGCTGCTTCTGCAGATCAACACAGTCAGAGTGGTTCTAGCTCTGACAACACAGAGAGGGGAATGTCCAGGTCATCTTCACCCCGAGGAGAAGCATCATCACTGAATGGAGAATCTCATTAAAGTTTATTTCCTCCAGTTTTAGTCTCTTCTCTTCAGAACATACAAATACATAACTTCTGTCACCTGTTACCACATTTTCATGACAGATTATTCATGCATAATTGGTATATTGACTGGAACATAATTTATGCAGCTAAAAAAAAAAAGAAAAGGAAGACGTGCAGTGGTAGAAACAATAATGGCATGAAGCTGAGTGAGGGGAGGTTTAGGTTAGATGTCAGGGAAAGGTTTTTCACCCAAAGGGTGCACTGGAACAGGCTCCCCAAGGAAGTGGTCACTGCACCAAGCCTGTCTGAGTTCAAGAAGCGTTTGGACAATGCTCTCAGGCACATGGTGTGATTCTTGGGGTGTCCTGTGCAGGGCCAGAGTTGGACTTGATGATCCATGTGGGTCCCTTCCAACTCAGCACATTCTATGATTCTGTAATAATTTAAATGCAATCTACAAATGCTTACAGAGCATTTTCAGACCAACTTTTTAATCTTCATGTGTAAGGGTGCCATGAAAATGTGGTTTGAATGTTCATTACGCAGTGTTATTGGTATGTCCATTTTCACTTTTAGTTTAGTGAATTCTAACACAACTCTTGGGAGTCTCCTCTATTGGCATGTACTGAATTTAAATTTTTATAACATAGTTCAAGCTGCCTAAATATGTATTATTTGAGAATTGTGAAACATAGTTATATGTATGCAAGTCAAAGATCAACTTAATCAACTATTGCTGCAACAGAATTTTCATATAATTATCTTCTTAAAAACACCTGCTGGTACTTGGTGTGGTTCAATAGGAAAAATGTTATTAAAGAAAACATTTGTATGGATTTTTGCCAATGTTTGACACATTTTACTAGATTACTGTTACTGAATTATGTTGATGGTTTTACCAATATTTTTTGACACTTAAAACACTTATTGTAATGTTTACAAGCAAAATAGAAAACACATTCTAAGCATTGATTAGTCAACCTTGCAATTCAGGTAAAGTACTGCACTGTCGCTGTACACTGGTATTCTGTGTTGTGTAACAAATACTGAACCTCAGATGATGATGCATTTGGCAAAAACTAACATTTGGAAATATGAAAGTTTGGAAAAGCTTTAAAAATAACAGAACTGCAGTTCTTGTTTCTGCTTAGTGCTGTTTCCTTGCCCCAAATTTTTCTAGTGTCATGTAGTGACTTACTTCATTACAGGAATATCAGATGTTGCACAAGAATGAGAAAATAACAATATTATTTTTTTGTTCCTGAATCAACTTCTTTAATATTGATTTGGCCTATTTGAATATATTATGTCATAAATCATATGGAAAAAAGCTCAGTATCCATCCTGCTTTATGGCATAAACTGTCAACATTTACGCACTTAGCAATATGCTGATACAGAGCAGAATTATTTACAATCCCATCTGGTATTATGTAAAGTTACCAATAAAATATTTTTGTGAATACAGATTTTGCATTTTTGTTTACAACCAATAAGTGTTTTGATATATACATACAATTCATATATAGATTTTAAATTATAGATTCTGGTTCAGTACAAAAGTCCATTTAGCTCCTTTTAGGGAGATAGTGCACTTACATTCCTGTGAGCCTCTTCTTTTTCATTCAAAGTAAATATATTTTAAAGCCCATGTAAAAGTTGGATGGACCTTCTTGGTAGTGAATCCAGCCCCAGATTGTTACCAACATATGATATGTCTTCTTAACAGCTTAAAACAATGGATTTTTGTAGCCCCTGACAATTGTGATGTTTGGTGGTTTCTTGTAGTAATGTATTTTTCTGTTTTTAATGCAGTACTTCTTCAGGCACAATGGTACTGTTCTATTTTGTAAGATGCTAGTTGTGAAATACAGTTAGTTGCATAAACTGAGAGTCTGATGTGATATCTGAAAACATACATACCTCATTCCTTGGTGTTGCTGTTTAAACTTTTTAGACATCAAATGTTAATTATAGGCTATTTCAGATGGATAAACTACTGACCTGTTTATTATGTATTCTGCTTTATCTTACTAAATAGGATGTCTGTTCATTGCTGTTACCTGGCCAACTCTTAGTATCTGTAAAACAATGCTTTTTAAGGTTCTTAAATGTTTTGGGGGCTGGGCTGGTGTTCGGAATAACATACACTAGTTTTTAAAAGAGAAATACACGCTTCTCAACTTTATTTTTTTATTTTTTATTTTTAGGTGGGACTATACTGATGTAAAGGATTACAAAAGAGCTGAAACTCTTTCAAGTAAGCAGTGTAAGGATAGCAAATCTCATTGGAAGAAGTTTTATGAAATGTGTTTCTAATTTAAAATGTAATGAATGCTAACACATTTCAGAATTCCTTGCAAACAGATAATCTATTATCAGGAATTCACTAAATGAGAAATGTATTTTCAATTAAGTATATGTGAACACACCACCCAGCACTCCCCTACAAGAGGACTCTATCTTCAGAAATAAGTAGCCATTTGGTTGGGAAGGAAGGAAGGATGGAAAGGATTTTACTATGATTCAGCTGTCTCAAAAAGAATAAAGAAAAGCCTCACTGTTCTTTATGGAACAAGACATTGAAAAGCAATTTCTAACTACAGATACAACATAAATCAGCTAGGATCTAAAAAGCTGTGGTGGTTTTAACTGAACTATTAGGTTGCCAGCATTTCATTGCAATGATGCTTGTTTTAGCATTAAGCAAAGTTAAGATAATTTTTGCCTGTTGGTGATTAAAGGGATATGACAATACTGACAGCAGAGTAGACAAATTCTAAGTAAAATATGGCATATGATTCTGTTCATAGTGTTATAATTTAAATGAACTTCACTTTCATAATTTTTAAATAATTTTGACGTGTAGTAATATTAAGTCCTTTTTCTAACTGTAAATATATTTAAAAGCATCTTTACTCCATTTATAAAAAGTGAAAATTTAATGTTGTAATGTGTTATGATTAGCTATTTTTCTCTGTGATTGCGCTCTGCATAAGAACTGTTATTTGTTAAATCTATATATGCACCAGTCTTCAACAGCCATACATCCTGGATTGTTCATGAAATGGTGGCCCAACAAAGACAAGTGTGATAGTGTTCCATGTAAATGAGTTCCTTTATGTGTTGATTGTCTGGTTTCAGAAAGGAAAAGGGGGGAAAAATGGGGGAAAATGGAGTATAAATAGTTCACTGATAAAGTGTACAGTAATTCAGTCTCTTATCTTCCTAACTTTCCCATTAATATAATTATATTAATTATAAGGAAAAGAATGAATACAGTTGAGACTGATTTTTTTTTCATTAATTAAAGTTCTACTCAGTAGCAGGTTAAATTATACCGTATAAAATCTTGATTCCAACAGAGGCGATAGTAATAAATAAATGACATTTAAAAATTTAAAGTTCTCGATATTAATAGTCTTGATATTAATACTGTGACAGATGTATTAACCTGTTATATGTTTATCTAGATATTTGATGTTTTGGAGCATAGATTGTAAAATCTCAAAAAAGGTTTGATTTTATAATTTGTGCACTTTACTTTTTTTAAATAATATGAATAGCACATTTTCAAGTAGCCATGTGAGAGAGAGTACTTTCTAGAATTTGTTTCTACTGGTTCACTATAGTGTTTAGGCAGGTCTTCTGAACTTCACATCTTGCATCTTAGATTCTTTACTTTTTCTCTTTCCTGTCTCAAAAGCCTGACAGTTTCCCAAATTATGATGATTGATTTTACTTTGTCATACAGGATGGATTTGTTATGGAACTGTCTATTGTGTACTTCTTGTGTAGATCGGGGTTCTTTAACTCTATCTGTTTTCTTTCTGTCACATGCCTTTATTTGATTCTTCTCCCTACTAGGGAGTCTGTTCAAACATCTGAAACTGTATGGAAATAGAAAGGCATCTAAATTTAATTTCTCCGAAGGCAACAGCAAGTGCTATACTGGTAGTAAATATGGCCTGTGTTTACTCAGGAATAAGATAGGTAACATAATGCTGGTTTTGGCTAGTGGACCACTCAGTCAAATATGGCATTTTGCAAATGCTATCTTAATGTTAAGATTTGGGTGTGCTGGAAATACAGTTTGAGATTTGAAAGGTTTTGCTAACCTGAAATTGTGCCCCAACTTATGCCAAAGCTGTCTCAGTTTGAAAGGTTGTAACTTCCCAAGCTAGCAGAAACTGTACGGTAAAATCAGTCAAACTGAGGAAGCTCAGGTGTTTTTCTTTTGTGCTGTCCAAGTTTTATCAAAATGAGAAACTGTTAAAAAACACTTAAAAGATTTTTCTAAGACAATAATCTTGGACTGAGCTTAGTTTGACATCTTTTAAGTTTAAAACCCACGTTTTAACAGGAATTAACAGGATTTAACCACTAAATTAAAATTGAGAAAATACTTCACAAGTTAATGAAAAGTCAGTGCTTTATAGAAATCATTGTAACTTCCTGTCTAGAATGGAGTAAATGGTGCAACAGCAATGGATAGCTGCACACTTGCTAGAAAATGCTGTTATCCAACAGCAAGTGATGTTTACGTGACTTTCCCAAGAATTCTTCTGTAGATGAGGCCTAGGAGTCCAGGTGTGTCCCCCTGCCTAAACTATATCTTTGGATTCAAACAGTGGAAAAAAAAATGCAGCAAACAAATACTTTCAGATCCTGTAGACTTAATAATGCAGGAGCTCTATTTAACTGTATTGGTGAACATTCATTAAAACAAACCACCACTATATATTACGTATATATCACTCACAGGTATTTGATCCTGATCTTGCCCCTTTTATTGTGGGAGATAGATAAGAGTTATCAGAATGAACTTGCTCTGTCTACTGACAGGGGATTTTAAAAGCAGTTTAATGGGCACAGGAAGTTTTAGCTGTACTTTTAAGGAGTTAAACATGGAAGATAAAGAGCAAAAGCATATTCCGTAGCTCCTAATGAATATTACTAAGAATGATCACAAAAGATTGCTGTCCCATTTTGGGTTTTGTAGAAGACAAAATGGTGATATTATCTAATGACTTTTTGTCTCATATGTCTAAAAGGAAAATCACCACCAGAAAAATATTGTTCAGTAAAAATAGTTAAAAAAATAGTTCTGAAATGTTAATTATTTTGTAGAAATAATGGCATATCTTGGCAGAAGGAAGAATATTTGAGCAAGAAACCCTTCAGGACTACATTTTCAGGACCTAGGCCACCTGGAAAAGTGTAGTATTTAATTACACTGTTCTCTGTTGTTTGACAAAGTTGTGCATTAACCCCAGCTGGCAAATAAGTACCACACAGCCGTTTGCTTACTTGCCCCTGGTGCGAGTGGGGAGAGAACTGGAAGAGTAAAAGTGCAAAAACTCATGGGTTGAGATAAAAACAGTTTAACAGTAAAGTAGAAGCTGCACACACAAGGAAAACAAAAGTAATTCATTCACCACTTCCCATGGGCAGGCAGGTGTTCAGCCATCCCCAGGAAAGCAGGGCTCTGTCACACATGATGGTGATGGGGGAAGATAAATGCCATTACTCTGAATGTCACCTGCTTTCTCCTTTCCCCAGCTTTATATGCTGAGCATGACACCGTATGGTCAGGGATCCCAGTGGTCATTTGGTGTCAGCTGTCCTACCTGTGTCCCTGTGCACCCCCAGCCTTCTCAGTGGTGCATCGGTGTGAGAAGCAGAAAAGGCCTTGACTCTGTTAGATCTGCTGAGCAATACCTAAAGCATCACTGTGTTATCAACACTGTTTCCAGCACAAATCCAAAACACAGCCCCGTACCAGCTACTGTGATGAAAATTAACTGTATCCCAGCCAAAACCAGCACATCTGTGTATAAATATTGATCTTGGTCAAAGCAAAGTGAACATGCCCCCTTAAACTTTTAAGATTTTAAGAAATGTGGCTGTAGACCAATGAAGCAGTAGTTTACAACAGAGTTCCTGAGGAGACAACTGAGGAACAGACTACTAGTGTAATTTTTGACAACCTGCTAACCATGCACACCCGATTTTCCTCTTCTGTATGAAGAAGCAAAAGTATACAGAAGGAGGAAATAAATGTAACCTGGGCTAATGAAATGTGGCTCTTTACCTCCTTCCCAAGCTCACTAGATTCTACAAAGTACAAATTGAATTTGGTTCAAAGATATTCCCAGGTCTTTGTCGCTAAAAAAAATATGGAGTTGTTCAGCCACAATCGGTTGGTTAAGACAGGTGCGTGGTCAGGCCCATTCTACTTTCTGAATACCCACTTTGGGAACGCAGATCTAATTTGCTGTTTATATGCATCTAATGTATACTTGCCATCTATGAATAACCTATTTCAAGCTGATCCTTCTTTGCACAGAATAAATAAAAATGCTTCAATGTCAAGCCCAGTTCCTGATGGCACAGATCTCCGAAAAGAAAATCTGCTATCTGACTGATCATCTCTTACTGTAACAGCCTCCAGCTATGAATTAATCTAGGCAAGGGAAATCTCCTCAGGTTATGTGTATTTATTTAGTCTCACTATTTCCAGCTCTGAAGGAAACACATTCTGATTCCTTCCTCTCCCCCCCCTTTTTTTTTTTTTAAGTACATCTATAGCAAAAGTGGATGCAGTGAGTTTGAAATAATTGATTATGCCTGCTTTTGTAAGTGGGGAATTTGATGGCTGTTCCCAGTTCTTCATCTATATTCTGGTTTCTGTAAGACCAATAATGGTATGTGAAGCTTAGAGGTCATCATCAATTTTGTCACCATTGTCTTTGTTTCTATATAACTGACTTAGTGAACAGATTTTTGCTGAGGAAACTTAGTCACACTGATCCTGTACTATCAAGCACTCTGGCTAAGGTAGCTGGCATTCTGGGATGCCAATTATCTGCATTTCTGTAAATGATCTGATTCTGTGCTGGGAGGCTTCCAGACATGGAAAAATAAGCAAAATGCTTTCCAAACGATGCAGACATAATGTTGTCAAGTAACTTGCAGTACCTGGAGGCTTTTTGGAAAGTCTAAGAAAATGTGCTCAGTCCCCACTAGAGAAGGTCTGAGGAGAATGTACAAATACTGTTTGCTTTCTCAGCTTTCCTACAGAAATTCTAACTAACCAGCTTCTGTTTCTAAAATGTCAAAGACCTTCAAAAACGCTCAATCCAACAAAAAGACAGAGGAAAAGGAGGGGGGGGAGGAAGAACAAAGAATATGTATTTTCAGAATAATCCCTAGAAGAGCCATATATAATGGCTTCTTTGTCTATTTGGTATTCTTTTTTCTGTGTACTGTATTAGAAGTAGGCAGCATTACACAATTCTTAGAGGTGTGTCTTGCTTTATACCTGTTGGCTTGATACCTGTTGGTTCAGTGACTTTTGGCCTAAAGATAGATGTAGGGGTTTGTGAATTGTATAGTAAATACCATGAACATTTCACTCTTGGATATAGGTCATTTATTGAAAGGGCAGAAGTTTTGATTAAAGAGCTAGTCAGGAACAAAACAAATTCCTCTTGTACAATTAGCCAGTAAACAATTTTAAAGGATCTAATTCCTGGACTTCTAGGAAAAAAAAAAGGATAGCTTTATGTTGCAAGGGTAATAGGAAGCCAGACTAGAATGGATGTGACTTCTGAAGAGTGGCTGGTAGTTCATTTGGCTGTTTTCAGTGATTATTCCACACCTTACCCCGTTAATCTTGCAGTTTGTTGGAGCATCCTCACAAACAAATCAAGACTACCAACAGTATTGTCAGATGCTCTTAAAATTTGCTAAGTGCCTTACACAGAGCATCGCTGAGGCAATGGTTTGATTGCAAGGAAATTTGATAAAAGATTTACTCTTCTGTAAAGGTTATCAGTTGTAACCAAGGTGATGTTCCTGGTTATAATACCCTACAGTCTTACATTTTATTGGTAATACAAGTAGTTAATAAGAAACAGTCCAGAAATTTCTGAGGCTTTCAATTCGTAAAACACACATTTTCTGGAGGAGATTTTTTTTTTCTCTAGTCAGCAATGATAGTCTACTGAAACATCACAGAAGTGAATAAAACTTGTGAGTATTTTTGGATGCTTTCACATTTCTCAGTTTCTCTATCAAAGACAATAGTACCATTCGTGGGAAGGGGTACATAAGTTGGTTTTGTTCATAGGGTTTATGTTAATACAACGGTAGTTTTTTAAGAATTTTGTTGTTAGAAAAAGGGCTTGTTATTTGGAAAATAAAAATCTTACCTGCCAGGTGTCTTCCCCAAAAGGAGTAAGTGCCTTTTCTGTTCTGACTCTTAGAAGTATTTACTTTGTCAGATTGAATCTGAATGTCCTGGATAAACCAATTATTAAGTACTGAGTGTTACCAATGGCTTGAAATCCTTTCACTGGAACGAGACAGAATGTAAGCCACTTGAATTACTTTGAGACCTGATGTTATCAGAATTTTTATAACTGCTATAAGTAGTATACTTCTAAGAACAATGTAACTTTACAGGAACTTGATAGGAAATAAATATTTATTAAAAGAAGTACATAAATAAATATTTATTTACCAATTTAAGTAAGAGAAAATGTTACACCATGGGGGCAACAGTCTTGCTGTTAGCAGTCCTGACTACTTAGTGGAAAGTAAAACTAAGGCCCTGGACTCTAACTATAAGAAAATGCATGGTTTTTGGTGAGAGATTGGGACTGACAATCTTATGTCCACCTTCTAATAAAGTAATTCTTCCTACCTATGTTTTTACAAATTCTCAAGCAGAAAAGAAAGCATGAGCAGATATCAGTAAGGGGCCCTCTGGTTTAATTGGTGCTGCTTCCTATCTCTAGAAGATTTTTTTTAATTTTTTTTTTTAAACTTTGCTCAGGACTGGTACAGCTGAAAGTATATTTTCCCTTCATTCTTAAGCCTAGACTTTGAATGGAGTTTCTCTGAGACACTTTTGTAGTGAAATCGTATTCCCTACAAACACTGAAGACAAAAATAAACATCTCCGTGAACAAAAGATTGTGTGTGTTTGTAATTTTTTTAATATATACAAATTTATTATAAAAAATCTAAAGGTAGTATATTAGTTTACACTTAAAAGGTCTCAGTGTAGCAGTCTGAAAGTACAGTTTGCATCATGAGATGCTCTAAATTTTCTGTCTGATAAACTATGTTCAATTCCAGTTAAGCCTTCCTTTAAATAAAGACAACAATGCATTGTATTTAGTCAAGTGTGTAGTAACCCATTGGGACACTGCCTTCAACTCACTTCTTCCTACCTCTGTTCAAAGACATTATTAACAATTTAAAATGCTGAAAGCTTGGCAGGAAAGCTGAGGGGAAACACCTGGAAATAAAGAAACAGCAGGAATCTCAGTACAAAGATAATTTTTTTCTGTATTAAATGTTAAACGATTAATGGTAATGGACTTGTTTAAAAATTAACATTGCTAGAGTTATTTCACATTGATGACATACAGTTGATTTCAGATGAGCATCAAAAGATGTGTTTGATGCCTAGAATAGTGACACATATTGAAATGACTTCCCCAGGAATAAATTAATACTTCTTGCCTGTGAACTTATCAAATCTGATCAGAAAGTATTTTTGGTGAAAACTACTGTGGGTGCACTATATTGAAATTTTGACTGGCAGTGGTGATGATTAGATTGTGCTATGATAAATAAAATGGTAAATAAAGCTATTAAATTGTTCAGAATCCATCTCTGAATATGTTATTTGTACTGTCTAGGAGGAATTGCAAAAAATATAAGTGGGAAATTTGGGGATAAAGAGGAGACTTCAGGAATTTGATCTCAAAATGCCAAGAGGTCTCTACTAATTTAGTGGCAGAGATAATTAATTTCCTCTTTTGGCTATGATGGAAGTTGAGATATTCCTGGGAGTACTGCTTCTGCAGCAAGAAATTATGGAAGTATCCGCGCTTGCAAATTAAAGTAACGACTGAGGTAAGAAACTTTGTATATACAGCTACTCTGTTACTAAAGCAGGTTATAAAACTGTGGTCTGCGTGGATTTTCTCAGTTAATCTTCAAGCTACGCACAGTTCCTGTGTTCAGTTACCTAAATTGTCATTTGTGTCACTTTGCAGCATGAGACAGAGGTTCTACAAGGCATTCTTAAAAGAAGCTCGTTCCCTTGTAAAGACTGTCAGAGTTTAGCATTTGTGCAGCTAGTAACTCTAGTGTTGGCCATGAGTATGGGAATTCATCCCCGCTCCAGGGATGCAGTGTGTGAGGCTGATACCTCCTCAGGTGCAGAATGCTTTTAATGTCACCCAGCTAGTGTTGGGCACAGATCCCCAAGTGCAAGCAGCAAGCGTTAGGAGACTGTTGACATAATTACCAAGTTTGGTACCAGCAGAAACCCTGCCTAAACTGGCATCAGATACCAGAATGAGGCTATTGTCACTAGTTAAAGGGGTCTAATTTAGTCTTACTCGTCAATTTTATAAGAACAGAAGAGATTCAAAAGAGGAGAACAAGTTGTAAAGCCCTTTATCACCCTTTTATTAATTTATTTTCACTGTTGATTGTTTAACAAGACTGCTACACAATTATGGATCTGACGATCAAAAAAAAGAATTTCTTAAATTCCACACAAATGTTTTGGCAGCCATGGGAGATCACAGCATTCCCATGCAGATATGGGCCTGGTGCTTGGAGCTAGCTTAGGACAGCATCCAATTTTATTTTACCCTTTCTTGTCCTGAAAAAAAAAAAAAAATACAGTAGTAGAAAAGAAAATTTCTAAATTTACAGATAAAAAATGAGTATAGGAAGGCTGAGTAATGTGTAAGTGCAATCATCAGTCAGCAGCACTTCAAGTGATTTTATTTTTTTCAGGCTCACAGTTCAGCACAACACCATATTCCAACTACTTTCTGGCTCTGCTGCCACTCATACAGTGGTATGGACTGAAAACATGACTCTATTGACACCTTAGATAAATCAGTGCACAGCCCAGGGTGTTGCACAGGGCACTACCAGGCAGGCTGACGGCTCCCCTAAGTACTCCCATGAATTTCAGGCATGACCAAGGCTGTTAACCAAGTATAATGATGCTGGTACCTTAGGCAGTTGCCTGATGTGGCTGTTCAATTCAGTTTTTAAAGAAGTAATCAGTACAAAAGACAATATTAGTGTCTTATCTTTTCTTCCTTATAATTCAAGCACTAAATGCTTTAAACAACTACTGTATTTGGTTACTCTGATCTGGGTATTTTTTTTGGTGGTTGTTGTTGTTGTTGTTTTAAATTAGCAATTACAGAACTAAAGCAACCCTTAGAGAAAATTATGTGGACAGACAAACATTAAGACTTTATTTCTCCATGCCTGATGTTGTCTCACATTGGTTTACAATGTTGCACTAGGAGGTAATAGGAATTAAGAGGACTAGGGAGCAAAAGGGCGTACAGATGAACAAAATAAAAAGGTAAAATAATTGACAAAGTCAGTCAACTCTTTACTTGATTTGACTGACCCCATTCCAAAACACCTCCTTACTGAATGACCAACAGCTGTCTTTTCCATTTGAAATAGAACTGGCTTCAGTGTATCATCTGGCTTGCACTGCTGAATGGTTCTCAAGAGTCCTGACAACTCCCTTATACCTGTTTCCTCTTACAAGAACAGCTGTCAGTTGTCATCTAAACTTTTTTTTCATTTTAGCTGTTTGCTAGATGCAGTTTAACTCTCCTAGACATGAAGGGTTTTGCACTTAGAAATAATAAAGTAAATAAATAAAATAATAAATAAAGTAAATAATAAAGTAAAATAAATAAAATAATAAATACATAAAGTGCATAAAATTTTTACATCAACTGAGAAAAAAACCAACCCAGTAATTTTCTGTCTATGGTCTGAGGATTTCATGAGCTAATGCATTCCTTTTAAGGATCTTCAAAAAAGTGACTAGGATGAGCATACTTAGTACAAGTAGTGTTAGATTCACTGTGTAGAGTCTGCACTGTTGCTGTGAAATGGAAAAGGTAAAAAAATACCTTACAGGATTACTTTCAGATTATTTGATATATTTCATCTTAAAAATTAAGCTTTCAAGGCATAATGCAAAATTGCTGTTGTGCATGACTGCTGCTAGTAAATATTTATTCCATTAGAGGAAAAAAAAGTGATTATGTATTGTAGTAATTTAAAGACCCCAATCTGTGTGTTAGAGAGCTCAAAAACACTTGATGCTGTAGCAAACAACAGCAGGACACAATAAGGACTTTTAGCTATAGTTATATATAAGCAAATAACAAACAGAAACCAGCTTTGCTTGCTTTATTTCTATGGTACATATTTGAATACTTGAACACTTCCAGGGATGGGGCATCCACAGCTTCTTTGGTGTCTCACCACCTTCATTGTGAATTTTTTCTTCCTTCTGTTGAACCTACACCTACCCTCTTTCTGTTTAAGGCCATTTTCCCTTGTCTTATGACTACATGCCCTTGTAAAAAGTCTCTTCCCAGCTCTCTCGTCATCCCCTTTAGATACTAGAAGGCTGCAATTAGGTCTCCCCAAGACCTTTCTCTTCTCCAGGCTGAACAGCTCCAGCTCTCTCAGTCTGTCTTCATAGGAGAGGTGCTTCAGCCCTCTCATCATCTTCATGGCCTCCTCTGGACTTGCTCCAGCATGTTGAGGTCCTTCCTGTGCTGGGGACCCCAGAGCTGGGTGCAGTACTCCAAGTGGGGTCTCACGAGAGCCCAATAGATGGGCACAATCACCTCCCTCAACTTGCTGGCTGTGGTGCTTTTGATGCAGCCCAGGACAACTGGCTTTCTGAGCTGCAAGCATGTGCTACACATGTTGAACTTCTCATCAACTACCAGTTAAGAGACAAGGATTTTATGCACAAGTCCAGGCATATGCCATCAATGCAATTTCCTCATCCACCAAGACTGTGAGCCCATTGCAGAGGGCCACCAAGTTTGTCAGGCATGATTTGCCCTTAGTAAAGCCATGTTGGCTGTCACCAATCACCTCATTATAGCCATGCTTGGAGAATTTTAGATGACTTAAAGAAACAAAAGCCCTACACTGAGAATCCTCTTTGGACTGATGTTCTGGAGCTCCATATTTAGAAATATTACAGAAGAAAAGAGCTTGACAAACAAATGCAGAAAAAGAGATAAAGAGAAAATTCTCTTTGTGCTCTTAGAAAGTATTCATTCTGCTTGTTAATGTAGTAAACCACTAAATACCGTGTAAGCCTACATATATAGATGTTTATTTGTTTATTTAGGGCATGGAAGTTGAACTTCCGTGAGAGGAATGATACAAAAATTTTGACTAATATTAAATAACTTATTCACAGAGGATCCATTAAATAAATTTTGAAGTGATGTTTTTCTATTGAAGAAATAATTGATTCATATTAGAAGAAACTAGGAAATTTGCAAAGTATCATACCCCTTCCCAAACTGCTTACAATGCAGCTTACTTAATTTTGTGTACAAATGTCCTGAGGTGTTTTTCTTATTCCTGTCCTAAATCTGAAAAGTTTTATCAATCTTTTTATACATTGAAGGCATTTCTATACATTGGGAAATCTGAAGAGTAGATGCAATAAGAATGGAAGGCAGTTGTACCAAACTATGTCTTTCTCTTGAAAAGTATCAGGGAGGAAAAAAACAGTGATATCTGGCAGCAACAGAAAAGGGTCATTGTCCCAAGAAGTCCAATGATACCATATGCACAACACATGGCAACAAAGCAGTTTCTCCTTAATTACCCAACCTCACAATCTATCATAGCTGAGTGTTGACACTGCAGCTTGTATGAAAGGGCACATGAACATCAAAGAAAGTGTCGCTGCCCTTAAAAAACCCTTAACTGGTCTGCACATGAGGCAGCATTGACACAAAGCAGTCAGCATAAAATCTTATTGCTCTGCCAACTTAACTAATAGTTTAACTTCCTGAAAGAACAAAAACAGGGGGAAGGATACAAATGCATCGGATTAGGACTGGGTTTTTTAATTAAGTTGATCTGATTTGTATCTTGATCTAATGACTTGTTAGAATCTTGTTTTCCTCTTCTGGCACAGAGTAACTGCTCTTCTGACCCTTGAACACACTTGCAGAAGTATAAGATGCTAATTCTCCTAAAAATTGATTTTCTAACTACTTATTTAACACCAGTAGTTTAATAAGATTGGTGTTTTCTGAATTTCAGCTAATTTTTGAACGTAGTAAATAGAATTGAATTCTAAATATACAAAAGTTACCATGGCTAAATAACTAAATTCCAGTAAAGAAAGAATTTAAAGATTTAAAATTGTTATTAAAAGGAGAGAATCTTGCACCTGATTATACCTCTTCATGTTTTAAGTTTACTAAAGACTAGCAAACGTTATAGCTTAATATATTACATATTGTTAATTAACTATTCATGGTAAGTAATAAAGATACATAATTATTAATCTTTAAAGAATTTATAGGTGGAATGATGTAATTAGATACCATATGATGGTGGGTTTTTTCTCAGTGATACTGCCTAGGTATGGCAATTCAGTCACTTTTGCTTCTCCTCTTTACTCAGATGGCTGAGTTTGTAGTGAGAAGCATTTTATCTTTATCACACCAGCTGATTAAATGGACAGATTTTGCAGTGTGAAAAAACTGTGTTTTATGTTTAAATGTTTAAATGCAAGTTTAGCTTGCATTTATGTTTATGTTTAAATGCAAGTTTACTGGTTTTGCTTCCCAGTAGCATCACAGAGCTTAAAAACAGATACTAACTTTCTCTCTGACCTTACCTTAGTTATATTTTTAGAGCACTGCAGATACATTCCCACTGATTAATTATTAATGTATTATTGGACAGCATTGAATGAAGAGAGTCCTGTAAATTTCTATTTTGGTAATGACATGATTGATAATAATAATTTAAAAATTCTCCCTGTGTTACCTCTCTTTAGCACTCCTTATTTCTTCTTTTGTCATCCAAGAGTATACTTTCTTCTTCTGAAGCATGAGAGCATTATTGCTGCCTATCTGCCACATTCATTCTTGGTGCCTTTGTAAGACCTTTCAAATCTCAGTTTCTCTGGCTGGAACACTCTTCCATAAAAAGGGCAAGTATCACACCTCAGTATGGACTAACTGGTCTCTGCTTTTAAGCTTGCTGTCAGTAAATACTCAGTTGTACCTCTCCATTCTGACTCTCCATGTAACTCATTCCCTACCATATAGACTTGGTAGTGTATGGAAGGGGCTGTGAAGTGGGACAGTGCACAAATTCATGACACAGGTCAGCAGGTAGATACGCAATGAGAACAATGACCCAGATTTTGAGTGCAAACACAAAATCAGGGAAGCTGAATGTTGTAGTAGAAGTAAATAGAAGTTGTAGTAGAAAGCAGTGAGGAACATAGAACAGAGGGGCAGAAAGCTCAGCTAAGACTTTGAGTGGGGCTTTCGGAAGCCAGCACATGGATCTCACTAACATATATTTCCCTTGCTTCATTAAACAAACTCTAGAAAGAGTTCATAAATGCTTCCCCATTTCATCTCTGACTTCCATCTTTACCCTACCATCTTTGGCCCTGCATTCTCATCATCCTCATGCCCCCTAGTTCCTTACTTCACTTGGATTCTACTTCTTTTCTCAGTCCCAGCTTCCCTGCTTGTAACTCTTAGTAATTGTCCTGGTATCTGCACTGCAAAGAGAGCTGAGTATCCAGTATTTTCTGAGGGCCACCTTTTCTCCTCATTTCTTCTTTTATTTTGAGGAAGAGGTGATGAATAATTTTGGCAGGACAATTTTGGTGTTACTTCTCTTCCAACTGCCAGAGTTGCCAACTGGCCTTCTGCTTTCCCCCTTCTTTTAAGCACAGCCAAGAGCAGCAGTAAAACTATGGGCATTCCCATATGAGATTCACCCTTAGACCACAGAATCTATAACAGCACTATTTTTTTATGTTTTATATGTTGGCATTTTTCTTAAAATTCAGGGTCCTAAATTCATGCAGTTAAATGGGGATGTCATGACTTATTTTAAAAAAGGGTATTTCCAGTCCCTAGAGAAAATGTGAGCCAAATGCACTGTGAGGACAAAGAAGGAAGCAGAATTATTCCAAACTTGTATTTTTTTTTAAACCCGAAAGCTGAGGGAGCAGCATTGAGTGGTGACTTTAAAATACTTACCTTGGCGATAGTATAGGCTAGTTAAGCTATTAGGTCTTTGCTCAGTGGTCTGGGCCAGTGAGGAGGGATGCACTACTGTTTTGGATTCTGCTGAAACCCAACCAATATTCCCCTGGTCTAGCAGGATATACAGCTATTATTTGTTCTGCCACTTCCCAGAGCTAAATCTTGTTATCCATAAGCATGACTTGGTGAGCCAAAATAACCCTCTCTTTGCTAGTGACCACAAACAAATCCTGCAAGCTCAGTTCACCAAACTGCTCCAGCTCAGCATCCTCCTGGCCCAGCAGCACCCACCTGCTCCCTGGGCCAGAGTACTGTGCAGTCACCTGTGTGCCGAGGCTGGAGGAGGGAAGAGCACTGTAGTCCAAAGTGATTTGCATGCTCTGATTGTTTCTGTACAAGGAGAAAGGACACCTGTGTAACTACAGCTGCCTAAGGAATGAGAAGGAATAACAGAATTACAGAGTGGGTCAGATTGGAAGGCACCACAGTGGGTCCTGTGGTCCAACCTCCCTGCTCAAGTAGGGTCATTCTAAAGCACATGGCACAGGATTGTGTCCAGACGGTTCTTGAATATCTCCAATGAGGGAGACTCCACAACCTCTCTGGGCAACCTGTTTCAGTGTGCAGTCACCTGCATGGTAAATAAGTTCTTCCTCATATTCAGATGGAACTTCCCGTGCATCAGTTTCTGCCCATAGTCTCTCGTCCTATTGCTTGGCACCACCAAGAAGAGCCTGGCTCCGTCCTCTTGGCGTGCTCCTTTTACCTACTGTACTTATAGAGTATCCTTGTGGAGAGGCAGCCGTGAAGCTTTTACACAGGAAAATCGAAGTTATTGGAACAGAAACATTTAGCATAAGGGAAAAGAGTGTCCTTTTGAGGGGGCTTTAGTCCCACTTTTGCCCTTCACGAAGACGGGGCGAGACAGGAGCCTGTGCGCTGTCCCTGCGGGCTTTTGGTACGTCAGCGCTGCCGCTGCCTCTGTCGAGGACGTTTCTTCTCTCGCCCAGGGACGTGTTCCGGAGACCTGCACGGGGCGAGCCCGGGCTGAGCGCGGGGCCGCGGGGGAAGAGAAGGACGTGTGCCATTGTTTTCCTCTCGGAACAATTGAATCGCGGCCGCCACGCCGGCCTCGCCCCTCGGCCCGCCCGGCCCCGCCCCCGTCGGTCCCGCCACGCCCCTCGCGCGCCGCCGCCGCGCCCGTCGCGCTCGCGCTGCCGGAGGATCCGCGGCCCGCGCGGCGCTGCCGGGGCCGGGCCGGTGCGGGCGGGCGGAGGATGCGGCGGTTCGCGCGGGTGGCGCTGCTGTGCCTGGGCTGCGGCGTCTGCTCGCTGCTCTACGGCCTCAGCCAGCTCGCCCTCTCGCTGGAGCAGGAGCCCGGCGGCGGCGGCCGGGAGTGGCAGGCCCGAGACCCCGCCGTGTCCGGCGCCCGCCGGCAGGCGGGGAGCGTGGTCCGGGACGAGGCGGGGGCCGGAAGGTACCGGGCGCGGGGGCTGGGGCCGGGCGGGGGAGGCGCGGGCGGTGGTTCCCCCCGCATTCCTGCGGGGCGGGCCGGGAGGCGGGAGCGCCGGGCGCCGTCCGTGCCGCGGGCGGAGCGGGGTCGCGGCGCCCCCGGCTGTCCGGGGCCGGGCCTGGGAGGGGCTCTGGCGGGGCGGGCGGCGGTGTCTCCGTGCGCTCCCTCCCCGCGGGACAGACGCCGGAGAACAGCGGCTGGAGAAGCCTGGAACAGACCAGGGAAACTTTCCGAAGTGGCGTTGGCGGCGGCCAATGCCGCCCCCCTGCGCGTCCCTGCCGCTCAGAGCCCGTCCCTGGCCGCTACTGGTGGGACAGGGCGGAAGAGTGCGTTTCCTTTTTCCAAGCGAAGACAATCTCAGGGTGCTCCTTCAGCTCTGAAACTTGGTAACTATAGGGATAGCAAATATAACTTCATTGAAGCAGAACTTTTTATGGGATACCTTAATAGAGTCAGTCTTCTCACAGAGACTGGCGAGTTCAGTTTTGCAGTTAAAGGAGTGTAAATCTAAGCATTTCACACTCTGCGGAACCACGTTGTTCTGTTCCCTGCCTCTTATCACCAGAAATTTTTATGTGGTCAAGAAGTAAGTAAGATTATGGAATGAAAATTACTAGTTTTCCTTTAGGTTATATTTTCATAAGGATCACCAGTGGCAATGGGAATCCTAATGCCAGGAGAAGAGGAGCGACAAGGAATCTGTTACTGAAGCTGAAGGAGAAATTCGGGCAGGCCTTTCTGGGCCAGCCTGCCTTTAGCTCTGCTTAGATTCTAAAGCAGTTTAAAACAATGTGCATTTGATGGTTTGGATGGTCACTCCTTCCTAATGCTGCATAAGCTCTGGCGCCCCCCACCACTTATACTTCTTGTGCTTGACTGAGCACACAAATGAGTCGAGCTGGCATGTTGACCTGCCTGAAAACCACCTAATTTTTGGCTAGCTCAGTGCTTTGAATTGCCTCATCACATAATTATGAAAGTGTCAGTGCTGGTGCAAAGGAATGATGAAGGACGATAGGATGACAAGCACTTAATAATCCTAAAACACTACAAAACAGCATTCTTAATTACCAGGGGTGGCGTCAGCTGAAATGCGAAACCCAACTTTTGACTGGAGTAACTACTTCAGAGAATTTTTTTTCCCCGTTCTTTTGCTTTTGTTCAAATTAATACAGATTATGACTTGAAAAAATCGTGAAGATGATTGTACCTTATTTCTAGTTCATGATTAAAAACTCATTGTGAACAGTTGAAATCTATTGGTTCTAAGGAACATTAACTGAAATAAAAGAGTTACCTTTGACATTTTTAAATAAGATTTTATTGGTTTAATAAATCAGTTTTAATAGAAATACAAGGAAAAAACATATGTATGATATTTGTTTTACTAAGGAAAACATGCAGTTTACATGAAGAAAGCTTTTATTAAGTTGAAAAAAGATGATAATCTAAATAATTTTACTAAACATTGAAATGCCTTCAGGTGCATCATGCTCCTGGTTAACAAAAGAAGAACCAAGTTCATTTTAAAAGCTATAGTGTTTCAGTATTTGTACCAAAGTGTAGTTTTTAAATCAAAGATATGGGTGGGGAAGAACCCCAACAATGTGCAAGAAACTTCTTGCTGCAGTGATGTCAGGTGAGATATAAATCTGCTCTGTGTTGCAAAGTAGACGAGTTTTACAAACTGAGAAAGTTCTTTTCTTGAGGTCTCAAGCGCCACAAATAATTCCTGTGTATAGTATCATGAGGGTATATCTCCTTGCAGAATCACTGTCTGTTGTCACTTTTGTGGGATTTCTTTACCTGTAGACTGCTGTCAAACTGAAGGCTCAGGAAGTACTCTGTTGTAAGTTACTGAAACATGCTGTTTGTGCAAACAGTGTGTGCAAAATCTAGTTGAGAGTCAGTCTCTTAAAACAGTCCCTAAAAGGCTTTTGTTTAAGGAAAAATTCTGTCCAACGGCAGTTAAGAAATACCCCACTGAATATTCCCATAGATGCATGTTTCATTTATTCTAAAGTATTAAGCTACATTACATTCACTTGTGTAAGTAATACATGCGCATCTTAGTGAATGTATTGGTGTCTTTCATCGAATAGAATCATAGGATCGTAAAATCAGATGGGTTGGAAAGGACCTCTGAGATCATCAAGTCCAACCCTTGATCCACTTTTTTTTTTAATATTTCAGCTATTTCTTCAGTGGAGAGAGAGCACAATGGCCATATGGCTGTTATATGCCCACTTCTGACTGTCTTGTGATTGTATAATATTCTGAAGGGTCCATAACCTTATAGAAAAAATTGTGTTCAGATAACCTTCTAATCCTTCTAAAGTTTAATGTTTTATATGCATTAATAGTAACTTTCATAAATGGGTTTCTTCAGCTGTTTTCTTGGACAGCTTTAAAATAAACTTCAACAAAGCAAGTTAAACTATCATCTAAAGGCATTTATGCACTCAGCAGTGTTTTTCTTTTCTCTTTAGCGAAGAAGGGTTTTCTTTTTCTGAATAATCTGGTTTAGTATATCCCATAAGGGCAGAAAGAACTTGATCATGCTCTGGGATGGAGGATAGGGAAGTTGAATTTTCTGTCCATTTTCAGAACATGCAAACATGAAAACTGCAAGCTTTGAATCAGGCTTTGGAATACCACACCTGGAAGAGTTTAGCAATAGTGAAGACGTATTTAAGTAGAAAATAATTGAAAAGGAAGTACCACGTTGAAACTAGAATTACAGGTTAAGGCATGATCCTCCAATAAACATAATAATTCAGGGGAACTTGTTGAGTAATCAGTTTAGTAAGGAGCTGTTTGTTTAAAACGCTAATCTAGCCTGAGGAACAGGAGGACTGAAAACTAAAGGCTTATATCTTGGAACTTGGTATAAACAGTTGAAAAACATTTTAAGAATTTAATAACAAATTAAGTTTGGGTTTTAGCTGTCCAATGAAGGTAAATTGTCCTATTGATTATTCATTCTATTGTGAAAAGTAGTAATGAATAGTCAGTACTGTCATAAATAATAGCTAGTTGAGCAGTGGATCTGAACATGAAAAAGATGAAAGCATATTGGCATTTCTACTTCCAGAAAGTACAAAATCAATCAAAAGGCAGTATATGTAGTCAGCCTTTTTTTCGTTCCTATTATGATTTATGGATGAAGAAGGTGGCTGAGAAAAAAAAAAGAAATATAAATAAAAAAACCCAACCAAAGTGCATAAATATGTACTTGCTACAATATGTTATTAAATAGTGCTGTAATCTGCTGTCTGTGGAGTATCCTTTCAAGTCAGTCTTTTTCCACATGCTTTCAGATGAGTTAATTAGCAGACTGAGAAGTGAACCTTCAGTTAATTTTATCAATATTGCCACTTCAGTTAGGCAGATAATGTTCATCTATTCAGGGCCAAAAAAGTGCTATTGCAATGGCAAGTCTGAGAAATAGAGAACGGATCAATCTGTTGTCACTTCTGTGATGTTAACGAGGTCAATGAATTTGACTCTATTCAAATGAAACAATTTTCCATTGTGCTGTAATTTAGCATTTTTGCAGCTGGCTGCACTGTTCTGTGGTGTGTTACCCAGATATCTAACTGTATCAGTCTCTTGCTCTCTTAACTATCCAGGCAACGGCAGAGTTAAGTGTATTATAGTGCATGGATAAGTGTAGAAAGTATATCCACAAGCTTAGTAGAAGAGAGTGGCTGTGACAGGTAGTTGGTTCTTTCCTAGGCCTGTGCACAGCTGGTTTTGTCTGTATGAAAGCTTAACAAGCAGTTTCACCAGTATGCTTCTCAGCTGTTCTCATGTCTTGAGAAATTGGTCCAGAAACTAAGAATTTCAAACTTTGAGTTTAACTTCAAATCAGTCAGTGTTTCATCCTTTTAAGTTGAAAATTCATTAAAAAAATCTGCTGAATTTTTCAAGCAGTTGACTAGCAAATGTTATTTTACATAGAAATATTATAAATTAATGAAACGTTATTGAGATTTTTCCAGTTAAAAAGTTTGTGTCAGACATCTAACATTGCTTTTACTGTCTCCTGTGTAATAAAGCCATTGCCTCTATGACAAAATATGTCATGACAATTTGTGATATTGCTGCAAATGTTCAGGAAACGCTATTGAGAAGAATCAGAAATTCTCAGTGTATTTGGGAGTTGCATTGAGCATTTCATCATCCCAGATTTTTATTCCTTAGTAATTATGAACAAGAAGGAACTAAAAAATGCTGCTTTCCTGTTTTGCCGCATGTTGTGGCTTATGCCACAACAAAGACAGCAGGAAAGATACCAGTCTGTCTCTCTTGATTGATTCATGCAGTTGATCAGATCTGGGCTGCTAATGCAATACTGACAAG
Organism: Pyrocephalus nanus; assembly: GCA_038380795.1. Taxonomy (NCBI): domain Eukaryota; kingdom Metazoa; phylum Chordata; class Aves; order Passeriformes; family Tyrannidae; genus Pyrocephalus; species Pyrocephalus nanus. The sequence goes on along the minus strand of CM076262.1, from coordinate 4,832,016 downwards.
AACATAGTCATGGCTGCAACCCTCACCACTGAGACGTTCTACTAAATTTGCTGTGAAGTTACAGTGGTATAAAAGATGCCACATGGATTGAAAAGTATTCTTTAAACTATCATCTCCATTAGGAGATTACCACTGATGGTTGTGGAACTCCTTATGGTTAAAACTTTACTCACCTGAGCACAGGGCCTTAATTTTCATGACTGCTACTTGTGCATTGCTGTGTATTTTGCACAATAATTTTAAATTGTCCTTTAATTCTGAAAAGTTTTCAAATCACAATACAGAAACCTATGTCTGCAGTAGTAAAATTTTTACTATCCAGTGATGTTGAAGCTAAAGTACCTGATAAAGGCAGTTATGACACACCTTGTTGCTTAAAGGAGAGATTCGTCGAATTGGCAAACAGATCACTGAGAATGCTTATCTGTCACACCAGTGATTTTTGAAACTTCATATTTTTTCATTTTTATATTTTTGACAGTGGTAGGTGTTAGGAGTTGTCCACCTTGGTAGAGTGATGGAGGCAAGGCTGCTGCATTTCTGTGTTCCTGGCTCCAGCCTGCTGAGCATTTATTCCTAATGGTAACGTATGCTCTTAGTGCATACATACATGGCTGGTCACAGAGATCAGTTTAGAGAAAACAGCACTTACACAAGACAAGTCCTGATCCTGTTCCCTTCTCTGGCTGATCAGTGTGAAAGGCTTTGGTGAAAACTATATTAATGTGTTTAATATGGATCCCTCCAGTAACTGGTCTTAGACACTTGGTCTATCCAGGAACTGCCTCCTGGTCCTCTCATTTCCTCTGTTGCTAGCTTGGGTGTGCAAACCCATGAGCCTTGCAGCCCCAATTCAGTTGCTGGTACTCACACCCTCTTGGATGTGCACACACATATACAGATGAATACAGTATGGATCTTTCCAGTTACTGGCCTTAGCCTTGTGGCAGCTGGCCACAGGATTGCCTCATGTAAAGGAGTCTCTCAGATAGCTGGCCCTGACCTATAGCCTTAAAGTTAGCCAACCCTCAAACCCCGGGTGGCTGGCTTAGGCCTTCTGGTACTTCCAGTAGCCATCCCTCAGACCCTAATCTCTTGTGGCTGAGTAAGAGAGAGGTTCTTTCAGTAGCTCAGACCCTCTGTTCTCTGCAGAGCCTGGCCCAGTCTTGGGGCCAGATGTCTGACATCTGTCTCCCAAGCCTCTTGCTCTACTAGGAGGCTAGTCTTGTTGCTACTGGATACATGCACCAGCATGCACACACCTACGTGCTACATGCAGACATGTCTCTCCAGTTCCGGCACTGCAGGCTTGTGGGCCCCTATGATCTGTGGCCATCTCTTCATTTGCAGGCACTTTGACTTGTGTACATGCACATGGAGCAGAGCCACTCCTGTCACCCAGGAAAACAGAAACTGAGTTTAATAAGGAGACTGGTGATCAGGCACACAACATGGCTCATCATATTGACTGGCAACCTGTTCTCATGTGACTAGACCCTCCTATTTTCTCACTGTTTTTTGCTTCTCATTCTTCCCTAGTCCACCTTGATCCCACAGTGAGACCCCCACCCCTGCAGGCAGTAGTCCCATTAGACAGTCGGTGAGGTACTCTCGAAAGTCTTTCTGGTTGTCTCATGTGGTGGAACTTATGCCCGGTTCATGGGCTCACTGCTCCCCTGAATTGGGTCTGGTTCACGGTGCTCCATGTGCCTGGGTTGGATTGCTGTGTTTCACCTGACATTATTTTCTGCTTTCTCTTTGTGGAGACTGGCCTTTAATCATGTAACTATAATAGATGTGAGCAAAATATCCCTCCCTAGTGCTGAAGGTGACCATTCCTGTTTGACTAGTAAACTTGCTGAAGTAATAATGAATGTGCTGTTTGATGAACAGATACAATACATCTCCCTGGCTTTGTAAAGCAATTGTTTGTAGTTTAAGCTTTCCTCAGATTTTGTTACAAATAAAAAATTATCTTCATAAGTGGCATTTGAAATGATCTTATTGTGAATAACAAGAAGAAAATGCTGTCCATTTGTATGCAAAAACCTATGGTCAATTGAGAGAGACTTCTGTTGAAAGGAAAATAGTCTTGATCTAACATGAAGTAAATTACAAACATACATATCTTAGTAATGTTTTGGTTTTAAATGTGAAATTTATGACTCAAATCCCACTCTGATAATCTTATTGTTGTGCTGAATGGAACATTGGAGAGGCCTAATGTGTCAGAGAAATGACTTAGGCGTTACTTTAAACTTTTCTCTTGCCTTGGTAGTTTGGGTAGAATAATAGCTCAAGACAGCTTAGAAAACTGTTGTTGACACCTGGAAGAGGAATCCCCTGTAATAATAAGATGACAATAATCTTCCAAACCAGAAAACTGTTTTTGAGAGATTGTCTGTTAATTTATTCTACAAGTAGTGAGAAACAGTACTTCAAAAAGGTACACAGTAGAGATTGTAAAGATTGTTCTTCATATAAGTGCAAGGTCCTAATGTGCCTTGAAGTTTTTAAAAAACTTCAAAACCCACAAAGATTGATACAAGAAAGAATCTTGCGGAGTGGTTGTATACCACTGTGGTTTTATACCATTCAGTTTGGTAAAGACAAGTGCAGATATCTTAGTCTATTTTCATTTCTTTTTACCTAGTTATTTGTTTGTGGTGAGCATTCTTAAGCCATGACATAAAATTACTTGAAAAAATGTAACTACAGAATACAAGGATTTCCTGTGATCTCTACCAAAGAACTGCATCACCACCACCCACACTGGCACATAATGAGGCTTTATGAAACTGTGTCTATCAAGTTGTTTTTCTCAAGTGTTATAAAAAGAAGAAATTACACAGCTTGCCATTTTCTGATGCTACCTTGATCTATTATTTGCAAAACATTGGCCTTTACAGATTCCAGATGACACTACCAAGATGATGCTGATTCATTCAAACCTGCAAAGCTGAATTCTAGAAGAGGTCTGAGCTATAGTCCTTAAATATCTTTTCATCAGCAGCTTATGTGTTGGTTTTCTTCTTGCACATGTCTTTCATTCACAGATATTAACTTTCACAGGAGAATAAGCACTACTGGCTTTGTGTCACCAGAGCAGAGAGCAGAGGTCATGCATCCTATCCCTTGCTTTACAATATTCTGCTTGCTCATTGCAGATCTTCAATCTTGATGCTGATTTTCTCACCAGAACCTTTGACAATATGCTGCTATTTCTATTTTTAAATATTTCCTGTATTGCTGTTGCAGAAATGTAGTGGTAAACTAGTAAACCCTGCTTTTTTAGTTGTCAGTGTAGCACAAGTCAATAAATTATTGTCTTGCTATTAGTATGGAGAAAAAAAACTTGCCAAATGTGGTGATTATTTCTGTATTGCATTGACCTTTTGTTATGAAACAGTGGAATTCCTTAGTGCTGCAAAGCCCTATTTTTTATTAAATATCAGATTTGCAGGTTTGCACTGAATAGAGTCATGGATGAACAGGAATTGTGTTAAATGGACTTGTAACTTTGAAAATGAGAAGTTACAGTTGCTCCTCTGCTATTGAAGAGGTGAAGGAGTTCTTTCTAGCCGAAAGTGTTGCAATTTGCTCTGTTACCTGTGGGACTTAATTTGAGAACAGAGAAGGACCCTCAAAAATCACAGCCCCTCTGTGAAAATACGTGAAGAGGAAAGGCTAAAGGATGGGACCATTCTTCCTTAAAAAAATCCTCCTGTTTAGCCTCTAATACTTCTTCCTTTGTATTCAAGTTGCATTGCATAGACAGTTTTCTGCCAAGTAATTAACTATTCAAGTTGTGCATTAGACAGAAAATAATCCATTTAACTCTGCCATAAAATCAGTAACATTTATATAGGTTATTTTTGTCTTATTCTGTTAGGTGTAAGAATTTGTCTGTATCTTTCTGGAATTCCTATTGGATGCTGCCCTCTGATGTTTGTGGAATGAACTGCTTTTGGGAAGCTGCTTTTAGGTAGGATCTGTTATTAAATAGTACTTTATTATTTGATTGCAGAGAGGTGTAGCTACTATTTAGCAAGGTGACAAAGCAAAATATTTTGATTGCTTCACATGCATTTCACCTGCTTATATTGCGGTTTCCTTTAGCTGGGTTTTTCCTGTTACATTATGTTTTTAAAATTGTAGATCCAACTGTTACTACAAAGAGTAGATTTTTTCAATTGTGTTGCTTCGTTGAATAGAAAATTGCTAAGATCTGTTAAAAGCCTGCCCAAATATAGTCTGAAAAGTTAATGATAAATTATTTTCCCAAAATAAAACTTGCACAGTAATACCCATGATGTAACTTGCAATAAAAACTGGCAGATATGCTTACCAGTTAAGTTCGGTTTTTTTTTATTCAAGTTACATGTTTTGTAGAATTTGAGGAGAGTACTTCATTCAAAAGCACTGAAACAACATTTTAGAATGTTAAGATACAGTATGTTAAAGCATAGACTGTGCCCTTAAAGTTGCATCTTTGAAAGTAAGTTTAAATGTCTTGATGTGGTGGTTCATATGCTTTAGGCTGACAGATTACAGAAGTAGCTTGAAAAGAAATAAGCTTCCTGATTTTCTAACCTGCGTAGTTCTCTTCATTGTATAAATAAAATATAAGTCAATTTTTCTTTATTTAAAATTTTGCTGATCATCCTTTCAGATCAGCAGTTTACCTTTTCTTCTTAGTATGAGGCTTGACTATTTCTAGGGAAGCAAAGAAGAAAGTTTAACTTCACAAAGACTTAATGTGTTTTTGAAAATTTTGATTGTGGGAAAGACTTTAGTTCTCCTGTTCCTGTATTCTCTGCTTGTGTGTTCTCGGTGCTGTTTAAGATCATGAGTTGCCAAGAAGTTCCTTAAAGAGATGGCTTATATTGATTTTTAGTCTGTTAATGAATTGTACCTGTAATTTGGGACTGCTGAGTTTATCTAGCTGCCATTGGTAGCTAGTGTGTCAATCCATAGTGATTCACCTGACTTTGTTAGGCAGATTTATCTGTCTGAATGGACTGAATTAACTTTTTTTTTTCCTTAAAGGTTAGCTTTTGGGAGTTTAGCTTTATGAAGTTTATCATAGTGGAGTAAATCAAATGTCAGTGCTGTCATGGCTGAGGGTGTAGGGGCTTAGCTTATGCTAAGGGACAGGATGTGATTGTAAGCTTCGTTTAGTTCTTAGACATCTGAGCCAGTCTAACTCTTGAGTATTGCTGAAAGAGGAGAGGGCCTTGCTGTCTTCTAACATGGTTAGAAGATGATAATGTCCATGAACTCTCCACAATACATTCAATGTAAGGCACTAAAATAGCGGAAAACTTCCTTTCTGGATTTTCTGTCAGGCTTGAGACAAGTGGGACCTTGGAACCAGAAGTGGAAAACCCCATGCAGTTTATTTACATGTACCTTAAACCGGAACTTGTATTATCTTTTTGAGAATGCCATATGTGGCTGGGAAGACAAGTCAAAGTATGCATTGATTATGACATTACTGGATGAGTCCACTTCCATGATGAAACAATTGCTATGGTGACCCCCTAATATTTGCAGAATTTTGTGTTCAACATTTCACTTTGAAATTGAAAGAAAAAAGCTTCTTAAATGAGTAAAGGGGGAGTGGTGTTCAGATTAATAATTTCAGATTGAGTTGGATTATTTTATCAATATATTACTATTAAATTAATCCGCTTATGTTGTGCTGATTCTGGTGCTTGTTGAATTCCTCAGTGAGATGCTGTAACTTCAGAGTGTGTCAACATGCTTCCCCCAAACTTATTCTTACTTTGTTTAATGAGTTCAGTTGATGTTGGAGAGATGCAGTGAGTTTGTGTAAGAGAAGAAGTGGGGAAGATGGCAGAGAGAAGGAGAAAGAGTTCTGTTTAACTCTCAGACAAAGAATGTTCATTGTACTAGGTGCACTGAGAAGCTGAGGGGTACTTCAGATGTGATACTTCGTAGTTCTCAAGTTTGCAGTAGGATTTCTGGAGGAAAAGGAGTGAACTTACTTGCATGCAAGTTTATTAACCACAGCAAGTGAAGTCTAGCATTCTTTTTTCTGAGATTGTATCTGTAGGGCCACTGGAAGATTATGTATGAAGATAAAGCCTCTTGAAAGCTTTCTCTGTAAAGAGTCAACATTTTGGTTCTGAATTGGGTATCTTCTGAAATGGAAAGGAATGGCTGTCCTACCATAAGAATGTCTTTATTTCAAATAATTTCATCCTGGGTTGACTAAACCTTTGTGTTCATCATAGGTGTGATTGTTGTAGTGAGGTACAGAATAAAGCTAGACTATAAAGAGTCTATGATAGGGAGAGGGATATGAGAAAAACCTGAGAGTTACATATCTGATTGAAATCAAGGATAGCTAATTCCACTGCTTATAAACATGCCAACAAAATAATGGGAATCCCAATGAATTTGCTTGCAATAGAAATGGCAGAGCCTGGTCACTGAAATGCACTAGTACATATCTTTAATCTATTTGGCCTGATTTAATCCATAAAAAGAGAACAGCACTGTTTAACCAGATCATAAATCAGTTTGTGTATGGAGTTTCTGATGTTCTATTCTTGCTGTTTCAAAAAATTAACCAAATGGATTTGTTTAGAAAAGCAGATCATAGAGCTAGAATATCTTTGCCAATAGTACAGTTATAAAATTTATCTCAGTGCTAGAATGTCTCCTTTCCATTTCCAGTGAAGCTCTTAAAATGTTGGGAGATAGTCCTTCAGCTTTTTGATTTTTAAGCCTTTTTGTCAAAAAAACGTAGCTTGTTATTTCTCTGTTTCTAACTTGAAACTCCAGTGAGCTGAGTTAATCAGTATAAGATCAATTGCTTATTCTGTATGTGGGAAGAATTTTGTAGCTATTCTGCCCCCACATTTTTTATGACCATCTTGATTATCAACTTTATTGAGAGAGAATGAAAGTCTTATGTTTTGCTTCTGGCACAGAGTATTTGTTAGCTTTCACACTTAGAGAGGAAGCGTGAGATACTATTCCATACAGTGGTATAGATTTTATCAAAATTTAAAAAATGCTGATAAAGGTAACAGGCTCAAGTTCTGCATGGTCTAGATGATGCATATCTTTTCTAGTACACCTTTCAAGGTGCTCAGTGTCATCTAACTGGAATGGCCGCCTATTTCCTACTGGTACTGATTAAGGAGAAATTATTAGGGTTATTACTATGGCTACCTGACCATCCTGATTTCAGTTGTTGCATGTTGACTCTAAGTGGGTTTTAACTTGTGTTGCTTGCTAAAAAAAGAAAGTTTCACTAATTTTCGAGTATATTGAGGCTCTCATGGTGTGGATATAGTGAGATGAATTGTGACAGTCCTGAAAAAAAGGGATTTCTCTAGTCTAGCTAGCTCATCAGAGGATAAGACTTCATATTTTAATAGTCAATCTGAAATTATTAATATACTGTAACTTCATACCTAATCTACTGAGTTGACAATTGAATAGATTACATTTGGATGTCATATGCAGTCATATCAGTGGTCATATGCAGTGGTATCATTAGCATACTTCTACAAAATAAGCTCTGATTATGACATGTTTTTAATTCAGCACAGTAGCAGAAAGTTAAGCTGAGCAAAAACTAGAATTTTCCTCACTTTAAACTCCAAATAATGTCTGTACTTACCTTCATCCTACTTCTAATAAGTGTGGGAATGATTTAACAGCTGCATTTTATTCAGTGTAGGCTTTGCTACCTTTTTACTTCCATACTAATTGTGGAAAACACCTCTATGGGTAAAATATTTGCACAGATAATGTGGTTGGCTCTTTATACTGAAGAAGAAAACACATTTGCAGGAGGCTTCTGTTTGTTCTTTTAGTAAGTGTAAACAACTTTAACACAGCTGAGCCTGACAACCTAGTTCATTTGGTTAAATATCAAAGAAACATAGTTTAATGGTGTTAGGGAAGGACTGAGAGACTTTATTAAGCGACCTTGTTTAAGAAGCTGAATACTGGATACCTCACATGTTATAGACCATACAGAGAAAAGATCAAAGAAAAGCAAGGCTGCTGTAGCTTTTTCAGAACAAGTGTAGAAAAACTTTTGTGTAACCTACAAAATAATTCTTAATTTTTTTGTATGTAACAGAGTGGTGGTACATAAAAAACTAGAGGAGCAAGTTAGGATGATGGCAATTTTCTCAAAAAGTGATAAATATTTTTACATGGTTCAAAACTCATTCGATTAGGTTCAAAATGGTAATTCCTCTATGAATGGACCAGAGTAAAATTTAAAAGGACAACTGAGGTCAATTTATTGCTTCAGTTCTTCATACAACTCTGCTCTGGATGCTCATCTTTCCTTCCTTGGCTCCCACAGACATGTTAAGGCAATAGGAGAGGACAGCTTGATTACCAGTGTATTTGTGCAGGGAGCTTCATGTTGACCCCTAGGCATGTTATTGCTAGTACATCAGCACATGAAGAAAACAGGAACCCTAATGCATCAAGTTTGTAACAAAAGTGAGGTGGACTGTGGCTACTTTTTGCCTTTCCTTAATAACAGTGTGTCTATACTTGAATGTAGCTTAAGAAAAGGGGGAAAAATTGGCCTGTTTGCACTGACACTTCTTTGAAGGTACCCAGGTCACGCTGTAACGCCCTGGCTGCTCTGAAAGGCAACAGTGTATGTGTGCAGCACAAGGAGCTGTTGTACTGTGACCTCACTAAAGCAGAGTGGGATTGGGATAGGTTTAATGATCACAAATCAGATTCAGTCATGTACAAGGTGTTCCTGTGTTCTTCACGTGCTATGTGAGAATAGGAGAACCCTACCTTAAAGAAATGCAAGTGACCCCCACTGTGGTACCTTGTGTCAAATTTAGAGGACAGAGCTAAGACTTTTGTGGGGCTGGTGGGTATTTTAGTGTCAATAAAATTTGGGTTGTTTATTTTTTTTGGTATTTTATTTTTTTCCAAGAAGTTCAGCAGGGATGCAGTGAAGGTTCTAGAAGAGTAACCCCTGTCAAAACATACCTCTGTAGCTTACTACCAACTTACAGCTTCATAATTGTAATTGACCTAGAAAAGCTAATTTAATATACAATGCATCATGGTAAACACCTTTAAATAGAAGGCAGTGTCTTGACAGATAGGCTCTGGAAAACCTTGTTGTAGCAGATTTATTGAGCATATCCAGCTCTGTTCCTCTCAGAGGTTATTAACTCCTAAGCAGAATTAATCACTATAGAATGAAGGTCTTCACTTGACACAGAAATACTTCAGGGCAAGGCTTCTACCTCGCCTTATGCTGCTGATGAGCAGCATGTTTTAAAGTTTTTGTTTCGTTCTCACAGTGTCCAAGCAGATTGTTTTAAATGTTTTCTAAACTCATGGGAGTATGTGTGGACCTCTGTCTCAAGTACTTTATTTCATTTTTTTTTACTATCCCTACCCCTCATGTGTAATTAGCACCCCCAAACAAATGAAGTTCTCTTATTTGTCCCTAAAGACTGGAATCCTGTCATGGCATTCAGGTCAGTGTCTTCTATTGAGTTACAGCTGCATTCTTTCTTTTTCACTTAAATTACCAGAAGTTTCTCTTTCTCTACAGGAGATAGGACTCCCACGTTATTGGAGATCTTTTTTTTTTTCTTTAGAAATTAGGGCTGTCAAGTTTTCTCTGTTAGTCTATCCAAAATACCTACTAAAATACACTTTGTATTTCACTCTATTGTTGCTTTTTCTGGCTTCTCCACTAAGTTCTCCCACACCAAAAGAACAGGCTGTTAGTAATTAGAAATGTGCATATAAAAATCTACATTTGTATTTTTTGTGTTTTCCACATTGCCTTTCAAAAACTTTTTTGAAAGTATGTCACTTTTGAAAGTGTCTTAACCCTTTCAGGACCTGTATTTGAGGTTCAATAAGGGTTCATATCAGAGCTATGATACTCTGATACCAAACTGGCTCAGGTTCAGACAAGTTACTGTTCTTGTAAAATAAATTTTATTTTGTTCATTGCCAACTCAGCTACTGAACTGCTAAGAAAATTTTATTGCCAAAAGGTCTTATGTCACTTTGTCATACCAGATACCAGGATGTCTAAATGAACATGTTTCTCCTTTTCCTGGCTACTGGTGAGGTAGTTGCATGGAGAAAGATGGGGAGAAGAGTTATAGAGGCTGGAAAATTCAGAAAGGATAAGTAGAGAAGGGAGCAGTTGAAGGCAGATAATTTTGAAAGGAATTAGGGGAAAGACCAAAGCCATGTAGACATAATATTGAAGAAGAGAGTGACACAAGTCATGGAATAGATAATTGTCTCTTTGGGTGGGACATGCTCATATTAAAGGTGAGACTGCAGAGCTCAAGTTGATAAGCTCTGCAGGACAATTTATATTTTATGCTGCCTCTCGTGTCAGGAAGAAGAAAAAGTGATGAAAGATACTCCCAGCCGAGTGTTAGCAGTAAGTAGTTAGTGTCTCTGGATGAAGGATAGGCTTTCCCTCTGGGAGTGGAGGGAGGTGTATTTGCAGGGAGAAGAGCAGCACTGAGGCCTGGTTACTGAAAAGGCAGCTGTGGTTCTCAGTGGTCTGTATTCACTAAAGAATGTCTCTTCTCACTAAAGGAGTCTGCAGTAAGAACCACAACTCTGCAGTCTCATAACTTCTGCCTTAATGTGTTTCTGAGATCTAATATGTCTCATCATCTTTGTAGTGGATAGTCCCCAGAGGGAATGGTGGCCTGTTCTTTCCAACAGTTTCTTGCTCCATCTGCTTGAGGAATAAAACTTTGTTGTGAACTTACAGACCTGAGTCTGGCTGTTCCCTGTGTTGTACACACTGAAATTCAGTTGTTGTTAGTTCTTTCTAATTTTTTTTTTTGCCTTTAAAAATTATTTTTAAGCACACATTTAAAAAATTGAGTCAAATTCACATAGCAGAGATTGTGTGAACAAAGCAACTGTAAAAGCATTTTAATACGATCAGTCATTTTTTTATTGTGTGGCTTGAAATGTTCTTTTATTCACAGATGTCACTAGATGTAGCAATAATAAAATACAGTCTTGGAATCCCAGTAGGTTTTAGAAATGCTTTGGCATAATCTTTGTCATACCTTATTCATGGAAAGCCATGTGTTACACTTGGTTCAGGAGCTTGGCTTGCAGCTATGCTGTTTGTGTTCATTTTGCCCTTATGTATAACATGACCTTGTAATATCACTGTAGGTTCACATGACTTCAGGGCTTAATTATTGTAATTCCCCTTTCAGTGGATTAGTGATGAAGCTAATCTGCTGCTTGCAGCTTGTTCACACTGCAGCAGTGTACTTACTTGTGGGTTTCAATTGCCCTCATCATATTCAGCTTGCATTGTGTCTTTTACATTATTACTTACTACATGGTGTTTACTACAAGCTAATGTTTAAATTAGCTTTATGGATAAAAGTCTTGGTTACATTTCAAGATTTCTTTTGTGTATGTTAATCTAAACTAATTTTTCAGATTTTGCTGCAAGACTTAAAAAAGCTTTCAATCTGCAGATTAAACCATCTGAATATAGAGGTCTGCATATTGGTGCCTATGTCAAGTAGGTCTTAAACAGTCACAGAGCACAGAAGATGATCCATGTGACCAGCAATTTGGTGGCTGAGAAGTAAATAGTTGGTATTAATTAAGAAGCACTTGCATATCCTAGAAATCTCATTAGGACTAGTAGATACAACATCATCTTGGAAACACCCAGACCTTTTGGCACCTGGAGATCAGGTGGGATATTCTAGAGCTTATTAAATGGCACTGCACCTATGTTAAAAATTGATTCAAGCCTTAGATGTTTACTTTGAAATAAGATGAATTACTGTCTGTACTCTATAACCTGCTCACTAGATCTCTGTTGGCTTTGATGAGACTTTGGACACAGTCTCATATTAGCATCTTCCTTTATGTGCCCTGTTTTGGATCTGAATCCGACCTATGAGGTCTATCGTCCATGGGATTTTTAATAATACCCCAAGCCTTGAGTTAAGAGTGGCTGCATGTTTTAATTAAAATTTCGTTAATCTTAAATCCCTGGGATACTGTATGTTTTTTGGTTCCATAGCATTAAATTCTTTCAAAACTCAGAATGTTTTTTAAATGTAGCAATTATTTATGGCACTAAAATTCAGCAGTTTTAGAGTGATAACTTTGCCTATGTTTTGCCACATGTAACTGAAAATAATGTATGCTGCTCTTCTGTGCCTTAAAGAAAGAAAGGCATATTTACATACTATCTATTGTCAATTTAAAGAAAACTTGTATGTATCTACGTAGTTACATAAATTGGGTGGAGATTTTGCTAAGAGTCACATCTGTTAATTTCTGTTTTGAAGTGTCTCTCCTTTGACAAGAGTGCGTGGTTTGTCAAGCATTTCTCTATTGTTACTAATTTAGGAAAGCATTTTCTAACTTGAGTATAAGTTTTGTCTGCATAATTTGGCATTAAACTTGTAATTTAAACCTTCAGATACTCTTACTTCTGTTAGCCCCCCTCTTCCCATAGTCTGTGCAAATAGCTCAACTGCATGTTGCTTTGAAGATGGGCTTTGAGTTGATGTATGTTTAAAACCTTTGAAAGCTTTTCTGACTAATTAAATATATGAAACCCAGGAGAATATGGTTTTAGGTTTAGTATGCCCACTGTTTGCCACCAAGTTAATGATATTTACCTGATGATCATTTTAGCCTATTATATTAAAGTAATGAAATAACTTTTAAGTGTACACTATAAAAGACATTCCAAGCACTTCACACTGTAACTGTTGCACAGGATTCTTCGGGAGTAAAGGGTTTCCAAGTCCCCACACCTTGCAGTGATTAAGCCTCAAGGCACATGGACAGTGCATGTGGTCAGTGTACCTGAGGGATTTTCCAGAACCACTAAGCATTCCACAATACAAAGCCATCTGAGCGCTTAGTTTCCTGCCTCTTCCAACTCATGTTGTACTCCTGCAAGATGAGGTATAGGAGAAAACTTTTTTTGTTTTATCAGTGCTTAGGTGAAATGCTGAAGCAAGGGTTTGCCAAAAAGGACTTACTGGAGCAGAAAATGGACAAAACGCCTAGAGCAGTCAAAAATGTTCTTGACAGAACATCTTGAAAGTAGGGGTTGTCTCACTTCTGTTGTTGAGTTTAACTCTGCTGTATTTGTAATTTTTACCTATATCTATACTTAGCCCAGGGAAAGGGGAAAAAAATTAACTCATGTATAGACTTAATGTGCTATCACCCTTCCACATTTCAATGTTACTTCATATAGTCTTTCCTTTTAAATAGGTATTTTTGTGGAATTCCCTGCTATTAATGGATAGTAAGGTTACTAAGAAAGTAAATGTTTGTGTAGTTTCTATATAGCTCTTCTATGCCTGTTTTTTCCCTTTTCGGCTGGGATAGTGGGAGTGAATATGAGAATGGTTGAGGTTAATGTAACATATATGAAGTATAAATGCATGTTCTGTTTGAGTAATATATTACTGGTTAAAGTATGATAAAGGGTATTTTGTTAAGTTACTTCCTGCAGTAAATAGCAGTGCTTTTCTTTAAGCCTGTGCTAGAAATAATGTCAAATGAAAAAATATTTTTATATCAGATATGATTATATGAAAACACATCCTTCTGAGAAAATGCATCTAGCAGTGGTGGCCTGTGGTGAAAGACTGGAGGAGACTGTTACTATGTTGAGATCAGCCATTATTTTCAGCATCAGACCTCTCCACTTTCATATTTTTGCAGAGGACCAATTACATGAGAGTTTCAAAAACATAGTAAGTATTCAAAGGATGAATTCAATCATTTTGTAGCACAATTTGAGTAATATATTGCAATTTCTCTACTTGGGTAGTAGTTGTTTGATACAGTGGCAGAAATGCAGGGGTCTAGAAATAAGATAATAAGGCATTTGTAATGTTTGATGGGGATTTTTGAATTTTTTTCCTGCGGAAGAGTGCTAGTTGCTGATATCAAAATTCCTTCTAGAGACAGACCAAATCTTCCTGATTTGTCACCTTAAATCTGTTAAATACAAACCTATGTTATGAATGCTAACCAGTTATTTTGTGTGAGCTTATTTAAAGTTGGCTTTAAAAGAAAAAATTAGAAATCTGTCCTTTTTTGACCCTCTGCTTACAGCATGAATCAGCCTTGAATTGTTGAGACAAACTGAAAGACCAGTTTTTGAAAATGGTAGATACGGTTATATCTGATTTTAGTAAATTGCAGTTAATGAATGTAACATTATGACTGTAGTAACAGTTTTAGAAGCTGACTAGGATATAACTGTGGAGGGGTTTATTATTTTTGTGCTTAAAATGTCATATTAACTGTGACATTAGTATGTTATATACATGCTTATGTGTATATGCTAATGTTATGCGAACAGTAACTGGCAAAAATGGAGTAAGTTATTTTAAATTTAGAAAGACTTCCTTGTTATTTCTCCAGTGGAAACTAGTTGAGGGGAAAAGTTTTATTTAATGTACTTACTTTTTGTAAATACTAATTTATTTTACTTCCTCTTCCTTTTGCATATGATCGGATATGATGATTTTCTTTATAGTGGCCTGCAGGTGCCCCTTTTCCTTTGATTATTTTGATTAGCTGACAGATTCTTGTAGGTCAAGAAGCATATCTGTTATGGAAAAGAGATGTTGTAGTTGTGTTCAATTATCAATTTGAATGCAGGGCTGATTTATTTTTTGTAATAGAATTGAAGTAATTTCTGTGATTTCTTCTTTTCCATAGCTTGATGAATTCCCCTATGAAGGAAAAGTTAATTACACATTATATCCAATAACATTTCCAACTGAGAGTGCGGCAGAATGGAAGAAATTGTTTAAACCATGTGCTTCACAAAGGCTATTTTTGCCAGTAAGTTACTCTGTAATAGGACAATCCAGAAGTCTGTTTATGAAGGATCAAGCTGCCCTTGTTAATCTGATATCTACTTGGTTTAAAATGAAGGACTACTACTACTCCTGAAAGTTATTTCTATGACATCCTAAAAAATCCTGTGAATTTACCACTTTCTATGGCACTAATACCCTATGGAATAAAAGTCCTTTTCTCACTTGCTGAGTTATGGCAGAGTATCCTCAGAGAGAGGTATAGGTCATGTCATCCTCTCAGAGGTAAGAAGGATTTATCATGCCTCATCTGCTCATTTGTTTGGAAAGTTTCCTGCGTGCATGGGTCTGAGAAGTGTTAGAGAAAATGAAACAAGAAATGGGCTATTGTTGCCAGTGTTTTGTGCAGCCTTTTTTTCTTTACTTATCTAAGACACTTCAGAAATCATCCTTCAGGTTTGATGAATTAGAGTAGTGGCAGCTATCTTCCAAACAGTGTCTATGCTGGGGCTTTTACATCTCTTCCTTGTTTGATTATCTGCATGGGAAAGCAAGGGAACAGGAGTAAGATGGGAGTTCCTGTTAGAGTAATGTTTCACCTGGCCTGCAAACCTACTTCTGAGGATCCCTGACATATAAAGTGTAGACTGAGTGCCTTTGCGTTACTATTCTATATAAAACCTCTGTTTCCCTTTACAAAAATTCTTAAAAATGAGAGGAGTGATGGCAAATTTATTGACTGCAAACTGTCAGCCTAAAATGAATTTATTTGCATATGACAAAAATGTGTTAAACTTTATTGTATAATGGCAGCAATTTATGTTTTGTGAAGAGAAGTTTGATAAAACTTAAAAGTTTGGTTTTAAATTTCTTTCTCTCACAGTTAATTCTCAAAAATGTGGATTCACTACTGTATGTTGATACCGACATCCTGTTTTTGAGGCCTGTTGATGATATTTGGTCTTTTTTGGGAAAGTTCAACTCCACACAAATTGCTGCAATGGCACCAGAACATGAAGAGCCTCGTATTGGGTGGTATAATCGTTTTGCTAGACATCCCTATTATGGAGTAACTGGAATTAATTCTGGAGTCATGTTAATGAATATGACACGTATCAGAAGAAAATATTTCAAGGTATGTGTGTTGCCTTTATTGCATCTTCTGTGGACTTAAGTATTTTAATTCTAATCCTGTTTCAAATTCATGTGTATTTTTCAAAATCTTTTTTCCTGTAATTGTAATAATCTTCTCAAACTACACTGTGTTTAAAGTAGTATCCAACTATTTTTTAAATGTCATTCACTGTAAGACTTGGAGTTCTCTAATATTAAGTGTGCTTGATTGTTTTAATTTTCCTTAGTTCTGAGAGATCCTTGACTTGGTACAATTTGCTGTAAATTACATTTGCCAGTAGATATGCCAGCATTTTTAATTCACTGCAGCAATCCCAGAAAAAAGTTAATGTCAACTTGTACCGTGTGTAGTTGTATGACCAGGAGGTGGTGCTAAAACATTTAGTAAGGTGTTTAAAACAAAGGTTACCAAATTTTGATCTTTTACATTGTAACCAGTTGATTATCACCCTAAGTATCTGTTTATTTACCATGAAGTCATAGTTTTTGTAGAGAATTTAAGGTTGCCATGAAAGTAGGGAAGTTTTTTTCTTACATACTTGAAACATAAGGACAAAACCAGTGCTGTGTGATTATGCTTAGGGGAACAGTGCATCTCTGTTTAAGAGAAGTTTGATTAGGGAAAAATAATCATGCAATCAAAAAATTTTGGAAGTGCATCTGTAAGAGGGGCAGTATAAACTTCCAGTAGATATTACTTCTCCCTCATTTTCAATTTAATGAACAACTTTTATCTTCAAAATCTTGCTATGTGTTGTTGTTAGGGAAATTCAGAGAATTCAAGAAAAATGGGGAATTATCTCAGTTGCAGATAAAGTAGAAAGTTACAGTAGCTATAGTATAGAGCTGTAGTTTCTCCAAGAAGAAAACTTCTCTGTATGTGTCATCAGTGAAATCTTGCATTGTTTACTTTATTTGTTTGTTTTACTGATTATAGCATACGGAGAAATGAAAATACCAAAAAGTATAATGAGAAAGTCATGGGACTGAAAACTGCATGTATCTTAAACTCTGACAATGCAGTTCTGTGTAGTGAGTTATCCTGGTGTTTACCCCACTAAAAATAAGGTTGGTCTTTTATTCTATTATGTGCCAGAATTCTAATTGGGCTTCTCAGTACAGCTTAGATTATCAATTAATTGGAAACTTGATGTGTTTTTACTAAAATTGGGGTTAAACTTTTGAAAAGTATGCATATTATGTAGGCTAATAAAATTGTCAATGAAATTAACTATTGTTTTCTAGAGGAAAATATGAAGTCCTTTCTCCTTAACACCTAAAACTGGTGTTTTCTTCAAATTTAGGTTTATATATACAGATTAACGCAGGTGAAATAATTAATGAGTGTTTTGAAATTCAAAATGGAACATTGCCACTTTCCCTTGGCTCTAGAGGGCTGGAATATTTTCCAAGTCCTAAAAATATCTGCTATGTATTCCTGGTTTTGCCATGTATATTTATTATGCAATGAAACATGTCAGACTATTCAACAAAACCAGCCTTGGAGGAAGTGAATTTTTTATAATTGCTCTTTATTATGAGGGTGAGTATCTGATTTATAAGACCTCACTGTAAGGCAAGGCATACATCCATATGCTTTTCTCATGATCTTGCTGGCAAACTTCAGTACACCTAACATGATGTAGTTTCTGGCTAAGTGGGCCACTGAACTCCTTTTGCAGTGCGGAAGATAGTGCGTCATAACTGTTATGGGGAATCAGAACAAAAACAGTTCTCAAATTGTTCTGGAAACATTCATCTTAATGCTCAGATTGTTCTGTATGTATTGTACTACACAAGTCTGCTTGATGAGTTGCAGGCTAAGCAATCATACAATTAAGGAAAAGGAACTAAGACTGGAATTAGCTACTCAGTGCTACTACACTAAGTATTCAGAACTATGAAACGGCACTTGAGAAAGGGAAGCAGGAACAAAGTAAAGCTTCCTAATAGCAAAGCACATGATTCAAAGCCCTTTTTGATGAATTTAGTTAACAAAAGTAATAAAAGAGGCAATAACCCATGCTCAGTTGTTTTAAATGTTAGAGATACATCATTTTCTGCCCATAATAGTTAGTCATAATTCTTTGGCATCCTCCCTAGATCATTACTGTCACTTGAAACTTAGACTTCTACTTCCATGTGTGATGCATATGTACTTTCGTCCCTTGCTTTCACATGTCTTCTGAACCTCATACTTGCCCAGGAGTGCTTTTGTGTGCACTGTGGCTGTTCTTCAAAAATTTAGGACTAGTGGTACACCTAAAGAAATATTCTTTCGCTCTTGCTTGATTGTAAAAAGTAAAATAGGTTCAGAATTGTCTCTGACAGGAGATTACTTCATGATTTCTAAACCGTGCTGCTGCCTTAGTCCTTCTACTTACTGGACACACTGGAAAAGTGTCCTGTAGTATCAGACTTGTGGTAGCGTTCTCAGTCCAGCCAGAACAGTTTGGGGTTGTCTCATCAGAGATCTTCTAGGTTACCTGAAGTTTAGGAGTGATAGTGCTTGATCATTCTCCTCCTCTATCATAGTGAGATAGTGCAGCCTGGGTAATGACTAAGGAGGAAATGATGTTGTTATACAACATTGATTATTGAGAGCTTTAGAGAGCACTCAGCAGGGGAGCCATTTGGTTTATTCTCCCTTAGTGCCTAGAGCGTGGTCCCACAAGCTTGCAGAGTGTAACAGGGCCCTGAAGGTGCACAAGCTTTATTACAAATACTCTTCTGTTCATGGAGACTTGCAGAGACTGTTTTCTTCTTCGGGTTCCTTGAATATCTTAATAAAAGGAGGATTGTTTGATAGGAAAAATGTCAACCTCACAGCAAAACTTGGAAAAAGATTTAGTGTAGTTGAGTCTATACACACTACAGGCCTGAGAGTGTATGACTTCTCTTGTGACTGAAAGCAAAGGAGCTACTAATCTTAACCCTATGGAAGAGAGAGGGTAGGTATAGGGTCTGCCCTAAATTCGGGGAGTAGGGGCTATCCCTTGCCACAGCACTGCAGATGTTTTTGGACCTTACAGGTGACTGTTCCATGTTGTGTCCCATTAACTATTTCAGTCAAATACAGTAGAACTAGAAAATGCTTCATTGTTTTATAGGATGGTCTGAATTTGTTTATATTCATTCAGGAGGCTCAACAAATTCTTCAAGGAGTATATAAGGTCTGGGAATTTTTGTGTCTTTAAAAAGCTGTCTCTAGATCTTTTTATATGACACTGTAGTGGCTAGAGCATTTATCTAAACAGTGGAAGTCTTGAATCAGGATATTCCTCTAATGCTATGGATTTAAAACTGTGGGTTCTTTGTCTGTTGTAGTTTTTTGCAGCCCAAAATTACAGACTGAGCTGCTTGAGGCCTCTAAGCATCTTTCTTCTGTTGTCACATTGATTTGTAAGAGTCAGGAGAAGACAGAAGATGAATAAATAAAAAGTAGAATCAGAGACTTTAGCTAAAGGTTATAGTGTTTGTCTGGGTAGCAATAAACCTGTACTTCTGTGTATTGCTTGAGGATTAAGTTGTCTTTTATCCACTTACTTATTAAAGCCTCAGTCTTCTCAGAACTGTCAGATTTAGTCATTTTAGACAAGTGTCCTAGCTATTTGGCTATCTGTGGTGCCTAATGGAAGTCGTTACTCCTGGTCCTAACTATGTTATCTGTCTTGTTGTTTTAAGTCTCTGTATATATATACAGAACAAATATATGCACTGTATGCACATGTGTGTGCATTTATTTGGATAGTACCCTCGGGCACATGGTGTAACTCTTGGGGATGCTCCTGTGCAAGACCAGGAGTGGGACTCGATGATCCTCATGGGTCCTTTCCAACTCAGCGTATTCTGTGATCTATACAGATTCATATGCAGGCACATGTGTGTTACTGAGTATAGTGTGGTCATTAAACAGTGCATAACTGGTACTAGAATCCATAATGGAGCTTCTGATGGTTAGGGACTGCATGTTGTCTTTGCTAAGCAGCAGTTATAAAATGGGAATGTAAAACATGCAAGAGTATTTAGGGTAGGGAAGAGGTAGTAGCAGGTGACTTCTTTTGTATTTGTATACATGTAGATGTAGTTATTTTTTTAAACTGAAAGAGGTGTAGCAAATACCACATATATGGTGTTTTAACAAAAAGTCCTAGACCAGTGAGGCAATGTGAATAGAGAGCAATGACTTTTATCACGTTTATTAAGAAAGCTAGTTGTTGTAATTCCTGAGATGCAGGCAGTCTTGGAAAGGAACAAGTTCTTAGAAAATCAAACAAGATCCTAACAAATTAACTCCAGATAGAGTGTGCAAAGTAGAGCTTCACGGGTATGCTTTAGGAAAAAAAAAAAAAAAAAGAGAGTTTCTATTACTTAAACCATTATAAACTCTTTTTTTACGATTCAGTGTTGCTTAGGGCTATAGTTCCAAGAAAGAACTAATTGTTTCTAAAAGCAAGGTTACCAGCTCTCTTACCAGCTTTCCCCCCCCTTTTCTTATTTACTTTGTCTTGGCCTCTGGTGTTTGCTGGTCCTTTCTATGATTCAATTTGGTAACAGTAGAAAAAAAGATATCCTTCTGCTGGGTTATGGAAGTAAATCAGCTTGTAAAAACATTCAGTAAGTGTTAGCACTACACCACTAGTGCAAAAGCAGGATAGTCATGTAACCAGAAGGAAGAGGGCTGGCTCTAAGTTGGTCAACTGTTTGTGGGACACAGATGCAACTCGTCTAGATACTGCTATATGATTTGAGAATTTTTCTTCAGTTTTATATTTTTTTACTAGAATTAAGATAAACGTAATACAAGGCTAAATGTGATAGCTCTTTTAAGTCTGACTTTAGCCTTAGCCAGGTGGAAGTTTTCTGGTACACAAATGGGTAATGAACAAACTATTTAAAGCACAGCATCTAAACAAAGAAACAAACAAAACCCACCAAAATGTAGGAAAACATCTTGCTGTCCCTATTTATATTTTGTTCTTACACATTTTCTTCTGCTCAAATAAAACTAGAGTTTTGAGAGTTTGTAAGAGCCTGTCTGTATTACTTTGATGTGTTTTTTTTCTTAAATCCTTTTAACATTCTTTGCTTGTTGTTGAATATTGGAGAGAAGGCTTATATTCTGAAAATCCTTACATTATCATAGAACTTTTGAAAAGCAATTCTATCAGCATTCTACTTCTCAAGCTGTTTAACTTTACCACAAGTTACAGTAAAATATTTTAAAGAAGGAGAACATAAAACTATTCCAGTAGTTTCTCTTGCTCTCTGACTCCTATGCTGGTGTCATTATACATCACTGTTAATAAATTAATGTTTAACTATTTTTTTATTTATGCAAAGGTTATTGAAATATTACAGTTTCCGGTACTTAAATCTGACAGCACTATTTGTCAAGTAGTGTTGTTTCTAGACGTCTGGCTCTGTGATATATGCTGTTACCTGCTTTGCATCTTGGGATATACTGCTATTAAAACTCTACAAGTTAAATGGAAATTATATTAAATAATGACTTTAATAACCTAAACTTATATTTTGGTCAATAATCTATGGATGGCAATGTTCAGGTGAGGGAATAATCTTTATCCACTGTGATTCAGTCAAATTTATTTGCTTTTTGGAAGATTTTAGCTTGGTGTTAAGCCTGTGTTTTATTTCGTTTAATCACATTGCACTGAGTCTAATGATAATTCTTAGTAGAGAAGAATTCTCTTGTGCATTTCTTATGCCTGCTCTCATTAAATACTTGCAGACAATCATAGTCATAAATTTTTTAGGACAGAAGGGACTGTAATATTCTGTTTGGCTTCTTACATGATATAAGCTATAGATCTGGTTTTTGTATTAATTCATGTCTGAAACCTGATAGTATTTCTTGTTTTAGTCTTCAGTTCTAAAAGCCCTTCATATTCAGTGGCTGAAATGATTTGAGGAAAGGATAAAAACTGAACTGCTAACTTGTGCACTTTGTAGTTTGTCAGGGTAAAGCTCAGAGAAGAAAGTCTTTGATACTGAAATTCAAAAACTGAGTATTTTGCTCCTAGTAATCTGTCTCTTAATATGATATTCCTGTATGCAAATCCCAAACTATACTGGAGTTTTAATTTAATTTTTTTTTTTTGGCAACCTGTTAAAAAGGGTACAATTCTGTACTTGTTAAGAATTTTCTCTGGGACTTTTTGTTATTCCATCTCACTCTCACAACTGAAGTACAAAGTAGAGTGTGAGCAGCCTTGTTCCTTTTCTGTTCTAGTTGAGCTTAAACATGATGTAAAGATAAGAAATTAGTTTTGGAATATGTAACCAGTAACTGCAGGTTATAATCTCTTTGGTAATATGGCCAAAAGAGTAAACTGTAAACCAATTTACTCCAAGTAGCACCACCATAACCAGAACCTTAGAGGAACTCCTCCTTCTTTCCATTTGAAGCGATTCTGCGAAATCAAGAAGTTTGGAATTTAGTGTTGGTTTGGTGTCTTACTGACTTTTGGTAGTGAAAAGTTGTGCCTTTGCTGTGGAAGTTTAAGTTTAGTAACTAAAAAAAATTAGTTAAACCGGATGAATATTCTTTTGAAAACCTTTGAAGAATCTTTGTTTTTTTGTATACCATGTACAAAATACATGTATTTGTTGTCTGTATGTTTGGAACTATTTAAGAATTAATTTTATATTGAACTGGTTTGAATTTTTGAAGTTAACATTAGAACCTGTGCTCATTATCACTCTGTGATAAAGAGAGAAAGTACATGAAGTGTGGATATTTAAATACTGCCCATCGACTTGCTGCAACACTTAATGAAGTTTTGTTGTTAGATCCTACTGCTGTGTAAAAAACCCTTGCCATTTTTTAGAACTCTTGGCCTAAGATGTTTGAGGAAAATCTTGAAGACAAAAATCTACTGTGGCAGTTAAATAGAAGTAGGAGATGCATCAAATTTTCCTTCTAAGTTAATAATTGAGAAATAAAGCATATTGGAAGTGTCTATAACTATTTTCCTTAGATAGGCTTGTTGGTTTAAAAGGAAGAAATCATCTATACATTTGAGATTTGTAATTTTGAAATGGAAATTACTGTGATTGTGTAAGGTGCTTTCTTATAGGTATAATTTTCCTGAATTTGTGTTGTTTTGCCTTTTGCTTCATAGAATGATATGACGCCAGTGCGGTTACAGTGGGGAGAAATTCTTATGCCACTACTGAAGAAATATAAGTTGAATATAACATGGGGTGATCAGGATCTGTTAAACATTATGTTTTTTCACAATCCAGGTAAATCCATATTGATTTTAAGTCTAACACAAGAAAGCTGATCTTTTCCATGATGTTCAAAAATCCAGGAAAATACTCTTTTAGCAGACTTTTCTGTGAAAGTATTCAAGGAACTATGTGCTCCTTTTGTTCTCTGAAAGTATTTACTTCGAGGGTTTACATTTAGACACAACACTGGAGCTTGTTAGAGAGCAATAAACTGTTAGATTTCAAAACAACTGTATGGCAATCTGTGAAGCAGCCTTAATAAAAATAGAGATTAGTATATTTCCTGAAACAATTTTGACATTTAATCCAGAACTCTCATTTTTCCACACAGAAAGTCTTTATGTCTTTCCTTGCCAATGGAATTATCGGCCTGACCACTGCATCTATGGAAGCAATTGTAAGGCAGCTGAAGAAGAAGGTATATTTATTCTTCATGGAAACAGAGGTGTGTACCACGATGATAAACAACCAACTTTTAGGGCTGTCTATGAAGCAATAAAAAATGTAAGTGTTTTGATCATTGTACTTCTTATTTTTTAAAGTATTTTTATCTGTTATGCTGCATGTATTTTGTTTGTTACTCACCTTGATTGCAACAAAGTAATTTTTTTTTCTTTTAAGCAACCTTAAGTGTTTCACCAGTTTCTTCTTTTTTATTTGGATGGAGTTCCAGTATATTCCTGGAATATTGTGATGAGCATCTTTGGAAACATAGTGTAGACTGTGTCTTAGTTAGGATTCTAAAGCATTGCCCGTAGTTGTCAATGCTTATTTAAAAGGCTGTATTCTCATTCATTTAATTAATCATCTGATAAACTTTTTACATGAGCATTTGGAGAATATAGAATATCTGAACTGGAAGGGACCCACAAGGATGTGCCTGAGAGCATTGTCCAAATGCTTCTTGGACTCATATAGGCTTGGTGCTGTGACCACTTCCCTGGGGAGCCTGTTCCAGTGCCCAACCACCCTTTGGGTGAAGAAACTTTTCCTAATATCCAACTTAAACCTTCCCTGACACAATGTCAGGCCATTCCCTCAGGCTCGGGTCCTGTCCCTGGTCACCACAGAGAACAGATCAGTGTCTGCCCCTCCTCTTCCTCTTGTGAGGAAGATGTAGATTGCAATGAGGTCTCTCCCCAGCCTCCTTTTCTCCAGGCTCAACAAGCCATCACCAGAAGCTTTATTTTTCTGAATATTTTAAAACGCAGGAAAAACCTTGCATTCCCAAAGCTTGGATGTATTTATTTTAATACTTTTATCTAGATTTGGATTGTAAAAAACTTTTTATATACTGTGTTTTGACCTTTTCTAGAGACTCAGTGTATTAATATGTTGTTGTTCCTTTAAATACTAAGCACAGTGATGTCTTTTCATTCCGCAGATAAGTCGTCTAATAAACTATTTATCACTGCATCGGTATACTCACTGAAGAGCTGTAAAATTTAACACTGATGCACGTTTTAATGTAGAAGGCTACTGTGTGTGTATAACCTACAAAAATCAAGAGTATATTTTAATGTTGCTTTATTGCATGTTGTCATATAGATATAAAAATGAAGAAAAGTACTTTTGGGGGTCTGAGAATATGTAGCAAGGAAAGTGATTGTGTTTCCATAAAAATATGTTTTCTTTGTTTCCTTTGAGTATTGTCAAAAACAGAAGAAAAAATTATTTCCTGTTATTTATGATCCCATTTGGTATATGAACATGTCAGAGAAAGTATGTAAAACATTGCTGATTCAATGGTAATAAGATGAACAAAATTATACTACTTCAAAGTGCAAAAACTTATCATTTGTTCATAAAAATATAGCACTGTTGAATTAATGACTACTTTATTTCATGCCTATGTTAAATATAGTATGTGTTTGACCATCATTCAGTTTAATGAAACTTCACTAGTACCACTTTTCATACTGCTTTCATTATAATTTGATAAAAATTACGTTACTTAAAGGTTATATGCCATTTGAGAAAGTTACCATACAACAAGAAAAATAACCAGAAATAATTTCAGATCTGTAAATTTTTAATTTAAAAGGTAATTTAAAATTTCCTCCTTGCCTGTCTGAATATGTTCATTTGCTTACATTTAAAAAACTGAAGTCTTCCATGTTATGCTTATTGAAAGCATTGGAGAATATTTCTAGACTTTGGAGGTGTTTTTCAATTATTGCATTTTTAGAAGCACTCTGAATGCTTGAAAACATTTCATAAACCTATAGAAAGCAAATACGATGCCCAGAAACATATTTATAAAAACTCTAATCTTCTGAACAATGACAATCTTCTGTATTGACCTTAAATTTTCTTTTCTTAACCTCTTTATAGTATTCGTTTGGCGATGATCTGGTTCATTCACTGCTGCAGCCTCTAGAACTGGAATTACAGAAAACCATGCATACGTACTGTGGAAGAGTTTACAAAGTATTCACAAAGCAACTAACAAAAAGCATAAGAGACTTGTATGCCAGAAGATCAAAGGGAAGGTGACTTTTGACTCCTAGCTATTACATCAGGAGACTGAAGTAATATACTGGTCAAAAGGTGCAAGAATTTTAATACAGCTTGAATGGGCTCTTAATGTCCCCAGACAAAAGTTTGCTAGCATACATAAAAATGAAGAAAATATTCATGTAATGAAGAACAGGAACTTTTTTCTGCAAAGGTGACTTTTTGCTCTTTTGAAGTTTAATTACTGCTAATGTTTATCTTGGATCTGATGATTTGGGTGTTACTGGCTTCTATGGTCAGTAATTTTAGTCTGCATAATTCAGTTATCTAATGATCAAACAAACAAGGAAGAAATGAAGATGGCTCTGTTTGGGAGTGTACCTCATATACTGTCTAAAATTATGTTAAACTGTGAATGTAGCAATAACTGAGTCAGCAGCACTAACCTCACTTTAAAGGTGTGAACCTTTATGTAAACAAAGTTGTTTACAAGTGCAGAAAATACTCTGTTTTCAAAAAATGGGTTGTAATTATCGACAATCTGTATGTGCCTTTACGTGTTCATCTCTTACATGTTGAAGTACTGTTTTGACAATCTTGTTTATCTCAGATGTAAACTGCACGCTATAAATACAATTTTCTGAGAAGCTGAGAACTAGTATGTGATACTAGTTTTCTCCATTGGTGAATACGGAGACTTTATATTAAAAAGCATTTGTTTGAACATTGTAGAGACATTAGCTCTAAAAGGTAGAGCCGATTTGAGGGGCTTTTAAGGAAAAATTCAGTTTGAAGTTGCTTGTCTTATAATACTTTTTAAAAAATTCATGGTTTTGCAGCTTTAATAGGGCATTTGGGAAGCCGAGAAAAACCCAACAGTGGAAATCTGTTGCTTTTGTATTTCCATACTAGGAATTATTACCTGATGATTGTTATAGAGTATGTAGTACCTAAAAGTGAAGAGCTGTAGTAAGAGTTCTGATGCTTCATCAGACTATGTAGTAGATAGGTTTCTTAGAGAATATATCCTGTTACCATATTTTTTTAAATAACATGGCTTTAAAATAGCTTCAGGGCGGACTCTCAACTACATGAATGCATTACTGTCAAAAGGGTGATAGTGATTTGCAACAGGTAAGGATTAGGCTTTCTTCAACTGTCTTAGTGAAAAAAGAAGTACTGTTTATGCAATACAAACTTTTTTCCCAGAGAAAAAGATGAAGAAAAAGGCAGAATTCTAGAGTTACAGTAAAATATTTAAACTTACGTGGTATAAAATGTATTTGTAAAGTGTATTTGAACTTAGATAACCTAAGTGAGATGAAGTCTTCATAAAGTGAGGTTTCGGATTCCAGAAAAGTTCCTGTGTGTAGAACATGAAGGATCCACTCACTGACTTGCACCTTCATCCCAACCCCATTTTAGAAGCTTAATTTTTGTGGCTGTTTCCATGTCAGAGGTAGACTGCCTCTGATTTCCAGATTCATGTGAGTTGAGCAAATGCTTTAGCAGTACAAAAACACACTGCAGTGTAAGCAGAATTTATATTCTGTTTCTAATCTCCCTGCAGGCTCAGGGTGTAAATTTCTGGGATGAAAACTAGGAAGCAGTCTGCCTTGCACATAGGTCTCTTTTCCTTGCTGTGTAACCTTTTGAAGACTGAAAATGTAGAAATCTATGTGAAGGTGAATACTGTGACTGACTGATTTTACAGTATGCAGTGCATTATTTTTTTACATAAATACTGATTTTTTTATCAATTTGTGTTCAGCTTTCTTTTTTACTTGTACTGTGTGTTTGTATTTTAAAAAATCTGTGTTTTGAGTTGTTTTGTTGTTTGTCTTTGCAGACAAATATGCTGCATTATTTGACTCTCTTTTTTTTGAGTGAAAATTGCAATGAAACACTGCTCATTTACTCACACTTATGGCTGTGATGGTATTTGTGACAGATTAAATGAGGTTATCTATAGGAAAACATTAGACTTCTAGTCTCCTCTACCTGGTTTATGAAGGTGTCTCCAAATGCATAGAGATATTTCCACTTCTTGAAAGTCTTGAGTTTTTTTTCATTGTCTGTTTTCTGTTTCAAATTTAAAGGTTTTCAACTATCAGACAGGTTTAACAATATCAGTTTACTGACAGTATGATTTTTTTTTCCCTTGATTAAGTTGAATACTCATGTATAATTTAAATGAATTTGTAGGCTCTTTGTCCCATTTTTTTCTAATAAATTACCGATTTTGAATCAT
The DNA here is from genome assembly GCA_038380795.1 of Pyrocephalus nanus. Taxonomy (NCBI): domain Eukaryota; kingdom Metazoa; phylum Chordata; class Aves; order Passeriformes; family Tyrannidae; genus Pyrocephalus; species Pyrocephalus nanus. Next base: position 4,804,056 of record CM076262.1, on the reverse strand, counting down.
TATTTTAACATTCTCTCCTGTGGTATCTAAGGTGATTATGATAATTATCATAGTTTCTCTGCTACCTTGTGAATGAATAGTATTTTGAACTGCTCCAGTAATTTTGTGTGTTAAAATAAGTTGCAGAGAACTACAATGTGAATGTAAGACTTTTATTTTATTAGGGGAAGTGGATTCTTCTGTAAGAGACAATAGAAGTATGAAGTAATGGGAAGATACTTCTCATCACCGTGGATCTTGGAACAGATCTCAGATCTGTTTTATGTGGCTGTTCACAGATCGTGCAGGTGATGTCATAACTTGCATTGTTCAAAAGGAACCTTAAGTATTTTTATGTTCTATATCTAATACCTTTGAATATCTTCTGTTTCTTTTTTTTTGAAGTTTAGTTCTGTCCAGCTGCATTTTTTGTATATTTGAGAAAAATAAATGAAATTCCTACAGAGTTTTGCACAAATAACAGCCAAGTTATTTGCTCAAGCATGAACCCAGCAAGTAAAAAATTAAAAAATTAACCATGAGTCTGTATGCTTTAGATTCCCTTAGAAAAAAGAAGAAAGCTTTTTGATCCAAGTTTAACTGTACAGAGAAACACAACTTGCTTTCTGTATTTAACAGCCAAATCTTAAATAATGCAGGATAATTTTCTATAGAAGGGCAGGTTGCTTCACAGTTGCTTCATAGTCCTAGTAGTCTACTCGAAACTATTACTCAGGTTTAAAAACAGAAGATGTTTGCAGAGGTAATAGTGAATTTTCCACTCTAGGAAGTGAGGAGAAAATATCATTTTAAGGTAGTTCTCAAAATCTCTTCCTTCCAACTGTTTAGTGGAGCTGGGTAAGAACAGCTTGTTCCTCCAAGGTTGTAATGAAATTTTAGATTTGTAGTTTGTAGCCTCTTAAAATTTTAAGTTTCTTGAAGGAATATCAAGTAAGGGGAAATTCTTAAGTTGAAGTTCAGTTATCTCTTTAGTTTTGAAGTTGCTTTATGTACAGCTGCAGTCAATTCTTTAGAGAGTCCTCATTTCAACTTATGAATCTGCATCTTCCTGTATATTTGCTGGCAGATTTCTACAGTGCTTCTTCCTGCTCCTCTCCCACTTTTCCCTGCACTGCTTTTAAAATATAATCACAAAGCTCTTCTTTCTCTTGAATGCTTATAAAAATTACAGGAGGTATTACTACAAGTCTCTTTGCAGAAACCTGTGATTAAAGGAGGACCTGTATTCCTACTGTGATTGGGTTTTAATTTTTCTTTTTCTTCAGATTGCTATTTGGTGATGTTTGGATAAGAGGAATTTTTGAGCATTTAGAAATGTTATTATGTTGTGGTAGTTTCTTCCCTGAATCAATATCTTTGTTCTTTCTTATGCTAGATACATGGCTGCAGTCTACCTACTTGATCTATATGATTCCAAGTTCCTTTAAACAAAGCAGTGACCATCAGTTCTTCTAGATCTGTATTTTAAATGCTTATCCTGTATCTGGGTGCCACCTCAGTTGCACAAACCAGGGACCTAGTCTGTTTCCATTTAGAGATGACTTGGCTTGGAAAAGACCTTAAAATTCATCTAATTCCAACAATTCCCACTAGACCTGGTTGTTCAAAGCCCCATCCAACCTGGCCTTGAACATTTCCAGGGATGAGGCATCCACAACTGCTATGGGCAACCTGTTCCAGGGCCTCACCACCCTCATAGTAAAGAATTTTTTCCCAATATCTAATCTAAACCTTTCCTCTTCCAGGAAACTACACACCTTTGTAAAAAGTCCCTCTCCAGCTCTCTTGTAGCATCTCTTCAAGTACTGGAAGGCTGCTTTAAGGTGTCCATCTTTGATTTAATATTCTTGTTTTAGTTTGTAGCTGTACCCATAGGAATGAAATAATGAGATACCAAGGAATTCAGAATTTTTCACAACAGGAACCAGAGAACTACAGATTTCTGAAATATAATTAGCAATTTTCAAATAAGGTTCTATCTTTTAATTTAATTTCCAGTTTGGTAGATGTAAGGGTTGCATCTTGATTCCATCAAATATTTCACTTTTCCTGTGTTAGCCCCTTATGTGGAAGGATGGGCAGATAACTCTCAGAAGACCATTCCTTGTTTACTGTGAATTTCAAGGAAAAGAAGTGTAAGTTGTCACTGTAGATTTTCAGTATCACTCTATCTAAACTCTTTGAAACTAGTAATAACTGCCCACTTACTGCTGTATGGTGGTACTGGTTTGACTTGTTTTGTAATGGTCATGCTAAAAGGGGAGGGGAAATGATGCAGTTATTTAGTTCTTCTTGTTAGTTCTTGGGCTGCTGTCTTTATAATTCCACATGACACTTAAAAGCCAACAACCAAAACCCAACTTTCTGAGTCTGAGTCAAAGGCAGAGGAGAATAGCACATTAACACCCTCATTTAGGAACATGTTTTCACTGGTCATGGGCCTTAATCATAGATTAGACGACAGGACGGTTTCCTTGCACGGTTTCATCAGAACAGGTCTGCAAAAGCAGGGCTTCTCAGGTTTGATACAGTTTGTTGCTGTTTTAAGAGTGCCAAACTAGTAAAAGAAAGGCATATTATAGTCCCAAAGTAAATTCATTAGAAGCCTTTAAGCATACAGTCTAAGCCTATAGTCTTTATGTGTTATGTCTGCTTTTCTAGATACCTGTTAAACTAATATCCTCTCTCAAATTCCCCTTCCTTCCCTCTGTGCTGTTTTCCACAGATAATTTGCAAATTTGTTTGCCTCTTTAGAACAAAGCAAAATTTGGGGAGTTTGCCTTAATAATGTCCACTTGAAACCAAAGAGAATTTTACAAGGAGAGGAAAAAGACTGTGAAATTTGTTTGCTAGGTATCATTTCTGCTCTTCAGACTGCTCTAAGGCTATGGAGTCCAAATGTGGATCTTACCTGTGTCTTCATCACTGCTTGGAGAAGTGCTGCTAGACAGTGCTGTCCTTAATTTTCTCACTACTAGCATTTAATACTGATAGCTAAAAATGCTTTGTGTGCCTTCCTAAGTGGCCTTTCTATTTTATGCAGTTCGTATTAAATTATTAAACTGAGATGAGCAATTTATTAGCATTTTCTACTACCTTCATATTCTGGGAGGTCACTTTCTCTCCTGTTCTTCCTTTGGGTCATTTAATATCATGCCCTCATTTTCAGAATTATAATCTGGGTACAATAGGTCCACTTTTGCTTTTATGTCTATGTCTTATGAATGTTTATGTTCTGCCAGTCATTTCTGCACACATTTTACTAGAGCAATTCACATTAAATCAGTCTGTAATGTTCATAAGAACTGCTTTGAAATACAGAAGTAGATGTAGAAGTTACCCTACACTGCAAATCTTTGTGGTTGAATTAATGAGTATTTAGGGCATGGGTTTTTTAGGCTTCCAAGAAAACGAAAGCAATATAATCACTTTTAACTCCTGATTCAAGACTAGGAAATTAAATTTAATTAAAGCTGATGTGTTAGCCTTGTAATGCTGACCTACTATGTCTCACTGAGCAGCTGGTGCTCAGGAAACTCTGCTTGCCTGTTGGATATCATGAAACTCCTGTCAAGGTTTTCATGCAGTTTTGACTAGTCACTGCTATTGCTATTTTTTTTTTTTTTACATTTTAACAAATCTGCTATGTTTTACTTTATTGTTTGGTTTTCCATTTTTATGCTATGGATAGTGTTATTCAAGGTGAATTTGGGTTGCAGATTTAAGCCCAAGAAATAAAAAACCCCGATTTTGCTACCCAAAGTGTGTGTTATATACTTCTTTTTTGATTTGATATTTTTCGCTAGTCTTGTGGGTAAACTTGATGTGTTGGGGGTTTACTGCCTCTCATGGATGTTTATCTTTTCTGCTTGTTCTTCCTGGTTTGCCTCTTTTCTCCACTACCCCTCCAGTCTTCTTGCTGCATGTCTGTTCCAGGAGCTGGTGTCACTCCTCATGATCTTTCTGGATCTCAGTGGCTGTTATGCCCATTAGTCAGTAAGGCTCCCGCCACCAGGTACGTGCTTCCTGAACTGTTGGCTGTAATAAGGTGACTGTGTTCCCCGCTGAAAGGGTACCCTGGAGCAGGCGTGCTGCTTTCTCCACAGTGCTACTGAAGGAGCATGTCTGGGCACCTAAGCATGTTCTTTACCCAGCACAGTTCATAAGCAGTGCTGTGTGTTCCTTGGCTGTAGCTTTGGGAAAAAATTTAGTTTCCCTTTCAGCTTTGTGTAGACTATTACAAAATTTTAATAGTCTTTATTTTTCTGTAGAGATAAAGGGCTTTTTACTAGAGGCACGCTTTCAGGAAGAAAGCTTGGCTGTTGAAGCCATTACAATTAAAAGGAGGTGATCTGAGCCATTCTGAGCGCCTGAGGCAGACAGGCTCAGCAGGGCTTCAGAGAACAGTGTGAGCCAACAAAAGTGTCAGGGCACCTGGTGTGCAGCAAGGGGCTTGATCTCTGCCCTTTTCCTGTAGGTGCTGGACAACCTCTGAGGAAAAAGCAGTCTTCAATGAACTCTTCTCTCGGTGCAGGTACAAAGAGAGAAAATTGATTTATGACTTCAAAAGGCCCAAACAAAGTTTTAGAGGAATTGCAGAATGCAATAGAGTGTGCACAGTACATAAAATGATTCTAGCTGAAAAATTAACAGCTGCAAATAGACAATTGAAACACACAGAGTTTTGAGAAGTACCTTCACTGGTCCATAAAAACAATTAATAAACTGAGCAAAAATCAGTGATGGTAGGATATTGCTTAAAAACTAGATCAAAATACCTTATTTTTGCAGTAATCCAGTTTACCTATTTTGATCTTTCTTTGGCCAGAAGGATAGGGTGTAATTAATGAAAATTGATTTAACTTGAAGAATAAAGCATCAACAGTTTGTTATTGTAAGAAAAATGAAACAGCTATCAAATATGCTCTATTTTTGATGTTCTAGACATCAAGCAGTCATTAAATTAATAACAAGTCACTTTATTACTGTATGTTTGTCAAAATACATTGGGAAGTAGTTTCATATTTTTGTACAAAAATACTTCTGTTTTTTTATAATTTTCAGAGTCTAAGTTTGAAATAATACTTTTTTTGCAAAATACACGTAATTTTAGCAACACCACATCCTGTACCATAACTTTATAATAACTGTTAGATGTAAAAGTGCTTATTCTCTTAGAGTGGTATCGTGTCTCTGAAAATATGTAATTTTGAAGGATCAGATTATATGGTCCGTGAGCCTATCACTGCTCTTCATCTAAATTATGACTTTCCGAGGATGCAAACATTTTTTCCTGTTGTCAGCAAAGGAAGCGTGCATTACCCTAAAGAGCACTGGAGATTGGAGACAGTTCTGACACGATACCCACTGGCACCTTGACAGTTAGAGGAGACAAACCTAACTGTGATTCTTAAATAGAACCATTTAGCAGTACTGGGCCTATCTGAAATCACTATCTCTCTCACTGCTTCAAAATCCTATATAAGCACAAAGGAAATACAGCAATGCACAGTCTACAACAAGAAGGATAAATATAGACCTTCTGACCTCCTCAAAAATCCTCCCCTAATAAATTTTACTCCTGAAAGCAGAAGTTCCAGAAGCTACTTGAAGTCCATTAGGGATTTTGCTATTCATTTAATATGAAAGTGCCTAGATACCCTAGCAATAGATGGCAGCATAAAAAACTGATAAATCAATTAACAGAGTTTAGCCTTTGGGGGTGTGTCAGTTCATCTAGTCTCATCTGTCCTATATTACAAGCCATCAGATTTCATCAATTTTACAGCTGTAACAAACCCATTAATTTGTTTGACCAAAGCATAACTTGTGTCCAGCTAACCCATGCCATTCAGTGAAATGTCCAGTCCTGGTCTGAAGGCATGAAGAAGAGAAATGCTTCCCTTTGCCTCTTTGTTGCAATGGTTCATTGTTCTCATGGTGAGTGTGTGCCTCGTGTCTCATTTGAATTTTTTCTGGCACTGGGTTTCAGCCATGGATTCTTTTTATGCCTCTCCCCAGTAGGGTAAAGAGGTCCTTAATATCCTGCAGTTTATTCTTGTCGTGGTACTTAAATGAAGTAATCCAATCACTTCTCAGTTTCCTTTTGGATAAGCCAAACAAATTGAGTTCATGAAGTCTCTCTCACTCAAATACATCACTTAGGTTCTGTGGCTCCTTTTTATACCTTCATGTGTTTTCCGAGGGCCTTCTTAAACTATGGGCATAGGATAAATTATGGATTTCAGTATAGTTAAAAACTTGGCAGTTTTAATACATAGGTGACATTTTCCTAGTAATTTCTGAAATTGCAGTAATTTCTGAAATTTGTACATTAAATGCTCGCGTTAGCATACTTTCCATTCCTGGGCTTATATCTTCATTCCTTTCTGTGGGGGCATTTGTCTTTGTTAAAAAGATCTCAGCCTGATGCTGTTTCACGACAGTAATGCAGATTCATCTGTGGAATTGGTGCTCTTATCACTGTTTATCATCTTACCAGGTATTGTCATCTGCAAACTTCACCAGCCATGATTTTATATTTACTTCTGAATTACCAGTGAAAGCTTTTAATAATGTTGTCCTTTATAACATCACTGAAAACAGCTCTTTGATAAAGATTTTCTATCAAAGCTTATTTGTTGAGAGTGGCCAGGTAATCTTGCAGGTTTTTGATGTTCCTGCTTTTTCTACGCATAGCATAATTTCAGCTTCATGGAAAAAAATATATTCAGGAATAAATATCATATTTGTTTGACAAGTTTTATTTTTGTGGAAACCACATCGATCACTTCTGATTGTAGTATTTTCTTTTAATTATTTTCCAGTTAGTTGTGTTGCAACTTTTATAATATTTTTTGTGTGGCAATGCTCTTGTAGTAGTCTAACTACAAGTAACTCAGTATTTAAATAATATTATTTAGGTTGTCTTCTGGAATTTTCTGGGAATGCTAACATTTATTGAACCTATTAACAGGAGCATTCTTCAGGAAATTATTTCATGGTTCCTGCTGTAAATTGTCTAGATCCACTGATTTGGAAATGTTTATACCTGGTCAATATTTGTTTAACTTTCTTCTGGTTTGCTAATGGATAAGAAAGTGTTTCAACATCCTCATGTGATGCAAACATATTTCTGAATGTAGAAGAATTAATTGAACACCTTCACATTATCAACAACATAATTATTTGTGAAAACAGTTTTAATTTATTTTATTCTTAATATATTCCAGAAATTACAGCATTGTATCCCCCTGAAATGGGGAGAGGGTGGTAGAAAGAAGGGCTGCTTTTCAAATCAGCTTGTTGGTAAGCACAAATACCATGATTTCATTTTAGAGTTAATATCTTGAAGAGGTGGTAGAGTCTCATGTCTTGTCAAAAAGGAGATGCCCTAGTCATTTTTCCCTTTGGGGTCATGCTACAAGGTTCAGAGAGGCTATGATTACAGTATTAGATTGAACAAAAAAATGAATGCCCTTACCTCTATCTATCTTTCTCTTTTGCTCTTTGTGTTGTGCACAAAGTTGCCTGTACGTGTGTCATACAAACTCGCAGGAAAGAAGAACACTCTGTTGCCCATCTTCTAATTTTTTAATATCCTGACTGAAGGTAGACATGACATAGAAAAAAGTAACTTCTGGGACTTGAATGATGGATGTTACACCCACTTTTCATGGATGTGAAATACCTGTTTACCTGAATAGGAAATGCCTTTTAGAGCCTCAGCAGTAGAACCCAAATTCAGAGTAGCTCCTACAACTTCTAAAAACATCTCAGAATCACAAAAGGATTGAGGTTGGAAGGGATCTATGGAGGTAATTTGATCCACTGCGTAGGCCTATAGAGCCTATGACTATGTTCAGTTGGCCTTTGAATATCTCCAAGGATATCTTTGAATATCTCCACAACCTCCATGGGCAGCCTGTGCCAGTGCTTGGTCACCCTCACAGTAAGAGACTGTACATAATGCCTGTTCCCTTCAGAGTGCACCAAGGATAAATCTTGCTGGCTAGGCTAGTACCTGCTTCACAACAGAGTTTGTGCCTTGTGGTTTATTTTCTTCCTAAAGTTAGCAGTCTAGTTATATCATCTCAGCAAATTACTAGGAAATAAACAGATGATGAACTTTAAAAGAATTGAGATGTTCTTTCCATGCAAACATTTCTGCTTCAATGGAGAAAAAAAATCCTAATAATAGTACAGTTAGTGTTATTTCCGTCAGAGTGTTCTAGCTTCTGTCCGTGGTGTTCTCGAACTGGCCTGTAGATTACCTTTTGTATGTTAATCCTTTGAGTTGCAAACTTGTATTGATACAGAAATATGTAGTTATTCCTAATGGTCTTATGTGTAGTTATATTGGGTAACCTTTTCTGAAATAGCCCATAGTTATTTCTGTTGATTTCAGCTAAAATTTAGGTACAGCTTAGTTCTTTTTTTTTTTTTTTTTCTGCAATAATATTGAACCTCATAGCTTTGAAATGAAAGAGAAGGACTTTTGGCTGTTGTTTATGCAATATGCTGGTTACTGCTTTTCAAATATTCTTTGGTGCTACCTGTAAGGATCATTCACTGAAGTTCTTGTTAGTAGATCCTTGGGGGCAGATTAGAGCAAAGCACCTGCTGCTTTTGCAAATGGCCAATTGTTTGAGCCATTAACCTTTAACATTTCAGGCTCTCACACCACCTAATGAAGGACTCTGTTCATCAGGAAATGTTGTAGTTCCTTTACTGAAAGTATATATTGGATTTGTAACATCAAACTTACCTGAATTAATGATTCTAGGCCACTTCTAAATGAAAGGAGGTAAATATGGTGCAGAATTCTGCATCGTGATTCAACTCATCCTAAGGTAGACATATAAGGAAATTTTACTCTAAAAGTAGTTGGATTTTCCCTGATGATAGAGATTAGGAAGTTAGCTTAGAAGCAAGTGCGACAATGCAGATTCCTAATGTGTACCAAGGGTAATGAATCCCAGACAAAGCTGGATCCATTTTAAGGTTTATTCCTTACCATTCCAAGTATTTGGAAAAATATCCAGGAAAGAACACTGTTTTTTTCTGAAATATATTTTTTAAAAACTATTTAAATGCTGAGTGTTGGTCTGTGGTTAAAGAGAAATCAGTAGATACTAAGTAATATATGTTCTGTTTCCTGACTGGGCAGGAAAACATCTTTTAATAGGGTTTCTGATGCAAATGCTGATGTAATTCTGATTTTTTTTCCTCCTAGCTAGTATATCTGAAAAATGCACTCCGTGTTAGTTACTCCTGTTAGTAACCTCTAAGGTGATCTAATAATGATCAAAGAAATTCAGATTGGACATTAGAAACAGGTTCTTCACTGACAGAGGGGTCAGTCACTGGAGCAGGCTCACCAGGGAAGTGGTCACAGTGCTCATCCTGCCAGAGAACAAGGAGAATCTGAATGATGCTTTTAGCCATTTGGTTTAGTTAGTCCTGTGAGGAGCAAGAAGTTGAACACGGTGATCCTTACTGGTCCCCTTCAACTTGAGATATTTTGTGATTCTAAAGCAAATTAGCTTCAGGGCAACTGACTGTTACATCATGTACATATCAAATCTGTACAGTACTGTCACTCTGAGAGTTTCGGCTGATACGTGAATTATGGTAACCTCTACATCTGCTCCTCAGTCAGCATTTCTAATTCTGGCTGCCAGTTTCAGTTTGCCAAAATAATTTTGATCAGGAAAGAAGGCCTTTGTGTAGGTAATGCACGATAAAAAAAAATCTTGAACTTCAGAGACTGATAGAAGAAGGCCCTTCTGCCTTTCATTTCTGGAAAGGAATCTGTCTATGCCAACAAAGCTAAATAGAAAGTTTCCAAAAGTTACTGTCTTTATATGCTCATAAGACCTGGCTAACAGCAGCTTGAACAATCTCTGCCAAATAGTCACATTCAAGATCTGCATTCATTTATAGCGTTTTGGAAACAATATTTGCTACCTGCCAGCTACTGTGAGCCAGAGTTGATTAGATACAGAAGGCCAGGTAACTAAATTGCTGGCCAAAGATAACTGCTGGTATTACTCCAGGGAACTACAGGCCTGCCAGCCTGACCTTAGTTCCAGGGAAGGTCATGGAGCAGATCATCTGGAGTGCCATCACATGTCACACACAGGACAACCATGGGATCAGGCCCAGCCACTACAGGTTTAGGAAAGGCAGGTCCTGCTTTACTTACCTGAGCTCCTTCTGTGACAAGCTGACCCACTTAGTGGATGAGGGAAAGGCTGTGAATGTCATTTACCTGGGCTTCAGTAAAATCTTTGATCCTGCTTGCCATGGCATTCTCCTGAAGAAACTGGCTTCCCATGGCTTGGATGGGAAAGCTCTTCACTGGGTAAAAAACTGGCTGACTGGCTGGCCCCTGAAAGTGGTGGTGAGAGGTGCTACATCCAGTTGGCGGCTGGTCACCAGTGGTGTTTCCCGGGGCTCTGTTTGGTGGCCAGTGCTATTTAGTATCTTTATTGATGATTTGGACAAGGGGATTCAGTGCACCCTCAGTAAGTTTGCAGATGACACTAAGTTGGGAGGGAGTGTGGATCTGCAGGGGGATCTGGACAGGCTGGGTCAGTGGGCTGAGGCCAGTTGCATGAGACTCAACAAGGCAAAGTGCTGTATCCTGCACATGGGTATCAACAACCCCCTGCAGCACTACAGGGTGGGGAAAGAGTGGCTGGAAAGCTGCTCAGTGGAAAAGGACCTGGAGGTGCTGAACATGAGCCAACAGTGTGCCCAGGTGGCCAAGAAGGCCGATGACATCCTAGCCTTTATCAGAAATAGTGTGGCCAGCAGGACTGGGGCAGTGATTGTCCTCCTGTACTTGACACTGGTGAGGCCATGCCTCAAGTGCTGTGTCCAGTCCCCTCAGAGGAGGAAGGAGCAGCAGAGACGTGTGACGAACTGACTCCAGCCCTGATTCCCCATCTCCTTGCACCATGGGAGAGGAGGGAGAGAATTTGGGAGTGACCTTGAGCCTGGGAAGGATGAAGGGGTGGGAGGAAGGTGTGTTTAAGATTTTATTTCTCATTGCCCCGATTTGATTGGTCATAAATTAATTTTTCCCCAAATGGAGTCTGTTTTGCCCATGACGAAAACTGATGAGTCATCTCTCCCTGTCCTTATCCTGACCCACAAGCCCTTAGTACTATTTTCTCTCTCCTGTCCGACTGAAGAGGGAGTGATAGAGTTGCTTTTAGTGGGTAGCTGCTGTCCAGCCAAGGTCATGCCACCACACAATGTTAAAGAAAAACACACGGTCTAGTGTATTCCTCACTATTTCCAGTCCTGAGTTTTATAAGGAGATTGTGGAAGTAGTTTATGAGTGGATTAAATTTGGTACTGTCAGGCATTTTGTTTTCCACAGGGCCAGTTCCAATGAATTCAGAGCTGTGTGTTGGCACCCAGTGCCTTCCCCAGCAGAGCTGGCAGCTCCCAGACACCAGCTGGCAGTTCCCTGTCCCATGGCCCTGCCTCCCCGTGCAGCTCTACACATCCAACATACCTCATGCCCATTGCTCTCCCCATTACATGTGGGATCAGCCTGCAGCATCACCCAGTCCATCCAGCTCTGATGATAGTGGGGCCTCATAGTCATGCTGGTGCGAGGCAGGTTTTTTCCTCTGGAAGATTCTTATGTTTTGCCACCGAAACAGTTGTTGTCAGTGCCTATTCATGTCTCTTTCTGCTGGTCAAACCAGCTTGCTTTGTAACAGTATCTTTGCATTGGTATCTTGCTGCTTTGAATAGCAGGGTTTATTTGCTTTGTGTTTTTCAATAATGAAGTAGCCGAAAGCCACCTTTAGTACATTCCTTACAAGTAACTAATCTTTTGATACCCTAGGGATTTGAATCAATGGGTTTAAATCAATACTTCCTCTATAAAATTATTGTTTATCTTCACCCTGCACTCTATGGACTGAAAATCAATGGGGTACGTTTGCAAATTGAGAAAACATGGGATGGGTGAAGAACGTGATGATAAACTCCTTTGAGAAATGCACAAAATTAAGGAAATTGTGGCACTCTTCTCAATAAAACCTCCAGTAACTATCGTTGTTTTCATGCAGTTTTGTTCTTAAATAGCTCTTGGGCACTAATTGAAAAGGAAGCAGAACTTTATTTTTCAGGATGCAGTGATATCTCAAACAGCAATTAAAATACAGAATGTTTTGTCAGTCTTTAATAATGTAATTGGTTCTGCAGACAGGAAGAGTTCATGAACTGCTTTGTGTTTCTTTCACATTTGGTCCTAATTGTAAGAGACCATTACTGCTTACAGTCATCCATGAGCCCTAGATTCAGCAGAATCTCAGGGGAAAGAGAGCACAACAGTGCAACTTTAATAGCATCAGATGTGTGTTTAACTCAGGCTTTTTAGTTTGCTTTCTAAACTTGTTATATTAAGAGTACTACTACAAGCTGCGTTCTTTGAACTTCTTTTCACATATATTTTTGATAGGGGTTACTTGGTACAAAACTGAGTTTTATAAGAAAACACATATTAATTTAACACAGCATTAGTTTTATTTTTTTTTTTTTTTTTGTGAATTAAACACACTCCTGTGGTCTGGAGTAAAATAGAAGGAGCATGGCTATGTTTTTATGCCCAAAGCCTTCATTTTTTTTCCTCTTTGTGTTCACGGTGGGTTTGTTTTGGAAAAGAATTGGTATAATGGTGTACAGTTTCAACTGGTCACTCACTCCAGTGAAATAATACAAACTAAGAAAAGTGAAAAAACCTGCAATTCAACAGCTATGAGAAATAAGAAATTCCTAGCTCTCTCATAGCTGCAGAATAAACTGAATGATAATGTTTTGATTTTGTTACCTGAACAGAATTAAAAAAGTGGTTTTCACACTAGACTGGTGTGAAAGATCACAGTACTGCATTTCTCCAGGCAAGGAGACTGGCTTTTCCTATATTCTGTCTTGGACTTAATGAACTCTGTGAAAGTGCCCTATGAAGGGGGAGAGACAGAAGGGTGCTGAAATATTCTGCTTCCTTCATATGTTGGGGTCTCAGTTTCAGAGTGAAATCTGCCTCCTTTTGGTGGTGTTCTTTTTGACCAATTGTGTTCTCTACAGTCATTGACATCTTAACTGTTAAAGTAAAATCCAGTTGTTAGTCTCCCTTGACTATCATTCTTTTTAATCTCCTCTCTATATTTAACTGTGTATTCCCTTGTCCCCCCAGCTAATGGGTACTGCTGACCAAGCCACTCCCATAGTGTGCTGCTCTTCCTGGGACTTGTGGACGTGTTCCCTTCCCTGCCACATCCTCAGTTTTCTCTGCCTGCCTCACACATTCACTGTACACCTGTGCCTCCCCCAGTGTGGTCTGTGCACGGCTGCACCCCAGCTTGGGCCCCAGACCCACCATCCCATCCCTAGAGTCACCCTGATGGGAACATTTCCACTGCTATCCCGTCTGCTTGCTTATAGTCTGTGAGTCTGTGATGGAGGCTGCAAACCTGCCTGTCTGCTGCACTCCCCTCTGCTCCTCATTTGTTTCAACCTCTTCTCACACATGGCTGTCAGCCTAGCTCACTGGTTCTTCATGGCAAAAGACAGCTCTGTACTGATTTATAAAATTTCAGCTGCTGGGCATCAATTCTGAGAAAAAAATAACCATCATATAAACAGTATCTTGACACAGGAACAGCCTGCAAAGTCCAAATAAAATGGCAGTGACACAAAGGCAGCTCTGTTAGGATGGTGGTGGCAGCTCCATTTTTTAAGGATTCCCTGCAGACCAGACCATGACTACCTTTTCATTCTGGGGTCTTATCCAGATGCTTTTGTAGACTGGACCAAACTGTGGATTGAAGATCTCTGCAGGCTATTATTAGAGCTTCCTGACTTGGTAATGATTGATGTAAAGTAAGTTATGCTAGGAACTCTAATTTCTCGTTCACAGAGGCCTGTAGAAGGGCATGGACAGTGAGAAAGTACAACTTTTTCTTCTAAGAGAAGGAGTCAGAGACCCTTTGTGTTTCTTCTGCCTGGTCAATGCAATAAATCTGTTGCTTTTCTGAGCAACAGATAAAGGCAGATAGTGTGTGTTGTGGGATGTCAGTCTTATGGACAGTCCCTCATTCTCTTTGGGACTGAGAAGGAGCCACTACACACCTTATTTGCTCTTTCAGTTGGCTATGAAGTCTATGGACTTTAAAAGAAGTAGCTTTTCCTCATCTGTTAGGGATGATGGTCTTGATGTTGATTTGGGCAGGTAAAAATGTGATATGAAGTTTCTTTTCTATTCACGGGACAGAAATCGATCACTTCCCATCACTCTTATACTGATCAATGGCTTTTGTGGTTTTTTTTTTGTTTTTTTTTTGTTTGTTTTTTTGTGGGGTTTTTGTTTGTTTGTTTTTGTTTTTGTTGGATGTGTTTGATGTCTGGTTAGTCTCAGGCTTGCTAGGTGCTTCGGGAGTTACTGGCATTGCTTCTCCTACTCTTACATTCTCTCCAGCATGTGACAGGCATGCCCAAGCCTGATCTGATTTTTGAGATTCTGATAAAGAACTTTCCCAAATTAAGGCTCCTCAAAAGACTCATCTTCAAATGGCTACTGGCCCCTTATAAATGATGAGAATTTGCACAAAGATGATGTCAGTGGCCCCTAACCCTATTAATTTTCCTTTTTATTCAAATGTAGGCATATTAACACAATTCTGGGTGTTTTTTCAAAACAGCATTTTAGCCTGAGCCAAATGTCAATATAGTGGCATATAGATATAAAGGCTGTCAAATTCTGCACTTTTAAAAATCACAGCCATGATCGTCCCTTTTAAGAAACAACACTTCACAATTTGTTTTCTTCCTGTAGCTTTTGATGACTTACTCTGAACCCTGGGTCTTCATGTGTCTCTCTAATTTTAGACTGTGTCCACCTAAAGCTCATCGTCATCCTGCTATTTAGAAAGCTCAAGATAGGGATGGTTTTCTTGCATTTTTTGTCTGAAACATTTGCAGGGCTGTACAGCAGATGGTGCTCTGCTTCCCTTTCTTCTACAGACTGTTGCTATTAGTTAAACTTTTCAGTCCAAGGCTGGGGATTATTAATAATGTTTTCTGTCCTGGCTGAGCAATTTGAGCTACGTATTTTCAGAGATGGTTTACTTAGCCATGCACTGATTTTGTTTTAAGGAGCAAGAAAGCATAAAGTCTGCTTGTGGGTTAATTTACTGCACTAATCTATCTTCCCAGTGTAGTTGGAGCAGAACAGTGACTTATATTTATTAAGGGATTCTTTTCATGTGTTCAAAACCAGTATTTGTTTCAAATGGGTAATTCTTCACTAAAATGAATGAATCACAATGGAAAGTACAGGTTGAGTTTAAGCAATGAATCAGTGAAACTACCAGAATCTCTAAATCAGGAAAATAATTTCTCAGTGTAATTAACTGAAATGTTTATCCAGCTACCTGAAGTTCAGCAAAATAAAAAAGCATTCTCTGTCTTTATACTGAATAGTTGAAATTCCTGTTCTAGCTCTTTCGGCAGCGTGAATGCTGTTTTCTGACACTTAGCACACTTAGCCCAGGCTTTCAGGGGCTTGTTTCACAAGTGATAGCTCTTAGGCAACTAGAAGTAGTGTTGAAGAAGTCAAATCCATTTCAAGGATTTGGTGAGATACAGCACCATAAGCTTTGAAATATTCCAGACTGCAGTAATACCCTTGTAATCTTCAACAGCATTAACAGCTTAAACAGACAGGTCTATATAAATTGGTTTAAAATCAATCAGGTAGAATTCACTATTTCAAATTAACAGCTATAAGGGCTATATTACGAACTATCAGATTTGCAAATTAGGAAGTAAAAGCATGATACAAGGCTTATAGAAATCAAAGTAAAGACTTCCATTAGCATTACTGTGCTTATTTTATCCCCTTACATGGGTTTCCATAACAAAGATACCAAGAATACTGAAACACCGTAAGTAACTTGCTCATCTGGACAATTTTGCTCTACTTGCTGTCATTTATGATACTACCTATTGCACTCAGTGACATTGCGCTTGATAAAAAAAGTATAGTTCTTTACGTGGTAGCAGGTCTAAGAACACCAGTCATTCATCTGAGCCCATGGTAGAAGCTATATAAACACAAACAGAAAGGACAGTCCCTGACCTTAGTGCCTGACAGTGTGCCACTGTGAGGCTTTCTTATGAACAGTCTGTCAACAGTAATTTTTGTCTATGGAGTTCTCTGATTCTATGTATAGTATTTCAGATAGGGATCTCTAAGTTTGTAATTTGATCAGAAAAAAAAATCATGGTAAATTTATTAATGGTTTTCTTCATTCAGAATTTTGGAGTCACTCTACCTGTAAAAAGATAAAACAAAACTTTATTTCTGTGAGTTCAGATCTACTCTTTAGCAGAGTATACATCTCTTATATAGATTCAAAGTGACTATTTCCCACAGAAGATTTTATTTTCTAAAAATAAATGCACGCCCTTTTTCTTTTGAGGTGGGAGGAAGGGTGGTATGAGGATCATCAATGAGAAAGAGATAAAAATATGTATTTGTCTTTTCAAGACTATGAAAAAAAACCTGCTAAATTTGTTTTTGTGGTTTGGAAAGCATTTTCCACAAGCTATTACCTAAGAAATGTGTCTTCAGATTGATGTATGATGAGCTATTAAGTGAAAATGTATTGTGTCATGTGGTTTGTCCCTGAATTATATGAGAAGGAATCCATGTGGAACAAAAAAAAGGAGAGGAAATAAATTTCTTCTTTATTTTAACACGGTTTCATGTAGACTTATAATTATGAAGTAATGTGTTACACTAGTCTATAATTGCTACGCTCTGGAGAGCCAGGGCAGGTGTCTTAGACAACTCAGGTTAAGGTAAAGTCAGTCTGGATTGGCAACACATGGAACATGGGGAAAGAAACACGGCATTTCAGAGTGAGGGAGGTGGCAGAAATTGATCAGGCGTTGAGTTCATTTTGTGGGGTTTAAGACCAGGACTGAAGGAGCCTGGACTCTCCCCACTGCTTGGCCTTCATTGAAACCAGATGAAATACAGTAAATGTTATGTATCCCATATCTAGGCTGTACCATCGCCCTCAAAGAAAATACCAAATGGATGGATTGCCTCTGTCACCCACAGAAGAAATTTTGTGGACACAGAGAAGAGAAATCTGACTCCCTTTGAGGCCCTATTGAATTCAGTGCTAGTACGTTTTAATCCAGCAGAAAGTGCTGATAACTCTATTCTTTCTTCCTCAGTTGATTTCAGGAAAATTAATTTTCAACATTCACATCTGATCAAATCACAAGCTAACATTATGTGCAAGCATGAAAAAGATGACACCTTATTCCATAAGTACACATTTGCTACTAACTTTCAAATTATATTAACAGAGTTCACACGGTATCAGTCAAATCCCTGTCATTAAGAAATGGTACTTCATAAGAAAGCTGATAATAGGATACAAAGATCCTAAAATGATTAGATGATGACTTGTTAATGGGAATTCCCTTTTGTCATAACCAGTGATTTTCAGTTTACTCAGAGATGATATCTCTGATGGGAGATAGTAATATAATAGAAATCTGGGAATGGAAAAAAGGAAACTAAAGGTTGAAGAATAGAGTCAGTGATTTTGTAGAACCAGGATGATTCAACTTTAAAGGCATTGCTGGGGAAAATAAGGCAGTTCTAAGTCAGATCCTATGCCACTTCAGACCACTGCTCTGTCAAAGACCCCCTCTACTCCTGTGGGCATGAAATGTCTTCCAAAGCATAATTACAGTCAAATAAGGCTTCATACAGAAAGCTTTCTGCCCACTCTGGAGCAAGAGCCGTTGCTGGCAGTTGGCGATGGCAAAGTTCTGAAAGTTCTGTTACAATTGCTAAGAAAAATATTTAACTATTAGGATCTTTTTTTCAAGGGATTGAAAGATCACTTTTCACCAAATCCAATTATTTGAGCTGACCAACATATCAGCATACCTCTCTCATCAACATTTTAACCTTAGCCTTCTATAGATAGGCCAGAATTTCTGGGTCTTGTTTTGGGTATACTACATTAACTAAATATCAACAGGTCAGGTTTAATTAGCAATTTTTATGTGTATTCCTGCACTGGTAGCAAAACATAATGTTTGTGATGGCAAAAGAAATGTACCTTCAGATCGTCATAGGAATGCTTGACAGCCTCTCATGTCCCATCACAGCACCTACTAGGGTTCAAGCTATGCTTTAAGAAAGGACTTTTCCTTTACAGCCTGCACACACAAATAATGTTGGTACATGCATCTTTCTTAGTGGAAGTTAGCTGCACTCCTTTCGTTAATTGTCTTTATGTAGGAGAAAGAATGTCATCTAAATGATTTGGGCCCCTGGGTGAAAACTTATACGAATTTTAAAAGAAAAACACTGTAGTGACTGAATGTCAAAGCTGTGATTAAAAAGCAAAAAGCTGACATGGATACCACTGTAATAGAATATGTCTCAGCGGGAACCCACTGCCACCATCAGCTTTTTACAATTTTTGTACTGCTAATATGATAGGAAATGCACTGCTAGGAAAACAGTTGCATATCCAACTCTCTTATTTCATAAATTATTACTGTATTACCCTCTGAATATCCCAATGAGTATAGCAGCATCAAAATATGATGTAAAACAATAAAATCAAGCAAAAAGCTATTATTGAACTGTTAGATGTGTACAACATTTTTAAAAATTCCTTTCTCTTTATTTTTATGCTGAATAAATTAACAGTTTGCAACAGATAGGGTCATTCAACCACCTCTGTGGTACCCTTGCTTCTGAGTTGGAACAGGGTAGTTAATTACTACTGGGAATGTTATGTGACAGGTTTTAAGAGTGGGTAAACTGGAGAATGACTTTTGATATTCAAATTCACTCTCGTTTCCATATTCTGCTGCTGGCACTTAAAAAGGAAGATGTAAAATGTGTCTCATCATGCACTTGGAAGGTCTGAGAACTCACACAGCTTCTTCCTTCTCAGATCTCCATCTATGAGCCAGTTGGAGCAAACTTTACCCAAGAAAGATGAAAAAAAAAAAAATATAAGTAGTGTCATATTCTCACATTTTCAGGAAATTCTGGAGGATGGTACTGCAGAAGCCATCACCTCTGTGGGAGGGAGAAAGTTCTTCAGTCAGTGCTTGTGTCCTTAGCCTGACTGAGCCTGTGGCCTCACAGAACATGTCTATTCTATTTCACTGGAAACTCCACAATTTAAAACAAATTCCTATTTTGAGCAAATATATTAAAAGGTGTTTTCATCAGATTTCATTAACAGGAAATTAATTTAAAATAAAAATTCAGCATAATGTATTTTTGAATCATTTATCCCATAATTTTCCTTTATGTTGTGTTAATAATTCACTTTCAATATTTGAAAATAAGTTTGTTTAAAAAAAAAAATTAAATATTCCCCTTCAAAAAATTGAAAATGTTCAGTCGTTCTTATCAGAAAGTATTTTTCAAGGGAAATTGAGGTATTATTGCAATAACCAATTGCACCACTTGCCAATCAACGTTTTCCAGTGGAGAAATACTTTATCATTAGATCTATGACAGTATCATTCCTTCAGAATAATTTTAATAAAAACAGGAAGGTGAAGATTGATATGATTTGTCTGAAGGTGAGAAGTTCTATTTAAAACTGTGTCAAAGTTCATTTGGGAGATACTCATCTTTACTGATAGCCCAGAATATAAATCATGTCCTGGCAAACAGTAATAATAATGTCTTTCACAGAGATATCATTAATATTTGTAGTTTATATGGCTACAATTCAAAATAAAAAGGTTATCATGGTGCAATAAACCGAAGAAGTAAGCTCAAATAGTTTTGACTTCATTAAAATGGTGAGCTATAATTGCAACCTTGCAATCAGCAAATGCAAATGTTCTATTTGTAGTACTGCCAGTTTTATTTAATGTGTAACTTTCTCTTCTGAGAAAAGGAGCTTATCCTATTTTTTTGGGATTTCAGTGCACCAAAAGTTTGTTCTTTGGAAATACACTAATAGCACAGAAAGGAATTTGGCTTATGAGGTATCTGATGGCTTTTTTGTACCTTTATGATGTGCCTCAAGAGATAACACTGGTTGTAAAATACAAAAGGGCTGAAAAGAATGTAGTTATCATGACAGTATATGTGTCCAGACTGCAAGCCAGAAAAGTGTCACTGATAGTTGGGACATAATTGACCGCAGTGTATGATAAGCACATTACTGATTGATTAATGTGACCTAGTTGTATTTGAAACGTCAAAGAGGAAAATTGAGTTGTCATTTTATATCATGTTCTTTTTCGAGTAACAGATAAATATTATAATTAATGACTTTTCACTAAGGTTATCTAAAAAATTTAAGGAATATTAAACATCACATTATTCACAGTCTTCATAGGTGACTATGTTATTGATGAATATTGATAAATCTTTGCTTATATGAAACAGGCACCAAAAGAAGTTCATATATTTAAATAATGCTTTTTAATAAGATATCTCTGCCGATTAAATTTTTTTTTTAAATCATTTACCTTAGTGAATTGACTCAATTCACCAAGTTCTTTTTACAGTTTTGTAAGGTTTTATTTGTACTTAGTCCAGGGCAAACTGGGATATTGATTTAGAAGGTTTAAGTTTGCTTCTGTTGAAGTCAATTGCGAAACTCTAGTTGTCTAGAAAAGGATTGAGAGTTCACTCATGCCTTGATATTGGTTTTCCCTATTTACACAAAAGAACCTTGAATTTTCTCAGGTAGTTGAAAAAAATGTGCTTTAGTCAATTAACTTCCAAAAGACATTCTCAGCCTTGAAGTAGATCTCAAAGAATCCTCCAAGCTATTACACATAAAAAAAATGCCAAAAAGTATCTGCTGCAAGATACTGAAATGGTATCACTCACTATTTGCCTGAAGTATACCTTTGAAGGGAACTCCTTATGACAAGAGGGATTCTTTGCCAGAAAATGCAAAGTCTCTAGCATTTCAGAGGAAAAGGAAAAAAAAAAGTGAGAGTAAAAAGTTTAATTGCATTATTTCAACTTTCATATTTAATTTTGGCAAATTTTGGATTTGTGTCATGTCTTTCAGATCAAAATTTGTTTGAACTTCATAGTAATATAGTAAATTAAATTGATGATGGCATCTTACGATGACCTATGAAATCCCTAAGTGTCCAAAGTTCTTTCAGTGTTTTGACTTCTTGATATCAACTCAGCTGTGTAAATGCAGGATTCTTGTGTGACTTCAAGTGCCTCAGACTTGGACGTAGGGGCACAGTTGTGACACTTGAACCCTGGGAGATACGCTCCACCCAGGTTCAACACCCAAAAGGCAGCTGGGATCCCCCAGGGCTCCTCAGGTAGCTCTGAGCACCTGCATTCAGGTACAGGGTTGAGCCCTAAAGTGTCTATATTAGAGTGGGATGAATCCTCCTTTTCTCATTTGAGTGTATTGACCAAAACTGCAGAGATAAGATGGAAGCTTGGCCCTCTAGTTCACCTGTAGACCTCCAGATCCTCATGTTTTAGTCTGAGGCTGAATCCCTACCTTTGTTATGTGGGCAAATATTTTTTAGACTTATATGAATCACTGGAAGAGTATTCTGGTTTATCTGTGATCATTTAAAAAATATGGGGCTGGTCTCCCTTGGCATTAGACTCTAGAAAGGGGTGGGCTTCATCAGAAGAGTGAGTGGGTCAGAGAATGAGTCAAATTTACCACAATACATTTTTAATTTTCTTAGATTACCCTTTTTCCAAAGGAGAAAAATACCAGGTAGAGACTTGCTAACTTGTTTGCTAAGTCAAATCAGGCTGCATCTCAGATCTTCTGAGTTTTCCCATGGTAGGTCACACTCCATCCTCAAGTCCAGTGTTAGACAATTAACATAGTCTGGAGTTGTGGATGTGGGAGAAGATTAGTTTTTCACCTAGACTAAATAAGGAAGGATTGAGCAAAATTTCAGCCTCTCTCAACCAGTTAGTGCAGCAAACGTGGTACATGTGGGTGAGGGAGTAAGCAGGAATAAGTGGACAGTGGCTTAATTGCTGTCCTTATCCTCTATCCCCCACCAGGCTAGGACATAAGTGGGGAAGGCATCATTGTGGTCCAGGAGTTATGTTGTCTGGTAGGATAAAGCAACACACCATACCTTAATCAAAGTGATGCCTAAAATACAGCCTCGCCTACAGCTTGTGGTTAAGATTGTAAAGATCCCAGATACTGCTGCACCGGAGTAGTGGTGCCACTGACACAAACCAGAGAAAAGCACAAAGGCCAGGTCTGTTTCTCTTAACCCTAAATCACCTCATCATCACCCCTCAGCCACCTGCAGCAAAGTCAAAGAAATTGCCCCAGGATATTCTCAAAAATATCTGACTGTGTTTTTACTTCTCTGGTTTTTCCAGTAGTGGGATGTTAGCATGCAAGCACACGTGCAGAAGTGGTCTGCAAGTGGAGCATAGGACCCCTCGGGTGGGAAAGGACATCAGGAGGACACCTCACACAGCCTCTTCCCAAGTAGGCTGGCGAAAAGACCGATGAGAGCAAACAGGTGTTGACCCTTCCTCTGAAGTTGGTCATCAGGGGCCAACCTGCCATAAAACAGCTTAATCTTCCAAGGAACTGGAAAACAAAATTGTATCTTTCTAAAAGGCAAACAGTTGTCCAACACAGTTGTGCACTTTGAGTACTGTTTTGAGCAAATGTTTAATTACAAAAGGATGTTGCCTAAATTGTCATAATTAATCTGAACCTGTGCTAGAGTTCACAACAGCCAAGACTTTTTACACTGGTGAATCATTCTCATTGAAATACTCTGTGCTTAAATAGCAGGAAAAGCTGCTATTAGAAACGTCTGTAATAGCTTTTATGAAAGCTATGGCTAATTTAGAGCCCAATTAAACCTCAGAAATCCAATAATTTCTGAATAACATAATTGCAAAAAAGTAACTAGCATTGTAAGTATGCACTAGCTATTATGGAAGATGCTTTGATAAAAGAAAATCAGTTCTGAGCCACTGAAAATATCTGTTCTTAAGGATGGTCTGCAAATTTCAAAATTCTTCTATTTTCACTGCTTTGCATTGGGGGCAAGTAAACCTTCTGGGTGCTCTATAACTGTGATTACATGCATTTCATGGGTCCAATTGGAGAGCAGATAAAAGATGCTGGGGCAGAGCCATTTATACAGGTTCTTGACTAACCTCTATTGAATGAGACTAATTATTATCTTGCTGCAATTGTGAGTTTGGCCACCTACACACATAAAAAGATTAAAGAAGATATGGCAGACCAAACTCCTATCACAGACTGAGAGTTTTGCTGCTGATGGGAAAGAGAATCGCTTTTACACTGCCCACGGCTTTGTTGCCGTCCTGGTGGGCCGTGGTAGAAACCCACCAATGAAGTGCTGCCCCTTCAGCTCTTGGCAGCAGCTGGTGAACTCACAGGACCACTGACCTTGTGGCATGTCTGCCTCAGCTCTGTAGTACTGTAACATCCTACTGCTGAAAGGGGTCCTTGAAAGCTCTCATAGGTAGGCAGAGTGGAGAATTTCTGCTTTCTCAACATTGTAAGAGACACTGCTTACAATTTTGTGCATTCAGGGCTTTGCATGGCATGTAGGTGCAGACGAGTGAAGAGGAATTATGATAGCATTGTAAAATCCTTCATAAATTCATGGGCAGACTCTGGCTTCAGCATTTCCACAGAAGCAGAGGTAGAAATTTCACCTAACCTAGCTATTTGCAGTAACTGTACCATTTTTACCCACAAAGCCACAGTTCAACTTTCAATTCCTATTTAGCAGAAATCTCCCTCTTGAATCAACCAGAGTTTTGCTTGAGTGAATATTTTATCTGTTCAAAGGTAGCTTACTGATTTCATTGCAATCTGTGTTGTGAAAGACAACATGAATAAAGCCCTGACCCTAAAGGAAGGTGGAAGGAGGAGAAAGAGTGGCCTGCTGAAGGAGTAAGGATTTTCAATTTGCTGTATATGTTAATCATCTCATCTGCTCACCCATATGCAAGGAAAAAATATTTCATGAAATTGTTGAATGCCATTACATGAATACTTGCTAAACAAACAAATAACTTCAAATGAGTAGGGGGCTGGTGCAACAAGGTTATCAGCTTAACACTCCGTAAAGCTTTGTGCACAGCATCTCCCAGTTTGATGAAGTTCAAGGTCATTCAAGCTAAAATACTTTCATTTTTTTAAATGCATTTGAGTTATGATCACTTAAAAAGCTATCTGTATAGAGTTGACAGAAGGAATTTATTATTTCAATTCTGGAAACAAAAGAAGAGAAATAAAATAAACTCTAACTCCAAAGTGTAAATTATGAAAAAGAAAAAGCTTATCTTCCACATAAGCTCCCATCTCTTTGGCATGTGTAGACACAGTAACTTTGTTTAATATATATTGGAAAATAATTGTCCTGAAGGAAATCAGATAAATAAAATGTAAGGCTCTAGTTCTACATTTTGATTTTGGAAGGTGAGTAGATGTTTAAGATTGACAAAAATAACTTGCTCAGTACTGTTTAGGAACAGGGCTCACAGTCCCAAACTGAGAACATTTCAGTGCTAGAAAAATATGTTTTTGTTAATGATGCTTTCATCATGAGGAAGTGTTTGAAAACTGCATTTGCAGATATCAAAGTTAGATGAATGATTTCTCCAAAAATTACCAAAGCAGTGGTCAGGAAAAGGTTGCACAAATAGAGTGCATTAGCATTGTTGCCTTTGTGAACCAACTAAAGAAATCATCTCAGAGAAAAGGAATGATTTTACTAGTGCAAAGCATAACGCTTTGTGTAGTTGGAGGAACTCAGCCAGAATCCAGTTTAGTGAATTATAGGTCTTTATAACCAAGTGCTTTGTGGATTTTTTTTTTTTAATTTGGTTTTACCATTATGTCAAATTTACATGTTTGAGGTATAATTAGCCAGTCTGATTACAAAAAAATTGACTATAATTTCAAAATATGAATTAACATAAAATGACAAGCATTAAAAGTTAATATCAACTCAATGTTCATTCTTTTGCATTCAAATGAGTCTTAATAAGTTATTACGTCCATCTAAATATCAGTATAATTTTCAAGTAATACACAATGTGTTCCATAATCTGCCTCTCTCCCTAACCCTCTATTAACTCTATTATTCCTCTACAGTTTGTTACTCCAATAAACCATTTTAGAACTACGTTATTTCATTTTTCGTGTAAAGTGTATAACTTGGACTTAGAAATACAGTTTTGATGCACCCTAGACCTTTAGTGACCATTTGCTGTGTTGACTCTAAATATACTGTTACAGTCCATGGCCTTTCTCTGAAATGCAGAGAAAGAGGTAATAACTGAATTTCAACAAGCAAATCAAGCCAATTCGTTTAGAATTATTATGCTTGGCTTTCTAATGCATATTCAGAGTGGTAGAAAAGAAAGTGTGAAATTTAATTGTACCATAAAACTGTCATGAGAAAATATATATTGAATATCAAGCAGATTACATTTCTTCAGTAGTGATAATCTGTGCAAAACTTTATTTAAAGAACTGCTGCATTTCTAATGCTCTATTTCTGGACAGAGAAGAGTTCTAAGAGCATCATCACTGAAAAAAGTGACAAAATATGATGCATTTGATCCATCCTCTAGAGTTGAATGTTTCCACACATACTCTGTCTTTTTAGTACAAAAGGCAAAATAGTGAAAAGAGTAAAACAGCTCTTGTAGTGTTTTCTGTTTTTATAACAGTAGCATCAGCCCAATGGCAGTCCGGAAGCTACAAAACAAGAGAAGTATCACATGATACCATTACATGGTATAAATCCCATCACATATGGAAAGACACGTTATGATAACATAGTTTCTATTGCACTTCCAGCAATTCATTTTATGCACACATATGAACTCAGACATTGAAGCTATTTTTTATCTTCATACCTCTTTCATAAAGTAAAATTACTGGCTGATACATACAAAATAGAATTCTTGTATACACACCATGGCATGTGTACACATATATGTACACCAAGACGTCTCTGAGAAATGAATTTTCATGTTTTAATAAAGTGTTTTTACATCTGTTAATGGACATGCTGCATGGAACTAACTCAAATTTCTTGGAGTCCAAGGAAACAATCCTGAGCTGACTGTTAATACTGATAATAAATCTGCCTGAATTTCTTTCATCTGTCATTATGTGATACATTCCTCTTTTTACCAAAATGGAGAGATGGCACTGGAGAAGTTGTGTTCATTGTGTTCAAATCTATTTCCAGAGCTGATTGAAAATAGAAGGTGCAGGGGTGCGTAAAAGCATTCCTCCATGCTGTGGTCACAGATAAATAAAAGATGAGTTGAAGTCTTTGGTCTGGGTGGTACTGACAGTGAAGTTTTCATCAGGCACAAACAAAAATCCCTCACAAGAAAATTGTTGTATGAATTTGCATGAAGAAACTTATGAGGAACTCTGGCATCTGTCTCCAGCTGCCTTTCTCCCAGCTGAGAAGTCTTCTCATCACCTGCCAGTGACCTTGTGGATGACCCCTGTGAGAGATACAGTGAATATATCTGAAGAAGCAAAACCTGCTGACCAAAAAAGAACAATTTAATCAGTGATGATCTTGACCTCACAGATAGAGTTCATAATAAAGGACTTAAGTAGTTTGCACAACTTGCTCCTTGCAGTGATTTATATTACTTGAATGTGCTGGCTGGCCATGTCTAGTCCAGTGCCTTGCGTCTTTAGACCCTTGTGGGATGTATTCAAGGGTGAAACTTTTCATGTAGTCTTTGCTTTTCAATATGCCAGAAGAGAGAGCAGTCTCCCTGTCAAATCAATGAAAAATAATACCTAATACTAGGACACATGGGTGCTTCTACCCTCAGGCCACTGGATGAAATCCAGCATAGTTTCCAGTCCTATTCTGCTCCAAAGACTGTTACCAAGTGACAGGTGTCTGCTGGTCTGGTTTTAATGAGTCAGTCTTATTAGCCCTTCTCTGGCGGCAAGGTGCTCACATGGCTGCTAAGTGATCCTCTTGTCACAGCAAAAATATGGAATACCTAAGCAACTCTGGAAAGTAAACTGCTAGTGTAACCCCAAGGCAAGTCCTTCCATAGTGTGTTTTGTCTGAGGCAGAGGCCTGTGTGCCCAAATCTTATTTGTCTTACGCCTTTTCCGAAGGACAATAGGACTCTCAATGGGGCATTTTGTGAGAGCGATGAATATATTTTGAAAAAAAAAAAAATTCATTTTTCCAACACATAGTAGGGAAAAACATCATATTACCTTTATGCAATTCACTTTGTATATTTCTGATATCTTTTTGCCAATATACAGTTTCAGGGGTTTTGGAAGACCTATGGTCTCCTCCAAGGAGATGAGAATCTGAGAGAAGCAAGAAGCACTGTGAGATGAAGAGTGGTGAAAACTGGAGCAAGATCAAAATGTAATTATCAAGTCATGGTGAGTTGTGGTTTGCTCATGTGTCCTGTTTCCTATTTTGCATATGGTTTTAAGGTCTTTCTCTTAAGCACATAGACCATTAGCAAAAGTTTGCATCATCTGACAGGTAAAGGCTGAACCAAGGAGGTCAGACAAAGGGATATCCAGATTAAAGGTTGCAATAAGAAATCCATTCTTGCACACTCTTTTCAGACATTCCTCCACTCCCCATGTCTGTGAGAGAGGACACACACAAATACTCATTTTTCTTCCCATAGTTGTAGTTGGATGCCTTTTTTTTAGAGCAAATCTGCCCCATGAGTTTCGGCAGACTTGATATAATGTGGTACACTAGTGAGTCAACACACTTGTTAGCTGGGAAAAGGCTCCCCTTAGCTTCGTTAGGAGCAACTCACAGAGCATTCCCAGCACAACAGAGTTACAGAAACTGCTGTATTTATTAAAAGTGTGGTAGTGTTCTTGATTACATTTACATTCACCGTTAATTGCTGGCACTGCTGAACATATGAAAAGATAACTATGACAATAGTGCAGGTTATTTTTAAATGGTTATATGAATATACATTTTTTAAATGACAATGTTAAGTGCATGTCTTTATCAAATGAAAAATGTATGTCTGCTATTCATTCATTAGCAAAAAAATTTGCATCCACAGTAAAATATTTGGCTTTGACTGAAAGAAGGTTCATTATAGCTCTGAAAAAAAAGTGCAGAATGAAGTGGAAATATTCTCTGAAGTTTTATTGGCAGTACGCTAAAACAGTGAGTAACACAGCTGAGGGTGCTGAGGATTCTGAAGATTCCTAGTGCCTACAGCACAGATGTTGTTCACGCCTCTGCTACTCTCATTAGCAGAAGATAAACACGTGTGTGTAAGGAAAGGGCAAACAGACCACTCCATTGTATTGAATTTTTAAAAATATGTAACTGAAAATATACACTGAGACCTGTTTCAAAGCATACTAGCAGGGCACTGAAATTTATGTTCTGAGTCTCTCTTCAGCTTCTTACTTCTTAATGCACTGTCAATAAGATTGCTGACTGTCCTTTTGGTGCAATGCAAGAGTTAAAAGGTTGAGTGATAAGATTTCTGATCTGTCACAGATATGAACACTGACCCAGAAGAAAAAGGCTTGCGTGTACTTAGCTTAGAAAGAGAACTTAATTGTCCAGCAAGAAGAAACTCTGAATGTGTGTTTCAAAGAGTGCAAATGAAATTTTTGTGACTCTCAGGCTGGCAGGCAAATTAAGCAAAATAGAAGAGATGAACAGTAAGTGTGTAGGCTGGGAGACCATCATAGTGGAAGACATGGTGGAATGGATGGATCTCCAGCAGTGTGATCTCTATTTGCAATGCTAGTTTCCTATTCTGGACCTCTGATCAGCAGTAACTTAAAAAATGTTATTCAAAAATCTCTTTCTTCATGTACACTGAACTGGCATGGGGCAAGGAAAGTGATAAACCAGCTGCTCTAACACCCCAACTGGCAATGTGATGCACTAATACCATTGTTCAAGAACAAATGCCCTTCAAACCTTCAGTAATTTGTTGGTTTTGAGTAATACTATGAAAAATTGTTATACTGGGGAATATTTGGCAAATTCCAATTAAATGTTTTTCTTTATGATTTCTTTCTCCAGACAGTGCTATGATGTATTTGGTGCGGCAGCAAGACTCTGACATTGAAAATGTGGGTTTAATTAGTAACAGTGAACTTCTCCTATATGCTGTCATTAAGCTCTCTCTGTGGTGTTTTATTGGTGTAGGACTGCTTTTATCACCAGATAAATATGTGCAAAGCCCATTGAAGTCAGGGAATATTAGCAGGCACAATGAAGGCAAAAATGACATCCCTTAAAATGGGAACTAGTGAGACACTTCTGAAGCTGTCATTCTGTGTTTTGCTGAAAGCTGGAACTTCTACAGACTAGGTGACAGTCCAGAGAGAACACATCTTTTTCAAAAAGTTCTTCATAATTCATTTCTATATGGTGTAATAATAATAATCTTCCAGTATATTCTGACTCACAAGTCACTTACAGTTTTGTTGGTGACATTCAGTGGCAATTGAATCAGCCTCACAGGGAAAGAAACCTTTACAATAACAGCTAAGGGAAATGAGAGGAAAGAGCCATTCTGGTCCCTAAAGACTTTAAATCCTACGAACATTTGCTTTATCCTTGTTCTCCTTTGGAGGTGAGTGGAATTCATCCTTGTTTCTGGACTTGCAGTAGAGCTCAGCTGCCAGGGTGATTGCACAAGGGATTTGGAGATCAATCAGGATCCAAGCCAAGCCTTCGCATCTCAGTTCCTTTCTGCAGTAAGTGATTCTTTTATATGAGAAGGCAGAAAGCTATACTGTTGAAATCAATGAAAAAACCTCCTGGTGCCTTCATTGAGGCTGATTTTCATTTTGAAAAGAGATGGTATGTTTAATGCTGCTGAAACAAAGAGTTTTAATAGGAATCTCCTAGTAAACATGTTGATTGATCCTGGACACCATCTTGAATAAAAACTAGTTTTGTGGTTCAGGTCACAAAGAAAATCAGGTAAACTTAAAAATCCTGGGAGCTGTAGAAGTAAATAAATACATGACTTAAAAGCAGTCACCTTCTCCACTGGAGCTATTCAGACTCACATGTTTACCTGCTGAGAATGCCCCTCACACAAGAATGCTATAAACTTGCTTATCGTACAGAAATAAGGAATTTACTTGTGAGCAACAGCTTGAAGAACTAAGACTTTTAAATTACTGATAAAATCATGGTGGCTGGCAGGTCACAAACCTACAGGTAAATTTTTTAATATGTACTTTCAGTTATGTTGCTGAGCATAGGAAGGGAAGTAGGAGCATTGCTTCTCTGCACCCAGTGCTGATGTGTGGTTGTGGAGCAGAGGACAATTTGGCAGACCCTGAGGCTGCCAGATTTCTGGCTAGTTAGTTGAAGCTACTATGTAGGTATTCCCATGACATGCCACATGTCTGGAAGTCCAGCAAATGCAACAATCTCTTTCCTTCCTTTAAATTCTTTTCAGCTAAAATTTCCAGAAAATAACCACCATCTGCAGCAGACAATCTGATGTACAGTAGCCATGCTTTCAAGAACATTTTCAGTTTTATATTTTACTGTTTCAGGGAAATGGATTTTTAAGAGAAGGGTGAAAAACGTGCTTTATACATAGAAGCAGTGGTTACTCTAGTGTTTTTTTAGTTGATGTGCCCAGTTTTCTCAACAGAAATTTTTGTAGTGGGCTTTGGTGAATGTGAGCATGCATAATGGAGGCTTGAGAGAATACAGTACAATGTAGGAACAATACAGATTGCTAATTGCAAAGAGAAAACTAAAAAGATGAGACTGTTTCTTTGCTGTACATTAAAAAAACAAAGCAAATAGTAATAACGTTCTGCAAAGCTTTCTAATTTTCTCTTGTACTGCTTTGCAGGTGCTTTATGGCTATCTCTGTGAGCTTAGGTAACTACTGAAGTCTCTGCAAGATCTACTGCCCAGACACAGTAGAGCACAGCAGCTCTGTTCCACATTTACCCAACTTTGTGATCAATATGAAAGATCTGCTTCATACAGCTTTAGCATGAAGAAGAATGAGAGCACACAACTGTGCAACAAATTCCCACTGCACACTTTACCAGCCTGAGCACAGAACAGCCAAGGCACTGGGATTTTCTCCCTTTCTCCCATGTACTGCTTTTCCTGCCTGGGTTGCATTGTGGCTCTCTAAGTAACTTTGGGAACAGCAGGAAAGTCCTTCAGAGGACTTATACAGAGATGTCGTGTACTTCCAGATCCTGTGGGCTGTAGTGGGAGCTTTCCCTTCTCAGTGCCATGGGAAAGCAAGGCACAGGAAGAGTTTTTATGAGGCTGCAGCACGGACATGGATGGATGGACCCCACTGAGTAAGAAATGCCCCCACACATTAAAAAACACAGGCTAGAGCCAGCCAGTAAAACATTACGTGACTTTAGTTTAAAATTAACACTGATATTAGGGAACACATGGCAGAGTAGAAAGGGAGTATATACTTGATCATATATGTATTCATAGAAACAGGACAATATTCTTGTTTTTTCCTGTTAGAGAGACTTAGGCTGACAAATATCCATTTCCCTCTTTAATTTCTTCTACTCCTGAGAGAAACAACCCATCAACCCTTGAAAACTGGCTAACAGCTTAGGGTAACAATGACACAGTCAGAGGCAGGGTTTTTTTGCAAAGGGCCCTGAGTCCATGCAGTGCAGAGCATAATAGTGAATCAAGGCAAGAAAGAATATACAGCTTGCCTGAAAGGATTGTAGTTCATTGGGTAGTCTGGTCATGCTAGACATCCTGTGATGCAGGTATGATCCTTACCATCAGCTTCAACACCTCGTCTGCACTCATTGTTTAATTGGTCTGTAAAGCCTTTTTTCTTGGCTGCCAGAAGTTGGAGGAGGTTTGTGAAAAATCAAAGCAAGGTCTTGCAATTGCAGCTTGCACCATGAGGCAGACACAGGAGGAAGGAGAAATTAAGGCTGCACAGAAGTACCATAAATCTCTTATTTTCTAATTTCTACAATTATTTTATTAGCTTTTATGTAATGTTTTAACACCAATAAGGGAATGGCAGAGAAAGGAAGAAATGGTGGGCTAAGAGGACCCAAAAGTTTGGAAGGACAATTTAGGAAAACTTTTCCAAGCAGAGTTTAACATCACTGGGAGCAGGTTGAGGGGTAGTAGGTAACAACACTTTTCCTTGTGGGTGAAAGTCAATAAACCAATTTAATAGTGTTTTGCTAGCTGTGCTGTACCTTTGTTTGTTTGCATGTATTTTTCATACTGCTCATGAAAGTCCCATTTGAAAATACTTTTCAAAAGTGCTTTTCGTGGCCATGGATTACTACTCTTTCAAACCCAGAGAGAGAGTGTTATTGATTCATAAAATTAAGGCTTATGATTTCATTGAATGAGAATGTGTGTGGATTAATATTTACACACTCCTCTGGAGGTGCATGGTGCTGTGCAGACCACAGAGATGACAAGGTCCCTGCCCTTGGATGCTTACAAAACAGACAACACAATGAATTACCTTGTCTAAGAAGGGCCACAGTGGGGGTGAAAGAGGCAAATAAACAACATCAAAAGAAAGGGAATTTGTTTCATGAAAGAGCCATTATTTATAAAGCATGGCCACCAGGTAATTTGATTCCCTTTGGCTTTTATTTTGGATTTGTTTTTCACTTTGTTTTATTAGGTTTAATAATCAGGCATGGGTGAGATAGTGCATAACACCAGAGCTGAGATTAATGATGAAAGGCCAAGAGAAAGCTGTGGCTCTTGAGGGGGGATTTGAGGAAGAAAAGCATTTGGTTTCTCACTCATTAGAAGCAGGCAGGCTCAGACACAGAAGAGTTTCACACTTGCGTTAAACTTTAAATTAACCACATGTGTAAGTCTTTGTGGGAATAGGGGACTAATTGGCTAGATTAGAATACAATTAACTGTGAAGTCTGGCTAGCACTCACTGACAATGTTTAAAGAGTGGAAAAACTGATAAAATCCTGCCTAGTTAAAAAAAAAAATTGCTATGAAGACATCTGGGGAGAGAAGGGACCTTTTGCCATTACAGGATGAATGCCAGCAGCAGAAGTACAGTTGGTGCTCTGTATTATTGCTATAGCATTACTCCACTACACTGATTTTTCTCCCAAGATCTTTTTCAATTATCTCCTGTCAACTAAGCCCATTGCTGACTTACAGAAACTTTCATCATCCTAAGACTTACAAACAGGAAGATGCTGTGCTGCCCCAGAACTGGCAGAGTAGGGTTGGCTTATGAGCACCTTCTCTAAAATCTAGCAGCGTTTCATCACCATGTCTCCTGAAAGGTCCTAAATGCCTTTAACTACTTTAGGAAGTGACCACAGTTATCCAAGTGTTAAAACCTTGTGGGTATATTTCCTGAGCATTTAGTCATCTAATGAAATACAGATGAAAAGTCATTCCAGAACTTTCTAAGAGATACCAGATAGTTTATTTGATTCCTACATAAAATTTAGTAATACATTAAAAAGTAGCCTCTTTTCAAAGTACACATCTTCTACTTGTCAAAAAAAGGAAAAACCCTTCTTCTTTATATTTTTGAATTGTCTCAAATGTAATGACTTCTTAAAAGAATGGCTGACTTTCCTGAGATTATCCATCAGAGAATACAATTTATAAATACCGCTCATATGTCTAGTACCTGCAGAAACCTGGATTTCATGTTGTTAAGTCTTAGAGCATTTGAAAAATGTGAAAACTGTTTAAACATTTCCATATCATCCTTCCAGAATATAAAGAGTTGGACCCTCTATTTGAATCTGACCTTCAGTTGTTCATTGCCCTTCACAATGCAGTGTCTGAAGCTGATTGTGTCTAAATGGGATGTCTGACTGAAGGAGTGTATTGGGTTTTCATAGCCAGGTTTTAGCAGTGGGGATGAGGAGGGGGGCGGCTACAGGGGATGTATTTTGTGAGAAGCTGCCAGAAGTTTTCCCATATCTCAGAGAGCCAACAGCAGTTGGCTCCTAAAGGGACCCAGTGACAACCAAGACCGAACCCTTCAGCCACAGAGGTAGTGCCCCTGAGATAACAAATTTAGGAAGAGGAAAAAGTTCCTGTACAAGAGTAACTACAGCCAAAGAGAATAGTGCAGACACACGGGTCAGAGCAGAAAGAGGGAGGAGGTGTTCCAGGTGCAGAGCAGAGATTTCCCTGCAGTTCGTGATAAAGACAAAAGCGAGGCAGCTGTGTCTCTGCACCCCATGGAGATTCACTGGGGAGGAGAGATTCACCTGCAGCCCCTGGAGGGCTCCACACCAGAGCAGGTGGGTGGCCAAAGGAGGCTGTACCCTGTGGGAAACCCATGATGGAGGATATTTATTGGCAGGACCTGGGGCCATGTGGAGGGAGGGATCCAAGTTAGAGAAGGTTTTCTGTCAGGACTTGTAATCCCATACAGACCTAGACTGGAGCAGTCTGTTCCTGAAGGGCTGTACCCTGTAGAAGGAACCCACACTGGAGCAACTAATGAAAAACTGAAGCCTGTGGGAAGGACTCACATTGAAGAGGTTTGTAGAGGACTGTCTCCTGTGGAAGAGACTCCATGCTGAAGCAGGGGAAGAGTATGAGTAATCCTCCCCTTGAGAAGGAAGGAACAGCAGAGATAACATGTGATGAAATGACTGCAGCCCACATTCCCAGAAGGGAGAGAATCTGGGAGTAAAGTTGAGCCCAGAAAGAAAGAAGAGGTGGAGGGAAGGTGTTTTAATTTTTGGGTTTATTTCTCATTATTCTACTCTGATTTGATGGGCAGTAGGTTAATTTTCCCAAGTGAAGTCTGTTTTGCCTGAAATAGTAATTGCCATATGATCTTTCTATGTCCTTATCTTGACCCAGGAACCTATCATTCTATTTTCTCTCCCCTGTCCAGCTGAGGATGGGAGTAATAGAGCACCTTCAGTGGGCACTTGGCATCCAGCCAGTGTCAGCCCATCACAAGGATGAAAGCAAATACTGAAATGCCTCCAGTGATGGCAGTGCTTGAATTAAGAAACTTATTGATTCAGTAATGATAAAGACAGCTTCTTATAGACAAATAATTAGGCCTTATTTCTGCTTTGCCTTTCTTCCTAAATATGCATTCAGCAGCATATATGACCATACAGTCACATACACAAGTGTGTATAGAGACATAATCAAAGACCATCATCTTCCATTCTTACATCCCGAGTCAAGGTCAGAACTATGGTGAATTTAAAGAGAGGACTATACAAGCCTATAGAGAATTTAGATCATGTGGAAAACAGTTCTTACAATGTGATTTAATAAAGCACAAAAATAGCATCATCTGAGTTACAGAGTCAAGATTACTTCTGTTGTCTCCTCTGCCCTCATTGAAAAACTGACCAATTGATATAGGCATTTGGAATTAGTCACTCCAGTTTCACAGTGAGTGTTGGAGATATAATTTGATCACAATGCTGTATTTTCGACACAGTTTCCGTTGTTTTTGCAGATTGACAGTTAAAAATTTGGGTTTGTCAAGCTCCCTCTTTGATAACAAAATCTTTTGAAGAAGTGGAGCCCTAAGAGTCATGTATTAATGGTGCTCCATCCTGCCCTTATTGCATATTGTCAGATAAAGGCCTAATTTCAAGAACTTCTTTGCCCTGTCAAGTACTTACCCATCTAAGAAATGCCAGTGAAACTAAGATGCCTTCTGGCTCAATACCGGCTGAGCAATAAAGGTGATAGCTCCATGACCTACTCCTGAAGACTAGTTAATAAACAGAGAAGAAGTACAGTCTCCAGTTACATTTTTCTTATGTGTTATCTGAATTTTACAATGGCTAAAATTGGTTTAAGAAGAGTCACTTCTGATTTTTATGTACAAGGTATATAAGGAAATCCAGCAGCATGATTTGTATAATATAGTATCAACACATTCATGAATGCAATGTCCATAATTTAAGCTGCTGTTTCAGTAAATGTTCTTACTTTAGTTTATTTCTGATGCTGTATCTTTACTCCAATTCAAGCTTGCCAGTCTCTATCTTCTATACTTTCTAAATTAAAGTAACTTCTTCCTTTTGCCACAATCTCTATTAACTACTTATCATTAGTCTGCTTGTTATTGTATTGCTTTAAAATAAAACTCACGTAAAAGAATAATCTGATATGACTTTGAATTATACTGATGGCCACGAAGGGCCTGAACATAAACAGCTGTGTATGCTATAGAATATAAATCTCTATGTGTAAAGGATTTCACCACTGGAGTCAGCTAGAGTAAGTGAAATCTTTTTATATACAACTTGGATATATTCTCATTTTAAGCTTTCCATTTCCATTTCTGTTAATGAAGGACAAGACATTTACAGCTAAAGTGAGTAAAATTGTTGTCCCTCAATTTTTCCTTCATTTAAAATACGCTGAAATAATAAAAAAAAAATACTACTTTTCGCAATAAACATTAAAGAAAACCCCAACCTCTGACAGTGTTAAATAGGACTTTTTTTTTTTTTTTTCTGACATAAATATCAGTTCTTAGTGTGGATTCAAGCATTTGACTAATTTAAAATTTATTTTTAAACTGCTGTGAGGTTTATATTTGGGAACAGCTGCTGAGCATGGCCCTGTAGCTACTTTTAGGAATGTTTTACTATCTTGACTAAGCTTATAATGGTGATTCTCTGCTCTACCACTGACATCTTAATGGCTGCCTCACCACTACTGATGTTGTAGGAGGTACGTGGGACTGACTTTTACATCTATAATGATATGGTAATGTGAATCATTACACTGTCAGTGGTGGTTTATTGGCATTACGGTTTAGGATTATGAGGGTATTACACTGCCAGTGCAAACAAATACTGCTGATTTTAAAGTAAGCAGATGAAAGACAAAAAAGTGCTAAAATAGTAGTAATATTAAATTCACAATAGCAAGATAATGTTTGCTTAAGGCAGCCCCTATGCTAAAATCCATCTGTTATCTGCATAATTCAGTGATGCATACTGTGCAGTCAGCTGCTGGAGATTCCACAGCATCAGGAAGAAATAACAAATGATCCAGGGTAAATATGTTTGCCTATTTTGTCCATTATAGAATACTTTTAGACCCTATCAATTGGAGGATCAGAGCCTGCAGTCAGAAACTGTCTGATACCGGGGATAATACCTCTGAATTTCCAAAGCCAACAGTGTATAAAACCAAACTGTTTTTTTTTTTTATTATTCTTTCTATTCTTTTCCCCCCCCCCCCCTTCTGATTTTCCAGTTCCAAAAGGAGGATGGTTAGAAGAAGAAATAGGAAACAGCAGAAATCAGACAACACTGTGTGGTAAGAACTTTGGTAGATCAAAACATCAGATCTGTGAACATGATCTCAGGCAAGACTGCAAACTGACCTGAAATTCACATATGACCTTGAGGTTTCCAGAGGAGGGTTTCAAAAAGCATTTCAGAAAAGTCTGTTCCCATGGAATGCCTGTTTATATGCTCCATCAGGCTTTCTTATCTAAACTCTTCCCATGAAATAAAATGAAAAAAACCACAATTTTCAATTGGCTTAATAGTAAGTACTTTGATTAACACTTTGCAGGAAATTTGTAGTAGACACAGTAAAGAACTTCCAAGAAAACGCTAAAATATCAGTTTTACATTGATCTTGTGTTCTGGGGGAGATGGTATTTTCTGTCTCATAAGAATATGCAGCTTCATGTGCATAAGCAAATACTGTGGTGCCACAGGAATAGATCTATAAAGGAAATCAGTTGGTGACGTGGAACCAGCAGCCCAGCTCCATTCTTCACATTTTGGAGATTTGCTGCAGATTAGTTTGTACTATCTCTTCTAGTCTCAAGGACTGAACACTGGTTAGTGGGATGAGCATCTGTGTGGGAGAGCATCTGTGTACTTCTGGAGTGCATCCTCTGGTTTAGTTTTATCTAAAATGAATCCAGTTTATGCTTATATAGCTCTGCACAAAGTCAAGCACTTCTAAGTGGGGGGAAATCAGGAGTTTCACTTCATAGGTGTGTTCCTGATCTGCACTAAACACTGACAGAGATCACAGAATCACACAGAATATTCTGAGTTGGAAGGGACCCATAAGGATTATTGAGTCCAACTTACACGAATGGTCCATACAGGGATCACACTCACAACCTTGGTGTTATTAGCACAGTGCACCAGCTGAGCTGATCTCAGAGCATATGCACCAAGTGAGTTCCATACTCCTGATCCACTCCTACCAATGTTAATTTTTTTGTGATTCTAGTCCTTCTTTGTCTCAGTGGCTTTGTATTTCTGGTGGAATATGGGTGTTGTGGGAAATGAGAGCTGATTAAACTATATCAGTCCTAAATTTGAGGACAGGATTTCTTCTGCAGAGTGCTCCATGTGCAACAAGATTGAAGGAGACAGGAATCATAAGCATGTATCGTGATGTGTAAACTGTGGGGCAGAGAATACAGATGAACATTTGGTGTTGCAATTAATCCCCTGTTAACACTGACCTAACAAACCTCTGAATAATCCTGCTGTAAAACTGATCATTGCATCTTAAAAATAACTGGGATTTTTATAATCTCCATTACTTTTGCCCAGAGGTGGTACAGAAAACCACTCCTCTCACAGTTAGAAGCCTTTTAATTTCTGCACGAAGTTTGTACAGGTGACTATATACCCATTTGTTCCTGTGTTAGCCTTGTGTCTGTGAAAAAAATTCTGGCACTGGTAAGTCCACCAGAATGAATTTCCCTTTCTGGGACTTGACCCTGCTGGAAATACTGCTATATCCTCAGATTCCTCTTGTGTCTTTTTATTGCCATAATATACTGGCACTTCACAATCATCATGTACTTACCTAGTATACCTAGGTCTTTCTCCTTTCTCTTATTTCTAATAGAGGTGATCCTCTCTTTTAACAGAAACTTGTTCTGCAATAGAATATCTTTACAGACATGACCTTGCATGTCATGATCTTTGATTTCTGCAGTGGTTCTCAACTCTTTAGAAGTGCAGACTGACTAGATGTGTGGACCTCTGTAGACATTTCACATATACAGTTCCTTCTACAGCATTGAGAGATTAGCTTTTCTTAATCACCTTTTGCAAATTCTTCCAAAGCTGTGCACAACTCCTAGGGGTCTCCCAATCGCTGTCTGATCTGTGTTTAGTAAGGCAGGTATTTTAAGTTAAAGGATCCTGCTTTTCTGTGTAGAAGCTAATGAATCCCATCATAGGCTGAACATCTCTGTAGTATAAATAATAATGAAGATTGTGATAGGAAAGGGTGACTGTTTTATTGCTCTGGAGGCAGAAAAAAAATTTGATGTGTGAGGCCAGTGGAACTGGCCAGGTAACTGCTTTCTGAGGATGGCAGAAGTGCTGCTACAATTACCATGCATGCAAGGAAGGAAAGTATAGGACAACATCAAATTATAAAAAATAAAAATTGCAGTTATTGGGAGGAATTTGACTAAAAGAGCAATGTGGAGAGGAAAAAGGAGAAAGTACATCTTTGTTCAGCAATGTGGGAATCCAAGGTTCTTCTTTCTGGTCAAGAGGAGGAAAATATACATTTAACAAAATGTTCATTGTAGCTTTGTAGTATTCCATTAGCAATTACATAATTTCTAACAGCTCATTTGTGAAAATGTTTATGCAGCAAACCTCCAGGTGAGATCTATGGAAACACCAGAGGGAGGTGCCAAAAAATGGAAAAGAGAGGTTCAGAGGCTAGAGCAGGAAACCTACTGAGTGGTATAATAAGTCTGGCATGTAGATACATATACATATGCATAGCTCATCAGATCTTTCCCTCCATCTCAGCAATGGGTAGTTAGTTATCTCACCCACTGACCTGTGTCTGTCAGTGGGCTGCTCGGCACAGGCAGCCAGGAAACTAAATGTCTGCAATGGGAGAGGTGGGAATGCTATGAGGGACTGCATGACAGTCAAATAAAATGCACAAGCAGAGGTAAGAGCCTGTCTGCAATGCCTAGAAAAATCGTCACCATTTTCTTCAGTTGTTGCACCCAGCTGAGAGCAAACAGCCTGAGCTCTGTCAGCTCAGCTGGGGGCAGCGATCAGCAGAAATTGCCATATAAAAGTGCAAGGGACATGGAGGAGGCGCCAGTGGGCTCTAACGTGGCATGTGCTTCTGGGGTGCCAGAACCCTGACATTCTACTCATTTCTCAGTGAAATAAAACTGAGCTTGGGAGCTTACAGTGTCATTTCGAAAGCCCAATTTGTCACTAGCACGAACCAATAGTTTTACAGCATCACTTACATCTGGAAGCATTGCTCTGCAAATCCTTTGACACAATATTGCATCTAGCTTTTACAAGAAAATTAATTTTCCCTGAAAGACTTAGCTAGCATATCTCTTTTCCCAGAGTAAGCTGACAAGTTAGTCAGTAATTTTCAAACCTCTACTGAGTCTGAGCAGGTCAGACTGCCAACGATGAAGCTTCTTTTAGGACTCCACAACCCTCACGAGCAGGATCTAGCCTGGAGAACCATCAGCTCATTTCACTTACTAGGAGGTCACAGTAAGGTCATTGGACACCAACAATTTTCAGTTACTACCGTATTGAACTAAATGCCAACTTGAACTCAAGTTCAAGTTTGAAATTAAGTTCAAATGCTTTCACACTCCTCAAGTGGACCCTTGCTCTAATTGCTCTGGTGGACATTGCTTACGTAACCATATTCTCACACGGATAAACATACACAAATAAATGAAGAATTAAAAGTACAGGGTCAGCATCCTACCTCATCCATGAAGCATATCTCCATCAGAGAGCGTGCTACCGGGGTACTGGGGGCTGCCAGATCCTAATTCATCACAAGGAGAGACGCAGAGGTCAGGCTGTCATGATAGGTGCTTTGCTTGGGCATATTAATTAAACAGGCAGTTGAGGATTTTCAGTGTAGTTCTTCCAAAGCCTTCCAGAGGGTAGGATGCTGAATTCTATATAATTCTAATAGAGAATGACTTTCCAAACCCCTCAAGATTAACAGTATTTCTGACCTTAAAGTAAAATCCCTTTATATTTTACTCCTGAAAGCCTTTGAGAGAGAATTTTGAGGAGGAGTTGTCATCACATTAAGAGTATTCAGAAAAAGAATTATCAACTTATTTGTAACAACAAGCAATTTATCTTGCTTATGTTATGCACACCCTTCTACTCATCGGCTCCAGTCTATTTCACAGGATTATTAGGGACCTCCATTTGGGACTTTGTATATTTCTATCAGTGATCTTCCCTTGTATTTACCTTTGATGCATTCAGACACCTCATCTTTTAGTCTCTGATACAGAGTTTTAGTTTGATACAGATTACTGAGCAATAATTTGTTGCAACTGGTTAGCAGGGTTTTGTGAGACAGATGTTCCAGGAACAGCAGACCTAGAAAAACTTGAAGCTTTCTACAGTCCTATATGTTTTTTTATGGACTAAACAGTTTTTCCATGTTGTCTTTGATTGCTGGGGACTTCACTCAATAATCTGTGTGATCTTTTGCAGACCAATTCTCCAGTATTCCCAGAAATACATGTTACTTTTAGACATCTGTTTCATGCTTGAAACAGCAAACACTTCCTGTCCCTCTCATTTTAACCTTTTAGTTATGAATTTATCAAATACACCAGTCCTATAAGTCAAATAGCTAAAAATTCAAGTTCCACATTTCAGTAACAATATTAACCGTGAAGGTAGTGGTTAGCCTGGATAATGGCTGGCTAGCGAGAGCATTAACAGGCTGTGGCAAATCTTGTTAGCTCTAAATACCTTGACAAAAGACACTAGACTGCTGATAATGACTGCTTTGTCAAGAATTATTGATAAAGGGTTTTTTAAGGAGTAAGAAAATCACTTCTGTTAAGGAAGAGGGTTTTTTCTTCCATAGCACTTTCAGGATTGTTGAAGATGGTATTGAATTAGGAAGTGGGAAGCTGATATGGACAATCATTTAGTTTTAGGGATACAAAGTACTGCAGTTGGTGTGTAAGTGGTATGGAAGGTGATCTGTGCTGTGTCAGAACACATAGCTGCACAACCCTCATCCTCTTTCTTCTTTTCTTTGAGAGAAAATTAGGTATAAAACATTCTTAAAATGAGATGTTCAAATATTGAATGTGTTGAATTGTTGGAAGGGTTGTTTCTCTTCACTGTAGCTACATATATCAAGAAGCCACTTCAGCAGAGAACATCTATGCTGACACCCAGAGAAGTCTGGTTGCTGATACACAGCAGTGTTTTTGCTCCTTGGCACTTTCAGGAAGAATAATTAATGCAGAATACAAAATCTGTGTCTAGAATGCAGCCGAAGAGAGCAGAATAGATATCAGACCACTTTTTTATCTTACTTAAGTATTCCAACACTTTCTACATACTCAACTTTTCTAGACAACTGTGATCATGACGTTATTACACAGAAAGAAGTAAGATGCTGTCATGAACAAAAAACTGCAGCAATGATCCCTGAAAGTACCCAGACAAATCCTTTATCCTTCAAGTTGGAGGTGGTGGGAGATTTTGACAGAAATGCATTGGAGAGGGAAGAGAAGAAGAGTAAAGCTCCTCTGTTTGAAAGCTGCTTTCCATGACCCAAGGATTACAGACAGACATTTGAAGAAAGCTGTCGGCCACCCACTGCTGCCACTTCAATGGCCCAACACACCAAGGAGCAGAGCTAGAGTTTGGCAAAATATCTTTTATAAGGAGTCAAAGCAGCAATTCCTCTTCTGTTTGATCTCTGAAGGTTTCACATAGGTAATGGGTTAGATTGCTTTACAGGAAAATCAAATTACATTACAAAAATCAGCTTACATTACAGAAAATGCCTAAATCCATACCTTGAATTTGTATTTGGGTGAAATTACCACAGATTGTTTAAATGTTACAAAGGCCCAAGAAGTGGAGTTTTGCAGCTGCTATTCATCACAGGAAGTTCTT
This sequence comes from Pyrocephalus nanus, assembly GCA_038380795.1. NCBI lineage: Eukaryota > Metazoa > Chordata > Aves > Passeriformes > Tyrannidae > Pyrocephalus > Pyrocephalus nanus. The sequence continues at coordinate 4,761,034 of CM076262.1, read as the reverse complement.
GCTGTCTGAGAAATGATGTTTGCATTCCTAGTTTTATTTCTCCTTTGCTAAGGCACTCTCAGTGACTGAAAAGAAGTACCAGTGGGGATGCTTCTATCAAGACATTTGTTCAGAATCTGTCAGCTGTAACAAGCAAGTCCAGTGATTGAATGGGGCAGGGGAGTTGTGCTAAATGGTTAAATCTCTCTCATGTCTGAATGACACTTGGCAGACACTTCCACATTCTCTTACTGATGTGCTTACTAACTTCCTTCAGTGTTATTGGAAAAGATACATGCTCACTGAGGAATGAAAAAAGACATATATCATTTAGAGCAGATCCCCCATTCTTGTTGCACATATTCTAACGCTTTTCTTCTTGAGCCAAAAGCCACAGTCTTGCCCATGTCTTCTGTATTCATCAACTGTGAGTGAGTTTCTCAAGTAATATGTTGGTTAAAGTTGTATCTTACAGGTTTTCCTTGCTTTTTCTTTTCCTGCACAATAGGGTAAACATTGCAACTTCTATTTTCATAAAATGGTTTCAGTGCTCTTTTTGTGAGACTAGCTCAGAGATTCTTGTGTAATATTCTATAGCAATATGTACGAGCAGGGACTGACTGGGCTGACTGTGTATCACAGAGGAATTGGAAGTGGAATGGGAAGGCTTTCTTTGCTTTGGAAAGGTTTCACTGTAGATGTGCTTTTTTATATTAAGTTTAATTTTGCAGCTAATAATTTGATATGCTGAGACACCAGGCTACATTATAAAATGGTAACTCATTACAAGAGACCCATCTGTGCCCACCATCACACAGTCTTGTCTCCTGTGTTTGAGGCAGGCTGTGATCTCTCTCCCACGCTCAGATCCAATGGCCATGCCCATCAGTACCATGATTTGTGAATTGTCTTTGATTTGTGAGCCCATTAGGCCTAGATTAGCTGCAGAATCTGAAATGAGCCTCCTTTCTAGTGGCTATGGTGACTATGGTCCTTGCACACCTGAAATGCTTCTGCACCGATGCACACAGCATGAGGAACAAACCAGAGGAGCTTGAAGCTTTAGTCCAGTCCCAGAGATTCAGCATTGTTGGCATAAGTGAAACCTGTTGGGATGAGTCCTGTGACTGGAGTTCCCTGCTGGATGGTTACAAGCTCTTCAGGAGGGATAGGCAGGGCAGAAGAGGTGGAGTGGTGGCACTGTATATAATGGAAGGGTTAGAATGTATGGAGCTCAGAGCTGACACTGGCACAGTTGAGAGCCTCTGGTTAAGAATCAAGGGGCAAACAAATAATGCAAGATGTCATTGTGGGAGTCTGCTACAGACCTCCCAGCCAGATAATGACACCAATAAATTATTCTTTGAGAAACTAAGAGACACTTCCAAGTCAACTGTCCTTGTCCTTATGGGGGACTTCAACTTGGCAGAAATTATCTGGGATCATCACACAGCTGATTCAACCCAGGCCAGAAAATTCCTGAAAAACTGAACGACAACTTTATGGAACAGGTTCTAAGGCAGCTGACTCAGAAAGGTGCCCTCCTTGATCTGCTGCTTGTCAACAGAGCGAATTTCATGAGTGAAGTGGAGATTGGTGGCCTTCTTGGCTGGAGCAACCATGAAGGGATCAAGTTTAAAGTCTCTGATGACAGGAGGAAAAGTGCCAGCAAAACCTCTGGGCACGAGGAGAGCAGACCTCAGGCTGCTCAGGGAATTAGTAAGTAAGGTCTCCAGGGAAAATGTTTCTGCAGGTGCTGGGGTCCATCAGTGCTGGTGACTTTTCAAACATCACATCATTTGAGTACAAGATTAGGCAATCCCCAAATGTCAGAAGTGAAGCAGGTGAGGCAAAAGGTCAGCTTGGCTGAGCAGGGATCTTCTCTTGGAAATAAGGCAAAAAAGGAAAGTGAATGCCCAATGGAAGCAAGGTCAAGGGTGTCAGTGCACTGAGCTGGAGGACCATGACTGGGAGAATGATCAACTCCTAGTCAACTCTGAAACTGTGCAGGATCTGCTGCTCTAGTTAGACCTTTACAAATCTATGGGACCTGATGGGATTCATCCCAGAATCCTCAAAGAGATGGCTGATGTCATTGCACAACCTCTACTGGTTTTTTGAGCAGTCTTGGGAATATGGAGAGATCCCAACTGACTGGAAGCTGGTGAACACTGTCCCGATTTGCAAGAAGGGCAATAATGAAGACCTTTAGAATTACAGGCCTGTCAGTCTCACTTTAGTGCCTGGTAAAATTATGGAGAAGATTATTCTGGAAGGTATTGAAAAATACCCGAAAAACAAGGCTGTCACTGGTCACAGCCAGCAAAGCTTCATGAGAGGAAAGTCCTGCTTATCAAACATTATTTTCTTTGTGAGACAAGGTAACTTACCTAGTCGATCAAGAGAAGCCAGTGGATATAATTTTTTGGATTTCAGTAAAGCTATTGATACTGTCTCTCACAGGATTCTTCTGGACAAACTGTCCAGCACACAGCTGGATAAACACATCATGTGGTGGGTGAGCAATTGGCTCATGGGTTGAGCACAGAGGGTAATAGTTGGGTAACATCACACTGGTGACCTTCACCATCTTCATAAATGATTAAGACAGAGAACTGGAAGGGATACTAAGCAAGCTTGCAGATGACACAAAACTTGGGCGAGCTGTTGACTCCCTCAAAGGCAGGGAGGCCCTGCAGAGAGACCTGGACAAATTGGAGGACTGGGCAGTCAACAACCAGATGAAGTTCAACAAGGGAAAGTGCTGGATTCTGAACCTGGGATGGGGCAATCCTGGATGTTCCTACAGAGTGGGGAATGAGATGCTGGAAAGCAGTACCTTAGGAAGAGACCTGGGAGTCCTGGTCAGTCGCAAGTTGAACATGAGTCAGCAGTGCCCTGGAAACCAGGAGGGCCAACCGTGTCCAGGGTGCATCAGGCAAAGCATCAGCAGCTGGTTGAGGGAGGGGATTGTCCCACTCTGCTTTGCACTGGGGCAGCCTCACCTTGAATATTGTGTGCAGTTTTGGGCACCACAATGTAAGAAAGACATTAAGCTATTAGAGTGTCCAAAGGAGGGCAATGAATATAGTGAAGGACTTTGAGAGGAAGCCGTATGAGGAGCAGCTGAGGTGACTTTGTCCCTTCAGCCTGGAGGAGACTGAGGGGAGACCTCACTGCAGTTACAGCTTCCTCATGATAGGAAGAAGAGGGGCTGACAATGGTCTCTTCTCTGCGGTAACTGGTAACAGTACCCGAGGGAATGGCCTGAAGTTGTGTCAGGGAAGGTTTAGGTTGGACATTAGAAAAAAGTTCTTCACCCAGAGGGTGGTTGGGCACTGAAACAGGCTTCCCAGGAAGCGGTCACAGCACTAAGCCTGACAAAGTTCAAGATGTTTCTGAATGATACTCCCACACACGTTGTGTGACTCCTGGGGGTATTCTTGTGCAGGGCCAGGAGTTAGACTTGAAAGAATCTTGTGAATTCCTTTCAGCTCAGCATATTCTGTGGTTCTGTGATTCTGTGATTCTCCTCTCCCACGGATGACAGGCAGGAGGAAAATATTTGCAGTTTCAGTTCCAGTCCTTCATCCAGGCTGCCTGGAGTGGTGGGGGAACGCAAGGATCACCAGAGTTTGCTGGCATTGACACACAGACAAAGAAGAGAGGTGCAGAGAGATTAGGTGAGCTGGTGCCGTAATGGGGCTTGTGTTGTCCACCCAGGTAGGGCAGCTCTGGGAACCACAGCTTGCTCCAAGCTTTGTACAGGTCTCAGTCTATCCCTGGAGGTTGTGTGCAACATGGAAGAGGCACGTTCTCAGACTCCAAGTCTCGGAATGCAAATTTTCAGCCTAGAAATGGACTCAAATGAGGTTGGTAGAAATAAATAGAATGAATGCATGGGTGAATCGTGCTGTCAGACTATCATTAGGAACTTGTGTTCTTGCAGAGCTAATTCCTCTTTGTAATATTAAAGGTCCCAATTCTTCTCTGTGTATTGACTTATTCATTAACAGTTTGTGTATATGAATAATTCACCATCTACATACTATAGCTCTACTTTAAATGCATTGCAAAGCACATATGAGGCTGAGATTGACCTCTACTGTGGTTAACATCAAGATTTATTGTTCAAGGAAGCTCCAGATGTATTGACTTGAATCAAAGCCTGAAGGTTCAATTAAAGTTGATACTGCATTAACAAAAGGCCATAAGTCACATTTCTTGTGTACTCTGCTTTGTGAAGGATGTCAGTTCTCTTTCTTTAATTTTTTTTCCACTGGGGCTGGAGTGTAACTGTGATCATAAGCTGCTTGCCTAACTCAGCCTGGCCTTTCTGTTTTATTTATCTGCCTCTGGGATCCTTGGTAGATCATTATTAATGGGATGCCTTGCTCTAGCCTGAAAACAGTATTTGTGTTTTCATCTACATTAATAAATGCTTTTCTCTCTAAATCCATTATTTCAGCATAATGTGGCAGATTCTTTGCTTTGTCATTTGAACTCAGGAGCAAGACTAAATTGAAAAAAAAAACAAAAGAAGTTTCTATTTCAGTGTGCTGAAATAGAATGGTGGAATGGGATTGCTCACAGTAGGGCAGGAGCAAGGACAAAACACTTGGGGTTTGCTTCTGCTTTTGTCCCTCAGATTTGGAAGTAAACGGGGGAAGAAGATTTTATAGGCAGGTTGGAGGTGTATGACCTCCTCTCTAGCTGCTGCATCTGATAATGTTCCCATTTCTCTCATGATTATTAGTGTGACCTTCTTATCCATTTCTTTTTCCTATTTAAAAAAAAAAAAAATTCTCTGGTATCTTTGCATCATCACTGCTGCACATTTCATTGCTAGGCAACAATCAGCAGTGCACAGCCTGGGCACCACACATGACCTTTTACTTTCATCTCCAAAGCAAAGAAACTTTTGCTCTGTATCACTGAAGTTGTTCCTCGAAGGATGTGCTCTTGACGTGGGGAGTGTAGGGAGCCAACACTCAAGAGCTGTGTGTGTGTCCCTCCAGCTCCACAGTGGTGCTTTTATGAGGAAGTCTTCCTTAATTAGACATACACACACATGCTCCCACACATGCATCAGTGTGGGAGGGATATTAAGGACTAGTGTCATATCCAAAGAACCAAGATAATCCTGATCTGAGGAGGGGAACTGTCATGGAAAGAGTAATTATGTAAACCAAGGAAGAAAGGAAAGTAAAGGCACTTCTATTTCTTTCAATCCAAAGCCCTCCTAAACATACCAACTTAGAGTTCGCTTTGAGACCTTCTTGTACTTCCAGTAGACCTAAAACAGAATAGGGAAACCAAGACATGCTCAACAGGAAATAGACTGAGCAGGGTCTGGCTGGCAGCAGGGAGGTTATAATGAAATTTATAGTTGCTAAGGAAAACAGAGGGCTTTTAGTGCATGAATTTAAATCTCATTAGAGACAAATTAGTCCTAGCCACAAGACACACAAAAGCTGGGCTAAGGAGTAGCATTTGCAAGGTAAATAGTTGTTCTTCTTGAGGAATCTACCAAAAGAGCCCCCAAACTACATGTCACTCAGTGTCTTGAACCTTCCCAGGTTTAGTCCTGAAACAATAGCATTTCCCCTGATCTAGATTCTGAGTCTTTAAATTTATTACACTGCAGAGATGTCACAGAGGAGAAAATCAAACTGACTTTCTAAAGAGATTGTCATAGCCTCAGATTCTGACACCTGATTTTGGTCAGTGACTCCAACATAAAATGAAAGTGAGTGCTGCATCACGGGCAATGAGGGCAGACCAAAGTAAAACAAACATGATACAAACATCTCTTTGACCACACTGGTGGCTCCTTACACTATGATGTGTATGATATGCAACGATATGGTGTTAAAAACATTGTCCCGGTAAAAGGTAGCCAGAAGTTGATACTAGCTGATAGAAATGGGAGAGTTGCTGAAAACCAAAGTTATCTCCATGAGGTCACTCACCATTACACTTAGCCAGAGTGCCTTAACCTATCCATAAATCTTCCTCAAAGTTCAGATCCTGGTCTCTCAACATGTACTTATGAGTCTCAGTGGAAACTGCTGTAAGATCATTTGGGATTATAAGGAAAAATTCACCTTCTTGACCAATATAAAGCCAGTGGGAGAAATTCCAGAACCTGCAGGATAGATTCCTGATAATGAATGGTGTTTGATATACTGCTTATTGTAATGGATGGCTCCAAGCAAAGTATACCCAGCCTGCTTTTAAATCTCTGCTTTAATTGCTTCATCTTGCACTCAGCTTGTGGCATATGTGGCATCCTCCTGATTTTAAAGAACAAGGAGTAGATAACTGCAAACCACAGGCCATTATCTATAGCTTTTCTTCACAATGAGGGTAGACAGGAGACTTTTGCATCCATTCCTTCTCTTTTGGCCATGGTGAATCCTCTGGGAGCTGGTGTTTGCACTGTCTCAGCTAGGATATAAAGGTACGCTATGTTTCTTGCTTATTACCTAAGTAACATGTTCTAAAAATTTGTCCTTCACAAGGCAATGCCCCCTAACACAAGTAAATCTGGTGGATGCTCTTGCTAATAGAAGAGGCTGCGCTGTAACTGTTCTACTCCTGCCCTTTTCTTGAAAAAGTGAATGCTTTAGTGTTTGATTTATTCTTTAAAATATAGATTCTCATAACTCCAGCAATGGGAATGTTATTGGATGTGTCAGTACTTTAGATCTGTTCAAAACATCCAAGAAAGCATGGCTTTTGAGTGGAATGATGCTGGATCTAGAAGAGCCCATTAGTAGAGTAATGGTATTGTCTCTATTTCTAGTAACAATTTGGGTTAATGTTTTATGAGAAAGCAGTAAGGTAAATGATAAAATCCTGTTTGGTTCCTTCAAAGAGGCAGCTGACACAGCAGTTTCCAAGTCACCACCACAATCATGTCTGGCCAAAGAACACTGTGAAGTCCTTCCCTCTTCTGTTTTTAGATGGTAATAACAGATTGCTGCCACTGAAAGAAAGGCACTGGCATAATCCCAGTTACCTATTACCTTTGGTGCAAGTAGCACACACCAATAATCATTCTTTGTTTCATTTTCATGGCCAACTAGTTGTGCTTTGCAAGTCCCACTCTTAATAGGCTTTGGCACAGCATGCACTGGAGGCCAACACACAGAGCTCCAGCTGTGGGGAGACCCCAGCACAGGGTCTGATGTGCTGGGCTGGGCCTGAGGCCATGGTGGCTCACTCAGAGTATGTTGATTTTACAAGAAGCAGCCTAGGACATACATATTAATTTGCCTGTGGCTGTGTGGGCTTGCCATGGCATTGCAGAATATTGGGTTAACGTGCAGTTGATGGGGAGTAGTTTGGTGAGCTGTGGAGGCAACACAAATTCTGTCTAGTATGGTGTGTCTAGCAGGTGTACTGACCTTTGCCAGTCCCTTTACAGAAAGTTCGAGCCATAACCTCCTGCTCTGAATGTGATTCCTGCTCCAGCTTTGTGATTCCTGTATAAGAAGAGAACCCCAAGGGTAGAGAATGTAACAATGCCCCAACTGCTCATGGGTCAAACCCACAGATGAAAAAAAATATTTATTACCTCCAGAACTGCAGGCAAACTAAAAGCTTTAAAAAGCAGTATTACAGGCTATTTTTTTCCCATGCTCTGGAACAACTGAGGTTGGAAAATCTCTGAACTAAAATTGTCTGATAGGATTCTTTCTCAAGCTTTTCTCTACACGTCTTTTTTTTAAATTCTTTACTGAGGCTTATGAAACAAGCAAGCTATCAGAGCCCTAACTTCTTTGTTATAATAGAAATGCTTACTGACCCTTGACTACAGAGGTGCTCTAGCACTGCTGTAGCAAATGGCAGGCACATCTAACATATGTGCAATCCAGGAATGCTCTGGCTCCTTGCCAACACAGTACTTCATTCCTGGTATTTAATACTGCTGTGGCAAAAACAGTTGGGTAATTAGATATATTGTGAACAGTCTTTCTCTTTAGCTGATATATCTGTATCTGATATGCTACTTGTCTCTACATTTCAATTATTCCAAAGAACTGAGAGCAATATGTTTACTTAGCTCTTTTATAAAGTTATTATTATTTGTCTTTCTAAACCTTTTTAGTATTCACTTCTCCCCTAGAAATTAGCAGGAAATCTTGCTAAGGATGTGGCAAAGAACATCTGTGAGCTCCTGTCTCCAGTGGAACTGGTGGGAATTTTGCCATTGTCTTTCATGGAGACAGATTTCTCTGTTGGACTTTTCTGCCTTATTTGATAAGATTTTCAAATTGTTGTAGCTTAATACTTCTTTCTGGCTGTGGGAAATGGTGTATCACTTAGGGTGAGCTGATCTAAATGGCTGATGCCTCTCCACTCCCATTTCCTGATTGCAGGCTGTGCTATCCTACTGATTTCCAAATAAACAGACCAGAAAAAACAAAAATCCTCTCTGCCCTCCAGGCTTCTGTCAGTTTAGTGAGCTGAATGAATAAGCTACACTTATAGAGGTATCAAGAAGGGACAGGACTATAAAATCAGGAGGTGGAGGGTAAGCAAGTGGAGGAGCCGGGATGCTCTCTGAGAGCCACCTAAGCCATTATGGCAGCTCCATTGACACACATGAAGCAGCACTGTTTGACACTTCTTACAAGTGAAGGCATTTTCACCTCCCTTAACTCATTCATTTGTGTAAGAAGTATCTAGAATATTGTGTAAGGAGTACCTTAGCTTTGTGTCCTTTTTAAAATGGGTGCTTAAGACCTGAGCTCTATGCTCTGGGTGCCCCACTCCTCTCAGGCCTCTTGTGGTGGGCAACCCCTAAGCTGGTATCAGTGCTTCTCCTCAGTAGCACTCAGTCTTCATCCTTTCTCTGATGTGTGTGGCAAAGCTGTGCACTGCTAGAAGTATATTGTCTGTGTAAGCTAGATATCTATCTGGAAGCTAGAAGGTGATCTGTGCATTTATTACCAAGATACATCTGGGACTTCAAGAAGGGCTAAACTCTGGATCTGGGTGACTTTCAGCCCTTTTAAGGTCTATATTCGCCTCACATCCCTTCTCCTGCCTTGTATCTTGACTTGTACATATGAGGGTCTGTGGCTCTAAGAGAGAAGTCTGTTTTGATTTCAAGGGTTTATTTAATGAAAATTTTAGAAATTCCTCCGTGCTTTTGAGAATATTTTACAAGTAATGAATGCATTTCCAACCTGGTTGTGAATTTTCTGTTATGTCAATATTTTCAGTCTTTTCCACTGAGACGAAGAAGGGTTGTTGGTTGTTACCAGTATCTAGAGATCTGTAGTTTCTTTAGCCTATCTGTAGCACTGATATACAAAAGTACAGATGAAATACTGCTAAATCAACATACATAAATATACCCTCCTCCCTAGAATTTGTAACTGTCATAATGACCTCAGCCTTGGACCTCTCCTGAAGTTTAATGGCAGCTGAGGTTAATGGCCCAAAGTTCCACCTCAGGCTATTAACACTCTCAGCAGTCATTAATTCTTACAGAATGCTCAGGGTCTTTATTGCTGGTGCTTAAGTGATGCTCAAATGACTGTGAATATTTACACCCCTGCTGTGGATGTAAGAAATAGGCCTAGTGCACAGTATTTCAGATGTCTTACTGTTCAAAAAGTTCTGAGTACCTGGTAGTAATCACTTGAACGTCTACAGTTAATTAAGCAACCTCAATTGGCCATCAGCAGTAGTAATCTAAAATTGTGCTTGCTTGTATAGATGTGTACTTTACTTTAAAAAAAAAAAAAAGAATGTACAGGCAGACTACTTGCCCTGAAGAGTTTACATCCAGAAGTCTGTGTAAATATATGCTTATCTTTATTCAGAATAGTTTCAAGAGGCAAAAGACATGTGCTTGTTGTCATATGGATACTTCTAAATACAAGTCAATGTTGCTTACAATTTTTTTTTCAGCATAACACCTTACGTTTAATGTTTTTCTGAGATGAGATGCAGGACTGAACTGCTCAAGATCCTCGCCACAGCATATCCTCTTCCAAGAAGATAGCATAACATTGTTTGACAGGTTGCTTAAGCCATCAGTTTTTGAAGAGACAATGTTGCTATATTAATAGGTATTATTATCTAGGAAGAAACATAGACATGGGACTGACTTTGTGGGGCACTGAATGAAGTTGCTGTTCTCTTAAACAATGATGTCAGATCACTGACAATAAACTGACTGATTTCAGCTTGAAGAGACTTAGAGGTTTTCTTCTGAACAGCCTTCTCAGTGGCTGTTTCAGAACCTCACTGCCGTGGGGATTGGCTTCTAGATGTGCACATTGCATGATATCCTCTCTCAGCTTTTATTTTCCCAGGCTTACCAGACATGCTCTCAGCATTCTGTTTCCCTAATTATAATCTGCATTTGCTCCTGGCTGAGACCCCTAAAAGAGCACACAACAGACTGAAGAGATCTTCTCAATGCTCTGGGTAACGAAGCTGATTCTGCTTTGTCTCTACTGATATATTCACCTGGTCTATCTAGAACTGCATTTCCTTCTTTCCCACAGGGTCAATCCTTACTCATTCTCTGATAAATTTGAACTTTCTCTTTTTAAGTTCATGTTACTACTGTAATTCTTATTGTTAGCCATTATATACATCAGTTATATGCATTATCCTGAACTTAATGCTATGAGACATCATCCCGTTTTTATAATCTCTCAAGGTCATTTAATTCTCATATCAAAACTGTACACGACTTACTACAGGTGGAATAGGAGCTACTGGTCACCCCCTTGATTAAACACGAAGACCTGGAGGAATGTTTAAACTGGCACCTATTTAGGCCAGGGTTATTTTGTGCCCCTTTGCTGTTCATAGGGTCCTTTATATGACATTCTGCTTCCGCAAGGTTGTGTTTAGTGAATGGTTATGCACTAGCTTTAGGTGTGTATTTGTGTTCCTTTGTTCTTTCCATTTTGTTCTGGAATCTCTTTGGAGATACCAGAGTGTTCTCCTGTAGCAACTGCTCATCCTTTTTAATGAACTTTCTGTAGTAAGCCATGTTTCTTTTCCATTTTGTTCTTTACAGATGTCATTAATAGTGTCACCAAGCATGGCACATATTTTAGACCCAGATCACTTGATTTTAGTTCTAAATCTACTACAGTCTTCCTTGTGACTGTCAAGCCACTTAAACGCTAAATATAAAAGTATGATAGTATTTCTATACCTTCAAGGGCCATTTAGATACCAAGATCTATTAACATTTTTAACATTTCAGACACCAAATGATCCTAAGATGCACTTTCACGATGAAAAGCTTGATTAATTTTCCCAACGGCACCAGTTGGCATAATAAAAATAGCATCTTAAGTTGCAAACTTGTCCTTCATGTGTCCTTAGACTACTCCAGCTACAGCAAAACACCTCTATCTATAGTGTAACTGAAATAAGGTTTTTTTATGGAAAATATAGAGACATACACTGACAAGAAAGGAGGACCCAGAAAAGGCATTCTATTTTTGCTTGGGACAAGAGCCATGTAAGACAAAGTTTTGCAATGCTGTTCACGCCTGACTAAAGCCATAACCTAAGGTGATGAGCATGGCATAAATACTTAGAAAGAAATAAGAGAGAGAAAAACAGAGCTTTTAATGTACTATCAAAAAAAGTTTTAAAGGAAAAAATGATGCCCACTAGAAAAGATAGTAATAGTAGCAAGACCAGCAAGCTATTGCCAAGGGCAAAATTTATATTACAGAAAGGGGTCTTTCCACAAGGAACAGTCTTTTCTAAGGATTTGTTCCACCAGAATACTTCAACGTGTCTCTTTAGGACAAAGTATGCCATGATAAATAGAAAGAGCTTTAAATTACATAAGACACTGCATTGGAAGAAGGGAAATTGGGATAACAACTATACTACCATCACCTTATTTTACCACAAAGAAAGTAAAATCAAGTCAGTGAGGATATACCAAAGATAACGAAATATCAGATAGGAGGAAACACAGGGGAAAAAACACCCCAAACCTCAGTGGATAGACAATAAATCAGTGTAAATACTGTACTTAACCTGGCTACAAAACCAGGTGAAGTGGCAACAACAGATGCAAGAAAGCAACCTGCACATGAAGAAGGAAGGTTGTTGGTGCATGACATGAAACAGCATATTAGAAGGATAACAGAAACATAATAGAATAATAATTGCAACTAGAGTGCAAGTACTACAAGGGTGAACACTGTGAAAGGAATGCAGAAGGAATTGTCAAGATAATGTGGTAGCATTATATATTAAGAATATGGCTGGCAGTAAAGAAATGTTAATTCATCATGGCTAGGCTTCACAAACGAAGATTTGAGAAGGGCTCTACCCACACTTGCTACAAGCGTGTTGATGGCTAAAAAGGCCAATGGGAGATAGACAAGTCCGCTTGCAGAAGGAACAGCAGAAAGACTCCCCAGGTGATATCGACAAGATGCGATTCTTTCTGCGTTGTCTTTTCTCCTCAAGAGTGATCCTGTGTGTGTTCTCAAAAGCAGCAGCAGCGTTATAGATGGTGTGTCTCCAGGCCTCCCAATTGGAGGCCAGGTAGACTAATGGTGGTGATCAATATGGCCAAGGCTGAGGGATTGTTTCAGGCAGTCCTTGTATCTCCTCTTTGGGGCTCCTCTCTTGCGGCAGCCAGTGGCAAGTTCCCCATAGAGCACGATCTTAGGGAGGCGGTGGTCCTGCATCCCGGAGACGTGCCCTGCCCAGCACAGCTGTGTTCTCAGCAGCATGGCCTCAATGCTCGTGACTGCTGCCTGTTCAAGGACAGACGTGTTGGTCACAAAGTCAGTCCAGTGGATGTTTAGGATTGTACGGAGGCAGCGCTGATGGAAGCGTTTTAAGAGACGCAAGTGGTGTCGGTAAATGACCCATGATTCAGATCCATATAAAAGAGTAGACAGTACAACGGCTCTGTAAACACTGATCTTAGTACTTTTCTTCAGGTGTTTGTTTTGCCACACTCTTTTACGGAGTTTACCAAAAGCTCTGTACGTCTTTGTTAACCTGTTGTCTATTTCTGCATCAATCTTACCATCCGAGGAGATGATGCTTCCCAGGTAATTAAACTGTTGGACTGATTTGAGCTCTGTTTCACCAGTGGTGATATGGGATGATGGGAGACTTCCTGAGGTGCAGGCTGATATAAAACTTCTGTTTTCTTCAAGCTGATTTCCAGTCCAAAAAGCTCAGCAGCCTCTGCAAAGCAGGATGTTAGATGCTGCAGAGCTACTTCTGTGTGGGCAATGAGGGCGGCATCATCAGCGTAAAGCAGCTCACGGACAAGATGATTTAAGGTCTTAGTGTGAGCCTTCAGTCACCTTAGGTTGAATAGGCTCCCATCAGTACGATATTGAATGTAGACACCATTTTCATTATCAAGGTCTGCCGTGGCCCTTTGGACCATCATGCTGAAGAAGACTGTGAATAAAGTTGGTGCAAGAACGCAGCCTTGCTTCACACCATTGGCTATTGGAAAGGGCTCAGAAAGTGTGTTGCCATATCTGACTTGACTGCCCTGGTCCTCATGAAGCGAGATGATCATTTTGAGGAACTTGGGAGGACATCCTAAATGTTCCAAAATCTGCCACAGACCTTTTCTGCTCACAGTATAGAAAGCCTTGGTGAGATCAACAAGGGTAACACAGAGTCCTTTGTTCTGTTCCCTACACTTCTCTTGCAGTTGTCTGAGAACAAATACCATGTCTGTGGTACCTCTGTTGGCTCAGAAACCACATTGGCTTTCAGGTAGAAGATCTTCTGCTATGGTGGGTAATAATCTGTTCAAAAGAATTCTTGCAAGGATTTTACCAGCAATGGAGAGCAGAGTAATACCTTGGCAATTTGAGCAGTCTGATTTGTCTCCTTTCCTCTTGTACAAGGTGACGATGACAGCGTCACGAAGGTCTGAAGCCTGGAAAGGAGTACTAAGCAAGCATGGTATTGGGAACTGCAATGATAATGGTCGCCTTCTGCTAGAGTTTTGTGCTGAGCAGCAGCTTACCATCACCAACACTATATTTCAGCAGAGAGATAGTCTGAAGACAACCTGGATGCATCCTAGGTCCAAGGGCTGGCACCTCATTTATTATATCTTGGTCTGACAGAGAGATATCCACAATGTCCGTCACACCCACGTGATGCCAAGTGCAGAATGCCAAACAGATCATCGCCTTGTGTGCTGTACACTTAACCTCCACCTTAAATTCAAACCTAAAGGACATCATTCCTAGAAGGAGACTTCAAGTTAACAGTCTTCAAACAGCTACAGTGAGGGACAGTTTCCAGGCAAATCTTCAATCCAGGCTCGAAGTTCATTCCACAGATCCCTCTCCTGAAGTGCTTTGGCAACTTATTAAAAATAGCATTCTGCAGTCCTCTGAAGAATCCTTAGAGTTCTCCTTCAAGAAAAACAAGGACTGGTTTGATGAAGGCAATCATGAGATCTAGGAATTGTTGAGTAAGAAGAGAACTGCTCACCAAGCCCACCTTGCTCATCCATCTTATCATATAAGAAAAGCAGCCTTTCGACTCGCATGCAGCAAGCTACAACAGAAACTTCGTGACATCCAGAACAAGTGGTGGATGTATCTAGCGGAAAAAATCCAATTATGAGCAGATACAGGTGACTACAGGGGATTCTATGAGGCTCTGAAAACAGCCTACGGTCCTACACACCAGGTTCAAAGCCCTTTACTCAGTGCAGATGGTCAAATGCTTCTCACAGACAAAGTTTCCATTTTGAATCGATGGTCTGAACACTTTCAGACTCTCTTCAGTACTAGCCGTGTAGTACAAGACTCAGCAATGCAGTACATTTCACAACAACCAATGAAAACTGAACTGGATACTGCTCCCACCATGGGAGAAACTCTTAAAGCAATGCAGCAGGTGAAAATTGGCATGGCAGCTGGGGTTGATGGAATCCCACCTGAAATTTGGAAGCACGATGGCCAAGCACTCCATGCTAAGTTTCATGAATTTGTGGTGCGCTGTTGGGAATGAGGTGAAAGAAATGTTAATTAATAGTATAGATAAGGGAGGATCAGTTTATGTCAAAAAGTGTTAGGAAAGGTTTCTATAGCTGGAAAGGGATTGGGCTCTACAGTCACCATTGAACTTGAGATGACTTTTGTATCATGTGAGAGATAAAGCTACCTGGTGATTGTATCATTACGGAAGATGTTAAATTCTGCAGTCATAGACTGGATAACAGATGTTACATCCACAGTAGAATCTAGTGATTTCCCAGAGTGGAAGTTTACACACATCTCCTATTTGAAGCAGCCACGGAACTGCTATGAGATTATAGTATTTCAAGTTGGTGATGGACAAGGAACAAAGATATTATAGGGAAAATAGTAGAAAAAATAAGTTGTATCACTGATGACAGTACTGACCTAATTTCAATTTATATGAAACAGCAGTATTTACAAAGACAAGTTGATGGTTATGGCTTTGAACTGTAAAAGGGCAGACTACATCATAGCAATTCAGTCTGAAGAGCAAAGACACTGGATTGGGGTAGAGTGCTGGTCTGAAATTCATATTCTTAGGCAGCAGAACTCTGGACCTTTCTTTTACTGAACAAACTGCTGACATTTGTCAAAGGATCTTCAAGAGTCAGAACAGACTGGCTCAGAAAAAGAAACCAGAACTTGAAGAATTGAAAGTGAAAGACCAGAATGTGAATTGTAAACACCAGGGGTAATTTAGACCTTGAGAAATCAGAAGAAAAGGTTGAAGATTTTCCAGCCATAATAAATAAGGAGTGAGGGAAAAAAAGTAACAACACTCTTTAAGTGATGGAAACACAAACAAATAATACTTTTTCTTTACCTCTGAAGACAAACAGATGGAAGAGAGATGTGATAACAGGACTGTTTATGGGGAGTGGGATAATATAAAGTGGAAATGGGCCAATAAATGTTGGATCAGAACTCACCAAGTTGATATGCCCATCTGAATGGAGGCTAGTGAGTGTTGGTTACAAAAACACACTAAAGGGCAAACAGCAGTGACAGACCAGCTATTCTGATGTGCAATATTTTAGGGAAAATGAGAGCCATGGGGAGTAATAGATGGCAACCTAAAAGACAATATCAACTTACTAAAGGGGACCAAGTTTCAGTCTTCTTTAATAACTGGTTGGAGGTTTTTTTGGCAAGGAAAACATAGTAACACAGTAACTGTAGACTACCTATTCTTCAGTAAAATATTTCATATAATGGTAAGGTATTCTGTGAGATGAGAATTAGTACAAGAAAACCCCCAAAAGGGCAGACAGTGATGGATTATGCTGAAAAGGAAACTAGCACTCTAAAATAAGATTCCAAATGATGTTTCTTAAATACTTTTATTAGTGATCAAGAAGTCAATCTGCCATTATGAAATTTGTTGAATTTACAAAGTATATCAACAGGGTAAATTCAGTAGAAATCCGGTTAACTTGATGCCTGCAATTATAGGGTGGGATTAGATCAACAACAACAAAATCCAAGATTATGCTTTTAAGAATGAGTAAGTATGACCTTTACCCATTGAAAATGGGAATGAGAAAAGGAAAAAAAGATTGGATTGTAATTTTCAGTCACAAGATGTCTCTTAGCCATTGGTGTGACCAAAAAAAAAAAAAAAAAAAAAAGAAAACACAAAATAGGCAGTAGCAGGAGAAGTATTTCCAGTAAGGAGGGGGAAGCATGTTACTTAGAATAACTATGCACACTGATGTTCACCAACATTCAAGTAAGAAAAATTCAAAGAAAGAAATGCAGAAAAGTGCTGCATCACAATACAACAGGAAAAGAGAGCTCAGCATGCAGGAGTAAGGGACTTGGGTTTGGTTAGTCAAACAAAAAGTAGATGAGATAGGATTACTGCCTATAAATGTATTAACATCATAAAAAGAAAAGGAGGAGAAAGCTGTTTAGCTGAAAGTTCAATGTACATGCACACACACACAAAAGAGAACAAATAAATTTATGTTAGACATTAAAAGAGGGCTACTATTTACCAGTGGAGTTTGTAGTGGACAAAATCCTGTCTTTTCTTAAGAATGGAACTTGACAAATGTAAGGAGGGGATTATCTAAGTGGCCAGCAATACCAAAGGACTGGATATATGACTAGGAAGTCCCTCCCAGCTTATCTCCATATCTTCTAAATTTCTAAAATGAGTAAATTCTGTGCTTGGAATCTGCACCAGGTCATTGAACCTGGGGAAAGAAAATTATTAAGAGCACAGTTTAGCTGAGCTTAGTTTAACCCACAATATATGCACATACGAATAAAACTTGCTACTGTTGTTCTGGGGAAGCTACATGATGATATTTCTCTGTGCAGTGTTGAAGTCAGAAGAATTACTCCATTAAAAAACCACAGTTTCTAGCTGCACATCCCCTCGTGTGCAGATGGAGCGCAACGCACTGTTTCCTAGCAACTACTAAGGGCCACTCGCTTTATAAATCAATCTCTGCCAGGATATCACAGAAACCACAATAAATGCGAAACATTTAGTAGTCAGAAGGCTTTCTACTTCCTCAGCTTTCTGGTCTGCACGGAAAAGTCTTTTCAAGAGGTAGATAATATCGGCATTTCTTCGTAAGTGGACTGAATTCAAATCCTTGTTCAGGTGACTTGTTTTTCAGCTCCCCTGGGGTACATGTCTTCATGTCCATGAATGGTCCATCTTTAAGATGTCAAAGACAAAATTATGCAAAACTTCATTTGGAGAAAAAAAAGAAGAAAATGAAATACAGATAAAGAAGAAATGAATAGCACTCAAAAAAACTCCAAAGAGCCCTGGGAAGAGAAGGAGTGATAACAGTCTGTCAAAGGCTGCAGATGCAACTCTTCCCTTCTATGCAGTAAATCAGCTTTCAGTGTTATGTTCATCTATGAAATTCAAGTAATATCAGATTGACTGCAACATCTAGTTCTTTTGATTTATTTTTCACTATTAAGAATTTCTACTAATTTCTCTTCTCATTTATCTTCCTCATTTTGCAAGCTTCCAGCATCTTCTGATGCAGCTAACAGTCTAAGATGGATCTTCTATATTGTTAATACACTGGAAAATCCCATTTTCTTTTTGTGTAAAGCACAGGAGGGATGGTCTCAGTGCCCAGCAACTTTCATCGGGGTTTTGTTTCAGAAATACACCAGAGGTTTTGTCCCTCTGATAAGACCAGGGTTACAAAAGGAAAGTGCTAAGAAGGTCCCAGCAATACCTAAGGGTATTATTTAACAATAAATATAGCTGAAGGGGTCATTAAATAAGCAATTAATATATTAGTCTATAATTTGATTGTTATATGTTTGAACAGCCTGGTTGGGAAATCTCACTTCTAATTTGGGAACAGTAATGATTTTTTAATTTCTAGCATAGCATGGTGTCTGTCGTGAAATGACAGCATCAGTCTGACAATACTTTGCGTGTCTTTTTTTTCATGAACAATAACATAACGGGAGCAATAGGTGACTTAAAGGTTAGTTTCAAAAGGGAGTGCTCAGGATAC
The DNA here is from genome assembly GCA_038380795.1 of Pyrocephalus nanus. NCBI lineage: Eukaryota > Metazoa > Chordata > Aves > Passeriformes > Tyrannidae > Pyrocephalus > Pyrocephalus nanus. The sequence continues at coordinate 4,742,523 of CM076262.1, read as the reverse complement.
TAAACTTTGTGACTGATGATATCATTTGAGAAATCTGATGCTTAGACCGTGAGCCCTTTAAAGTGGGAAATTGCTTATATATCACAGAAAAGAAGCCATGCACATTTGTGGTGCCACATAAATAGTGTGCAGTCATTCTACTTCTGAGTTGGAAGTAAATTTAGGAAGTGCTAATATTCTGCTTTTCAACTTTTTTCTTCTGTTTTTAGAAACACTTCAGAAGTTTCTTTCCACTGAACTGATTTTACTTTGTTATAATTAGTAATGTATTATTGTAATCATACAAGTCATTTCCTCTTGTACTGTTTATACTTCAGCTGAAACACTCTGTTCAGAGATGGGTTTGTGTTACACTGGCAATTCAAATTATTCTTTGCCTTTTTTGTTGTTGAGTTCTTTTGAAGAAGATGTGTTTATGTCCTCATTGTTCCATCAACAAAGTATACAATTACAAATCTTTGGTCTTCTGGTGTGTTTAGCAAATCTTTTCAGCCCATGATTTACCACCTGTGGCTTTTCTTCATCTTTGAAAAATGCTATTATCCTAAATGGCTTATTTCTAATTGCAGTGAGTTTAATTGCTTGGATACACAAGGGGCTGTCTTGGCTACTGTTGTTTTCTGGACACGTTCAGAAAAAATGGGTGTTTGTGTTCAGATGTCTCTAGAAGGGGCAAGAATTTTACTGCATGTTTCCCCTTAATAGCAGTGGTTGTCAGGAAGTTTACGATAACATTCACTGAATTATTGCCCTCCTGAGAAGAATTTCCATTCCAAACCATCTCTATTGAAGATCTCTATAAAGACACTGCCCAGCCATATCTCTTGTGCTTGGTACTCTGTTTGAAATGTGTGGTGTCACTGGAAAACTCTATCTCAAGCCAAGAGTGCTGCCACAGGTTTCAGGAAAGTGTTTCAGGCAAGTGTTTCAGGAAATGTGTGGCAGTATTTATTTTAAGAAGGGAAATGAAAACTCATTCAAAAAGGAGAAGGTTTTGTAAAAAGAAAGCATCTGGAAGCATGCACTATATATTCTAATTTTTTTCCCGGAAATGTATGGTGTCATCATTATTTGTAGAGTCATGTTGCTAATTTGCCAACATTTGGAAAACTGTCAAATGTTTCTGTGAATATTTATGAGTCCTCAGTGTTTCACTGCATTTAGCACAGGTGGTCATTTGCCCAAAAATTCCTCTAGGAAATGTACTATTCACTGTTCACCATTCATCTTTCTATTGCTTAAAATGTTTGTTATCCAGTTAGGGAACAAAAGAAGTGGGCTGTAAGGCAGGACTCAGAATAATCCTTGCAGTGGACAGCTGAAATGAATAGCTTCAAACAAACCATGTGCAGAATATTATTTATTTAAGCAACTAAGCAAATATTTATCAACTGTAAGACCTCCAGGGTACACGTTATCTTTTTTTTTCCCTATTTATTCATTATCTACTACAACAGAATTGCAAACCTTGTAAAGATCTTTAGGCACTAATATAATAAAAATATAGAACAACAGAGAATAACAAATGCTGTTTAAGAAATCTGTATTGGATAGCAGACAACTCAGAAATAAAGCTAGATTAGAAACAAATTTCCTGCAAGTAGATTTACTTCAAAATAAAAATATTGCCAAATCCTTCTTGCTTTACTCACATGCGTCCTCAAGCTGAAGAAAAACTTCTAAGGCAGATTATAAGATTTCACTCTATAGGCTGGGAATTTGTGTTTTAACAAACCAGAATGGAGCCTACAAAGCTGTGAGCTGCGTGAAATGAGCTCCAGGAAGTATTTTTAATGATCATGAAAAAGAGAAAATATCTCAGAACACAAAACTAAAACCTTTGAAATGTATTTTTGTCCAGTGTTTTAATTCTAAGTTTTGATTTTCATCCAGCCATTAACATTCAATGACTAAAAAGAGAAGCAGAAAACTATTTAAAAATATTTTTTCTGGATTAATCTCCTAACACAAGGGAGTCTGCTGCATTATTTGGGCTTGCACTGTAACTATTTACACTCCCTATAATCATAACCAGAGATTAGGTATATATGTATGTTACATCCTATGGTTTCTGATGTTAATATTTAGCAATATTTAATGAATTAGCTACCTCTTATAGTTTATGAACTGTCATAGGTCTATTGGATTTATTCCCATGTTTTTGCAGAAAGGTAAAAAATTCATTTTATTTTACAATTTTTCTAGTAAATTTCCAAGCCCTTGTTAGCCCAGGTTGATTTAAAACTGTGGGGAAATTTCATAATTGGCAAGAGTAATCCATCAGGCTTTTATGAATCTTCCAGAGAGCCAGATCCCCCAGACAAAGACACTTAAATCACTTAAATAATGATTAACTTCAACCTTTGCCTTGGTAATACCCCACTCTTCCAAAGGAACCTAGGGTATGCAAGCCTTGTCCTACCACCATTCTGATGAGCTGGCATTCAGAGGTCTTTTTTTCAGATATTTGACTGGAAGACAGATAATACCTTTGGTAAGAAATATTAAGGTCAGGATCTTGAGGCCTCCTGGGTCTTGCAGATGTCTGGTTTTCAGGTTTTCCCCACTCCATCCAGTTGTGAGGTGGAGTCCCAAGGGATTTCATTGTCAGTTTTTGTAAATGATCCGGGTTTGTGATCTGACCACTGCTACCCCTACAGAGGCAATGTTAGCTGCACAAGTTCTTTTTATGGTATGCACCTGAGACCAGTGCTGAATAAAAGCCCTTATGAAATGCTTCTTCTGTGTTTTTTGTTTAGTTTTGTGGGGTTTGTTTGTTTGTTTTAAAAAATGGGAGTCCAGTTTCTAAAATGTGTTAATTCAATTGTCTAATCATAGATATCTACTTGAGATGCCCTGGGGTACCCCAGGCATCTGCTCAGGATAGCATCTATGGCAGAGTGCCTGCTGGGTACCCACACCTCTGGAGAGCACGGATAACCTAGGGGATCTCTAACACCAAAAGACATTATGTTGTACAGGTAACTGAGAGAGTAATTGTCAGCACAAGGAAGGGAGTTAGAGAGTTTCTGTTGGGTTGGGTTCCTGCTATGAACCCCTGAACCCCTTTGGATGTCTGGGGCAGGCTGAATTGCTCTCCAGACTCCTATGGCTAGATCTCCAGGGACTTCAAAGGGAATTTACATGCCTAGAGCACAAAGTCTCTTTGTGCCTTTCCCCAGAACCTGCTCTTTGCTCATTTGACCACTTGTAGGGTTCTTTTCTGAGATCATAGAATTGTTAAGGCTGGAAAAGACCTTCAAGATCATCAAGTCCAACCTTTGACCAAATAACACCATGCCTACCAAACCATACTGTGAAGTGCAACATCTACTCATTTTTTAACATTTTCAGGGATGGTGACTCCACCACTTGCCTGGGAAGCCTGTTCCAATTCTTAACCACTCCTTCAGTGAAGAAATTTTTCCTAATATCCAACCTGAGCACCCCTTGGTGCAACTTGAGGTATTTCCTCTTGTCCTATTGCTTGTTACCAGGGAGAAGAGACCAACCCCCACCTTGCCACAACATCCTTTCAGATAACATGGTGGTATAACTGTCCATGTCCTCCCCCTGCCTTTCCCCACCCTGGCAACGAGCCAGCTAAGCCATGGACTGCTAGCTTCTCCAAGAAAATGTTATGGGAGACAGTGTCAAAGGCTTTAATGAAGTCCAGACAGACAACATTCACCGCCTTGCCCTGATCCACTGGGTGAATCACCCAGAGATCCAGTTAAGTCAAGCAGGAGATAGAGAGGGCACAGTTTTACTTCAAAAGTCTAGTATTTCTGCACTCAGTTTAGATGCAGCCCATCAACATCTTTTGGGTGCATATGTCTTATAAGGCAATTTGTCCTCCTTTGTGGCTTCAACTCTTCCATATCCAGTTCAGTGTATCAGCAGTACAAGAGAGTCTTACGAGCATCCACATCAGCAGTAAACATACTACTACTGAAGTTCCCTAACTCTGTTCTCTTCCCTATTCCAGGTGTCAGGAGGTGACGTCTGTCTTAGGTTGAGGACAGTTGGGAAAGCTGCAGGAGCATGCTGGATACGGGAAATATGCATGTGGAAATTGCAGGTTCTTCATGCAACAGTGTTGTTGTTCACTACGAAAAAAGACATTGTCTAAGGCTGGGATAGCACATTGATGGCATCCTTACCAATGCTGATCTGTGTTGTGTTTTGTAAGGAGGTGCACATCAGCTGTTCAAGATACTGCAATGCTTCCAGGATATCTGCTGCTTCTGTGCAGCCTGGGGAAGATGTCACATTTCTCAATAACTTCCTCACACTTCAACATACAGAGCCAACAGGAGTTATTTTTTTTTATCTTCTATATACTACTTTGGTTTTGTGCAGCCAGACTGAGAGTAAGACCTGTTCCCATTTTATCCACACTTCCTAACAGCTTCGGAGACTACTGCATGCCACATTGTGGTTTTGCATCGAAGTGGTAAAGTTCAAAACTATTGCTTTTTTAAGGGCAGGGGTGAAAAAGCAAAGCAAGGATAAGTTTGGAACGCACTTCAAATTCACTTGAATGTTGCACAAAGGGAGGGATGGAAAGAGAAAAGATGTAGGGCTTTTCTCACATCTCCAGTGTGATCTCAGTCCTACTGAAACTGATGGAAATCTGACTGGCTTCATGGCTCATTGAACCTGAGCATACTGAAGAGCAATTAAAACCCAATTTTTTTACAGAAGATGATCCTGCCCTGAAGCCAGCAAACAAACCAAACAGAGGCTAGTAAATCCTCTCTGGGATAACAATGGCTCTCTGCTTATCAGTTCTTCAGAATTCCTGTTTATCAGCACCGGGTTGCTGCTGGACTCTTTTGATTCTGCTTGTTAGTGTCTGATCAGAGGCTGCCTTTGTCCAACTTTAATTATGCATGAAACTCAAACAAGCAGACCATAAAGGATAGAATTTCTTCCATTGTTTTGAAAAGGGTTGTATAATTTTGCAGGAGAACAAGAGAAAACACAATTACTGCCTTGCGTCAAACATAAGAAATACAATGAGGTTTGGCCATAAAAATAGGTCTCTTTCCATCTTTTTTTTACTTTTTTCATTTAACTGCAGTTTCTGATTTTAACAATCTTCTGGTGAGGCAGATAAGCTCCTAATTCTGTAATGTTGTTATCAAAATTTGTAAGGTAAGTGAAGCTTACAATTTAGTGATTTATAATCCTAAGCAAGGTAGGTAGAGTATGTCTTTTATGTTCCATAGCCATTACTGGACAACATTATACTCCTAAGGAAGAAACCTTCTGCTTAGCATATCTATTTGCATAAAACTCTTGATCAAACAAACAAAATATTTTTCTTTGACTGAGATCACTTTTAAATAATAAAGAATCCAAATAATGAATATATAAACATGAACTCTACTGATGTCCTCTTGTGTTGATACAAAGACCTGTACTTTTCAGAGAGGTCAGAAATGCATTATATCTAGAAAATACTGCTAACTCTTAACATTTGATCACATCATGTTCTCAGTCTGAAGCAGGATTAGATGAAGCAAATCCAAATCTCCATTGTGCATGCTTTTCAATCCTCTCACATCAGGCATTTGCTAATGCAACTCCACTGGTTTTACAGACACACATCAGTACTGTCACAGGAAACAGGGGAGCCTACTTAACTGATAGCTCTACTGGGCACTTCCTTAGGGATGAAACAAACTCCAGGAGCTTTGAAAATAATTTCTTTAAACTTCAGTTGTAGTGAGAGAACGTGCTAAGGTCTAATTTCTGCTAGACTTTGTGATACAGGCACCATAGTCTACAAGAAAGGACTTTGGTTTGAATATTTCAGTTATGCATGGCCAGGCATGTGATCAGGTCAGAATTACTTCAGCACAGTCACAGAATCATCATAGAATCATTAAGATTGGAAAAGACCTCCAAGATCATCAAGTCCAACCTTTAACCAAACACCATCATGTCAATTAAACCACAGCACTGAGTGCTGTGTCCAGTTGTTTCTTGAATACTTCCAAGGATGGTGATTTCACCACTTCCCTGGGCAGTGTGTTCTGATGTTAACAACCCTTTCTGTGAAGAATTTCTTCCAGATGCCCCACCTGAACATCCCCTGTCATAGCTTGATGCCATTTCCTCTTGTCCTGTCATTACTTACCTGGGAGAAGAGGCAGACCCCCACCTTGTCACAACTTCCTTTCAGGCAGTTCTAGAGAGTGATAAGGTCTCTCCTGAGCATCCTCTTCTCCAGGCTAAGCAACCCCAGCTCCCCCAGCTGCTTCTCATATGACTTACTCTCTATATACTTCACCAGTTTCTCTGCCCTCCTCTGGACACACTCCAGCACCTCATTGTCTCTTGTAGTGAGGGGCCTAGAACTGGGCACAGGATTCAATGTGCAGCCTCACCAGTGTCAAGTACAAAGGGACGATTGCTTCCCTAGTCCTGCTAGCCACACCATTTTGGACAGGCCTGACAGGCCAGGATGTCAGTGGCCTTCTTGGCCACCTGGACACACTGCTGGCTCCTGTTCAGTGGCTGTCGACCAGCATTCCTAGGTGCTTTCCCACTGGTCGTGTGGAGATTAAGCAGATACAACTGTTACTTGTAAAGGATATACAGTGTCTGCCAGATTGCAGGAAACAAACCCTGATGGCAATTGTTAAAGTCATAAATTGGATGTTATCAATGCTTGGCATTTTCTCTGGGACTGTGGAAAAGTTCTGGAATATTTGTTGAGATCTTAGTGCAATTGCAGTTATAATCACTGACATCACCTCTAGATATTAATCAGTTGCAGAATCATCTTTTTTTTGTGCTTTTGTTGTACGATGAAACTGTACAAAATTCAGCCAAACTCATGCTAGTACTTCCCACATGTGTTGGTACATATATTTGTTGACTAAGTTGCTTAAAATGCACACAGGCACACTAAATCTTTGTTTGTCAGCAAGAAGTAGATTAAAAAGTCTGATTTTATAGGGTTAGTTCTCAGGATAGAAGGATGTTATTGGCTGATTTTATTTATGTCTATAATTCATACAAGCGATGCCTTAGACACTGGATATTCTTTATATTCAGGAATACAACCTATGTCGATTGGAGTAGATGTAAAATATGATACTCACTATTTGTGGTCACTAAAGGACCACCTTTTATAAATCTGCTGATGTAAGCTTCTCTTTGGCTTTATAAGTGGCCTGTCTTAACACTGCCTTTCATGATCACAATTTTCTAAATCAGTTTCCAACATCTTCCTTAAAAAGACTCTGTGGCAATATTTTGCAAATATAGTAATATAATAATCACATCTTAATTTTAATAACAGTGAAAAGATTCCTGTACATGTCCCATGTCTGGGACTTGTCAGATGGGAGGGACTTCAATAGCAAAAGGCAGTATTTTTATTACTGATAATGTTTTTTAGGGGGGCAGTATTACCATTTAAGAAAGTTATGACTTTTGACATACAATATGACCACCTTCTGTTGGTATGTTATATTAAATAAAAACTCTTTCAAGTCTATAACACGTTGTGCTTTTAATGGGATCCACATCAAAATAGAAAATGAACACTTTAAGAATCGAAAGGAGGTAGTAGTGCAGATGAAATTGTTCCCATAATTCTTATGGCATTTTTTTCTGTGTCTCAGTGAGGTGAATGCAAAGATGGAATTATCTTTTACAATCAGCATTACTTAGAATCTTGAGGTTTATGCTGTATTTATTCCACTGTACCACCACTATAAGATGATTTAGACATTTGTTTTGGCTTTTAATCTTTGCTCATATATAAACACCTCCAAAATAAAAACCAGTGAAGTATGCACACCCATAAATCTGTCCAGCCTTCCACTTCTCTGAGATATTTCAGTAAAGGCTTGATGCTTGTAATCAGAACTAGGTTTGGATGCTGCCTTCAATTCATTTAACAAACACCCTTCCCCCACTGCTCCGCATTCCATTCCTCTGCTTTGGTTCATTTTTAAGCTTGATGGATTCAAGGAGAGGAGAACTCCTTTGAAGGTGCCTGAGGAAGAAGCCTGGCAGCAGAAGGAGATGCATTCTTAGAACAAACATTGGTTATTTTCTTTTGCATAAAAATCAGATTGATTTATTTTATTTAATGTACTCATGCAGTAGTGAACATTGCATAGTTTTCACTCCTCAGAGTTTCCCATGTGTGATGCTTACTCCATCTTTTCAGTTACTGCTATCTCAGTCTTCTCAGCTCTGCCCTGGGGTGACTTTGCTGAGCTAGTCAAGTCTGGTGAGAAGAGGTATTGGGACAACCCAGCAGCTGTCTGCAACTACTTAAAGCCAGTTTCAAAGATGCCGGATGAAAACTTTTCTCATGAAACAGCTAACGATACAATAGAGGGCAGTGGCCATAAAGCACAAATCAAGAGGTTCATTATGGACATTAGGAAAAACATCAGGACAACATCACAGCACTGAACACATTACCCAGAGAGACTGTGAAATTTCTACAACTTGTCTCTTAATACTGTGAGAGCAGCAAGAAGTGTGAACCAGTACCTTAGCATAGCACTCAGCACTGCAGGCAGGGGAAGGCCATCAGTGCCTCATAGTCCAACTGGAGGCACGTTGCCATGACAGGACAGTGTTGTTAGCAGCAGAAATGGTAGTCATGGGCTTATGGTGATCATTCAGATCAGGTGGGGTTTTGAAAGCTATTGGATGATTCAGAGATGTGTCTGACTGGAAAGGATGGGATCATTTGCACAGTGTTTATTTTTTCCCAGGACTCTTTCAGTCTCCCTTCCTTGTATTTAAATAGTATTGCAAATTAAATAGGAAAAAACGTTATTTGTATGCCACACAAAGAAAGACAGCATTTAAAACTGTATAGCAATTGGTCTGGTTAGGCAAATGCTTAGTTAAGTCAGTGTTACATGGCGTGTTCAGTAAAGAGAGTTCATGGTTTGAAACATGAAACTGACCTCTGTGTAATTTATTTGTGCAGCTCCATGGTCAATAATTTCTATTTAACCCAGAGAAAATGTCCCAATTGAAAGGAATGATTTCAGTTTAGTTACTCTGGATTTGAACATTGTGTCTGAGATCAGAACCTGGCCCAGAGGCTATAGGAATAAATGGGATTGGGAAGATATATTGTTTTGAAAAGGAAAAGGTAATTTGATATACTGGGCAGCAAGAGAACTATTACTGTGATTAAAGACATTTTTCCTTTTAAGTTTGTGTTTGCTGGATATATTATTTATTGCTAGGATATGGTAGATTATTAGATTTTTCAAATCATTTTGGTATTTGATTATGAAGCCAAGTTTCCCTTTTGAGACTTTCCTGGATATAGTGTTTTTGTTCAGCACAGAAGTTTCTTTAGTTTATGTTCTTTAAAAAACTAAACACTTTGTTGTTATTATTGCCAATATTGAAAAATGAAAGTTATATTGTATTGGGAAATGTTTCTTTCTTCTAAAATGATGTGTTCTTACTCTTTGAAAGGTAAACATAAAAAGTAAGTCCAGATACTATTTTTTTTCTAGTTCAGGAAATTTTAAAGCTCTGATTAAATAAATTACTAAGAGCTTTCTTCCCTTTGTTTTTCTAAGTTGTAATTTTCTTGCCTCCTGGTTATTTTTTCATGTTACTTATTCTATATCTGGTATTTTTCTTTGTATTTCATCCCATGGCAGTAGGATGTAATGGACTAATTTTAAATGACAGCTTAAGAATATCTCTAGATATTATTTGCTATCACAAAATAAGCTTTTTAAGTTCTTGCCAGATGGAGCAAACAAATCATTAGACGTTATCCAACAAACACCACTGTCAGAGTGCCATAGATTCATCTCTTTCATTTGCCTTTGGGAAAAAAAAAAAAAAACCAGAACATTTTCTGTTAAAGTCTGCTTTGACAGAACTGGACAATATAAGGTTGATGAGCAGTCTTTTCTCAGAAACCAGCTCCATTTCCACTGAAACAGTTGGTGACAACCTATCCATTTCTGGCATTTCTTTTTTATGGGAAAATTTTGTAATGATGAGATTTAACTTTACCATTTCATTTTGTGGCAATTTTAAGTTTATGCATTTTACTTTGCAGCTGAAGCAGCCTAAGAGTGTCACCCAGTCATGTATCATTGCTTATTAGACACGTAGCACCTGCTTAAGCCATAAGAACTTGATTGTACGTAGTGACCTCAGACCTTTGTCCGTGATTTTGGTGGACAGGGGCTCAAACTGGTCTCTTCACAGCTCCCAGCACTGACTGTCCAAGAGCATTCAGGGCTTGAAATGCTCTCTTTTCAAAGAGGAGGGAAGGGTAAGTCCTGTGTGCTCCAGGAAGGGACCTGGCTGTTTGTGTTGTTTTCTGTCATACTGTTGCTTGGTGGTGGACCCAACTCTTCCCCTATTCGAGATAAGCTTTACCAGTGTGGTTCCTCAGTTTTAGGTGAAAACACCAAGAAGTGGTCGGGAACTTGCTGCTCAATCCTTATGTGGGAGGCTACACAGCAGCTAACAGCATGTCTTCAGTGGAAGTCAAAGTTTTCTACAATCAATAAATGTGAGTGTCCCCTAACATGAGAATGCATTCGGAGAAGGATCTGGAAATATTACATTTACTTCCACATAAGACAAAAACTGCTAAACCCCACTGTTTGAAGGAGAGTGGTTAAAGCTGATACTGAATTAGTTGTACTAGCCCTGAGCTGCCTGCCTGTACTAAGAGAGAGAAGAGAATGATGCTGGCAACCTGTCCTAAGTAGCGAGCTGGCGGCAATCTGAGACTGTGGGGACAGCTGTGAACAAGCAGGCCTGAAGAAATGCCATGCTATTCTCTGGAGAGCCTCTGTGATGCTCCTGTCACTAGATGCAGTGGACTGAGCTGCTTATGTGGGTAGGTACCTCCCTGAGCCCAAGTCCCTAAATTCCTCACAAGGCCAGGGGACCACCAGCTAGACTGTTTTCTCCCTGAAGTCAGACTTTGCAATCTGTTCCATGGTCTGTGTGTGTGTGTTTTTGGAGAGCAACTGGAGTGAACATGATAAAGGAAAGCAATTAGATTGGGCTAAGGTGCTGCTTTCATGCAATGTTAATGAGTCCTGCTATCTCTTTATCTATTTCTAACCCCACATATGTTCATGCAATATTTAAAGAACTCTTAACCTTTGACACAACAATAATTTAATTTTTCAAATACATTTATAATGAAAGTTTCAACTGCTAATAAATGTATTCCAAGAGGCAGAAGGTACAAGAGAGAAAAGGAGAGATAAGGCATTGGAGAAAGATCACAAGGTCTATAACAGAAAGAGCTGCAGTCAAACCTGTGTATATACTCACATAAAAAGCAGGAGTGGTATTTGTTCCCATCATTTCACAGATCTTAATCTGGTCTTAGTCATCTTGAAAAAGAAGTCTGTGTTGCTTCTCTCAAGGCAATCTGCAATCTGCCACTTCACTGCAGAATGAGAAATCACACCAACACATAGCAAAAGAGAAAAGAGAAAAGGTGAAAACTTGGGAAGAAAACATGGTAGGGGTGAATTGAGAGAACAGCAGCTTTGGTCTTTTCCTGGCTCTCTGATCAACTGTTGTCTCTCATCCAACTCCCCAAACAGGCCTAACCTCAACTTAGCTATGGTGCTTAACTATTCTTTTGCTTTATTTTATCCTTTATTTCTCCCAGAAGTCAGCTCTGTTTGGTGCTTCAGGTGCTAATCTAGTTGTCATTGCTGATGGTGTGTCAGGGAAGGGGGTAAGGGGTGAGCAAGGCAGGGCTATGCTTGTGCCTGCATCTGCATCTGCATCTATCTGTATCTGTATCTGTTTATACCTATTTCTATAAGTATACACATATCTATTATCTATGTGTATGCCTATATCTTTATCTCTATCATCTATATTAATATCTCTACCTAACTCTATATGTATATCTAGATGAGATTAGCCCTGCTTGTAAACAAAATAACAAAAAGAGATTTGCCACCCAGTGCAGAGAATAAATGATGAAAGGACCTGCTTTTGATTGCCTGAGAGGCAGAAAATTTCTCATTCACCTCCCTCAGTACCTGGCAGCAGTCCTGCACTCACTAGTTTTCCTAACCCAGAGCTCAGCTCTCTTCTGAGTGTGGCACTAGAATGGAACTAATTAGTTCCTTTTAATGGCACACAGATTAATTGCTTTGCCTTCTGCCATCCTTGACTCCATTAGTTGTGATCCCCTGCATCATTCTTACATTTTTATTCTGCTGATATTGCCACAAACTCATTAATGTGAATTCTCCTTTAATTCCACCTTTATGGCAATCAAACCAAAGCAAGAGGGGGTGAGTTGAGTGACTCATTGCCAATTTTTCCATGGAGTCACAATAACATGTGATAAAAGGATTTCCAGCAACAGATAGTCTATCTGTTTATAACTGCAACATGCTGCCTGGTCATACATCCAGCATAGCTTTGCATGACTGTGCAAAGTACTTTTGGCAGTGGGTTGCTGTTTTACTTGTCCTTTCTCTCACTTGTTGATTAACTGGCTGAGTTACCACTCTCTGTCTTTTTGCAAGGACTGACAGTTTCTTACAGTTTAACAAAGAATTGCCTATTCATTTAGATCCACGTATCTGAGGCTCACCATCACAGGTATTTATTATGCCAGATAATATAAGCTGACAAACTGCTTTGCAGAAACAGCCTTGCTTGCTATGGGGGACAGACATGGGGGTCTAAAACTATCAAAGCAGTGGTGTACATACCAGAAAAAATTTGGGAGAAACTAGGGTAGTTGTGGCTACATGGCCATAGCCCCCAAATCTACAGAACACTCAGTAAAGTAAATTTTGAAAATATCTTTCTTGTTAAAGAGAATGATGTGGTATGATTTTTCTAGAAATGTATTCTTTCAGAATGAGGTGCAAATGGTGAGGATGTGAGGATTAGGGGGCTTCAGTTTATCTTTGCTCTTGTCAGGTGCAATAACTATTTGCTTAGGTGAGGAGCTGTGGGGAATTGGATTTTTTAATAACCTTAAAACATTGCTGTTGTAGAAAGCTGTACAAAGAAGTCTCCTGGCAGTAGATTGAAGATAAAGGCTGAGGGGAGGAGGCCATAGCCCACAACCTGTTAACTTTGTGGAGGTCAGGGATAGTCTCTGGGTGTGTGATGCTTATCTCCTATGAGCTGGCTATGTCAAACTGGGACTTCTGTGCACATACCCACCGCTACCCCAGAGAAGGTCTCACTCTTAACGAGGGTGCTACGGAAGCACCCACTCCCCCAGCCTAAATGACTGTGCAAAACCCAACACCTCCAGCCTCTGACTTATTCCTGCAAAGCCAGCATGACTGTGCAAAAACAGCAACACCTCCTTACACACAGGGAAGGTACCAGGAGGGTTTCTAAGGTTATATAAACCCACCAGACTTCATGTTTCGCAGGCTTCTTCCACCATCACTCCCTGACGGACCAAGACACCAGTGAGAACCACCATGTTCGTCAGAGACCTCTGGGTGGTGAATATGAACTTTTATTCTTTCTCTCTCTTTTTTTCCTCTCTTTTCCCTTACACATTTTCTTGGGTGATACTTTTATGCCTTTATATTGCCCTATTACTAGAGATAATAAGCAAAACGGCTACATACCTGTTTTCTTTTGCAATCAAATTGTTCTAAAATAAACCGTATATATATGTACCTGTAAACACTGATCATCCAGTGTCAATTAACTTTACTAGCAGAAAAACAAAAGTTACTTCTGCCTTGTGGGGCAGATTGTAACAGGAGCAAACATTCTCACTGTAGAAGTGGCGAATACCTAAGGCTGATGTATTAGCCAAAGACAGACACAGATTTATTGAACATACACAGAGAATGAGCAATGAGATTAATGGGCTTTCACAGGGTCTGAGGTATGACCAAGAGGCTGGATAATCCACTCCATTGCAAACGCAGGTTCGTTTTTCTGAAAGAGAAATGCAGTCCTACTCCAGAGTCCCTTTGCAGAAGCAAACAGTGCCACTGCAAATCAGTTTTTCATGTGTGTCTCACCACCACACAGAAACAGAAATGTCTGTGACACAGTGTCTGCTGCTTAGACAGGTTTTTATACTTCTGGAAGGGCAGCCTTTGCCTTTGTCTTTGCCCCCAGCTTCAGAGTGGGTGTTTGCTGGCAGCATCAGCCCAAATGACAGGCTTTCCCCACTGTGTTAGCTCCTCTCCCGACCCTTCGGAGCTGAATGAGTCTGAATATAAAAGCATTTCAAGACAGTGGAAGGAACAAGGACAGCCATTCAGTTCAATGTGGTAAAGTTCAAATATTATGTATTCCTCCTCTAAATTGTGAGCATGTTTGGGTTAAGTTTTGGAGGATGACACCAATTCTGAAGTTGCATTCATTCTCACTCCAATCTCCACATATGTTGGGGAGGGTCCAGGGGCACTGTGGCTCTTCAGGTTTAATTATCTAGTATTTTTCCAGGCTTTTTTTGTAAACTAAATTATTGTTCTGGAAATCTGAAGCATGACTGAGGCATTGCAGCCAATAACACATGGAGAAAAAACCCAACACTGAATTCTTCATCTCCTCTCAGCTCTGAGTCCTGCGCAGTATCTAACTAAATGTTAGAGTCAAAGATGGAACACCAACAGCTTTTTCCAAAGCAAGTGTAGAACAGTGTGTAGCACATGTTCAAAGAGCTTCCACTGTACAGGAGAGCATTACTGTTTACCCCAGTATGTTCAAACTTAGCCAGCATATGATGTTATGTTATAGCAGTACTTTAAATTCCAGAAGTCTCAGCTGACCAGAAGACCAGTCTCAGTAGGGAAACTTAGAACTAAAACAGTTTGTGTTGAGATAACTTTTATTCCTTCTCAATTTCAGGATGACTGGTGTTCCTTTTGCAAACTGTTGTGCCAGTTAGAGACAGCAGCATCCCTCCCTTCTTAAAATCACTCAATGGTTATGTGAGTGAGGCTTCCTCATCCACTTCAAAGTCAGCTGGAGACATGTGGTATGTTGATAGCTTGAGCTAACAACCCCGACAGAAACATTCTGCACTGGTACCAGATGCATACACATGGGGAGGCAGTGGCTTCTTTCTGTTGGGCAGGGAGCATTTCTGGTGTTTGAGCTTTTTTTCACCACCTCAGCTAGATCTGGGAAAGGATGTACTGTTCTGTGGTGTCAGTCTTAATTTCATAATTATAAAAAACTTCTGGCAGAGTAAGACTGCCAGTATGTTCAGACAGGTGATGGGACAATTTTTTCTATTGACACAACATCACATTCATGCCTTGTTTTAGCCTATATGTGAAAAAAATATTCTGCATAGGCAAGACCTTGATTGCTGACCTGCTACAGCACATTTTAATAAAATATTCCAATACCGTTGTCCACAGAAACAGGAGTTTCCCTTCCCTATGGTTAGCTTTTTCTCCTTGCTGAAAGAAGATCCACATGGAAAAGTTATCCTTTATTATTTCTATTTCCAGTGCAAGTAGTGCACAGAAACTCTGATAGTAGTATTGGTGGAGTCTCAGTGATTTTCTATTGAATAGTATTGACTAAGCTGTGATTTGTTTTGCATCTGGTGTTCTGCAGCAACATTGGATTTTCAAATTATGTTTACCACAAAGAACATTTCATACTCATGATAATCTACAGTGTTTCAAAATGTATCATCAATGCAGTGACTACATAGGCAATACAACAGCATATGCTTTGCAGGAATCTAAAGGTCCATAGATAGCCAAAGAAATTACAAAATTTATAGAGACAAAAGTTAGTAGATTAGTCCCTGAGAGTGCACTCACTCTTTTCCAAAACATGTCCAGTAATTTTTAATTAAAATGTGTACATTTTAAAGATCCATATATGACTTTTGTATTCAAGTAAGAAGCATGAGCTTTACTGTAGCAGAGCAGTGCTAGTGTCAAAGGAGTCTCTGCTTCCTACATGTGTAAGAACTGTGCAGGAGATCTGTACAGGAACTGCTTCCAACGAAAGGCCAGGTAATGGTTGAATAATTCAGGTGTACATGGTGTACAGGTCTGACTGCTTCTGACTGGGCTGTGAAAACTGCATTGCACATAAGTCTTATACCATTTATATGACATTGGTAATTAAATATCTAATTTTTAGAAGGAAAACCAGTTACATAAAAAGTAACTTAATTGTGCATTTTTTTCCCCCTGGAAATAATTCATTCCTCTACATACTTTCAGTTATGCAGGTGAGCACTGCAGAAAAAAATGTAGCTGTTCAGAAAAATATTGCAGACTCTTTTGAAAATACCTTTTCTAACCTGAATTGTATCTCCATGGTCCCATATTTGTGTCCTGTTGTCCAT
This sequence comes from Pyrocephalus nanus, assembly GCA_038380795.1. NCBI lineage: Eukaryota > Metazoa > Chordata > Aves > Passeriformes > Tyrannidae > Pyrocephalus > Pyrocephalus nanus. The sequence continues at coordinate 4,726,196 of CM076262.1, read as the reverse complement.
ACTCTTCTATATGAAAGGATCTCTTTAGAAAAAATACATTTTTGTAAAAATATATTGCATCAATCAGTCCTGAGTTTTAAAGTTTCTAGAGCTTGACGCCAGTCCATGCAAAGAGGGAGGCAGGCATGGAGGAAAAGAGAGGTAAGAGAAGGGAAGGAATGGCAGATGGAATCTTCTGGTAAGCCAGAGCTCCTTTGAAATTTTGTTCTGCTCTTCAGACAAATGCTTCCTTCACTCTTCTGCCTAGGCTAGATCAAAGCAGCTGTTTTGGGGGAAAAAGCACAACATTTTTGTGTTTTCCCAGTCCCTAGAGCCTGATAATTCTTTTGTATCTAAAATCATCTGAATAGGAGAGGAAAAACATCCTCTTCTTTTTTCCTATCCCTGGATCTATTAACAGCAAAGCACTTTAGTACAGTATTACATCCTGACCCACACTGGTCTGAGAAGTGACATGTTCCTTCACGAATCATCTGACTTAGGTATATATCAACCAACTTTATTCTATATATAAAAGAAGATTGATAACAAAGACTGTAGTATGCAAACATTGCACTACACTTGATCACTTTAAACCCCATTAAAACAAGCTGTGTTTTTCCTGTAAGTAGAATAACTCTCTCAGAAGACTCTATTTTATTCATTGTATTTGGCAGTCACAGCCGCTTAGTAAATGATCACATTATATGCAGAACCCTAATGTGCAGAATGTAAATGCTGAGGAGGATAATGAATAAGGCAATTGGAGAACAAAATTACATTTCCTACTCACGGCTCTGATCAGCCCTAGTTAACGTGCTTGTAAGTAAAGAGTTAGTATGGGAAGGTGGTTGGTGATTAAATGAGTAAAGAAATGCATTTACTTTAACCAGCAGAAGACTGGAAAATAGATGTGTGCATTAGAGCTCCCAGTGGATGGGATGAACAGGTGAACATCATCTGGGGTACTGAATAGCTTTAGTTCATTGAAAGGGCTTTTCTGTTCTCAGAGTAAATTCTGCATACCACTCAATATGTTTCTTCCCATGCACCTCCAATAGAATTCAAACCGTATGCTCGACCTCCACAGAGATTTGTTGTAAGAGTCTTTTTAATCACACTTCCTTGAGATACTTAACTTCTGAGCTAACATGGAGAATGAAGAAGTGTCAGTGCTGTTCAGAGAGAAAAAACCTAAACTGACTCTGTGTTATTTTGGTATTGATATCTCCAAAATTACTCTCCCACTTGTGAATAAGAAATTTCTATTGATTTTTATCTGCAGTGGTTTGTGTGTGTGTGTGTGTGTGTGTGTTTGGGTTTTTCTGTTCGTTTTGTTTTTTAATGTCGATGCTCATTACATGATCCTTCCAAGTTCTCCCACATTTCTGAATTCTACCTCTTCATATTTTTGGCTGAAACCAGAAAATGAGATATAAGTCAGAGCTTTGAAAGGGGACGAGAGAAGGTTCATAAGCCAGCTTCATGTCTTCATAAACCGCTACTGTACTGCTACAGCAACAAATTGCACATTCTCTCAGATGTGATTTTGCACAACCAGAAACTGCCTTTGGGTTGGGGATGATGGAAGGGAATTTAAAATACCCTGAAGAGTAGATGTTATGGTTTTTCATCACAGCTCCTGCAAACACAGCTAGCTGTGGCCCTGCAATGAGTGGAATGGAAGCTTTTTACTGCATAGTAACCAAATTTATTCCTCTCAAATACTAAAAGACTGCTTTGGAGATTTAATGAAATACATATTCTAGATGTATAACACTGGAGCAGCAGCAGACCATGACGTGCACCACTTATCTGGAAGAGTTTTGTAGACAACCATTCTCCATAACCCTGCACTGATGATCTCCAAACTATGTTTTCAGGATATACCATTTCTCGAGAGCTCCTATACGTAGGAAGAGCTGGAAATGTACATCTGAATGAACTAATAGTAATGGTTAAAATGGGTTTATAAAGTGCATTGATCCTCATTATAAACATTCTCATTCAGCATTAAACCAGCCCTGATTCAATTCAGTTTGATCCATTTTGGCAGTGAAGTAAAGCGAATTGACTTGCATTGGTTAAGTGCCCGGACACTGCTGAATTCAAGCACTGAGCCTGTGCAGACCTCTTAGACATTACCTGCACACATCTAAATACCTCTCCCAGGTTGAATATCCCTTAGATTAGCTTGGGCCATTTCTCTGCTTGAAATGCCTGCTGAGATTTTACATGTTTACAACAAAAAAGATTAACTGTTGAAATGCTATGGCTATGTCATTTCTCTTACACACTGTTTCAGTCTCATTGTCTTGTGAAATATGCATCATAGAACAATTTTTTTTATTACTACTATAAGGAGATTAGATGATTCCTATAGATACTTATTCTTAAATCAATAAAACCCAAGCATATCATTCTGGCAGAATTTGGGAAACATTGAGACATCAAGAAAAATCACTATGCCTTCAAATATCTTGACACTGTTAAGCCTTTTTGGACTACTGGGGTAGTTCTATCCCTTTACAAACACACTTCTGTGAAAGAGCTCATCATATGGTAGAGGATGTTGTGATAGAACATTCAGATCACCCTTCATGGGATCATCATTTGTCCCAGCTTTTATTTTACTCATCCATTTTTCTTAGACTCCTGCATCATATGGATCACTTCTGGATGGTAGTGCTACTCTTCTCTCTCATGTTCTTAGGAACAGAAGAGTTACCTTGGCTGGAGGAAATAACCCCAGGAAATCAAACACAATCCACTTCAAATACCTTCCTTTCTACAGCAGTGGAGTGCAGAAGTATATAGGTAGCAGCATCCCTTCTACAGAAAGAGGTTCTGGGATATAATGGAGGCAAAGGCACAGGTAGGGAAAGGCCAAGAGAAGTGGAATGTGATGGGTTAGGTTACAAAAAACAATGTAGGATAGTGTATGAAGCTAACAGTTTTGATACTGCAGTGGTGTTGATGTTTATTAGGTTGGGTGTTGTTTGGACTCTAGATTTAGAACTGCTGCTACTATGGAAATGCTATATAACTGCATGGATAAAAATACCCAGTTTCCCTTTCTGAAATATCTAAAAAAAATAACCCCAACTCAAACAAGTATGAAGATATGGAAGTCAACAGCTCTGAAACAAGTTGCTTTTGCTGGTAAATCAGTAGTTGCTAATATAAAAATTTGTATGGTCTCCAATACTCTTCATGTTTTATAACAGTAATTGCACTGTAGATAACAGAAAATGCCAAGATATTAACCACTTGTTCCTTCTCCTTGTGATTTGTGTAAATTAAATTAGGCACATAAATTTATAGTAATATTTCTGAAGAATTCTTACATCTTTCTAAAATCCAGAAGCTGTGCTCATTTTTGTTGCTGAGATGTGTCTGAATGAAAACTTTATGGAACAGGTCCTAAGTGAGCCAACGCAGAAAGATACACTATTCTGTGATTAAGTGGCTCTGTAATTGTATTTCATAAGAAGAAAAATTTCCTGTTATATACACTTTTTTTGCTGTCCAGGTCTGATAATCTTAAATTGCCAGATTGCCAGAGACAATCCTACTAGAAGACAAGTTTTTCCCCCTAGGCAAAAATATAACTATCAGTGCCTACTTGTTAGACATATGGTGAATTATTTTCAAGAAAACAGTGACTAAATGAACATACCATGCTACCAAATAAATACCTAATTTATGTCATGATCAATATCATAAAACTTCATTTTTGGTATTGCATGAGTCTCTAATAAAATGAAGAATGTTCGGCAGAAATGTGAGCTGAAAATAAGATATACTTGTGATTGGCTATAGAAGACAGGGGTATATTTACAGATGTAAAAATATTGTCCCATTTTAATCAGGTACCTCCACATATCTGAATGTTGTTAAGATTCTCACCTTTCAAGTTGGACAGCCTCAGATGTTGGTGCTTAGTCTTTCAACTTCTCACTGTGTAACTGAATTTCTTTAATCCATTGAGTCCAGGAAGTCCCTCTTACTCATTTTCACTTTGTCATCCTTTTGTCTCCACACAGAAATGGTTTTTCTACATGTGTTCAAGCCATCATGGCTACAGTCATCCTTTTCTACCTCTTCTGGAATACCTTGTGTCAGCTTGTAGACAGAACTGTTTCTTAGTTCAGCATGACTTGCTTGACTTAATGAAGGTTACTCTGCCTGATCAGGGAACTTGGAAACCTGATAAGAACAACTTGCTCCACTGAGCCAAGTTACTGCACTGGGAAGATTTAAATGTTTTTTTGTGGGGAACTCCCAAAGACGAGACAGAGAGAAGCTTTAATGTTGGAGTTGACTATGCTGATACCCAGGAATGAAGTAAGGTTGAATAAAAACTGTCAGTAAAGATTCCTTTTCACTACACTACTTGAATTAAATTACATTGTCAATTTAGTTGTCTGCTGGTTGCTCTTCTGATGCAGTTAAAGCTCTTGTCATGAATTAAAAAGAAATGATCACCTTACTGAATTGTGGGAGACATGGGTTTTTTGCCTGTTATTAATAACACCTTTTATTATTAAATCTGGAAAAAATTTATAAACTAATTTATTATCACCACAGATGCTTCAGTTCATCAGTTATAACAGTAAGTGAAAATAGCTCATTTTTTCTTGAGTTTGATTCCCTCTTGAACTGCTCTTTTGGGCTCAATCCATCTGATTTAGAAACCAAAGTTAAAGTTCTAGTGTTCTGAAGGGATCCAGATCAGGCCAATGGTACTACTTAAGACAGTATGTAGTTGTAGGATTAGGCCCTTGCTGTTTTGCATCCATTAGTGCAACACTGTTGTTTCTTCATCAAATGCTGTAATATATCCTAACACCTCTATTTTCTCTGTAATTTATTTTTATTCCCAAGAAACTGAGGCTTAAAGATCACACAAATTTATTTTTACCCAAAATAAATTTCCAGAAATAAATAGCTCTGTCCAAATCCTTCTAATTGTGGTTTTAAGAATATCTTTCACCTAGTCCAAACTAATTTTTTCCTCTTTTTCTAGATTTGGTTTTAAAGAATAACACGGGTAATTTTTAAAATATATGTGAAATATATATGAGTTTGAGGTTATTCAGAGAAAATTTGAAATTTAAAAGGAACTTTAAAGCATATCCCAAATAAACCAAACATTAATCTTAGGGGTAAAACATTAATAAGCCTTTATGAAGAATATAGTCCTTTTGTTTCCAAGCTAAATCACAGGGCTACTTAGTTGAAAGGTGAAGATGGCTCATCTGTTAAATAGCTATTGGAGCTAGATGATATATGATGATTAATTGTATTATGCAAAGTCTGTCCCACATGTACAGACCTCATAAAGCCAAAGATGACACAAGTGCATTATTAGCTTCCATCACTGTGGTAAAATAAGCCAACTTGTGATCTAATTACCAATTTTTACATATATGTGATTATAATGAGTGTTGTGACAGTATGTAAAGAGAGAATTTAAGTACTCATGTTTTTATCTGTATTTTTTCATATGGTTTAATTTGAAAATGTAATGCTTGATTTGCCAGAAAATATGGTTCCAGACTCTGATGGTTTTTACAGTATTATATGCTGAGGCTGCCCCTGGGAAGGTATTTATTTCTCTCCTCCTTGTCAATAATGAATGATCCTACATAGCAGAAACCTTATTAGAGTCTATGTTTAATGATTGCTCTAGTGATATGAGTGGCCTGATAACAAATTGAAATGTCAGACACTCCATGACCCTCTAAATATATTGAAATCTGGCAGCCCCTAGTAAAATGCCTTCAAACTGTATTATCCCATGGTAATAGATCAGTTACTTACTTAAACTAATACAGTTATCATGTGGGACACTGCAGCATGATCTTTCTAATCAAAAGAGTCAAAAAAGGAGTGGAATAGTGGGTAAAAATGAGGTATTGTCATAATAAGTCATGGTGAATCCACTTCATTAAGGTGGAAATCTGCCTGGGAAGTAAGAAGGCTGTGGTTGATATTCCTTCTGGAGTGTCATACAGTAAAAAGAAAGAAGTAACTTTTAAAATTTGAATGAAGAGGGTTTTCTTTCCTTTTGGCACCCTCTCCCTCCTGCTGTCTCTGTTTTAATGGATCACTTTATTGCATAAGCTACTTTCATAGGTCCAAGTGCAATCCAATGTGTTCTATTGTTGCCATAGGAAAAGAAAAACAGCCAGGAAACAGAAATACTTTTTCAGCATTATTTCCAACAACTCCAACTGTACTTTTACATGGAGAACATGACATTTATTTTTTCCTGTTTCTAAATATATACAATGAGGGGTACCAACAAAAAAGGTAATATTTATCTTCATAATTTTGACAAGAAAAAACAAAAGTAACAGCAATTGAAAAAACAGTATCACATCATTCTTCCTTAGGACTTTCCCCTCACTGAATTATGTTGATGTGTAGGGGTCATATTTCACAGAATCACAGAACGGGTAAGGTTGGAAGGGACCGCAGTGCATCATCTGGTCCAACCTCCCTGCTCTTGCCATCTTTCAAACCACTTATTCTTTTGCTCTGTTGCCTTGGAAAAAGCAAAAGTTTTCCACCACTACCATTACCAAAAAGAAACTAGAAAACTCTAAACAATTTCCCTCATATAGACAATTTTAACAATTCATCTTCAACAAGCAGTGTATACAACTCTTATATTAGGGTTTTTTGCACCAGCAGTACCAGAAACATTAAAAGTTTCCTTCAAAGATTAAGAAGGGCCTTTGACTTTTCCTCTTCCTTTAGTATCCTTACAGTCAAACTGGTTAAGTATGACCCACAGAAGTGTACTATTAGGTGGTGGAATACTGGCTGCATTTTCAGTCTCAAAAGGTTGAAATCAGTATTATAAAATTACACTGGCAGCCAGGTAAATGACATCCCTCAGGACTGATATTAGTGGTGATGATATGCAACACTTTTATTAATAACCTGAACAATGGGATGGGGCTAAGTCTGTGGCTGACAGCAAACTGGCAAGGATTGTTTAAGAGGCTGGAAAGCAGAGCTGCTATTTATACCAACCTCAACAGGTTGAATATGTTCAAAACTTTCCAAGCCAAGGCCGTAAGCAGTGTGATCAAAACTGGCTCCTCTATAAGTAAGACACTGGACCAGACAACTGTTTCATAGGTCCCTTCCAGTCTGTATCTGTGTTAGGATTCTGAGTCTATGACATAATATATCCCAATGCTGAAAAATCTTTGGTACCTAGCTTTAAATATGTGATCAGACCCAGGGCATGTTGTCCATACAGGTATCTCATGATGAAGTTTCAGCTACAGTATATACATGGCATCATTAATTGCACATGAATTGGAATTTTGTGCACAGATTTACCCATAAGATTAGAATGATGAAGAGCACTCTTGGTAATCTCAGACTGTCTCAAAGCACTCAGTTCTCTTGAAGCTAGTGGGAGCCCGACTTTCTGCTGCTGAAGATGCTGAATTGTGCTTGACTGTGGGATTCTCTGCCCTGTTCCTTATTATGGAGAAGAAGATGGGGTTAGATAGGGAGTCTGTCAAGTTATAGCTTCCAAGTCCTCTGCTTTTTAAAGGGAGGTGATGGAAACTGTGATGTTGGTGTAGCTCCAAACTTGCACTTGGTCTTTTTACATATGTACACTGAAAATCCCAAAATAATCTTTCAAACCTTATGACTTCCCGGCTAGAACTGACTCTATAGCTACTCTTCTGAAAGGCCTAGAAACATCTGAAGGTTGTACTTCATAGGATACCCAAGGGCACACTTACTTGCGAAGTGGACTTCTCCTCCCCACTTTCTCCTCCCTACTTCCAAACACTATTTCAGCTGATGTGAGGCAAAACAAATACTTCAGTGTTCTTCCTAGGGGAGTCCTGAGCAGAGCAAGGGAGATCTATAGGAGGTCTATGCTGCGCCTGAGTTCAGGTTTGCATGCAGCTGAGTATGGGAACACTCTGGGCTTCAACACTATAGGATTTGAGCTCTATACCATAACTTCCTAGGTGAATAATCAGGATGGTAGTAATTACATACTAATGACATGTGTATGAGCACATGTGCCATTTGTGTGCAGATGAACATCAGTCTGCTTCTATGCCTTCTTCCCTGCCCTGCCTCAACCTCCTCTGGCACTGCCTTCTACTTGCTTTCTACCCTGCCTCAGTGCCTCATCATTTACCTCATCACCAGTTTTGGGTGACCCTCTAATTAAACTACTGAATCATAAATTCCAGTTATCTTTTCTCTATAAACCACTTATGATTACTTTGCAGTGCAGAAGCAGTGGGGTCTCTAAAGCTCATAATTATAACTGACCCTAATTGGCTATAATCAGAAGGATGGAAGTTGAAATCTCCCTTCAGAAGGATTCTCTACAGGAGCAGGAAACTGTGAGAAGGTTTTGGCAGGAGTTTTATATGAGGTATAGTTAAATTCGGCTGTACTCTGAAAAAAAAAAGTGACTTTGTAAAAATACTTCCATGTTTGTTGTTTGTTGTGTTTTTGTGGGTTTTTTTTGTGTTTGTTTTTTTTTGTTCATTTGTTTTGTTTTGTTTTTTTGGTGTTTTTTTGTTTTGTTTTGGTTTGTTTTGTTTTTATTTTAGTGTTGCCTTTTTTTTTTTTTTAATCAGAAAGGCCTAACTTGCAAATAAAAAGATGGATATTGTATCTGCCATTCCTGCAAACTCACTGTGGGCTTTTACTGTCAGCCTTAACTTTCCTCCATTTCACCTATCATCAGCAGTAATAAAGACTTGCAGGCTAAATTAGTCCCCCTGAGATGACTGTGTAACACACTGGCTTATAATTGTGCTCTGAATGACACCCCTGCAGCCCCCTTCATGTCAGTGGTTTTCCACAGGTAAAGCTGACTGAGCTTAGTGAATATTTCACTGAGGATATACAAAAGGTATCAGACCCTGTAGCTTACAGCTCTTTGCTGCCTTACTCTGTAGAGACAGCAGTAGGGAAAAAGAAGTAAACTCTGGAAATCAGTTTTATTTTCATTGTCATATATTCTATTCGTATTTGATGAATTCCACAGAAACACTTTCAGGTGTTTAACAAGCCTGAACTAATTCTGGCTATCTGAAAAATACATAAATGTTGATTTGCTTTCCCCCAGGACCAGCTTTTGATTGTGAACTGCGTTTGGAAAGGCCCTACTCTACAGTGAAATGTGCCTGAGGACAGGGAGAGCCAGCACAGTCTCATTGCTGGGCTGGGACCTACACTGATCTCCCAGAGATCTGGTCCTTAGCTCAGTTTCATTCACTACCAGGAGTTCTAGTAAGTTGCCTTGGAGCTGAAGGCAATGGGACCGCTTGCAAGGCATAAAGCTGAGCATGCTCATAACACAATCAACCTCAAGATTCACATATTTATTCCACTGAGTGCAGAAATGCTAACGGCTTGGATTTTTCAAATTAAAATTTCAAAATTTACCATCCAAAAATGTTTGAGAGAAAATGCTTATGATAAATTTTTCCAGCTGAGATTTGCTTGAAGACATTTTTCCATGACATAGGATATGTTTCCATGCACTTCTGAATGGAGAAATAGGCAAGGCATAAACAGTGTCAGACAAATCAAGAACATACTCATGGATACAATTTTTTTTCACAGTATTTGTTCAGCTTCACTCTTAACCTGAGTAAACTTGAAAGCCCAGGAAAAGGTATCTTGTTATCTTGTTGCTGTGTAACTGATTAGCATGTTCAGAGATGTTCGTAAACATTCCTGTCTATTTTTGTATTTGGCATTTTTTATTAACCTGTGTTGTTGAACATATATTAAGCATCTTCTAGATTTTGTCATACAGTCCTTCATATAGTGTAAATTATAATTCTAAATATCCTCCTGTTTTGGTAATTTCCTTTCATCCTGGTGGCCATCTTCACTCTTGCTGTATCTATTCTGAGATGGCAGATGTAACCTTTGGGCATGTAGAATATTAATACATCTTTGATCACATTCTCTTGTGTATACTTCCCCACAGCTTTCTGATTTTCCTCCAGAATGAACTCTGAAGTAATTCAACATCTTTATTTTTATTATTGTGATCAGTGTACTTTAGTTTTAATTAGCAACATGTGATCTATTAGGGTTCTTTGAGTTTTGTTCTGTTTTGGTTTTTTTAAGCATTGCTCCAGCTGCTTGGATGGTGATTCTTTAGAAGTTTCTTCTCTTACTGGTTTTGTTTGTATTTTCCTGGATTCCTGTTTGCTTCACAGAAGTAATTATCAGAATGCACAGCTGTAACATAAATCTTCTAAAGTTAGTATAGATGTCAAAGAAAGAAAAGGCTTTTTCTGTCATCACCTTCTTGCGAATTCAGGACTGCTTCTCCTGAGTGATTTTGCTATCCCTACTCAAAAACACACCCCACAAGTGAGATCTTCCACTTTTTTAGATACTATGACTACTTTAGTAAATAATAACTTTTTTGCTCTCGCATCTTAATCAAGATGACAACAGGACTACTTGTGATTCCTTTCTCAGGATGTAATTGCTCTTTTTTCGGGTATTTGTAGAACTTTCCTTCACTGTGTCATACACAGCTAGCTCATGGAAGTGTCCTTGAATTACTGTTTTTCTCTGAGCTCACTCTACTTTGCCTGCCTTCAAATTCTGTATACCAAACACCAGAGACAATTTATACACCAGAAGCTATCTGTAGAAATTCCCCTCACAAATATGTCTGAGTTACGGAGATGTCACATATGTTTGTCTTGAAGCTAAATTGGTATCCTGAATAAAATCTCCTGGTTTGAATCTCTCTGACTGTGAGTCAGTGCCTCTGCGTTTGCAACCCACAGTTGTGTTACCCTTTGCACCCATCCTTTTGGGAATGTTCCTCTGTAATTTGTTACCCACTGTCACCTTGAGGTTTTTTGCCTTCTATCAGATTTGTGGCTTCCCTCAGCCCAAGTTATTCTTCCCTTGTGGCACGCATTAACTTGCATTTTTACAAGATGAGTCTCATTTTGCTATTCTCAGCCTGTATTTTTTTTAGCTGCTTTATATTACATTTCTTGATCCTTACTTTTATAATATCTCCAAATTTAGCATCATCTGCAAATTTAATGAATGGGGTTTTATTCTGCTGTCTTCATGACTATTAATAAAGGTGGTAAGTAAATATTGGTCCTACTATAGGTCTCTGAGGCTCTGCCCTTCCCCTCCACATCCACGTCCCTGCCCTCAAACTCTCTGCGTTGCACTGCCTGCCAGTGCTCTCTTCTTTCAGCTGTTCCAGTTCCAACCTTTGTGTACTTCTACATAAATGTAGTCTGCATGTTAACTTGCTATATAACTGGTTCACCAAAATCCATATCTGGGATACAGACTGTACCTCAAACACCCAAAAGTTTAGGAAATATCACAAAACGTAGTGATGAGTTGCATCTCATAGGTCTGTTACCCAGTTCTGATGTAATGCTTGCATTAGATCAGAGAAGGGCACCTCTTGTCTTGAAACCACTGACATTTTAACAGGTGTGTCTTCTTACTGGTTTTGTTAAGCATGTGGGTTTTTTCTCGTTATGTGCAGAGGCAAGTTTTTAGTGTGGATTCAGTTAGACCATTTGAGGGCACTGCACATCATTTGTAGGCTCATTCTTCCAGAATAGGCATCTTGATACTGCTCCACAACAAGAGGTGAACAGGTAGTAGAAATTCCTTGTTTATATGTGACTTTGCTCAGATTTGTTAGCATGACTGAAAAGTCACCTAAGTGGCACAGAATCCAAGCATACATGGAACTTCACTGGCAGAATAAACTTTTTATAGATGTTGCCTTCAGAGAGTTCATAGAGGTTATGGCAAAAGAATAGGGGAGGGAATGTTGATTGGGATTGTTTTTTGGTTTGGTTGGTTTTTTTTTTCATAAGGTGTGTCTTTCCAAGAAGTCCTTGTGCGAGGTTAATAACAACTTTTTGTCTCAAAAAATGCCTAGCCACATATTTTGGACAATAATAGATAAAAGGAAAAGAGAGAAGGAGTAATAAATATAAAGTAATATGAGTACCGATGAGCAATGAGATCTGCTTCTGCTCCAGTTACCAGTAGTAGGATCACACAATTTTAAACAACAAAAGAAAGAAGAAATTGGGATGGAAGCCAGAAAAAAAGGCCCAGTAATCTAGCAGATGGATCACTAGTTTACATCTTCAGCAAAATGCATCCAGTTTTCTGCAAAGTCCCAGACTACCTGCATGCCCTCAGCAAATTCCGTAATGTCTTTACAAAATGGTCTATGCCATAACATAATAGAATTATGGAATAATTTGGGTTGGAATGCACCTTAAAGATCATCTAGTTCCAACCTCCAACCCATGGGGGCTGCCACCTACTCAGTCAGGTTGTTCATAATCACAAAATAATTTGAGACCTGCAAATAGTAGCATGGACAGGAAGTAATTTCAACTTGAAGTTATCTGCTAGCTCTTATAAAATAAACATAGTATTTACTAACTAATGTCTTCCCTTTTCTACTAAGTGAAGTTTTAACAAAGGCAGTTTACTTAGAGATTACATTCAAATCATGCACTGCTAGATTTCTAGGTACTATCTCCAAAATATTCACTCCCACAGTCACCTTCAGACTGTGGTGCAGAGTGCTACATCAACCAAATACTCATGACTAGTAGACAGTAGAACAAGCCTGCAGGGTCTTGTGGCTGTGCAGCTCTTCAGCTTTCCTATCTACTATTCTGTTCTAAAAAAATGAACTCCAGCAGTATATTTCAGTCTCTAGGCACTTTTGGTCCTGATTATTTTTTACACATCTTTTTCTTTCTTTCATTCTTCCCCTAATCTTTTTTTTCATTGACATATTTATAAGAGTCCTTTTGTTTTCCTCTCTATCTGCAGCTGCTATGTACCCTTACTTTCTCCTCTCTCTGCTGTGGTTGAATATTCTTGCTTCATTGCCTCCTTCCTTCTTCATTTCTGGTTGACAGCATTATCGTAAAGGTGAACTAAAAAGAAAATTGGAATTCTGTTTACTTCACCACTATGCATTGAATGCCCCACCTATGCAATCTCACAGAGAAACTCATAATGAGAACATGCTACACGGACAGATGTGTCTTTTCTCTTCAGATCACAACATATCTTGCAGGGCCAGTTAATGTTTAGCATTGCTGTTACATTGTTTTGCAAAAGTGGGCCTGAGCAGATTGATACAGGACAAGATTCACTGTATCACATATCTATTTCAAATCTTATTTCTTATATATCTCTTCTTGTCACCCATTTTATTCCTGAGGTAAATCCTGATGCTTTCCCAGCAAATGTGCAATGCCTTTTCTGACTAAACTTAATGCACATGGTAAACTGAAAACAATTTCTGGGGGCTAGAGTTCAGAGTGGGTTGCAAATATCTGTCATAGAGTTTATGTCCTGTTTCCAGGGGTCTGTGCATGGGAGGCAGTAAATCTAAGTGTCTGTCTGACGGAGCTCAAGTGAAAATTATCATGAAAATATCTGCTGCTTTAATGTCCTGCTTCCGTTTTGGGAGTATTTCTGGAGGATGAGGCCAGAAAGGGGGTAAATAACAGAAGGAATGCCTTAATTTTTGCCTGATCTGTAAGATCTGTATCTTTCTGAGAAGTGAGAGTTATTTTTAGTGAGTTGCATCATTTGGTCTTGGCAGCCATAGCAACCAAGAACCTTTCCTACCCAGCAGAATAGGAAAGGAAGAGAAGCCAAACTTTACTGTTACACTGGCCTCTCTTTACCCGTTTCTGTTCCCCCACTACAACAGATTTAGGTTTAGTACAATGGCTTTTAGAGCCTAACACATTTTCCCCTACATGTTCCCAGCTCCACTGTAGCCTTAAGGAATGAACTTCATCAGTGAGGCTTCCCCATCCTGTACTTTGTTGTCTTTGCTGTGTTACCATCTGTATTTACTCTTTATGATGCTGGCTTTCTCAGTCTTGGATTAGCATTTCAATGAGACACATGCAGGACCAGGGGGTGAGACCATGGCCAGCCCTATGGGAAGTGTCAAGAACAGATTTCTACTTATCCATCCAGAAACCATTTCTCCTTCTCAGTGATAATGGTTCTAGGTCTAAAAACAAAGGCTTTTTTGCAAAAAAATTTCCTTTTATTAAGTGGAAAACCAGATGCATGGGAATGGGATGAGCTTTGGTATTTCCTAGCAGAAGAGGAAAGAATGAAGAAATTATTCTGTGCTTTTTCCCACTTCTAAGTGTGTAAGTCTGCCACTGACTTTGTCTGTTAACACTGCCTCACAAGTCGCCAAACATCTTGTCCAAACAAGACAAGGTAATATCCTTTGGTTACTATTTACTTGGCAGAATTGTAACTAACGGACTATGAGTGAGACTCCGTGTCAGTTACCAGTGTCTTAAATCACCCTTTCCCCACATTGCAATAATAGCTATACTGACTGCTATCTGCTAATTTATAAACCTCTCATACATCATCTGCTATCTATGAAGGTGTTTATATGAATTATTTGTTGCTGTATGAAAATGAAAGTATTATCTTTGCAGAAAGGTTTCATAAAAAGGACAGCTAGAGAAGGAATCAGAGAAAGTCATACTGTGGTCATTGGGAATAAAGAGGAAATAGGGAAAGATTGGGAACAGATTGCATCTGTAAACTCTGGGTTACTGCTGTATCTTTAGGAAGACGTGAAGCATCAAAGCTGACATAATAAAGTTGTGGATTTCCTGGCTGACACTGCAATTACCTGGGCTTTTGAGGAATCACGAAAAAGAGTAGTGGAGACATTTGCATTGTTTGTTTTCAATGTCAATTCTATTTCAAAAGATCTAATATATGGCTTCATTCATGCTTTTGTTGTTCTCTTATACTTTCTTTGAGGGGTAAAATGGTGCCAATTGATTCTACACTCATTATTTGTATAAGAGACCTCATGCTTTCTCACATTTTTGTGTGAAATTATCCACTATGAGATGCTGAAGTGATTGAGATTACTCAAATGACTCCTCAGCAGAGTGCCCCTCACAGTGCTTTTGGGTTTGGCTAAATATTCACGCTCAAAAATTGTCAGGCCCAATACAGGAGACATTTAGTATTAAAGCACTGTGTGATAGAGCCTCAGTAGGAAACCTGCTCACCAGAAGATTTGTTGTTTTTGACAATGCAAAATAATGATCAAATCTGAAAGGACCATTATTATATGTCCCTAGAAACAGATGACTCTTACAAATACTTAAGTCCTGTAAATATATTGGGTAAAATGGCCATTTATAAAGCCAGACTATAAGTTAATGAGGGTGAGGAAATGAAAATACCAAAATATGAGATCTGATATACTTTGCCTTGATGCTATCTGCCTGCTTCTGGTTCTGCTTTCTGGGCAGTGTCAGACTCTGTTCCTCTAGTCTACATTAAAAGTAGGGAGGTCAAGATTTTGTCTGTAGCCCTTTTGATACCTCTGTTGAGTCAAGGAAAGTGTTGACGACTTTAAAAAGTTTTATTTCCAGTAGAGGTTTAGAGATGGGAATTCTGGAATGTCATAAACCAGATACCATTTCCTTTCTGGTTAGCCTGATAGGATCAAAGTTAGGAAATACTGTGTCTCCTGAGGGAAAGTGATCTCTGCTTTCCAGAGGGGAAAGAGGCTCTTTATGTCTTATCTCTCTTATCTGTCTTTCCTGTCCCTAGCTATATTCATACGAACATGATATAGACCTGGGACTATTCTCATGAAATATCCATTTTTGTGTCAACTTATTTCTCCAGAGTTATATGATTTAACCTTGTTGGAGAGTTATCTGTAAAATAAATTCCAGTGTTTTAATAGATATAGAGGGACAGAGTCTAAATATTAGGCTTACTCTGTGTGCAGGCACAAAAATAATGTTGCCTGGAGTAAACTATATCTCTTCGCCCCTCAGAAGCTCATCTGAGAGCAACTGTACATACCCAGCTATATCAAAAGAGAACCACAGCTTGATGCAAGAGATGGGATTTTAGAGACTTTGACTGAAGTATCTCAGGTCTCCCTGATCAAGGCAAGCTATAGAGCAGTCATCAGAAAAGAAAAAGGCAGATAGAAGCCGTGACTGACTATCAACATCACAGATATAATAATACAGGCAGAGGAGACCTTTTGCCTTATGCCTTCTGAAATTCCATGCAAGACTGTATTATGCATTTGTAGCAATGCTTCTATTTCAGTGTGAATAGCTTTTCATACAGAGGCATTACAAAGGATCAAAATTTAAAGTTAAAACAGACCAAGCTTTTCAGAATGTTGAATATCATTAAAAATAGTTTAT
This sequence comes from Pyrocephalus nanus, assembly GCA_038380795.1. Classification (NCBI taxonomy): domain Eukaryota; kingdom Metazoa; phylum Chordata; class Aves; order Passeriformes; family Tyrannidae; genus Pyrocephalus; species Pyrocephalus nanus. Next base: position 4,709,922 of record CM076262.1, on the reverse strand, counting down.
TCAAGCAATAATCCCCTTAGAATTGGTTACTGCCACTATTAATGACTTGCTAGTTAAAATATTAATGGCTCATAACTGAAAACTGCTGGTAATGGTTGATTTCAAGGGGCATTATTGCTTAATTAATGACACTTCACCTATCTGCAGTCAGTTTTGTAGGTATTCATTTTACTATCTCTTTCAGGATACTAAAACCAGTTATTACATGTGAAGGAAACATTACAAAGAGAGACAAAATAGATGCTTATGTTCTGGTTGTTTTGCATTTTGTGGCCTGTCAGCAAGCTTTCTTCTGAATTAACTTGTCTCCTCTTAGTATCTGGCTTCTTATTAGGAATTTTATGTGGATTGAAATATCTTGTTGTAACTCTGTACTGAAAAGCAATGTATGATTTTGGGAGAGATTGGTAAATGGAAATTTAAAATATTTTTTTAAAATCATTGTTTTATAAATCACCTCTTTTGAGCTCTTTGATAGTAACAACCATTTTGTTCACAAAATTCCATTTTCACCCATTTTTTTGTTATATCCTGCTTAGGAACCTTTTTTGACATGTTGATACCATGATTGTTCTAGCTTGTAATTTACACACCATGTTGATCAAAAAAGGTATGTTGTAGGAATATACATGGTGAACAGGAAGTAAGCTGAAATGCCAGGTGGCAGGGTGACTGCAAAGTGTGGGGAGTGTCATAAAAATGTGAAATGCTTACTAAAAAGTTTAGACTTTAATTTCCTATGGGTTACTGGGTGTCCACTGCTCTCTGTGCCTGCAGCTCTTATGCTTAGGAATAGAACAAAATACAAATCGTCTTTACAGGCACTTTTAATATCAGTAACCAAATTCCTACTTGTCCCTCGCACACTGAATAACAGAAGTAAGAAAGCACTTTCATACAGGGATTTTCCATGAGTACAAAATTAACTGTGTTTGCATTGTGGGGTTTGGATACCTTCAGTTCTTTCTTCTATGACTGTGGTTTCTCAGGAGCCAGTCCTATAAACTCTAACAAGAGTCATCTTACTCTTCTCCCAGGTCACAATATCAGAACAGGTTTGGGGACTGTAAAGATGATCATTCCCTTGACCATGAGTTTGACTGTAAGCTCAAGCTTTTAGGTAGTGCTTTCAGTGAGCCATATTTATCTCTAAAAACTCATGGAATTATTGACAATTTTTCTCATTTACTTCTGGGATTCATTCTTCTTAATTGGAATATTTCAGAAAATAAAAAAATTGAGTGTATACACTTCACATTAAGTAGTTCTTTGACTTCCCAGGTATTAAAATTTTCTTTTAAAGTCAGTTCTGCTGAACATCTCATCAGCCTTTATTATTTCTAGATCTCAAGTCTAGAGACTAGAATCTTACTAAGAGCACAGGGAGGAGTTCAGTAGACACACAGATGGTAAAACCTCAGATGAAATTAAAATTTTAAAAACATTTAAATAACAGATAATCTTTCATTGTCTAAGAAAACAGGGTAGCCATACAACAATAAGGTTGTTCCTTGCACTCCTGTGGGCTTTATTGCTTTCATTTAAGCAAATTTTGGGCTACCAAAAGATGATAATTTTAATTTGAGATGAAGGACTACCATCTGTGTACAGAGTGGACTCCACTCCCTTATGTATTATCTACGCAAACAACACCAACTTTATTGTTTGGGGAATGTGATGAAGATAATAAAAGTGAATAGAGACAGGTGCTGATCAAACAGATGCTATTTTAGTCTGACTTCCCCTATCTGGCTCATCAGTGTTTGTCCGTGTACACATGCATCACTGCCAATATTTTAAGCCTGAGCTAGTCCTACTGGCTTACATTGTGATTTACTGGGTGAATACAAAGGAATAAATAGACATTATAAAAGTCCAGTGTTTTTTGTCACAGATACCTAGAGGTGAAAAGCTACTAAAAAACTTCCAGTAGGTCACTCCACCTTTGTCTCTTGCAAAAATCAGCCTTCCATGAATCTCACCCTTAAATTTTTTGTCTGTACTGACATTTTCAAATAACTGAAGTGAGAGGAACAGATACTGAAGGATGTTTACACAGGTAACTCTGCTCTATAAAGCCAGTGATACTGTATAATCTGTATCTGAACTTCTTTAGATATAGAATAAATTATCTCAATGTAACCCATGTGGAATGTAGGCCAGAGTTGATTTTAATGCTAAACTAAACCTCTTTTGAATCCATTTCAGTGAGATGGTTTAATTAACTAGACCACTTTTCCTAGCCTCGTGTCTGCAATGCAAATTAATGGCCTTCAGAATACACATTCTCTCAGTGTCTTGCTGCTGTCTGCTGCCCATGAATCCTATCTCACATCCCACACCTTGCACTTGCACAAGTGATTAACTACCTCCAGAACTCATTTCTTCCTAAGTGGCTTCACAGTATTTTTCTTGCATGGAAGGAAAATATGGTGCACGGTGAGCCAGCACAAAAGCATTTTCAAAGGTGTCAGTAGTATTGTGTCAGAGTATCATTTCTAATATCTTTTGCTATAATATAGAATACAAATGAAACTGTACATTATTTAATTCATACCATATCACTTACCTAGATCAAATATGAGAGGTCTGTTTTGTATTAAAAATATGTTGCTTGTGCTAGAAAAGGGTAGTGGGAGTTTTAGGCAGACTTAAAATGCAACTTTTTTTTAATGTATCTTCTAATAAAGACTGCCTGAGAAATGACACAGCATTCCTGCAGGGACAGAGAGCAGCCCCTCTACTAAACGCAAATCATGTTGAGCCCATGCTATGAACTCAGTCACTCTAGTGCCATCTGTCACCAAGAGGGAGGGAATGCCATAGAAAAGCTGGATTTTCTGCTTCATGAGATTCCCACGTGAAAACTTTTTTTGCCAGAAGGGAAGAAGTAAGAAATGGAATTGTTGAAAATCCTTTCAAGTTAAGTTCTGACAAAATCCAAACTTCTCAGTTCTTACTTGAAGAGCAGTGTCAAAACATCAAGTTGAGATCAGGCACTGACAGGCCACTTTGGCGGAGGCTGTAGAGAGCTTTGAAAAGCTGTCTTTGTTTCCATGTGCTCCTAAGCTCTTGGAACTCTTGAAGGCCCCCAGCAGATAGTACAGCTGTCAAATGGGTGCTTTATTAAATCCCTGTAACACAGAGCTACTGACCCAAATGACCCTCACATTAAAAGGCCATCAGGACATAGGAGGGGATGTGGAAAAATGATGCTGTACTTGCTGGGAATGAAATAGGAGCCATCAAAATCCTTTTTTTCCGCCACCAGGTGCAGGCAGAGTCTCGATACAAAACACGAGGCCTCAACAGATCAAAAAGTGACAACATACAATGTAGATGGTCTGCAAAGCGGACAGTGAAGAGTCAGGAAAGCCACTGCGTCACTACCCACAACAATAGGGTTCCAGGTTCCTGCTGAAAGGTACCTTGACCTGGTAGCCACATCAGTGCAAAAGGGAAACTGCTGTTTTCAGTATTATTAAAACAGGAGCTGCGGGTTGGTGTCTTATGATTCCCCTCTAACCTCAGATCTGAAACCTCAGAGAAGCTAGTGGAGAAAGTAATCCGGATTGTAATTCACTACTGGAAACACTGAAACATTGTGGTTTCTGTTTCGTAACATCTGGGCTTCTCAAATGTTGACGATATACTAAGAAGTTACTATGCAACTAAAGAATTTATCAGAGAAGTTTAGTTGAAAAGATAAGAATGCTTTTTTTGGTCCTACTTTGCATTATTTTCCAGATGTGATCCTTGCCGAATTATGCAATGTTTTGTCATTAAGTCTGAAAATTCCTTTTCACGTATGTCACAAGCAGTCTCTACTTATATCGCTGAAGTGTTTACATGCAGTGTTGTTTAAACTGTCTGCTACAAAGGAAAACAGCATTTCAAACATTAAAGTGAATCTCACACTTGCTGAAACGACCTCCTACAGGTTTTGGCTCATTTTACATCCAGGCCATGACCACCCGAGCACTTCCTCTGCCCACCTGACTGCACTGTGGGTCACAGCTGGCTTCAGATCTTTTGAGAGGGGAATTCAACACCATTGCCTGTAAGGTCACGGGTTTGCCCACATAGCACCCTTCAGATCTTGCCCTAATGCCTTGTGGGGGCAAGGATGGGGAAACTTTTTAAGACCATTTTGCCTTTTCATGACTCCTCCACCCATGAAGCAGCTCCTGCAACAAGGAATACAGTTAATCATATCATCAGATATAATAATATAATATATCATCAGAGTTGTTAAACTGGATATAAATTGACCACTACACATCTTTACCCTTTGCACACACAGAACAATCCAAGGTTCATTTACATCTGATGTTTTCCAAGTATCTATTGCTGTGAGGTTCACACAAACCAACATGGCATACTTATCACTACTATTTACAGCAACAAATTAAAAGGTGCTTATATATTACCAACATAACTGACTGTCATGAAATTAAAAAAAAACACAGCCTGTGAAGACAAATAAAGCTAGTTGAAGAGGGAAAACTTTATTAATTTTTTAATATTTTTTCTTGAGCAGGAGGGTGGGTTAACTATCTGTTGGAAAGGCAGTGTAAATCAGTTCACATCACACCTTGTAGAAGAAGAGTAAAGATGTGTCTCTAGAAGGAAAAGCAATCAACAGAAGGGGTGGAGAAAAAGTATAAATCAGGATGGTTTATGCTTCCTTCCACCTTGTAGATTGCTTTTCCTTCTGTAACCTCCCTCTCTCTTTCTCCCCCTTCCTCTGTCCTTCACTAGCAATTCAGCTTCCCTCCACATGTTCCTTCTCATAACATTTGAATGTGCTATAAAAAGAAAAGTACAGTTTATAGAATGGGCTGAGTGTTGTGCTAAGTGTCTCTTCATTCTGGACAGGGAAATGTCCAATTCACAGGAAGTTTTGGATCTATAACAACTCACATTGAAATGATGCTTTGTTACTGATCTATAGACTAGAGCCAGATGAACTTTATTTTTAAACTATTTGAATCCCATTGAGTCTGTACTGATATGTGAGTGCAAGGTCATCCTGATGGTATTTTCTGAAAAACCTATGTAGTCTTTTACATGAGTATGATCCTAGTCCCTCTCATAACCAGTGAGAGATTGTATTGCAGAAAACTGCTAACTGGTTGTGGGACTGAGACAAAAAGCGGAGTCCTAGACAGCTTCTTGTTTTCTGGGCTGTATGTTCATTTTTGTGTCCATAAGGTTTAGGTGTCAAATTCCTGTTCTTCATCTTTTTACATCTAAGTAACACCTGTTATGAAGAGACCTGTCACTGAGATTGCACTCTTTCTTTTTTTGCAATCTCCATTTAGAAGGATAATCTCAGTAGTATTCCAAGTCTTAGTTCTGTCTCTGAATGATCTTATAACAATGTGTGACAGCTGCAACCCTTCTGTTCTAGTCACTAATTCCATTTAAATTTTGAGGAGAGAAATGCAACATTCACATATGTTCCTTGTGATCAAATGATAATAAAAAACTTTTGTTCTGTCTTCAGAATCCTCCTATAAAAAGTAGTGTATGATAGCGCTCACCAACTGTACATTGTCAGGTAGAAATGCATGTTGATCTTTCTGAGAGGAAGGATCAAGAGTTGCATTACAATGCAAAGGCAAGGCACATAATGATGGATGTACTCATGCTAATACATCTGATAGAAACAGGAGACTTGTTTCAGAGGAGTGAATGCAGTCAATGAAAATAGAAACTGCAATCTGCAGGAAAATTAGGAAGATTATCTCGGTTAGACTTTTCCTTTCCTGAAAATCTTGATTAGATGCCTTGCTTAAACAGTGCAATCAAAAATTTTTAAACAAAATATTATAAATTTGCAGGTGCTAGCCTAACAGAATATATTGGACAATAATGTCTGAAAAGGGAATCCACATTTCCTTAGGAATGTTTGTGTTGTCCCTTAATTCATATAGCAACTTTACTTTTCAGTCCTGTTTATTGAGAACATATTTCACAAAGCTGCTTAGGTGATATCAGAGTTTTATGTTGAACTGGGAACATAGCTGCTGTAGTGTGGCTTGATTTACTGAGTGTCTGTGAGGACAAGCAAAAACAACATCACATTTCATGGGTTCTTTTTTTCCTGTGAGGTAATAAAATGATATACAGTGAAGCACACACAGGACTGCAGAGTTTGGTCCTTTGTTATAAAGCCTACAGTGGTTCCTTTACTCCAGAGTGTTGATTTCTAGGTGGCTAATGATACTGCTCCAGAATGATGTATTAATCTTTGCTTTCAGAATAGACTTCAAGAGCTTCATCACAAGAAAATCTGTTAACGGGTTGCTATCAGTGGCAGTTGTTTGTGTTTGCTCTGGAGCTCAGCCTTTGACATTGCCCACTATATGGCTTAAATCTCTGAATTTATATAAAACAATATGGGTAACTATTTCATCTTCCCTGCAAGTTCTTAAAATATTTCCAAATAAGACTGAATTTTACTAGGAAGGAGGCAAGTGTTTCTATTCTCATTTTCAGGTGGACAAATTATGGCATAAATAAGTTTCCTGATTTATATAACAGTGGCTCAAGAAGTTTTGACAGACAGAGGGAAAGATTCCAGACAAATGGGAAAAGAACAGTTTTTCTTTTAGGGAAACGTGGAATATTATTTTTTGCAGAAAAGAGCACAATGATTAAGAGAAAAAAAACGGAGGAATGTATCACAAATGTCTTTTCTCCATTTGCCATCCGAAATACCCATAACATTCAATTTTTCTGTAACTTTTAAAAATTTACATTGAAAAAATAAGATACACTAGAAGCTTATAAATATTTCCCATTAATTATCTAATTGTTAAATAGCATAATGACCAATTATGTGTGGTTTCTTAAAGTATTTAACCCCTTCTATCACAAGAACGGTGTATTTAAATACAGAGAAAGAAACAATAGAGATGAAAGGAATATTTCTTTTCCCTCTCTTTATATGCTTTCAGAGATAAAACATAAATTACAGTGAAGTTAACAAACACCAAGACCCTTTGGCATCTGACACAAGAGCCTTTTCTCTTTAATTTGGCATCCTAATAATGCTTGGAGTCCCTCAGTTCAACCAAGTCAGTGGCAGATGCTTTATTGTGTCTCTTGTTTCTCCTCTGGGGCTGTACATTAGGTTAAAATATCACAAATAGCTGCTATTAAAGTGTGAGTCACACTAGCTATAATTTTTCATGACAGCCACAGAAAATGTGACATGTTTAGGAAACTCTGTCATTGATACTAACACTCAGATCTTCAGGCAAATGTTTAATGACATACTCAACATGCTGTGCAAACTCTGCTATCTACCAAACAAAAGGTTACTACTAGAGAACTATAAATATTCGGAAATGTCACTAAACAATAGGAGCTCTTTTCTCCCTGATCACTGAAGGCAAGATAGAAATCGGACTGATACATGAACTGGAAAAAAAGATGGGCTTTTTACGTATACATTTAGTTTTTGTTTGGCTGCTGTAAATACTCTGTGTTAGTGTATCTACTGTCTGTGCTTAGTGCAGAACCATGGCTCTCCTGATTTGATTTGATTTAAGCTTTTGTCTGGCAGCGAGCATTCAGGCTTATTATGGTTCAACTTCTACTGTACAGGGAGGAAATGAACACACATATGGCTACACCCTCTGAGACTGCAGGCACAAAGCAAGAAATCCTTTCTGTGAGCAGGGCAGTGCTACCTGTAGAATTCCTAGTGAAATTTCATGGGTTCATGACTCACCATCATTTACCTTCTTAAACTAGACACTGTGTAGTTATTCAATCCTCATGATCACCGTTAGAAATGAGGCTGTCTTAGGAGTATCCAAATGACACATAGTGTATTGGGAAGACGTATGACTTACAGATTTTAACAGGAGAAATGCAAATCACTACATTGTGGCCTAAAAGTCATAGGACCTATGTAGTACTACAATGTAAGTTTATGGTCATTTAAAGTCATGTCAGAGTATCAGCAGTGTGAAGGAGATTATTATTCTGTTTCATCTGCAAAGACCAGCAAGGCTGAGAACAATAGAGGCATAGAATGAACTTGGTCATGGATCTGGGCTATAATGCTGTAAAAAACCATGGAAAATGCCCACTTGGCTTCCCTCTGTTTCATGTGGGGAGCAATTGATTTTGCCTTTCACTGAGAGAGAATGAATGGTGGGGAAGCAGACATGGGCTTTTAAATTGTTCAAATGTATGATGGATCTTAATCATGGTATTATGACAGGTTAAGAGTTTAAGCCTGCACAGACTGGAGATGATGAAGCTGTCTGGGGATGGGAACTCACTGCAGCACATTAGCACCTAAATCAGGGTTATGAGATCTTGGACCAGGAGAAAACTGAACAAAAAGGCAAGAGCAGAATGCCTTGTAGATTAAAGCAAAGGAAATGGTTTCATACATTTCTGTTCTTAGAGAGTGAGGACTACTGATTGATTTCTTCATCTCCAGAGAAAGCCACAGAAGTTTTCATGTTTTAATTTAGAGGGGAATAGTGTGCACAATTCTCTCTTTTAGGCTGTCTCTACAGTTACTGTGACAGGGAACATGGGAGCTGTAAGATCCATTGCAGTGTTCTTATAAACCCAGGCTCAGGGAAAAGCAAGGGCCTTTGCAGCAATAATCTGGACTGGTATGAAATACAGGTATTTTCACCAGGTCAAAATGGGCTGCTACAGCAGATGCTACTTAGATAGTTATCTGCTTTTCTATATTTCTAAAGAGCACAGCTCAGCTATTAAGCCACCCAAAAGGCAGTGTGAATTGAGATTTATGTGTGAGTTTGGGCTCTCAACTCAAAGCACAGTGTGGAGTGCTCCTGCTGTTAGGAGAAGCTTCTCTGTTAGTTAAGCTTCTCTGCCCTACATGGCAGCCCTCCTGGACTTTGTGCCCTTGGCATCAGTGTTGTTTCAGTGAAAGGGTTAATGTTCACCAAAGGACAAATTTATAGCAGATGACAACTGTGATGTTTTTCAGCACAGTTTTAACAGCAGGCTCTGTGGTGGCCTCTTGCACACTGGAGATATGTATTTTTAGATGAGTGTTTTGGGAAATTAATTGCCCCTGAGCATTGCATAGTTCACACTACAACATGGAAATTCTAGTATAAGATGGGATTCAAGATTCACCTCTCTCCTCAGAACTTTCTAATTAACATTTTACAGCACGTTTTCCTGAGCAGTGCAACACTGGATAACTAGATGTACACTTTTTCACTTTGGTCAAGGAGAGCACATCCAACAATCTTATCACAGATGGGGCATTCGATTTCAATCTGGACAGGTTCTGGCTGTAAAAGAAGCTGAGGAGAGAACAATTTCAGACTTAGTACAACTGCATCAAGGAGCTATCAAATGATTTTGCAGTGATAGTTGTGCAGAAGACAGTGCAGAAGAGTACTGCAGAAGATAGTACAGAAAGGGTGCAGGGAGAAAAAGAAGGCATTTCTTCTACTCTGTATTAGAAGCAGGAGATGTAGGAAGAAAGATGAAGGCACTGACCATCTTCAAAGAAATGCAGAATGCAGGGCTAGACATTTTTCCAAATTCATGTGGCAGGAAAGGCATAAATGAGTAATATGCTTAATCATGGGAATTTGCTTTTTGGCAAAAGGAGAAGCTTGAGTATGTAGATCTGGGGCTGGGTGACCACCTTTACATGACAAATGGGATTAGGTCTTGGGATACATTTTCCTAATTAAGTCTATATTATATGTATGTAAAAGTGGCATGAGCATGCAATCATGAGTGATGTGTCACAAATTGGATCAAGGAGGCTGAACTCATCCTTAATTAAAGTCTGAAAAGTTCAGAAATTTAAATGAAAAAATGGATAGTAGAGGCTATTCAGAGCAAAAAGTGTGTCTTGAGGGCTTTAGCAGTTATTCAAAGCAGCCATCAGTATGTAATTTTTGATGATTTTGAGAAAATGCAAATTATCTCAAAGCTCTACCTAGAATATTTGGCGATCCCTTATGCCACCACACTTGTACAGAGGTGCACTGCTGGTATTGTCAATGCCTTTACAAGCAGCCGGCGAGAATAACTGGGACCCCAGGAGGTCCTGGAGGCCCAGCGTTGTGCTACAAACGAAATAGAACAGAGGAAGATTGGCAGGCATTAGAGAATTACTGTCTAAGCTAACATCAATGAAAGCTTTGATGCAAGCTTCTTTCAGGGAATTACAATAAAAGGTAGAGTGACTAAAGTTGAGGCAGGCTTAAATAGGCATTCAGATACAGTTAACGATAGAGATAAGAGACTTCAGGAGCTTGAAAGCAAGAACCTCAAAAACTAGATAATTTGGAGAATTGAGAAAGAAGATATAACACTGGATTGAAAGAAATCCCAGACCAGACTGACATAAAGAAGAAGGAACTCTTAAAAAAAGTGCTAAATTCATGCAAAATGATCTCTGAATCAAGGGAGATAAAACTTCCTGAGTATATATAGGTGGGACACCTCATACCCATTGCAACCAGCACCCCAGTCTTTTGCTCTAGCACCCCTGGCTTTTGCACTGTGCTGTAAATCACACTGTACCAGTGAAAAGTAAATGAGCGCTTCATAGGAATTATTAAACTGTGAACAAGGATATATCCCACCTAGATTCTATGATAAATGAATGTGTAAATCAGAGATAGGATGCCTGGGTGTGAAGATAGAACCCTAGATAAGCCTAGTATTCAGCACATGGGGATGTATGTGACAAAAAAAATTGCAAGTGCAAAGAGCCAAAGCACTGAGCTTGAGGCTTCCTGATGAAGATAAAGGAGCTGAGTGTCATGCTGCTGTGCTAGGGTATGAGTTCTCTACCTCTATGTTACCTGGGAGCTGGTAGCCAGAGACATGCCTCTGAGGGTCTGGGCAGTGAGACACCTGGCTTATATGCCAGCTAGGCAGTCCTGAAGAGAAGGAAGAAGCTGAAGACCAATGTAAATAATTAAAAAAAGATATTAGCTAACCCATGGTATACTTACACAGAGACAATTAGAATTGTAGCTTTGCGTAGCTTTGCATGTCTTTGAGGAAGTTCTTCCAGATTTAGGAAGATTTAGGATTTTAGGAGCTTCAGTTCCTTCCTTGATCCTAATGGTTCCATTCTCACTCTTTGTCTTCAACAAAACTAAGGAAATCCCCATTTCCAATACTTTTAAGGATATTTTGATGTATGTTAAACAGGGCATACTTCAGAGGCATAATCACAAAGTGTGTTTAATTTGCAAGTGGATATTCCCATTTAGGCAAGCTGATGGATAAAGAAGTTTTAAAAGCTCAGACTGCACACTAAGGTTAACAACTGACATTGCAGTAATTCAGATCCTGGATGAAAAGAAGCTAGGAGAGTTTAGCAAAAATAACTGTGAAGGAATATGTGAGGAAATGGTAGAAGACTAAAAAGAGCAGGAGAAAAAGCCTTACTGAGACATTAAACAGAGTAAAGGTTTAACTTGCAATCCTGCTAAGTTTGTAATCCCAGCAAATTTCAAAATTTCAAAATCAGTAGGACCCCATCTTTAACTGACTTGAAACCTAGCAAAGACAAATTTGATTTTGCCAGTCGTAGCCCTGTATATTAGTTCTATATTGATGCTGAGGAATTCACCAATGTGTGGCCGATTAGTTAGTGGAATGTGAAGAAACTCTTTCCAAGGGCATTAATTAGCAGATAACATGTGAAGAAGTGTAATTGTATGAAAGGTATACCATTGTCCTGTGATGTAAAGGAAGTCTTAAAAGGACCTGAATTAAATGATTTAGATGGGAGTCCTGGACTGCATGAATAATGGGAAAGCATCACAAGTATTAGATCAATAGGTATGGTTCCATTATAAAACCGCTTTGGCTGGAGTTAAAGCTAACCACAGTTCTTTGTATCTTTGGCATATAGTTCCTTTTTGTGATGGTCTTGTCACTTTTGCAGAAGTTAGCACAAAAATTCACTCTTGCAGGTATAATGCATAGCATATTTGGAGAATGAAGTCACACAGAATATAAACGACATTTTAATGATGATTGCAGATCCATTTCTTTGCAGGCCATTGTAATGAAAAAAATTAGGAAAGAATTTGTGAAGTTTCTAGAAGATCCAGGGCTTACTCAATTAAGCCAAACTTCTAGCATTAGTATTTCAAACAAGTCAGACTACTCACAAATCATTACATGACAAATGTGAACTTGGTGAGAAAAATCTTAATCAGCTCCTGAGGAGTTTCTGGCATCTGCCTCCTGGGAAAAGACATGATGCAAATTACATTTCTATGGCAGAAAAAATGGAAAAGATTTAATACAAAGGAACAAGCCAATAATACCATGAACTGCTAGAATTAAAAAAATGAATCTCCTCACCATGGGTATTACTTCAGACATTTCTGCTGTCTCTCCTTATTCACTTGAAGAGGAGTTGCAGTTCTCCATTTTAGATATCATTTAAGCAGAGAAGTATGTCATCTTCAATTCAAATATTTAATGTAGAGCACAACTGAGAAGAGGAACAAAAGGTATTTGGAGTTTTAATCCTTGTCAACTGTAAGTGCAGCCAGATCATAATGAATCACTTTGGAAAAGACCCCAGTAGCTGGGTATACAGCCTAGGCAATTTATACATCTGTTCTTGTATCCGTCTGAAACACGACAATCCTTTTTTCTGTTTATGTCCCAGGTGGCAGTAAAGAGTAATTATGTATGTAGCTGGGCTCTCAATATCTCCCCAGTGAGTCCTGTAGGGCAGGCCAAAAATCAGAATGGAAATATTTAGAGTATTTTGCATGTAATAAATAAAATAAAAAACAGAACAAACCAACAAAAGGCCAAATACTTAAGATTCTTAGTGGCCTTGGGAGTCAGGAGACATCTTGACCCATCTTTGTCCTTGTGCCATTATAAGGAGAAAGGTCAGTTCTAAGACACACCTTCCCTTCAGTTTTATCTCTTCACTACTTGAGACACACCCTTCCATCCTAAAATTTAGGCTGTGCAGCATTCAAGGTCTTTGCGTGGATCTGGCCATAAAACTGTTGCTTTCTGAATAGTGATGTTCTGCCAAATCTTTGGTGCAGGTATGAACAGATCAGCACTGTGCAGACAGGCTGAAATTGCACTTCTCTTGTGCCATTTAAGATGTTAACCAGATAGAATTTTTACAGGATTGTCTTTTAAGCAGAAGCATTCCCATGACTTCTGAATCCTGAGTCTCAAATCATTTCCCAAGGCTTCCTTCATTCCCCAAATTCCCAATTATCTTCTAGCCAGCGTAACTGCTGTCGTTGCCCCTGATAATTTTTTTGCCCTCATTTCTTCATTTCCCTTACATTTCAGAAGCAGTGCAGAAATGCATGTGCAGAATAAAACAAGCTTAATTTACTGTAACAAATAATGCAAGGAATTTCTTTCATGGATTATTCATTTTATACTGAATGCAATAATAATCTCATTTTTTAAAATTTACCTGAAGCTGCAGCATTTGCAGTTTGCTGTATTAGAAGGTCAGAGAATCTTACTGCATAATTTAGGCTCTGTTTATCACAGATTGGACAGGTTCTTATCCATTGGAATTATGGGGAAATAGATAATTAGCAAGATCTATGGTAACTTCAAGGTGGTTACTGAATGGGAGCTGGCTTGTGGCAGACACTAAAGAGAGGGGCAGCAAAAACCTAATTAGCATTCAAAAATACTTTAAACAAGGGATGTCACAGACAGTCTGGGCAAGAAGAGGGATACTTATTCTTCCATCTAACTGTATAGCTACATAAAATACGCATATAGATGATAATAGCCTATATTCCACACAAAAGAAGACAGCCATTGAATAAAGAGGACACTTAATTGTAAATGCATCTTTCAGCTTTGACAAATATGTCTTGAACTGATCTGCATTCTATAAGCCAGGTTTGAGGACTGAAATGATGATGAGTTAATGGATCAGTTTTGTTCACTGATGGCTGTTTCCAGAAGCCAGCAGACAATTACATTTTATCCATATGTGGATGTAGGAGAAGGCTCATTGTTAAAGTGATAATTAATGCAACATGGCAATTAATGCAATACCTAAAGATGACAAAGGTGAATAGTACCAATAGATATTAAGTGACTTCTGAGGTTACAGTGTGAAGAGAGAGCAGAAAAAAATCCTGGAAGAATAAGCATTAGAGACCTTGATCACTCCTTTCTTTGCTCATGGTTACCACAAAATACCATCTTTTGTTTGCTTTGATATAATATTATCTGAGATGGATTTAGCTGGGTTAACAATTACAGACTATTGCTCTGCTTCAGTCAATAATTATCTGACATTTTGCTACAGTTAGAAAAGTGATGAAAGGTTTGACAAATAATTTGACCATATGATTGATCTAAAGAGATTGACAGAAATATTTTCATCAGTATGGTAGTTCAAGGTATACAGCGCTATTACAAGTTAGATGAAGCATGTGACTGGGAAAAGCCACCTAGGATTCACCAAGGGCAAATTGTACTTGACAAACCTGATTGCCAAAGTAACCTGCTTGGTGGACATTGTCTACCTGGATTTCTCCAAGGCTTTTGATACTATTTCCCATGGCCTCCTCCTGGAGAAACTGGTATATGGGGCTCTAGACAAGTGGTCTGTGCAGTGAGTGGGCAACTGGCTGACAGGCTGCACCCAGAGGATGGTGGTAAACAGCTTATTTTCAAACTGACAACCTGCCACAAGTAGATTCCCCTAGGGATTGATATTGGGCCCGATGATGTTTTATACCTTCATAAGTGATCTGGATGATGGGATCAAGTGTACCCTGACAAAGTTTGCCAATTATACCAAACTGAGTGGGGAAGTGGACACTTATGAAGGGAGAGCCACCTTGCAGGAAGACTTGAATGAGTTGGAAGACTGGATGTCGTGGTTTTGCCCACCAGCCAGGCCCAGCAGCTGAAAATAGTTTTATCCAAGTAGATTACCAGAGAAAATGCCAGTCAAAAGTTTTAGTAACGCTTCTGCTAATTACATATTCAAGAAAATGGAAAAGAAGCTTGTGGCGCAGTTGAAATTAGGTAGCCACGTAGGAGAGGTGGCAGACCCTAAGTGGGCCAGGGCCCTCTCCTCTCCCGGCCCTGGGCTGGGGGGCAGGTATGGCACTGAAGGCCCCCTTCTCTCATGTAAGAGAGTAGAAAAAAACTTAGAGAAGGACTGAGAAGAACCTGGACAAGACATGCTGCAAAAGGGATTCCGGCAGAGAGAGATAGCACAGACTTCCAAGGTCAAAGCTGGCAGCAGCAGGAGAGAGAAGTTTGAAGGGTGGGGGGCTGCTTCTTCCCCCTCTCTCACTCTCTCTCTCTTTCTCTTCAGCAGGGAAAAGGCTGAAAACTAAAAATCCCTGCCACCTGTGGGAGATTATTGAGGTGAAGAAACTCCCATGCAAGCTCATAGAGAAGCCTACACTGAAGTAAGTGGATGCACAAGAAAGCTGAGACTTCATGAGAAACCTGAAATGAAACAGAGTCCTGTTGGAGGCTTGTAGATCATGGAGAGAGACTTACGCTGGAGCAGAACAACTCAGGTAAGATATTGGGATCCGAGTGAGGGATCCATGCTGGTGCTGGAAATTTGTGACCCTGAGAGACAGCAGAGAATGGAAGACCTGTTGTCTGAGAGATGGACTCACATCGGAGAAGTCTATTAAGGATGGTTCTCCTGTGGAAAGGGACCCCACAGGAAACAGGGGTGGACTCAAAAGCCATTATCCCCTGATGGTCCAAGCACTGGGAAGCTTTGTGTGAGGAAAGGCTGAAAGAAGGAGGTTTGTTCAGCCTTGAGAAGAGAAAGTTTAGGGGAGACCTTAGCATCATATTCCAGTATTTAAATGATGGCCACAAAGAAGATGAAGACCAGCTTTTTACAAGAAATAACACTGAAAAAATAAGGGGTAATGGATACAAGTTACTTCTGGGGAGATTCCAATTGGGCACAAGAGAAAAATTTTTCACAGTGAGAACAATCAGTTGTTGGAATAATCTCCCCAGGGAAGTGATAGATTCAGCTGGATAGGCTGTTGGGCCATTTTGTCTAGACTGTGCTTCTTCTAAGAAAGGTTGCATCAGACATCCTTGAAGTCCCTTCCAACCTGGTATTCTATAATTCTATGAAACACTGTGCCTGCTCTCTGCTTGCCATAATCAAGGTCCAAGATTCACAAAGACCTGTTAAAACAATAAAGGTGAATTTCCCTGCTTCTACTGGAATGGTTCCAAACAAAACTCTTTCTAGCAACGGGCAGCACTTAAAAATGCAGGATCAGACTAAATCCAAAACTGTAGCCAGCTGAATATCAGTGTGGCATATTTTATTTAAGCAATGAGGGAAGAAAGAATGGCTATGTTCCCATACCACTGCCAATACTGTCACATGCTGATCTTAACTTACATGTTATAATTTGTTTACTCACCATTATCCAAATTCTGATTTAGTTGACAGTAATGTTATTTTGGACTTCAAGCTCATCATGTTCCCCTGCTTCAGGCCAAAGACAAAGCAGAACATTTGGTTCCAAATAGCTAATAGCTTTTGCTATTTTTACTCAAAGGTCTGGTATAAAACAAATAAATATGCCAGAATGGCATTTATTTCTTGCTTATACGCATTTGTTTGAAAGGAAACTTCATATTATCTTGACATTAGAAAATCTTCTAAAGCTCTCTTCTGAAGCTACACAAAGTTACTTCAGCTAAAGGTGGACCAACCATAGATAATTAAGTTCACAGGTCTTGCAATAGATAAGACTTCATAATTTTTAAATGCTTTTAGGCTAATTGAATTATTTAATCATTAGGAGTGCTTTGGATTTACAGAGATCACCATTTTGTATGCACGCAAGCTCATGGGGAGTAATGAAGCTCTCTGTCCCCCTCCCCATGTACCCACACCCCCCAGAGGCAGCTCTGCAGTTCACTGCCCTCTCAGGAGCAAGGTTGCATAGAGAAAAAGGGAGAGGAGATGGCACTGTATTACTGCTACAGGTTTGCCACCTCTGTCCGAGAACTGTGTAATAATCTGAATCTTATACCTGCAGGGGAATATTTTTTTTTTTTTTTTACATAAAGACTAGATGGCACAGCCAGGAGAGAATTAAATGGAAGCAGAATGAAAAGGAAGGCTGGTACATGGCAGAGACTCCTACTGTGGGGACGTGCACTCTAAGGGCTTCCTTCTACCAGTGGTACAAGACCAATAAAGTCACTAAAAAAACAAAATCTAAAATATTCTAATTCAGAAGCCACTGCAAAGTGAATTAATATTCAGCTTTATTATGGAAGGTGAAGGTGAAGTAATCACCGGACTGGAAGAACATGCTTGTATAGAGACCAAAATTGTGATGATTGCCTCTATTGTGAACAAATAGTAGAACAGATCCAATCTGGAACATACACATTGGATAATTCTGAAGGAGTTAAAATACAACCAACTAGGAAAAAAAAATATTTTTAAAACTTAATTTAGATTTCTTCAAGAAGGTTATATGCCAAGAAAGCTGTGAGTCCACAGTCAAATGACAAGAAACTTTGTCCTAGGATGCTTTTATTACAGATGGGAAGTGAAAGAAGCTATCATAAATGGGGGAAATCCAACAGAATGTAACAGAAGAGAAAAGAAAGAAACAGATAATAATTTGTGAAGTGAACATAATTGATTAGAGAGGCTAATAACATGTCTCTGGGCAACATGAAATGAGAAGCTTTTTAAAAGTATGGTAGGAACAAATGAAATCCCAGCAATAATACAAGTCCATTACTAGAAATCATAATGCCATCAATAATGAGACAGGAAATGCAGGAGTGTACAATAAATAAATCCCTGTTCTGTTTTCTAAATGAAACTAGAGGAAGTGCTGCTTTCACATGAAGATGATGAAGTACTCAGTTAAGAGCTGAGAAAGATATTAAAAAACCCAACCCTTGTATGGGGGATAAATTGTTTCAAATCAGCAGGCCTGAATAACTTATGCCTAAAAATTCCATCAAGCTGATCTTAAAGGAGTTGTGAGGTTATCCAGGTGTCTCTAGCACAAGTATTCTCTAGGCAATCAGTTCTAGACAAAATAGTACTAAACCAAGATGAGGTTCAGTTAATTATGACAACAAATATGATTCTGTAATAATCTTAATTACATGTGTGGGAATAATCAATTTAGCTGATACATGTATTTGGGTGAAGCAGGCTTTTGTAAGTAATTTCTCTTACTACTGCCTGGCACAATTAATGCTACCACAAACATCAGTGAGGTATGCATTGAATGGCTTAGAGTTAAGATAATAGACAGATCTGTGAAAGATGGCACCAATAATACTGAAAGTTGGCACCAATGATATTGAAAGTTAGCACCATCTGTGAATGTAAGTGTTTTACAGAATTTTGTGTCATTCACTGGCATAGAAGAAAACAAAAATACCACCACTGATAAAATGTTGACTAACATAAAGAGTGGGTTGACCCCCCCCGCCCAAAGAAATTGAGGTGTAATACAGCAAATATGAAGTTATGAACAAAACCCGAAAAGCAGATTTAAAGTCAGTTAGAGGTACCTCGATAACTGTGAGTAAATTTTTTAATTTACGGTCTCTATGGTTTTCTCATGTGTCTATCCCAAAGCAGTAGTCAGAATATATCATCCTCCATACTCTTTCCTGAATGCATTGAACAATTCATAAAAATGCTTACTGTGTGCCCCTGCCCTTTCCCAGGTTTGACATAACAAAAAATGAAAAGGCAGCAACCTTTTCTTTTTGAAGAACTTCTGATGTAGGAGGGTACAGTGTTGCTCTTTAAATCATCACCAGGATTCATCCCAGCAATCAAGATGAGAGATGCATCTGTGCTGTCTTCCAGCCAGGGAAGACTGACTGCAATTATTCCTCATTTAGTTTCTTATACACTACCTAAATGCTTACCAACAAGCCAATGTGGGTTATACAAACAGTATATTCAGACTCTATAGATTAAACTGTCCCATCATTTGGTAAAGACTGGAAAAGTCCCAGGGTCAGAAAGTCAGGATGGCTGCATTCTGGGGAGGTCCTTCACTTATCTGAATGGTGGGAAGTATAAGCTATGACCAACCACAAGTTAAAATGAATGGACAGTACAGATCAAAGACTGCAGCCCAGGACTGACTGGCACATGACATGTCCTGCGACATCTTGGGGTTTTTATCTTTCACCCTTGGTCTCACATTTTGAAGTAAGGAGTTTAATCCCATCTCCCCCTGCCTGTGCTGGGCTGACTGGCAGGTTCCCATGGGTAAAGAAAGATACCATCAGCAGTTGCATTCTCATTCCAGCAGTTCTGGAAAAGAAAGACCAGGCTTCATGACACCTACCAGCAGAAGACTATGCTGGGTGGTGTAATGAAATGTGATTTTCTTCAACCGTATGTGGTGTTTGATGCCCAAAGAGAGACAAAATATAAGAGGCAGACTATTGTACATGAACTAATTTGAAAGTATGGTGCACTACCAAACTGCTTACTGATTATTAGCCTGGGCTCTCCGTGTGTGCTCTGCTGACCTGTCACAGGCAAGACATAGTAAACAGCAACTGATGGTGAATCTGAATAGTAGGGTTTATCCAAGAATCAGTAAGATTCAGGCTTTTGCCCACTTGACTGCCTCACCCTCACTGGCTCCCCCCAGCGTTATGCTCACTTGGTCTTGACTTCCCTTTGGCACGAGGTGAACACTGCTGGCCCAGGAAGGTTGGACAGAAAGTTGTGTCAGTTCCTGTTATACCACTGCTAATTGGCATCACCAGTCAAGGTCTCTCCCTGATTTCCTGGATCTCCACCCTCCTCCACAATCTTTCCTGCAACCAAGGTCTTCATCCGCATCCAGAGGTGGTTTCTTTTTTTCCAGTGCCAAGACAGTCTGTGTGAAAGAGCATACATATAATCAGCCCCATAACTGGTGGTCCTGTATCATGTCCCTTTATCAATAGCGGTGTTCAAGACATGCTATATGCACTTTCTAGTGCTGGTGTTATAAGAACAGACAATTAACCCTTATGAACCAGAGCTAGAAAGCAAGAGGCTTTTGCTTTAGAGTTCAGAAGTTCAGCTTTGGGCATTCACTCACACACATGTATGCATGTGTTGCATGCCCACATTCATTTAAGCTCTTTTTTTCCTACAGCGCTACCTAGCACAAGAGAAATTTTGCTCTGCATTGCTTTCATCATTATCCTATTGGCTGACTCTATGCAATTCTATAGCCAAAAGACACTTCTCAGCGCTTAATCCTGACTCCACTCCATCCCCATGTGGCCTAAATCAGGAAATGTTGCTATGGGACTAGAGGCAGAAAATACCTGGTTTGAATCTTCTGCTAAACTCAAAGAAGAAGCTCTGCAGTTAGCAAAATCTGACATAATCTTCAGACTGTGCATTCTCATGGGGAGAGATGAAGAAGCAGGAATTAGCCTTCATATTTTAGGTCTGTTATCAGCAGTTTCTTAGGGAAAAATAAATGATAATTTTTGCTTTCTCAGTGTGTTCTTGTAACCCCTTAGTTCCTTTCATTATTTGTCAGTCTGTCATGTAGAAGATTCTTCATAATTGTATTTTTTCTTCCAGTAAGAACTTTGACTAAACTGGATGAAACATATGTGTCTATAAAATTCAGATGAGACATACAATGAATACAACACTCTGGCACGTCTCTAATATTAAAAGTATGTTGAAAAAAGACATCAGAAACTCAGGAAAGTATAGGAGGTAGTATAGTGTTTTAACAATCTTAATAACCAAATATAGTCTATATAATAACTTAAATAATCTTTCACAAATTTCTCCCTTGCCACTAAAATGTAAAACTCATCAAGTGAAATTTGGAAACTGGCCAGCACGAAGAAGCACTTTGCATGCAGCTACATGTAGTAGAAGTTTGTGGAACTTTAGTTGCCACAAACAAGATCTAATTAAAAAGAAAATCAAGAAATAAATAACACCTTGCCTAAATATCCTCAAATTAACACATGCTATTGAATCAACAGGTCTCACTAACAAATGTTAGTAAAATAACTGTAGAATGACTCATGCCAGTGAGACAGATGACTGAGTATCAATACTAAAATTTTTAATAGGAAAACAACATCACAGGAAGCCTAAGGATGCAATCCAGAAGAGTTTGCAGTCATTAAAGAGAACCGAAGATGCTACTTTCTTTGCTAAAATGAATTGTCACAAAATGTAGCAGATGCCAAAGTATCAACGGGTTCTAAAAACAATTGAAAACACGAATGTAAGAAAGACTATTACTTAACCACAGAGCTGTCACTCAGGAAATTCAAGAACATGAGGAAGTATCACTGGACTCTTTCCTTATTATTATATTCTTGTTTATCCTGGATACTAGGGAATGTGAACACTTGGTCTTATCTAATAGAAGCAATCTTAAATTCTTGTTATGTTCCACACCCTTGCAGAGAATCTATGTAATATTTCAATGAATTTTACTTCTGAAAAAAAAAAAAAAAAAAGAGATCAAGTGTCACGTGAGATATCACAAGCTGTTTTGTGCTTTGCACCGGGACAGGACTTTCTCTATAACTAATTGCACATCAAGCACAGCAGCAAAGTAAGCTTCTTGGGGAGCAAACAATCCAAGAAAAGTTTAACTATATCAGGATTACATGCTCCAGGGATTTAGCTGAAGCAGAAAGATTTGCATGGTGTGAAGCTCCTGAGAAATCTCTCCACAAAAACATGTTTTTCTTTCTTTCACATGCTGTGTGGTCCAGCAGCTGCTACTTAGTGTTTGTACTTTTTTCAACAATCCAAGTTATTGAAAGATACTTATTAGTCCAAAAGCCAGCTACATTCTTAATGAGCTCTGCATATTTTTTTAAAGTCTAGCCTCAGAGGAAATGGTTATTCAGAAGGGTTAGGCAGTGTTCCTATTCTGTTATTGAAAAGCTGGGAACTTGTAGTGCAGAAATTACTTCTGTTTTCAAAAAGTGATGCAAGTACTCATATTTTTTGAGAATATTGATAGGATTGATAAGATAACATGATGGGAGCCCTGGCCATGCACCTTCAATTGCATTTTATTACCTATTCTGGAATCTATAGGCATGGCAAAGTTGGTTAACAGTGCTTGATGTATTGGCAGTTCTTTGATGGGTCTGGATAACCAGTATAATGTGGGCATCATTCACCCCCATTTGCTTTAGGTCATGCATTATTCTCCAGTTCATAGCTTCATAAAGCTGTGGAATAGCCTTTCTCTAGGAGAACTTTTAAAAAAAGGACATACTAAAAAGGATTAGATGTAGCCATAAATATGATAAATGGCTTGCTAGAAACTACATTAAATAGCAGTGATACCAGCCCAGAGATGAGTTCTGCAACAATCCTATTGCAAGCCTGTGTGGAGGAATGATTTACTATGTGCTTGCTTTTCATGGACATCATTTAATGGAACATCCTATGTCACTAGTCATTTGCACTCCAAATACAGAAGACTTGTGTGTTGCTGTTTACCATTTCATCACACTTTCCTCATTCTCCTATTAAATGATGGGAAAAGAAATCAGATGAAATACAAGTTGTGCCACACACTCCTTTCTATAATACTTTATCCATAGTCTTTTGACTGTCCCTATTGTGTGTTGGGTTTTTTTCTTTTGTGATTTTTGTTGGGTTGGTTTGTTTGTTGTCTAGTCTTTGACCAGGTTTTTCTCACTGTGCTTCTCTGCACTGTAATCCCGTCGAGGGCAATTCTGGGTACTCAGATTAGTGCTGAGTCCTGCATCAAAATCCTGAGTGCTTGAGCACAAATTACGCCTGCATTTTGTGCAGTGGCTCTGTTTTCACAGTATTCCAGGGACTCTCACTGTAAACCAGCCTAGAAGATAGGCTCATGGATAAAATGCCCTGTCTGCACAGAGTTACACTATAAGGAGTTAGCCCTTGTCAGAACTCGGCCCACTACTGCATACAAACTACATCCAAAACTTAAAAAAAGAAAGTTTCCATCGGGAATTACTCCTACTGTATATTTCCAAAGGATGTGTCTTCTAAATACAAACTTTGAATATTGGTATACTATAAATAAAGAAACTCATGTATTTTTTTAAAGAACATTTGTTTGACAGTAAGTATTGCAGAGATGAAATGATTAAATAGGGGACCAAGCTGCAGTGATGAAACCTAACAAAGACTACCAATTCTAGAAGCCTATGGAAAAAAAGTCATAGCACAAAAAAAAGAAATAGCACTTCCTTTGACAATGACAGCAAAGATTTGAAAATAGGAACAGAAAGTGTACTGTCAAGATGACTTTGTTATAGCCTGTTTGGGGATCTTTATCTCTGAGGTTGCTTGCAGCAATGCATCTCATTTAGCTCCTCAGCCTCGCTGATGCACAGCGCTTGACCCTGTGTCTTGGAAATGTACTTGCTATCAGTCAAGCTTGTTTGTATAAATGTAGATCACTTTTATTTATCATAGTAATATACATCATTTATATCCTTCAGTTGAGCTTTGCTCTCAGATTGACCCAGACGTTTGTATGCTGTACATGGAGCTATTGTTGCTTTTATGGCTTATACTGACTGAAGAGCAGACCTGAAAAGATACTTGGGGCCAGCCTATATGGAAAAAAAAACCCAAACAGAACAGACATACCAAGTTGCAGTTAAATCCAGACACATTATTTACAACATCTCAGACTACTTTTACACCTCCAGGCATTTATAGCAATTAGTCAGTACAGAGTATGTATTATTTTAACTGCTGGTTATAACATATTTGACAGCTTGTATTGTGGCATAGTAATCATCACTAAAGCTATCCTGAGTCCTTCCTCAGTGTTTGGAGGTGAAATGAGAAAGATTCAGCCAGTAATCCCAATTTGTAAAACCTGCAGGTTTTATTTGGCTCTGATTACTCATCTAGAATACCTTAACTGATTTATAAATAAACAAACCCAACATGCTTTAATGTTCATGGCATAAAGCTATGTGAGAGCAACCTGTGCAGGTATTGGCTGACCCCACTTGCTCAGTGTATGATTCAGTCCCTTATGTGAGATCACTGGGCTGGAAAGATGTGTCAGAATAAAGAAGAATAAGAAATGCTCCATGCTCTCTTTTTGTAAAGGTTTCATAGCATTCAGTCTATGGGAAGCCTGCCCCCTACTTCTTCCAGACTATGGATATTACAGGGCTATTGCTAGAAACCAAATGACGGAGATGTAAGGAGTTACCAGCTGGCAGATAAGCTGTGCTACCTAATTGCATGAATGCTCCTTGACAAGTGAGGAGTAAAATGTGTGAGCTGAAATTAGTAAGGTGATTTGTGTAAGAAATAAATGTTTTATTTTCCTGAGCCTTATCTCAGTGCTACTTATACAAATTGCAACTCTGACCTTTGCAACGTTTTTTTGTTCCACCTGTGGATTAGGTGACGTATACACATACAGCCAGCCACTGCAGCTCAATGACAAATGTAAACCTGTGGAAACTAACTATGGAGACTCAATTGCTTGTGATTATCTTCCCATATCTGATATTTTGTACAGCTTTTGTCAAAAACTATAAGAAAGAGGTAGGCTTTGAAATTAGGAGAATTGAAGCCTTTTGTAAGTTTGAATAGGATTTCCATGTCCATAACCTGAATTGTTTATGGATTCAGGGACATGGGAAATATAATTGTGACTTGAGAACACAAACAGGATATCATTTATTAAGCTCATTCTACTCAGTGTATTGGCTACAATGCTGAACATCAGCTTTTTTTTTTCCTTTTCCTGTTTTTGAATCCTTTATCTTGGCCTTAGTAGGAGGTTTGCTGCTATAGACCGGGAGATGGCTATTAGCAGATCTAAAGTGATTTTTCTATTTAATTTTCCACTCCTGTATGTTTATAATTCTTATTTATTGATTTGCAAAGTCCTTGAAGAAACTAGTGCTTTGCTCTTGGAAATATCTTAGTCAAAACAGTCTTGAGACTTTTCTACCTCTGCACAGTTGGTTTATGATATACGACTACAGCTCCTGCAAGGGCTTTAGACTTCACAGATGGACAGCATCTATAAAAGAGTGAAAAGAGAAAGCAAAAAGTGGAGACATTCAATTGCTACAGCACTTTTCTTAAGTGAAATCCTAGGGCCAGATTGTATGTCACTCCACATTGTGTTCACTTAAGTTACACCACTGGAAATTGTAAAGCAGATATAATTTGCTTCCAGCTCTCAGTACAGCAGCACTTTATATTACCAGCCATTGCTATTAGGGGCCCTTGAAGAATCGTGCAAGAGAATTTTTTTCCCTCCCTTAAAGGTATGAAATTGTCTCCTGAAAGAAATGGTATAAGTGTCATTGCATGGACTTTCTCTCCTTAACTGAGCACTGGGACAGGCTTGAAAATGTATAGCAGCCTGGTGACCTGGGAGTCTCCTCCAGCTCTAATTTCTGTGATCAAGGAGAAGAAGGATAGAAGAAGGATGTTGAATTATGCTCATGGCATAAGGATTCCTGGAGCCGATTGCCTCTCCCAGGACAATGTCAGTCTAAAAGGTTTTCCAGTTCCTTTCACTAGCAGTGTTGACATGTGAAATTCAGGTGTTTCTCTGAGATCTAGCTGATGTTGTTGATAACATTTATTATCACAAATGTCAGGATTCTGTCCCAGTTGCTTCATTATTGAACTCTTTTTCACATGACCTTCCACAAGATTATTGGTCTGCAGTGGTTCATGAAACTTCATAAGGTCCAGCATGAGCTTCCTGTAGTGACAGGACAAACAAATGAATAGAAACACTCTATCTCCACCAGTCATATGGTCAGCAATACCATGACCCCTAATGCAACTCTTCTGGAGTTGCTTTTGCCCTTTTCAATCTTCAATCTTTGACCTAAGCAGTTCAGGCCGAATGCTTGGGATACCTTTCTGATAGGTTTTGGGGAGTTATATTTAAGTGATTGCAACCTAGGGAACTCCGGTACAAAAGGTTATAAACCTACCTCTGAACACATTCAGACACACCTTTCAAAACAAATGAGAAATAGGACCTCTTTCATTGCCCACTTTACTCCAGGCAATGTTACTCATATACTGGTTGATTCTGCTTAGCAAAGATTCAGAATACCACTTGAACGCTTCTTTGAAATTTCTGAGCTAACAACAGTGAACAGGGAAGGAAAATACTTCTTCGATAACCATGTCTTATAATACTATATACCAGTGTAGTAAAGAACATGATAATCTACTTCCTCTCATCTTTTCTTTGAGATGGCCATGTGCACTTCTTCAAAGCTGGTGTTGAAACCACCACTTTAGTAGCATTTTAACTTAGTTTCGCTTCACTGGGATGACAAACGTGTGTTTTAGAAAAGCATCCTTAGCAATTGGGAATTTTTTTCATCTAGATTTGCTTTCCTCAAGTCCCAGCAATAGTCCAGGCTGGTCTCCTGCTGCTGATACTGACTAGATGTAATAGGTGTTTTCACCTGTCTTTTATGGGGTTTTCTTAGATCCAATAAATATCTTAGAATCAGGAATTGCACAAAGAGACATCTATTATTTTATGGTACTTCCTTAATTCTAACCATTATCAAAGCTTCAGTAACTGTGCCTATATCTTTTTTGGCAAGCTAAGACAATCAACCCTGCTACTTCAGCTCACTGATTATTGTTCTGATTAAATTGTTAACCATTAATAGGGCACAGTGCTGAAATATTAACCCATTTTGCCTCTCCAAGGCATTGTAATCAACAGATTGAGTAGGACTTAAAATGTATGTCTGGATAGTGCTACAGTTCATAGCACACCAAACTATGACTTAAAACACAATCTGAAGAAATCCATTCTTTTCATATGCAATATGTAACTGAAATGAGAATTAGAGATAGAATGTTTACTGATCTTTCACATGAAGATGTTAAAAATATGTCTGCTACTGCACCATCAATTGTTTTATTCTGCTACTCTGGAGGAGATGTAAGTTATAAAGGAGATACCATAATGAACTTCCCATGTAGATGAGCTAAATTGAAAAAGAACTCCCACCAGAGTGTATTATGCAGATCACCTTATTCATGTCTCTCATATGCTTTTGCACAAACACCAATCTTCTTGCCCTTAACTGTCTTGCCATTTCCTACTTTAATCAGTAAAATAAATTCTAGTGTAGTGCATGAACCTTTAATGAACTTCAGCGTTTCACCAATCATTATAGTAGCAGCTATAAGAAAGGCTCTCTTTTGTTAAGAAAACCAAAATACACCCCAGCACCCTTCCAACATCCGAAAGGTGCTAGTTATAACTCCAGTATTGTGTGTCTGCCATACACTTTCTCTCTGGAAGGCCCCTCCTAAGGTATAAGCCAGAGTCAGAATACCTGATATGTTAGCTGCGTTTTGCTGATAGCTTTTGTTTTGTTTTAGAAGACAGCTTCAGCCATCTCTGTGTACCTCTAAAGACTTTTGTCTGATTCCTTACAAAAAGGGTATGAAGTAAACATCCTAGGGATGATAAACCAAAGATAAGAAAAGATTATATCTTTCTTGCCAGCTTCCATATGTGCAAGTTACTGAGGCAGCCAGATAATCCTGCAAAAAATGAGGCAAATCATAAGAAGCATTACAGTTTGAATGGGTTTTGTCTTTCATTTAGCTGACAGTGCCTTAGATGTGTTCAAATGCCATTATTTCTGTAATGTTCATGACACACAGTTCTGATAATTAAAAGAGATTTCTTGCCCTTAACCTCTCGTTTTCACAGTGACCGTGTTAACATGAAACATTACCCAATTGTTAAGTCTAGGTATCGATTATTTCGAGCTGTACATGGACTAATATTGTTTTCCTTGTGGACAGACTAATGTATTTGTCCACAACAAAGGACAAACAGATGTACATCTTTTTTTCAGAGCTCAGAGATTAATTTTTAGAAGGAAACTAGACAAAATTACTTGCACTGCTGTTTAGCAGTTTCCTTCTTTGTTTTCTTTCTTCTCCCACTGAGGGGACCAGTTATAATACAATACTTCTATTTTTGCCACAGGAAAGGTAGGGATCCTCTGCTTCAACAGAGGAGGAAACACAAGCTTTGTAGAACAAAGAAAGCTTGTGCACTTTTTTATTAAAAACTGCATTTTACAACTGAAACATAACCTGCAGATAAAACAGCTGATATGGCTATTTTGCTGGTTGTTAAAGAGTTTATACTACATTAAATTGACTCCCATGGGTTTAATTTTTTCAGTGCTGTTACAACCACCAACCTTTCTTATTGAGAAGGTCAATAGGCACAATGTGAAGTCTTGTAAATCATTGCCTTGCTATTTTTGTAATACATAATGTGACCCTTTTCACACACCTCAAAAATTATAAACCAGAGCGTATACTGTATATCAAACAAATAAATCAGCTGCTATAAATGTAGTCTTTCTTTTGGTTCTGGACAGATTAATTCTACTGCATTTCATATGTTTTAAATTGTTTTTGGCTTCACAGGCAAGATCTACTTTTGTAGTCAGAAAGCAGAGACCCAGGATTAAATCCATTTTAAAAGCTTAATAGAAACAAAGTGACCCTGAAAGCATATTTTAAAATTATTCTACTAACAGCCTTGACAACTATAAACATTAAATAAATTAAGACTATATTGGAAAAGAAATCTGGTCAGCTGATAGGAAGTTTTAAAGTGAAATTTTGAAAAGGAGAAAGAACAAGTGAGAATTAAGCTTAACAGTGATCTGATAATCTATTTAGTGCTCCAGGGATGCTTTTTTCCACAGGTGTATTCACTAGCCATGTTTCACAGGCATACTGAATTTCTTGGTGTGACATCTGGGAAAACTGACTCACTGAAGGATGTGTTTTATAATGGAAAACTATAGTGTTATAAGGAAAAAATAGTTTTAACCAGGAGACTGTTTATTCAGCTACACAGAAAAAGCAGGATATTTTTACTTCATATATTGTGTGGTTTTACCTTTTGTTCTTCATGCCTATTACCACCTGCATATCAAGTCCATGCTTACAATCTTCTGCATCAGTCAATAATGAGAAATTGATGACCTTGGTCCTAGTCCTCTGCCTCTGCTGTTGGAGGAGAAAGGACTGATCAGAGGCATTTGAAGGGAAACATATGTAAGAAAGGTAAATTATTAGAATTAAGATAACATAGCCAATTAAAACAAACAAACAAACAAAAACAAAACAAAAAAGAAGAACAAAACTCTGAAAAAGCTCTGAGACCTGTGAGTCTTTGTGTTTCTATAGTGTCAACTCCACCCTGCAGAAGACTTTTCTCAAAATATCCCTCAGTCACAGTCTACAGTGAAGTGACTTTGGCACTGGACACTGTCAGTATGGGTGTAGGAAAGGAGGCGATGCATTTGTTGCACGTGCCTTTCACATTTCCATGCTGTGGAGCTGAACCAATGGTGAGATATCCCTTGAATTTCCAGTGGGTGAGTGTTGTACAAAGGCTTCCTAACTGTGTTCCTGTGATGACCTGATTATGCTCTACTGATTTTGCTGAAGAAGTTTAATATGAGAATTTGTCTGTTTCCTATTTATGTTTTTATCTATTTTATCATGTCTTCATTACCTTATTTTTCTAATGATTCTTTTGTTCTTCCTTCCTCTATTTCATCTGTCCCAGATTTTTACAGTATTCATTGTTAAACATTCATGGTTCATGCTTACTGCATTATTCAAGGACTTGGAGAGACACTCTTACTGAAAGTCCAGCAAAAATGTAGTGCAGAACATACATGAGGTTATTAGACCAGCAATGGTTTTACAGGGTCCAAGACAGCTGGGAAGTTCTATTTATTGGTAAGACAGTATTTTACCTAGCTCCACGAAAGAAATCAAATTCGAAGTACAGTGCTTCTTGCATTGACTTGCACAAGGCCAGACAAAATTTGACATGACATAAAATACTTTCCCATGAGAAGAATTTGATATATCTATAGATCATGTCTAGGCTGACAGCCAAGTTGTGATCTGTACAATTCCCTGATATAGACTTGCATTATGTTTTTAGAGAACACTGGTTTTTTTGTATGTGGTAAGTTATAACTGGCACTGTCCTACAAAAAATTGCGTTCAAGTTATACTGTAACTGTAATTAGCGAAAAGGTACTGCTTCTTCTTTGTGGTTCATTTGGTGTAAGGGCCAAAAAAGTTTGAATTCAGTGATCTCTTGATCAAATCAAGTCTGCTTGCAGTTGATATTCTAACCATTTTAATTCATGAAAATAATCTGTATGCTCACATTTACTTTATTTCAGGCAGAAAAATCCCTTTGATTTGAACATCTAGGAGTTTTCTTCTTCCTTTCCTCAACCTCTCCAGAGAGCTTCCCCAAAAGAGTTCTCAGATCTGCCCTTCAATTCCTAGCCTTTTCTCTACAGTTCTTCAAAATAAGTAAAGTAGACCTGGAACTCAATCTGATTTATGTCCTATATTTTATCTCAGAACGTGTTTAGAGGCAGAAGATGAGATACAAAATACTGGGAGTCCGTGAGTTACACCATGTAATATAAATATGGAAAATATTTTCTCATTTTTTTTTACATTCTAAAAAACAAATAACAACCAACCAACCAAACAAAAACCCAAAAGACCAAACCAAACCAAACAAAAAAAAACAAAAACAAAACCAGAAAACCCACCCAAAACAATAAACCCAAACAAACAACAACAAAACAAAACAAAACACAACAAAACAAAAAACCCACAACTTACTTTATGGAATGTACACA
Organism: Pyrocephalus nanus; assembly: GCA_038380795.1. Taxonomy (NCBI): domain Eukaryota; kingdom Metazoa; phylum Chordata; class Aves; order Passeriformes; family Tyrannidae; genus Pyrocephalus; species Pyrocephalus nanus. The sequence goes on along the minus strand of CM076262.1, from coordinate 4,679,157 downwards.
GCTGAAAAAGAAGGCATAACCCCAGTTATTCTTGGTTCTCAATCTTATCTGAAAAATTCTTGAAATTTAACTGCAAGTCTAATGATTTTAGGATAAAGCTCACTTTTTTTTCATCTGTATCAGTCTTATTAGACTTATGAGGCAACAGGCAGAACCTGATGAATGGGAAATTCCACCTGAATATGAGGAAGAACTTCTTTACTGTGCAGTGACCAAGCACTGGAACAGGTTGACCAGAGAAATGGTGGAGTCTCCCTCACTGGAGACATTCAAGAGACATGTGGATGCAATCCTGTGCGTGGTGCTCAAGGATGACCCTGCCTGAGCTGGTAGGTTGGACCCGATGATCTACCTGTGATCCCTCCCCACCTGACCCATTCTGTGGTTCTGTAATATAAACACTATGACAGGAAAGAGCCTTCCTATGCCCATACCTACTGCATCTGCAAAAACTGGGCTCAGCATCATTGTCTTCTCTTTGTTAATTTTGTTTTTCATAAGAACACCCCACTTCAAAACAAACAAAACCCAAACCTATTGGTTTTTTGAGACCTTTTAAGCTTTTACTCCAAAAAAGTTAGTCCCACATACTTTGGTACATAGTACCTCAATCAATGACATAACCTACTAATTTCAAATTTAAGATGAGTTGTGGAGGACTTGGATTAAAATACATTTCTAAATGTTACTGTGATAGGTTACAATATAAGAAGAATTTTATATATTAGAGTTTTACATAAGACTTTTTGTGAAAATATTTGGCAGTTTTACCAGTATATCTAACACAGTCCTGTAAGCCACAACATTTTGTCACACAACAAAACTAAAATACAAATATAAAATACGTGAAGAGTTAGTACAGTAACAAAACCCCAGGTAAGCTTTTTTTCTAATATAAAAAAGGAAAGTCAAGACTAGAAAATTTATTAATTAATTTGCCTTTATAAAATGTCCTTTAGAAATGTGTTTTATATAATGAAATATACATGTTTCATATGATATAAAATATTTTACTGACAATGAAATATCCACAATCTGGCAATACATACAGTCATGTAAGTAGTTATGCTATGACTGCCTTAACTTCAAGATTTTTAGATGTCAGTAATAATTACATAGTGTATTCATTTATTTTTCTATGTTAAAGAATATGCAATTGAATTTGACTGACATTAGCAAGCCTGAAAGCTTGTTTAAGCTTTCAAAATACTTCAAAACACTAAAATAATCAGTTTTTATAGCTTTTAAAATAGAATTTCAAGAACATTGGGGTTTTCCATTGAAAATAGCTGTTCCAATATATACAGTGATATTACTAGATAATTATGTAATTTAAAATGTAGTTCAGTATGTGAACTAACCTGCCCTCTCTAATCCATGATTCAAAGGATGTTGAATGTTAAAAGATTTTCATTAGTTGAAGCAATGTCATATTGATTGAGTGTAATAGTCTTTGGGGAAATTTCTCAGATGTTTAATCAAAACGGGAGCTCCCAAGGGTGCAGGAAGTTCCTGTTCTACCCTGTTGGTTGTGGAGGCCATGGCAAGATCTCTTCATTGATCCTGGCAATCATTCACAATGTGCATTTTATGTGGGTGTCTGAAATGGTATAGAGCTGAAAAAGTCCTTATGACTCATGCTTTGATTTCTGCTCCAGGGTGTTACAGGTATCAATGGTGCAGAGCACAAAGCAGCCGTGGCAAGGTGTGGGGCCTAGAGAATTGCAGAGGTGGGTCTGTTTTTCTCCTCCTTGAACCCCCTTTTGTCTCCCTCTCTTTCTATTGCTTGCACTCCTAAAGATATACATGGCACACTGAAAGAATGCTTGGAAAGTTCTGAAACATCGCACTTTCTCATCTTATTAGGAAATTGGCTTTCCTGTTGACTTCTGTTTTCCCTTTGCAACTCTATAAAAAGGAGCTTGTGGGCAGTGAAGCTGCGGGCTCCTCCCTCCTTTTGTCATTTACCATTTTCAGACCTTCTGCTTTATTGAATTCTGCACAGTGTAGTCAAAAGGACATGTTACAGCAAGGTGTGAGACAGCAGCGTTCACGGTGACCCTCTGTCAGGAGAACAGGGAGAAGAGATCAGCAGACCTGTACCAGAGGCAGCCTGGTTATTCCGGGCTGCACAAGTGCCGCGTGCTGAGGTGGTTTCCCTTTCTCCTCTCTGAGAAGATTCAAATCAATTCTGCATAACTTTATGCCCCATAGTATTCAGGGACAGATTTATGCATGGCTGGATAGCCTTCTCAAAAGCAATTTTTACTTTATTTTTAGATTCAGTGAAGGTGCCCTCTTGACTTATTTTGGTGCAATTTAATAAAATGCATAGAGTTCTGTCTCCTTTCAAAGGCAAAAGACTGAAAGATGATTGGAATAAAGATCCTTGCCAACTCCCCTCCCCATCTCAGAGAAAGGAAGCATCCCACATCCCACTTGCTGGAAAGGCACCTGAATTCAGGTTGGTTCCAAGTATGTGGAGGCTTCTTTCTGCAGAGGACCCACTAAAATATGAGGATTGCTAGAGCCAGCACTCAACATGATCCCAGTTGCCGTGGATGATCATGAGGTGAAAAATGGAATCTCAGACAGACAGGCCCCAGGCTATATTTGCCTTTAGCCTGAATAGAGGAAACACTTCTCTATGGCAGTCCAGTGTAAATAGGAAGCCAAAGTGTTTAGTGAAAAACTGACTTCTTATGTTCAGATATTGTGGCAGATACCAGCAGGGCAGTGCCATTATCATGTAGGTCACTGGAAGTCAGGGCAGCCCCTGGGAAAACCAATACCAAGGGACCCCTGGCACAGGGGCTGTTCTGCATGCCCTTGGTCAGCAGTTAAAGCAGTGGGCTTGCTGCTCCTGACTCTTTCAGGCACCACCCCAGTAAATTTTAAGAGTCTAGTTTAAAACAAGAGGCTTGAATTTGAGTGCCTAAATTGTGAATCAGCAAATGCCGGTTTTCAGAGATGCTAAACATCTGCAGCCTCTGCTGAGCTCAAAAGGCACAAAGGGCTACAGCCAAATGCTGAGCTGCTGGAGAATATTATACTTGAAGCCCAGCTATCCACTTACTGCACTAGCCTTGGATTTGGATGCTTCATTTAGAGAACTAGCACTAAATCATTATGGCCTTTGACCTTGAACTCTGTGTTTCAGTTTTGTCTCCCATGAGGCAATAATAAAATTTACCTACACTATTTTGAATCAGGAAAAAGCTATCAAATGCACCATGAGCTGCATCATTGCATAATTGAATGTTTTTGCTGTGATTATATAATAAAAAATAATATACCATGCAATTAAAGAACACTTCATCTTTTAAATCCCTGTGATAAAAATTTCTTTTTTTTGGTGGGTAAGCTGTGACAATATATGCATATGTTTAGCAAAACGCCCTTGAGAAACAAAATAGCATGTGAAACTCATTTTTTATTTTGTGGTAAACTTCATAACACTTTCTCAAATTCCATCCATCAGATGGATTTCCAGTTTATCTAACATTTGAGAAATAACCTTATAACCTACATGTGACAGTTGTGTGGGTTTTATTAAGTGCCCTGCTCACTGGTAGCATTGTGGCATTACTCACAGATATTTGTGTGCTACTACAGAAAGCCAAGGAAAATTGTTATTATTCTACATTTAACTATGGTGTCTTTCTTTAGCCCCATGTCACTTAGAAGCATCTTACCCCAGGATGGTTTTGCTTTTAAATTGGAAAAACAAAATTGTTTGTTTGTTTGTTTGTTTGTTTTCTGTAGTTGGCTCTGGTATTCAGTGCTTTGGAACAGGCAGCTTTCTTTTCTGAAAACAGTTTGCCAGCCCTTTAATTTGCTTCTGTTTAAAGGAATATTTTTATGTAGAAGCTGCCACCTGTATGAAGAATGAGGGGGTAAATTGATTTCCGTGTAGAGTTCAAGGAAAGCTGCCAGAAAAGGAGGAAACACATAGCTGGCGTTAGCCCTCTAAAGAATTCCTCTGCTGGGAATCAGGGAAATAACTAAACCTAAATGAGTTTACTAATAAGGTGAATTTAAAAATTATTCTAAAGGATTGTTATTACTATTATTATGAGAGAGGTTTATTACAACTTTTCCTATTTCCAATCTCAAATGCCAGCAGTAATGACATCTTCTGTGAGAATGATATTCATTGTAGCGCCCTGGGGCTGTGCACTCTCCTCACCTTTTTTATCTCTGACTCTCTCTGCTGGTTTTAATTCAGCATAAGGTACAATACAAATGCCCTTTCATGGGACATAAGCCATTGCACACATGCCAGCTTTTATGAAAGCATTTGAGAGTCTGCACGTGAAAATGCACCTTTGGCTAAAATAGTGTCCACAGCAATGGAACTGCCAGGTGTTTCATAGGCACCACTGATGGAAGAATACTGGAAAAGATAATGCTCCACATCACAAATGGAAGCTTTGGCTGAAGGCAAAATGAAGAGAACAATTAGTATTCCTGGCATAATGGGTCAGAACAAATGCTGCAATAGGTGTTCCGTATTATTAAAAGGTATTGTGATAAGGGTTCTTCTGCAAACACAAAGGCAGAATTATGCAGAGCAAGGTTTTAATCTCAATTATTTTTCATGCCTTTTATTGACAAATAGCTAATGAAAATTACTCACATTTTCCCTGTATCTTATCAAGCATTGCTAATGAAAAGCCCCACTGTTTTGCATGTATGTGGCATCATTTCATAAAATTTTCAGCAGGATATGACTTACTAAATAAGTTGTCACTCAAGCCTTATTTCCTGCCTGTCTGCAACGAATCAAAATGGACACTGAATTAATGCTGAATATTGTCTGTGTTTGATGAGGTCTCTTCAAGATCTTTATTCTGTCACTGTTAATGCACTCTGCTTGAGGGACTTCTCTGATTTCGTATTGTTTCCAGGAAAAGATGAGATATTACAAATGTATCCTTGACCTCATCTAATTTATGCCTTTGAGGAATTTTTATGGGAGTGAAGACAAATTAAAAAATTGGGGAGATTCATCATTAATTCACAAGACTCCTAGTCAGAAGGGCTTGCAGAAGTAGAAAAATAAGTACTATGTTTTTTTGTTCTGTGTCTTAATTAGTATAACTGAAGTGTTAGTATTTTAAGTAGTTGTCATAGGCTCAGGAAACAAATAAAAATTTAACCTTAAAGCACTGAGATGAATGCAGAAAGACATACTATTTGCAGTATGGTATTTACAGCTTTGCAGATTAGTATCTGCATTTCTATTCTACAACAGAGAAATTGCAATCTGATATCACACTTTTCTCTGGATGGGTCCAAGAGCTGAGCTATTGCATAACCCTTCACCTGGGTTTTGTGGGACAAGGCTGGCACAGGAGCATGTCCAAGGACAAGGCTCAGCAGAGCCTTCCCTGATGTCCACTCCAAAGCACCTGCACCTCAGAGAAGGTCAGAGTTAAGAGGTACCCTGTCTTTTGCACATCTGTTGGTAAAGTTAGACAAGTCCCTACACGTTGTTTTATATTTCCTAAATGCCAGTAAGACTCAGCCACATGTTTGTTGCCTGTGGGGAGGTGAGATCTTCAGCATCAGGTGGGAACATAGCCTGGGGACCAGTACTTAGCCTGCTGCCAATCCTAAATCCTTTTGGGGCTTCACCCCTCTGTCTCTCTTTTTTATCCTTCTGTAACACCCAGCACCAAATATCACAGGTCATTTTTAGATGATTTAATCATGTGCTGCTTTTTTTTTTTTTTAAACATCTTTCTCCTCCTTCAGCTCTGTGTCTTTCCTGAATAACATTTGCCCTGAGTAGGTGAATTTCTTCTCTCCTATCTCCTTCTCGTTTACCACACAGAGTATCAAAGCTGATTGTTACTGGGGTCTGAAAACTACCTGACTCAGAAAAAGAAACAATTAACATTCTTCAAGGAAAAATTACATGCAGGGAGCCAGGATGCTCTGTTCCATTTCAGTAAAATGAGGTATCACCAATGAGATGGCTATAAATCAGCTCATGGTGCCATGCCATTGTTCCCATCTCCCCTGCACACTCATGATGAAGTACGAGGTCTGTCCTAGGCCACAACGTTTTCAAATACGTTAAAAGCATAGCAAAATAAGCACAGAATTCCAATTGCTCTGCATGGTTGAGATTAGATATAACTGCAATATGAGATTATTTTATGATTTTGTTTAATTTGGAGAGAATGCAATAGGAATCACAACTTGAGCTCTCAGTTACAGCTACATTCTAGAGTGTAGGAAATCTCAACTAATAGTAAAAATATTTGATGAGCACAGGTCTTCTTGTTGCATAATACACATAAGGGGCTTTGTTAACCATCCTAAGTTTTGCCTCAAGCTACGTAAGTGCCTTGCAGAAGATATTAATTTTGTATGTTAATGTTTGTATCATCAGATGTTCTTATTTATGCACTACATCAACACATAGTGTTAATTTGCAAACTGTGTTAAGAAATATAGTTTCTATGTGTTTCCTGCATTAAACATACAATCCTCTTACTTCCACTAGTGAAACCATCTTCATAAGTGCTGATTGGTCACTTTTATTCAAAGTCCATAACTAGTCACGGTTTTTTTTTTTTGTTTGTTTTTTCGGAAATCTGACTGTGATCAACATACCGGGATGTTGATGAGTCCTGTGGCACCAGTGGAGGTAAAGTGAGCCATCTTCTCACTTCAGGTGAAGGTCCTCCCCACAGACCTTCAAGAGAACAAGGCCAGGACTCCTCAGGACTCATTATATGAGAGACATTGGGTGAAAGGGCTGGCTGAAGCAAGAAAGAAGCACTACTCTTCAGTCACTGGAAGAAAAGCTCAGTTAAGAAGCATGTTTTAGAACCTGGGCAAATTCTGTGTGTAGATGTCAGCCGGTGCCTATGTTGCTTTTGTCATATCTTCCTCAAGTAAAAAACTGTAGTTCCAGAGTATGTCCATATGGCCAGCTTTGTTGACTCCATCAAAGGGACCAAAATCCCTTAGTTACTGCACTGTATGCCTGGAAATAAATCCAAAGCCTCTAAATCAGAACAAACTACATAGGTCTGTTGAGAGGCTAACTTGGACACAGATCAGAGGATAATGTGTGACAGAGTTCTCACCCCAGTAAGCACACACAGATGTGTACAAATGCAAACTGATAGACAACACTGAACAGGGGACCAGTATGGACATATTTTGGAGAGAATTACACTGAAGTTTGTCAGTGAATGAGACAATAGACATTGCCCCCAAGGGTGAAAGGTCTAGGAAAAGGCAACCAGGAAAAAAAAACAGTGCTACAGTCCATTACAGCAGAGGACACAGGGAATGAGGAACTGAAGCCCCTGACTAGCGCAGGAGTTCTGCCTAGGCTTCAGGTCTGCATATATGTGTGCAATATGAAAGGATGCCAACAATGCAGGAACACAACTTTTAAAAGGAGCCTTTTGCAAGAAGCTAAAGAAGCTATGGACTACATGACTCTCATGGGCTGTCTCATAACAAAGCAATCTGTCCAGCTAAACTGGAAATAACTATTTGATGGACCATGTAGCTGCTTAAAAAAACATGCAGTGGCCAAGCACACAGCACTTCTGATCCATTCTTGGCTATTGCCTTAACTTTTTCAAGTGGTGCTTATTTATTGCTCTTAATACAACTACCTGTATAAGAAACAGTGACTGGTAACACAGTGTCTTACCTTAATTTATACCTCTTCCATTGCATCCCCTAGAAGCTCTATACATAGTCTGGAGATGCCTGCTCTCAGCAAATAAAACAAGATCCATGATTTGATTTTCATGCAGTCTCTGAGACAGAACTTGATTTATGTTTGATATAGTTCTCACACACACACACACACACACACACACACAAGAAAAAAAAGAGAGACAGAGAGAAAATTAGTATGCAGCAAAATGCAGTCACACAGAGAGCTGGACACTGTTCATATTTAATGTTTGCCTGTTTCTGATTTATTAACCCAGTGCAGATGCACCTGTTTCTTTTCAGCAGTGTCCTATTCTCTCTCCACTTTTCCACTTGCACTGCCAGAGGCATAAGAATAGCTGCCTTGCCAAAATGTGCACAGTACCTGCTGGCTGGGGAAAAATGAGGACCTAAAGCAGTCACAATCTCATTTAAACATAGGTATATTCTGGCATCCTATAGAAGCAACTAAAAGCATCACAATTTATGTCAACATGGTGTTTTGGCAGAAGAGCAAACAAAAAATTGCAATTGATAAAGAAGACGAGGAATCAGAAGACACTAATTCTTTATAGTTCTTCCATGGGTTCCCTGTGTAACCTCAGTTAAGTCACATGGACCATGGTTTTCAACCCTGCATTTGTGAAGTTTTGTAAAGCTCAGCTTTACACTTGACCCTACATTGAGTCTTAAGCATTCAATATGTGCAGCTCAGCACTCCTTAGCAATGGATAAGGATAATGTATGGATAGGCCAACACACTCATCCCATCATGCACACAAACATGTCCTGTTGCTGAGGGCTACTTGCAAAGAGAATTAAAAGACTATTTCTCCTGGCAAGGAGCAATATGACAGCTGAGCTACAGAGCAAATTATTTCTCTTTGTGTAGTTAATAATCACCAGGTCAGGGATCTCTCCCTTACATCAAACAACTGTATGCTCACTGAAAACCAACAAGCTAAACTCAAGCTCTTTTAAGATTTTATTTTAATGAATCCCCTCCCTCCAGGGCATCTGAAATTCAGCTGAAATTGCCAGCTTCCCTAGTTTCAAATCTGAACAGCAAGGTTTGACGTGGCTTACTGCCCATAAACAATCAAAATAAAAAATGCTTTTCCGTTTTAAAGTGTTGCACAGCTTGTGAGGAGACTTTCTGGAGATGAACTGTTTCCCCCAATACCATATCTGAGGATGAAGGAATATGTGAGGAAAGCAAATCAGAGGTACTAAACCTTTTAAGGGATTTTATTCAGCTAACATTCTTCCAATGTTCCAAATAGCAGCAAGAACTTCTGTGTGTTGGCCGGGGTCTTATGGGGCAGAGGCAATTCCATGGCCACTTTACCGCAGGGGTGACCAAGGCTACTGGACCCCTAGCTGCCATCCTCCTTGTAACTCCTTCCACTTTCTCAAGGCTGGTGAGAAGCATCAGCCTCCTGCACCAAATAAACCCCCTTGAAGGGTCACAGGTAGCATTGACTGTGAGCAATGCAAGGCAACATGCTTTGTGCAAGAACACATGCTTTGTGCTTCACAGGTATTGCTCATGCTAATGAAATTGTAATTCTTTCTGAGTGGGGATATGATCAGTAAGCAAACTTACTGCAAGAATCAGTTTAAATCTTTAGTTACTTTGGTTATTGAAATAAGAACTGTGAACAATTTCTGAACCTACATAAGGAGGTTCCTTATGGGAGGAGAAAATAGTCTCTGGAATATATGGATGTTCTGTTCTGTTGTGGAATAAATACAAGTTTCCTCTAACATTTTAACTAAAGATTTTCTGAAAAATAACAGAATAAACCACATTAAAAAACCTTTACCCTAGGCTACTATAATGAAGAAAAAGTGTTCCAAATGTGAACTAATGAAGTACAGAGTAATGAATATTTAATTTGTATAATTTACCTAAGTGCAGTTAGGAATCCAAGTGACATTCTTTACAAACAAAGTGTTCATTAGGCCTTTACTGTAGCTTGCATGCAATCATTAATTTTTTTCCCCATATTACTATTACTATGGTATTACACAAAGGTGAATGAACATCTCATGAGAGTGTCTAGAACTTTCAAAGGAAAAAAAAAGGAAATGAGGAAGGTAGTGGTGTCTATTAAATTTAAATAAGCTACCTGTTTACAGTGAAAAAAGATAAAAGACTAAGCACAGCAGAAGAGCAACTGAGAAAAGGAATAGAAAAGGTAATTGAGTTTTACATTATGGGCTTCTTCACTTGGCAGTGTGAATATTATTGAATTAGCTCTATTACTATAAAGATTACACAAAAGCAGAGCAGTGTGAAGGCTTGGCATGAAACTTTAACAATATCAATGGAGGTGAGATAAGTGCTACCAAAACTGTGCACAGGAATGTATCAGACAAAGAATATAGTGGGATTTTTTTTTAATAGAACTGATCTATGGTGTGCTATGAATTTTAATAGGAGCACACAGAAAAATGAAAATGGGAACAGCCAAAAAAGTCCATGCACAAAGGGAAGGATTTCACAGCCACAACCTGCATGGTAAATATCAAGAGGTGAAATACTTGTATTGAAGGGAATGTCCTTCATACCATAGCTTTATTTGACAGACTATCCCTTGACACATCCTCTCTGTCTCTAGCTTTCCAAATTGACTCTGGTACAAGGTCACATATTTACCTGAAATACGGATTTCTAAGTGAGAATTAAAGGTCAGCAGATTTAAATTACTGAATGTGGATCTAAAACCTATGCTTTTTTTTTTTTTTTTTTCTGACTGCAGAGGACTGAATCAAAGTGGTGCTGCATTGTTTCACTCTCTTTTCCAACGTTTCCTTCCTCACTGCAATCCAAATTTATATCTGTTCCTTATACATTATTTACTTAGCTACTGACACAGATTTTTCTGTAAAGCACCTCCATAGGGTGTTTAAAAAATCTATAAAATCATAGCATGACACAATTACTTATTTCACACTTTTCTTCCAGAAGGTACCATGGATATCCTGTAAATATAACTGACTTAAAATCAGGCTGCTTTTCCATACCTCATTGAAGTGGAAGAGTGGGGCTGCTGTACAGGAGTACTTACTCTGGCACCAGGGATCCTGATTAACCATAAGGAGAACTAGTGCCTCAGGCTGGCAAGAAAGTCTAATCAGGTATTAAAAGAACATTATTTTGACAAATTATACATTCTAGGAGTGTATATATGCAGCATGCTGTGTTCTACATTTTGTCTTCCCCACCTCTGAATGAAAGAGTGAATTGCCCTTGCCACGGATCACCCTCATGTATTCCCGCACCTTACTCAGAACTGTAAGTTAGCAACACAGCCCAACTGGAAGGAGTTTTGGACAGCTGGCAAGCAGAGTCCAGGGGGATTTCCTGCCTGTTTAATGAAACTCCTGCCCACTTGAACACAGAGCAGGCAGGTAGTAGCAGGCTTTTGGTACCCTCTCAGGAGCTCAGCCCTGGCAACTTCAGGTGTCAGCAATGGAAGAGCCCAGCAGGGTGCTAGACCCACATCCTTCATTTAGCAAGCTGTTTGCAGAACATGGGAATGTAGCATGGAAATGTGCAAAAGATGATCTATGAGAGAGTGATAACAGAGGGTGAAGTAATTAAAAAAGCAAAATTAGAGGAGAGATGCAAACTATGATCTAAACATAACAGGTGATAGGTCCTGAACATAATTGTATATGAATGGGCAGTTTTCAGGTTTCATCACAGATATCACAGAATCAACTAGGTCGGAAAAGACCTCTGAGATCACTGAATCCAACTGTGACCCAACACCACCCTGTCAACTGGACCATGGCACTAAGTGCCACATCCAGTCTCTTCCTAAATACCTTCAAGGACAGTGACTCCACTACCTCCCTGGGCAGCCTATTCCAATGTCTAATCACTCTCTCTGTAAAGAATTTCTTTCTAATGTCTAACCTAAAACTCCTTTGGCACAGCTTAAGACTGTGCCCCCTTTCCTACCGCTGGTTGCCTGGGGGAAGAGACTGACCCCCATCTCATTCCAACCTCCTTTCAGGTAGTTGCCGAGAGAGAATATTTTTCTTGCTGTCTTAATTTAACAGAAAAGTGAGTAATTCCCATCTTTTGTTCCTCAAAGAGACCAGCAGTGATGTGGCACTAAGGAACCTGAAGTGAGGGACTAGGATCTGGAAAGCAGAGGTGAGCTGAGTTCACAGTAGCTGCTACAGCACAGTGAAATATCATCAGCCTCACTGCTCAGGAGTGTATTAGACCAGTGCCAAAAGACCAGTTTAATTTACTACCTCAATTTGCATTGGACTCCATTTCCATGTGCCATAGTTGGGCATATCAATATCTCTCCTGTGAGGACAGTACAGGTTTTTTTTCCCCCATCCCTGTGGTGATGCCCACTCCCCTATGCAGGTTTGTCTCTATCCCACCCAAGCTTTCTGTGTGCACTGGTGAGGAAATAACAGCTCTGATCATCAAGTTAACAGTACATGGGCTTAATTGAGACCTGTCATAATGATAATGTTTCATGTTTTCTTGGCCATGTCAACAATCCAAATGCAAACACCATAAAAGTGTTATGACAGGGATCAGGCAGTCTCTGAATATGCCAGATGAGACATAGCAAGACCAGATTTTGCATGTATCAGGTTGTTACCATGGAAAACACAAGACAAGACAAAGGAAAGCTGGTGGCATAGAGAAGGACATGGATATGCATAGGGAACAGCACTGAATAGGCATGAGCCAGGCATGGTGAAGAGGGGAGTGGTGTGGCCAGGGCAGCTGGCCCCAGGTCAGAAAGCAGCTACCCCATAGTGAGCATTCACCTCATCCAGTCAGCACTGTGTTTTATTCAAAGCCAAACGACAAAACTGGAACTGAAGTGTGGCCAGTGCCTATAAGTAGCCCTTCTCCTGATGGAGACAACATTGTGTTGATGAGTAGAACAACAAATGGACATTTTGGAGGAAAACTTAGTATAAAATGAACAATTTCTCTGTTGGCTACTGAGGGCCTTAGGTATTATCCAAACATCATCATCTGAAATAGAGGCAAAAGAGGTGAATGGCTATGATGCAAGGCATAGATCTAGAATATCCAACCATATCTTACAGGTTTGTTCTATCACTGCATCAGTTTTATCAAGAACTGTGGACTGGACCATTTTATAGGGAACTATGTTCTTCTGGTTTCCCAAAAATGACCCAACAGTAATGTTGGTATTGAAACAAACGGTGTCTGGTTCTGCTTGGCGGGGAGTGGGATACTATTCTTTACTGTTTAACTGTGGATGAAAAGTAAATATTTACACTGTGTCTAGTGCTTCTTTGATGCAGCCATGCAGTGCTCCTCAGCTGAGCAATCTCCTGACAGTGGTGTTTGCTCTTTGGCCCTTGGGACTTTTCAGGGTCATGATGGCAGCATGCTGCTCTCCCTTATAGCTGCATTTTGATAAGAAATGCTTCCCTGCTATAGCTCCAGAATTATAATGAATTAGACTGGGGAGTAATTCATTTGTATTGATGCATTTTCAGCCCCAAGGTTGGGAGACCTCTTAACTCCCTGCCTTTTCCCTCCTGCAGAAAATGGGAGGAGTTCCCACAAAGGAAATGGGGAGAGAGTGCAGACTTGAAGGTAAACCTGGCTCAGATGAGAAGATTAAAGGCAATTTGCTATTCACATTGAAATGACTTCTGAGCAATGTTCTATAAATATTAGATATTTCATCAGTTTATTTTTATCATATGTAAGCATATTCCCTTCTCCTTCCTGAACATAAATGAACTGACTTAATCCTACTCTTTTTCATTTAATAGAATTATTATTCCTTTTGCATCTCCCCTGCTGCTTCATATCACTGCTGAGTATTTATTAAGAACTAGTAAAATTCATGGATTTTGCTGGCTTGCCAGGTACAGAAAAATATAGAAAGTAGGCAAAGGGCAATCTTTTGCGCTTACTCAACAGGGAATGCTATGGCTATAACAAGCTGTTAGATTATTTAAAGAAAAGTAGTAAAATTGTGGAAATGAAGCAACAATTTTCGTATCTCATGATCCAATCTTGCAAAGGGCTGATGCTGCAGTTTACAAAAAACCCTGAGATGATAAGCAGGAAGACTGTGGCAGTTTCAATGGCACAATACAACATTATGGGAAACACTCAGGACCAGGAAACACAATTCTTCAATATATTTCAGTCTGGGGATAAGTCTAATAATTTTTCTCTGGAATACAGACTTTGCATTGCAAATTGAAGACCCTAGTCAAAATTCTCTCCTTAGTCTTCCCCATTCTCAACACCAATTTCCTTTAATTTCCCCTCCCCCCCTTTTTTTTTCAGCATTCTTCTTTTTTCCCCTATTTTTTTATGATTTCTCCAAAATGTTTCACTTTCTCCAGAGATCTACTTTTTAAAACTATTCTCCACAAGAGAAGATAAAGACCCCACTTCTCAAAGAAATCTATACATTTAATTATCATCTAAAAGATGTGGGCTCATGTTAGCATGTTTGATATTTGCAAATTCCAAAAAGGAATTATGTTCATTGTGCATGGAAAATTCTGAGTTCATATTACTAGTAAACATTTCTTGCAAACCAATAAATTATTTTGATAATTTTAATTTTATGACCACATCTTAATTATAATAAATAAAACCATATATAAAACCTTCAGCATGTTAACAAAATAAATATTTTTTTTCAAACACTTAATTATATGTAGGAGTCATCCAAATTGCGAAAAATGTCCAGGGAGATCTTCAGAAATAATTAAGAATGTTTTATTCAGGTGTTGGTAACATAAGTGAGCCAAAGGTGGAAATCACTTGTTCACTCCCCTTGGTACTAAGATTAATCTCTTAGGCCTAGTCTCTGGCTCCATAAAAAGGCTATCTTTGTTTCTCCAAAAATATTAAACTGCCGCATCAGAAAAGATGACACTCACATAGATCACTTGAAAGATTTCTCATTGCTTCCAAAAATGCCAAGCTTCACTCTGTGCACTGGGAGTGTCTTGTAAAGAGAAAGGCACCAGATTCCTTCTTCTACCTGATTCCAGCAGAACCAAAGTTGCAAAAATGAACACAGAATACTTCATATTTGAGGAAAGATATTATTGTATCCTTAAGAAATTGTATCCTGCTGGCTCAGGAAAAAGTCTCCAAAATTGCAGAAATGACAAACGCAGAGTGAAACTCTCTAATAATAGGATTTATGGCTCTATGTTTTATTTTACATGGGTGCCTCATACTTATACACCAGTAAACTGGCATTTTGTGCCTCAAAGTGTCCCTTTGCATCCATAATACAGGATTATTTAAAGATTCCTGAGTATATTCTTGGCCTTATGTTTGTGTTTCTGTGTATGTACACTATATAAATAAAAATGTACATATACACTATACATATCCATACTACATATGTATGCTTTATGCATACATACACACACACACACACATATATAAATATCTCCATCCATCCATAGAAAGATATTGAAGTTCTTCCCACACCAAGTTTTGTGGAATGCACTGGGTATTCTTTATTTTTCTTATAAAGCCATTAGGATGTAGAAAGTCATGCGGAAGTCCAGCTGTCATATAGAACTTCCTGTTTAAAATGATGATCAGTCCCAAAAAGTAGGGAGAGTGTATGCATGCAAAAAGCATGTCTGAAAAATTAAAACTGATTCAGTGTCCTCATTACTGCCATCAGTGATATATAGAAGGCAGTAGGGTTTGTGGTCTGGCACCACTAAAGACTAATTCAAGATAATTAACAACATTGGACCATGGTGTAAAATATCTTGATTGGCCACTCAGAGAAATTATGAGAACCACCATGCTGATGGCCTGGGAAGACCTTGTATATTTGCAGGACTCACAGAACATGGAAGGATGTCCAGAAATAGGGAACAATGACCCACATTACAGATTGGTTTAGTTTAAGGCAACTGGTAGTACAAAAGTTTACATGCATCTTCAGTTGAAGCAGAATACATACTTTCAGCTCTGGATGGAAACTTTCAGGAACAACCTGAGTAGGATGAATGTGTAGATCTGAGAAACCAGTTTTGTAAAGATCCTAAAAAAAAAAAAAAAAATTGTGGAGGAAAATAAGGTGAGGGAGTGGTGATGTGTCCCTTATTTGCTCATCACCTGCTCAGGATATATAAAAATCTATAATGGGACATACGGATCCCAGTCTATGACCTTCTGGAAGGGCAGAGCCTGAGCACCTGTGAACTTCTCAATTAGACTAGATCTGTCTCATTAACTCAACCCACCCACGCTATGGAGGATTTGAGCTGGAGCAAAGCTGAAATACTCTTTCACAAGGTAAAGAAAAAGGGTGCAGGTCATGGTTGTTGCTGTGCTTATGTCCACCTTACTCTTCACCCTACTGAATAGTCACTGCCATAGGTGAGCTTAAGGAAAGCAAATAAATTGTCCTTAAGTAGATTCTACTTAAACAAATAATCACATTTAGAAATATCACTGGAAGGAGGAAAAGGGCTGTGAAAAATGTTTATGGCCAATTAAAAAGTGAAACTTCACACAGAAAAGCAAGGATTATGAATTTGATATAATCATGGGACCCAAGAAAGAGACCTAGAGGTGAGGCAACAGGAAGTCATGACAGTGACATTTTGGCTCATCTGGGAGAGTAGGTGTCCAAGAGGCTAATAAGTTCTCTCCAAGAGAGGAGAGAGAAAGTCTTGTCACTGGCAGTGCTAGAGGTTAGGGGAGCAGAGATGATTTCAGAGGCAGCCTTGAAATTTCAGTTCTGGAGGTACTGAGTTTGATATGGGATGGCAGCCAATCCAAGGTGAAACATCCAAGAGAAGGAGCATGAGCCTGAGAGCAGGCATGTACAGCAGGAGGAGAAGTTAATTTGAGAATTGTTAATACGACCATGTGGATGAATCTACTCAGTGATAAGAAGACTAGAGGAAGATGACAGCCACAGGCGAAGAACTTGCGCTATTATTTGTAATTGGATATATCTTTACTCCTCATTTATCAACACCTCATTTACCCGGTGTGCAGGTTCATAGGCAGTTAACAAAATGAGGAGCATCCTGGAAATTACAAAACAGAGTAGTGAATGTATGGTTTTACAGGGGAGACAGAGGCAGATAGTTTAAATGACCTTCACTATCCCAAACAGTAGAAAAACTAGGCACTTCTCACTGTACAAGTTTAGAAGCTGACTGTAAACTTTCAGGTAGACAGAAATATAACATCTGTTCAGAGTATGTATGTAGGAGCACACTTGGCCCTGCCAAAACCTTAATGCTGAAGGTTTACTCCTTTCCTGATTTTCTCAGGATTGATTCACTAAAGCACTGTCATTTTATTATACTTCCTATTTCAACCAGGTATTTAATAGTAAACAATTCACTGCATGATCCCTGCTGAATATCAAAGACTCATTTGTAATGAAATAAACTAAAACTACCAAAAGGTAAAAAAGCAAATGTGTAAAGCAAACTTTTGCCCTTGAAATCAACTAGTTTTGAAACATCTCTTACACCAAAGCAAAGCAGGAAAACAAACAAGGATCTTGGAGAGACAGAGAGGATGGAGTCAGACCAAAAACAGATCACAAACCTGGGGAATCAAGTAATATGCAAATAGTGGTAATCAACAAGGATAACAGGAAAAGCATGATCAAAGCTAAACTCTTCTGATATGAATGACTCCTATGATATGCTGGAAGTGCATTAGCACCCTGTAACCACAATAAAAGAGCCAAACAAAGTAATTCAAATCAAAGAGTAGCACGCAGAAAGAAAGAATACATAATAAAGTAACACGTGGTAAGCAGGTTCCACCTCTTGCTACCATTAAGAAAGTGAAAAATGGTCTCACTGAGGTGCATGGTATTAAAGCAAAAATTAAGGAGGAAAAAAACCCCAAACCCAATAACAACAGAAAAAACTCCAAACCAGCAGCCAAGATTCTGCATAAAAGAGCTGAAAACGTTTGAAGAGCTGAAAACATGATGAAACATAGCAAGCCTCTCAGGAGCCATGGAACTAATTAAGCTATGTTTCCTAGGGATCCTCTATATACCTTATCTTCTCAGGTAATAAACCCATCTCCCCTGATTCTTGTGAATCCCACATCCAACATCTGTTATGTATACTTTTCAGTATACACTGCTATGTCCATGGTCTTATGGGAACTCTTGTTGTCCATCTGTGTCACAGTCCCACAGTACCGCAACAATCTCCTGACAACAGCCTTATCCATTTTCCCACCCACTTTCCATGTCCCTTATGCCCTTCAGTGACACCCACTAGCATGTCTCATGTTCCTGGTATCCCCACATTGGGTTGTCCTCGCTCCCATGTGCCCTATGCTTCATCAAGTCACAGAACTGCAGAAACTGGGAGGACTTCTAGATGTCTCCAGTCTGCCCACCCTTGCCCAAGCAGATTCAAATAGAAGAGGTTACTTGAGGCCATGACCAGTTGGGGTTTGAATGTCTCCAGGAACTCCGCAGTCTCCCTGGGCAACTTTTGTCAGTGTCTGACAACTCATATGGTAAAACAGTTTTTCTTATTTTTGAGTGGAATTAACCATGCAATAGTTTTGTTCTGTGACCCCCCAGTATATCCCATAGTGTGACCAGCTCTGAGCCATACCACATTCACCTGCTCAGAGTACCCTTAATCTCAAATCCACGTCTTGCACCTGCGTGTAGAGGCTGACATCTCCCATGTCTTCTACCTATGTGCTTTGCTTGCTGGCCAGGCAGAGGCTGTGTCCCTGGACAGGATGTGATTGGCCATGCACATGAAGAGCTGGAAGCCTTTTAGTTGT
The DNA here is from genome assembly GCA_038380795.1 of Pyrocephalus nanus. Classification (NCBI taxonomy): domain Eukaryota; kingdom Metazoa; phylum Chordata; class Aves; order Passeriformes; family Tyrannidae; genus Pyrocephalus; species Pyrocephalus nanus. Next base: position 4,660,646 of record CM076262.1, on the reverse strand, counting down.
TAGGCAAACCAAGTATAACCATCAGGGCTGACCTCTCTCTGTTTGCCCTGGTGATTGCCTTATTAAGGCCCTTTCCTCTATGCGATCATCAATAGAGATCCCTCTGACAAGTAATTGCACCTTCACTTGGCTCAAAACAGGCAGCAGCTTCAAAAACTTTTGACAAGTGCTAACAAAGAAAGCCCAAACTTTAATGAGGGTGTTTATTTCTTCCCATTGACAGTGGTTTTAAGTTAGACTCAGAAGCTACTTTTATGTTTCCAAAGGTGAGAGGAATTAGGCCTACAAATAGCATAAGCACCTAGACATAGACTACATTGAGAATACAGAGATAAGATTGGAGGCAGTCTTGTGACCCAAAGAGAAATTTCAGATGTTCATGATTGATATTAATACTATCTCTCTTCAGTCAGGGAAACTATGTGAGATTCAATAATAAGATCATTTCTGAAGAAAAGACAGCATACTTCAAAAATCTTAAACCGTGCAATGTATTCCATACAAATCACAGCTACTATGATCAATAGGCATTGGTCTTTTTAACAAAGCTTTCAGGGAGCAATATGATACTGAGCAAGAGGAAAAAAATGAATGATGCCAAATTCACTTGATGAATCAGTGAATGGTACTGAACACACCTCAAGCTCAGAGATCATTTTTCTTTCTTAAAAGAAATCTGCAGAACAAGATTCATATAAAAATAGGTTGTAATAAAAAACCAGTTGCCTGGGGAAAAGAGTAAAACTGTTCTAAAATAGCATCTGAATCTATGAATAGAATTAACTAATTTAATAACACTGAAAAATAGTGCAGAGACCAGCTTCCAGCTGAGACAAGTTTAGTAAAGCACCTCCTGGCTTAGTATTTTGGCTCACCTGGTGGAAATGCATTGAGGGTCTCAGCTGGAGCCTCAGCTGTGCTAATGTGCAGGACATACATTGGAAGTCCAGACACCAGATGGGGGATTTTGCTTACTGCTTAAATTGGCTCTCATGGCTGTCCACCAGTTGGCAAGCGCAGGAGCATTTTAGGTTTATATTATGCTAAAAAGCACAATAGCAAAGGGGGGAAATGAAGAACATGACTAAAAAGGTAACCCTATTCTCAAGCATAGATGTGATTGCTTTCTGTGTGATTATAGGACTCTTGTATTTGCCATTGAAGTCTGGCATGTAATGATTCTCATTTTAAAGACAATGTAAATAAAAAAATACCAGTGTGAATGTTACATGTACATACATATATACCTGGACTTTTAACTAAAATACTGAAATCCAGGAAACACTATTGTTATTTATGTGTTTTGGAATCCCAACTGTAGGAAAGCTACATACTGAAATATGTAGCAAAGTAGGCCCTTTGTTGCTTTACCATATTGAAGAGATTTTCAAAGCTACCTTTCATTGGTTTAGGAGCCAGACATTTAACTGTCTTTGAGAAGCTTCAGTTTATTTTTATCTGAAATTTTCTGCATGGCTGAACTCATATTTTGCAAGGCTAATTCTGTATGGCCAGATGAAAACCATTGCACAGCCTAAGATTATCTCCAGTCCAGGTTTCATTATTTCAAATACAGTCCTATGCTCACCTATCAAAACAGCTACCAGACTTGAGCTAGGGACCTGAACAACTCAGAGTGCAAATAGAGTCAGTCCATTTTATTACATATCCAAATGTCAATTTGGTTGGCCGGTAAACTGATAATTTGGGCTACTAAGGCTACTAAGTCCAACCTCAGTGGTAGTACAGTATTTTCTATTGCATTTGTCACAATGTGGCAGAAAGTCCTCCAGCTTTACAATCTTTGGAGGGAAGACTGAATTTCACTACCATGCGGGCTTCTGAATCTCCCTTGGAGGACCTCATGGACACTTTTGGTCATGTCTCACATAGAAACTAAAACAAATCTGGTCATTCCAATCACCTTATGCACTCCTATAGCCAAATGATGCATATTAAGTTGTTGTCAAAGTAGAAAACATAGTAATATATTAGAAGAATATGCTATAATGGGAAGATATAAAAAATTACAGCTATTTTCACACCTTCCCATTTTATTGTATCATTCCATATCACTATACTTTGCTACCTTTACTCTCTTTTGTTTACTCCTACCTACTTACTACTTTACTGTCACTTTACTGTATATCTATCTTTTTCAATTCAAGCACCCCAGAAATTCATGATACATGTCAGGAGAATTTGGATCAGGATCCAATATAGCTGATGTTTTAATCCCTTCGTGACCATTGAATTAAGAATGATGAACATCAGTGCCTGAGGCTACGGTGGCATATGTGTTGCAGGTGATTCCAAATCGGAACATCGTGTTCAAGATTTATAGAGCTATCTAGGGACATCTATCTCATTTCCAGCTTTCAGCTTTTGGCTAAACAGAGATCTCCTGTATTCTTTGAACCAAGTTATCTTTCTAGAGAAAGAAAGGAATTTTTAATTTTTAAATTTAAGACCTTTAATGCTCCTCTGAAATGGATTAAACCCTTAGCCTGTGGTAAAGAATACGTAGAGTGGGTAAATTTGAGACAGAAACTAGCCCTTTTCTTTAAATTATAGAAGAAAGGTATTCAAGACCAGTGTTTCAGCACAAGAACTCAAAAGAAAACTCTTTAAGAGAAATTAGTCACTTTTGCTGATAACTAGTTTTGATTTGTGAGCCAAAAGCATAAAATATGTCTAAGAGGTGAATAATCCTCAAGTGGAATAATTAAATTCCTATCAATTGTGACATAAGGACAGACCAGTCCTCTAAAGCTTTGGAGGTACCTTTACAAAGTAAAGATCATGTACATTTACAGTGCTTAGTTATTTGCAAAACGTCTCTATGTTTTCTGTCTCCATAAAAATTGCTATTCTAAACTGATTTGCTTTTAGGATGGTTATTTTTCAAGCATCAAAAGTAAATATTTTCAGATTTCATCATTCTTCTGTGGTATTGAGCACTTGGATTATTTTTCCCCATATCTTATACAGTTTTATATCCTGGGTTGGATTACCATCAAGGTCATATCTGGTGTCTTTGTGCCCGGGGTGATGTTCAAGTTTGTCTTTCTACTCAGTAAGCCACTGTGCAAAGGATGCCACTACCAAAGGATGCATTCTGACTGAACAGCCATGAGATCTGTGTCCTGCACAGCAGTCACTGCAAGCAGCTCACAGTTCTGTGTCCTGAGAATTTCATGGTGATGATCAAGGACATGCTTTGAAAATGGAGCTGCTGGTGAGGACATGTAGATGGGTCAAGCATGGATCTGGAGCTAAAACTGGTCCTCTGGGCCCTTGCTCTGATTTAGACAAACTGCACCCTGCAACCTCACCTCCAGTCTGGATCTACGTGGCAATACAGATTTAGGTTTGAGGTACATCCCACAATTCACAATTCACACAAGCTCTTTGTGAGTGTGGTGTATCTTTCTTTCTTACCATACATTCAAGATTTTCTCCAGAGAAAGCCAGGACTTGAGGGGAGACCATACTTGTCCATCCAGGTTTCTCCTCAGATGCCTGTGGAGATCTAGCCCAGCTGTGCCTTGAGGGACCAGGACACCAGCATAGACTGCACAGTCAAAGCATAGGACCTGATTCACCCTTGGGAGAGGCTTCCCTCTCTCCATGGAGAATACAGGGACCTCGGGTTAAGCAGGCTTCTGTCCTAAAACCTTACAGCTAGGTGATATGAATTCAGGCAATCTTTAACTGAAGCAAGCTGACACAGCATCCATTTGTGGGGCTGATACAGAATACAATTAGGTTTAAGTCAGCTTGTCACAGTAACAAAGCCTTTTTAAAAGAAATCAGAAATTCAATAAGAAACATATTGAGAATTTCTTAAAATACTGATGTCTTGCAACCTTTTTACAGTTCAGGTACTTGGATCTTAGTACTCTGGTACTTAGCAAACCTACAGTGAACATCGCCTTCCTGTTTAATAGTCACTGAACTGTTAAGATTTACTGATTTGTTTGTTTATTTGTATAGATTCGGAGGTCTCCCTTTGCTAATGCACAATTTTTACCTTATTTTAGTGCAGATATTTTTATTTTCAGCTACAAGATAAAAGTCAGTCATATCGTAAAAAATCCTCTGTATGATACATATGTTTCCAAGAGGATCCAGAAATGAATTTTAATGTCTAGAGTATTTGCATTTCTTCTTCCACTAAAGAGGGGAAGGAGCATAATCTCAGCATTATCTTGATTTATACTTTATGGGAATGTATGTAAAAGAACATAAATACTATTACTGCAATTTTGTATCATATTTCATGTGGGGTTTTTTTCTTTTTTTTATTAGTGCTTCCCAGTTTCATCTGCTTACTGCCTTCTTCATGGAAGAAATAATCACGTTGATATAAAATGTTGCATCAAATACATCTGTGAACATGCACTCCTGTTCACTGGATTTTAGAAAATAAAGAAGCCTGTTTCCAAGCTCCTGCTTTACTACAGAGAGAGGGGATAAACAGCTTTGGTTAATATCTTTGAAAGTGCTGATAGACATAAAATATTGAGCTGCATTCCTGCTTCACTCATACATTAAAAAGAGGTTGGAGGGTACTTAGGAACAGAAGGAAATGAAATTAGAAGAATAGGATTGCTCAGCAGAGTAACTAGGAAAGTCCTGGGCTCTGTGGTTGGTAATAATACTAGAATTAATGTAACTAGCCATATTGCTGTAGCCTGCAACTGTGGAAGGCATTCTGGAAAAAAGGGAAAGGTTGTGTATGGTTTTTACATGTAATAGAAGTTTATTTCCTAAGATTGCTGTTGGAGCAGAAACCATATTTCACATTAATATCACTTAATATGTTATTCATTGCCCTGGGCTCCAGAAACGAGCAGTGAATTAGGTCATGGTGAATAAATACCCATCAGTGTCCATCAAATGACATTCCTCATCTCCGTTCCCTCTTTTTTTTTGTTTCATGTGGTATCAAAATCTCATTCTGTTGTTTATCAGGCAGTACATGACAGAGCACCCCTTTCTGGAGGCAGCTATAAATATATAGTTCCCATTACAGCTAGCATCAACCTCAATACAAAGGGTAAGGCTGATGTAAATCCCCCTCATTTTGATGAGGTATGTGCTGCATTTGGTCAAATGAGTGCAGTTTAAATGACCCTCAACTAATTACCTCTCAATGTAATGGTATGAGGCCAAACTAAGGGCCAGCTCAAGCTGCTGGAGCTGTGGGGTCTCCATGCTGTACCCAGGTCCATCACTTCTCCCTCCTCTTGCCTCCAGGTTGAAAAGAACTTATTGACTTATTGTAGCAAATGCTGGCTTATGAATAATAACTTCTGAAGCTGCTCATCAGCAAATGATATTTGCCCAACCTTTTTTTTTTTTTTTTGAAAATGATCCCATTTTCTTTTATCTCATGTCCTGTGCCTCAGACAATTGTTGATATATTGCTATTTTGATATACATTGACATACAGCTCCTGAAGGACTACATAAGTGATGCAGGCTGCTGCAACAGTTAATTTATAGCCTGCAGACACAACCTTAGCTCTTGGTGATGCCCAAGACTGTGTGCAGATGACACTCTCCACTGTGCAAGAGGCAGTTCCTCACACCTTGGCATTACTGGATAATGGATGCTTAGCAATCTACCTCATAAAAAGATGATCAGAGCATTAAAATTAATGGGACAGGAAAGATTAGTGGCCCCCATTTAGCAATGCACAAGTGTTATATGACTTTATTTGCCACTAATGCCCATCTCAGGCTCAGCACTGGCCCTGCGGCTGCTTTGTTGTGTTCACTGAGAGCCCAGCACTGCCCATGAGTTAAAACTCACCAGGCACTGCCAAAGAAAGAGTGTACAGAGGTCCTCTACAGAAAGTTTTTTTTGAGAACAGAGATTTATGCTTGCAACCTGAATTAAAAAAGAAAAATTGGCTTCTTTTCTGTGTGATAATTCCAGTCAGCTGATGAGAGGATACTTCTCTTTTGCCACCTGACCAGAATGACAACTAGTTTTGGCTGTACAGTTTCTTAGGGGAAGATTCACTTTAAGTACCTTGTTAGGGAACTGTTACTATTTTAGGGGAATGCCCTGAAGGGCCTCCACCTTGTCCCTTCTATTTATGCATTTATATTGCTTTAGTTAAGACTGTGACAGCAAAGCTGTCATAGATACTGTATTTTCAAGAAGCCATGGGATCTTTTTTAACACTGTAATGTGGGCATAAAAATGTGCTTTGGACTGCAACGAGTATTACAAGATACGAGCCAAGAAGCAGACTCATTTGACCAAAGTAAGCCTTACCATCTCAAATAGTTGAGTTTTTTTACATTCTACATGTGCAAAGCATGAACACATTTTAGTGACTAGGATAAAATTTTTCTGAACTTCCTTTGAGCAAGAGTTCCTAGCAGTGCAGGGGAATACAGAGGAGCGTGCATGCAGTTACTGAAGAAAGGTGTCTGCCTTTCTTTGGTGCCAGAAAAATAGAGACAAAAGTGAGTATCATCCTGACAATACAGCCTCACTGAACACTAGACTAAAAAGCTGAGCCACAATTAACCCAATCCAAGGCTGACAGGAAGAATATTAATGGTGGTGACATGGGCAAGTGGGACCCTAGTCTTCCCTATACTTCGGTTTTCTGAGATATCATAGAATTAGTCTGTGCTCATGGCATCTGACTTGGCTTTACTTCATTCATTTGGTGCTGCTTCTAGCTGCGCTTCATGTTGTGTGCTTAGAAGAATTTTCCTGCCTCAAACATGGAACAAATGTCTGTATAATTCAGGCAGGAATTCCCCTTTTGCTGTGGCAAGGATTTTAATAAAGAAAGCCAAAACTGTCTTTTGACTCAGCCACAAGGGCCCAGATTTTTAAAGAATACATGGAGAAACGGACAAGAGGGAAACGGTCAGGGAAGCTGAGGTGAATCAAGAAAAGGTGGGAAGACGACATGAGTAAGCTACTGCATGTTAAACCACCATGTGGCTGTTTTCACTTGGAAAAAAAATGTTTGTAACTGGCTGTGGATAGCTCCTAGAAGATGCTCAGTGTAAGAATGCAACTTTACAAATTTCATTCATGCACCTCACCTCCTCTAGGTACCCTTGTGCAGGTGAGTCCCAGTGAACACAGCCAGTGACTCTTGTCAGTTAAGCTGGGTCTCTGCAGAAAACTTCTGTCAAACTGACACTACGTTTTATTTAAACTATACTCAGATAAGGACTCAAACTTTCTACCTAGGCAAAGTTTCCACTGAATTTTAAGGAAGGACTGATTAAAATTTCAGATTCTGGTGTCCAGAAAGAAAGGGGGCTTTTAGGTGAGTGGGGAGGAGGAGTCCTAGAGTCTCTGGGTCAGTGGATATAAGAATGATTGGAAGTAAACAGTGAGACAACAGACTTAAATACTGAGGTTAATAATGCTACCTGGTAAATAAAGTAAATAGAAATAGTAAAAGCTGGAATGTTGTACTGATAAAAAGCAAGATAAATGTTCAGTGAAAATGAAAAAAAATTATATTCCTATTCAGTAAACAAACTAGGTTTATTTAGAATTTGTAGATACTGGACAAGGCTGTTTTGGATGATGAAGTTTAAGATTTGACTAAAGCAGGCTAAAATAGTTGCATGTTTTTAAACAATTCTCTCTTTCCTGAGTATGGGCAGACACCATATTAGCCAGCAATTGCAGCTCCAAGGGGATGAGCAGGAGAGAGCCATGAAACCTGTCACACTTGAAAATAGAGTCATGCTTCAAGTCCATCTTCTGTCTGAACAGCGGTGAACTACACTAACACCACCCTGAAAGGCTGGAGTGGTCCAAGGTGAAAACAGGACAGGGAATAAATAGTAGGGTTAGCCATGAAGCAGAGTGGTAAATGAAGGGCTAGTTGGTTTAGGGCTCATGTTTATTCAATTCTAATTACACTAGGTTGAACCATTTAATGTGGCACACTGCATCGCCACAGGGAGCCTATCTTTTGTGGTGAAAGGGATGCTGGAGATAGCTGAATTTATATTTAAAATAATTTTTACTAGTGTGTGGCATCTCAGCAGTCTTTTCTACACAACATCTGAGGATCTGAACAATTTTATATTGTCCTTGGAATTCTCAAGGGTGCACAGAAAATGCAAGGGGATGGGTATTAAAGCTGGGGTAGCTCTAGCTTACAAATTTATTACAGATAAATTGGTATTACTGACCTTTGTTTAAAGCCACTGGACACTAGATCTGGCAGATTGGTTTGACTGTGTTCTTTTGTCTTTTTCATGGATAATTTTTATCTTCTCTTGCTTCAAAAGCTAATTCACTTCCTTTGAAGGACAGTAAGCTTGACAGGGTTCAAGCTAAGCTTCTTGAACTTAAATCCACCATGGATATTCCCTGACTGAATCAGCAATAATATGAATTGTGGGCATCTAATATTTCACACAATTATACTCCACAGCAGCTGAAGACTATGTGAATTCTAGGGCTAAATTTAATCAAGTGCTCCTCCAATGTGAAAGAGAATGGATCTCCAGAATTAATGGAAAGAGACAAATAGAATCAGTTCCTGGGCTCTTGGTTCTGTCCACTCTGAACCAGAGAATGTCCCAGAGAAAAGACCTTCAGTAACAACTGAAGCCTGAAGTCTGACAATGTGAGAACTTAAAACTGCAAGGTATGAAACCCATGAAGAATGGTACACTTAATCTGGACTGTAGAATCAACAAGAATTTAATAAGTTAATCAGATCATCACCGTTTGAGTGCACATAAATTTGAATTGTTTCCCCATTATGAAGTGCTTGTCTGTAAATTATTGCAGAGAAAGCAATTTTCAAATTAATGTTTGAGCTATTAGAAAATACAAAGGGCATTTCCATTAATTAGAAGCAGCTTTTCTTCCTCTCTCTTTATCATTACCTTTGTTACTAAGAATCAGTTTAGTGCTCAGATTTATTGATGTGTATGATTCAGTGGCATTATTTGTTTAGAATTTGTCCTATACCTGGTGGAATAAACTCATTAAGTGCAAATGAATAGTTATGTAGTCATCAACTAAAATGAGTCACTGCAGTTCTCATTACAGTGCCTTTGAACACAGCTGGAAAGAAAGTCTCTGTGAAGGTTACAGCTTCCCTCTCTGAGGTAACCACCATTAATTTTCATCCCTTCTTTGGAATGGCTTCAGAGACTCATTCTTCGGCAGAAGACTGTGGAACCTTCTTCTATCTAAGAATGTATCAAACCAGCCAGCAAAGTATTTCACATTTCTGCTGCCGCAATGCATTTGTTTTCACAGTATATAGAAGCTTGCATTCAGAAAGGAGAACATTGCTTGGAAAAACAACTGCTTTAAAACCAGTATTTTTGGAGATAAATATGATATAGATGTACAGCGGACAAACTTGCTGCCACTGAAGACTGAAAGAAGAGGAGGGCTTGTGGACTGCAGGACTCACTAGGTTCTCTATTTCAGTAAAACTGCCCACAAGGACAGGAATTCTTCATTTCATGTTAAAACTCCTACAAGGGAACATACTGTAAGCAATTAAGGCTAACTGGGGCATTGACTTCATTTTTTGAGAAATAAGAGTCTCCACAAGCTTTGCCTACTTGTTTGGATGCTTCATAATATAGGTAGATTGAACTCCATGCTCATACCATGCTAGCACATGTTTTGATGTCCAGTGTAATAGGGACTTGTAAGTTGCTAGCAAAGTTGCTAGGGTAATACACCTCAAATGAGCAAAGGATTCCTACTCACTTTTTAATAGCAACTGGAATAACTTAGTGCACCAGAGGCAAAATCCGTAAACTGATACAATCTTTTTCAAAGTCAAATGCATCACACTGTATTTAGCATAAGCCTTTTGAAAATCCTATTGCTTGAGAGCCTGAGAATGCTGTATGCTAGAAAAACCATATGGAAAAAAAACGCACTAAAACTGATAATATCTAATCGTCTTGCTCACAGCTACAAACAGCTCAGTTACCTGAGTTTTTCATCTAAACAGTCTTAATACATTTTGTAAGCACGCTATGTTTCTTCTCCCTGCTTGCTCAAAGGCTGAGTTCATTTGTCATGAGGCCAGAGACATCTCTGAAGGGAATATCAGCTGCTTACAGCATTTGTAATACTGCCCTTAGGCCCATGCATTCCAAAATATGTTGGAGTCCGTCCACTTAGTTTTACAATGCTTGTGGAGCACAGGTATGGTTGCAACAGTGTTTACACAAGATCAGAGCCAATGCCCCCTGAAATCAGCAGGATTTTTCTTTTCAAGTTCTGGGGATTTCAGACAGAGCATGCCTACAGTCGCTGTTATTTCACTTTAGACAACTTAACAGGAATTAGTTCTAGTTCCTTTTCTTCTTTTTAATTTTTTTTTTCCCTAGCACAGGAACGTAATTAAAGACCTGGGAAGACACTGGAAATGCAACCAATGAGACATTTGATATAGCTCATGTAAAGTTTGCTTCAATTAGGAATGCAGAATTGTATTACACATCACATTAAATGGCACATTAGCAGATTTAAATGCTTCCATTGAATTAAAACCGGTTATTTTGCTTGTTAGATTATTTTTTGTTAGAAAAATTGTGTAGTTTTCTGGTTTTCAACAGCACACATGGAAGAAGTAATTCAACTCTTCCCTATGTATGGGTTCTAGACATGGACCAATATAGGTTTTCTACCTGGACCACTGCCTGCAACATGGCACACGAAAGCAAAAGAGACATAAAGTGTTCTATTAAGTTGCATATTTAATTCACAGAAGAAAAAACCACTTAAAGATCTACAATTCTAATTAATTTTAGATGTATTGTACAAATTGCTCCAAATATCACTTCTGTGTTGAGCATCCATATTCTAAGAACTCACCATTCCCTGGAAGTAAGAAAATTAAAAGAAGAGCAGCCAAAAAGGTATATACCGGAGAAAGATGGCAATGCAAAATGGGTAACCTCAACTTGGTTGAAAAATGCTGAGTTATTCCCCAAAACATTTTCTCGGGGAAAGACATTTCTGTAGAAAGGTAGATCTCCAGTGCAGGAGAGCAAAGCAGGAGTCAAGAAAAAAATTGTAGAAGCTACTGGTGGAGCAGGAAAGGCTTGTTGCTGTGTCTCCAGCTAGAGCAGATTATCTCACCATAAAGATTTGAAGTGTAATAAAGCTGCACCTCCGGCAAACTGACCTTGCAGAGTCTTTTTGGCCTCCATCAGTGTCACTGGGAGAGTACAGCGAAACAAAGCACAAGATGCCACTGAGTTACAGAGTCTGTTCTCTGCCCCATATGGTACCTGGGACACACAGCTTCTAACCTTCCACCCCAAATTCCCTATTGAATGTAAATCCAAGTTGAACTTTTCATGGGGTACCCTCATGGGGAGCCAGAGACAGGGCTGTCCTACCAGTATGTGTGAAATACTCATGATTCCTCTTGGCATTTCCATTTACTTTTGCCTTCACAGTAATCTAAGATTCTTCACATGGCCATGAAATGCTGTAATATTTGCTTTTTGAACTATTCAGTCAGTCAGCTTTGAATGACCTCACTGTGTGAAGCATCTCAGTAATATTATCTCATTTTCTAACAACCTTTATGCTCATTTGCCTTGTAGCCAAGCCACACAGAAATAACAAAGAACAAACTCTTCTTTTCAGAAGGATCATGAGAGAGTTTTCATTTCCTGATTGGAAGACTTCTGATCCTAAGCAGAGGAAAAGCCCCAGTAAAACCATACCTTTGCTCATATATTGCATTCATCTCAGTGTGCAAAATTAGATCATTATAAGCTGTAGTGGCCTAATCAAGCAGCCTTTGAAACACAAGGATCTCTGACTCAAATAGGGTTAGTGGGGTGTAGGTTGTTTTGTTTGTTTGTTTGGGTTTTTGTTTGTTTGTTTTTTTGTGGGGTTTTTTTTGTTTTTTTTTTTTTTTTGTTTTTTTTTTTTTTACTGCTACTCCCATAATCTTTGAAGTCATTCATGTTTCCACAGACTGCTTGCTGATGATTATGAGTAATGAAGCTTTGGATCCAGTTATACATGTGCTTCCATCTGGTGTTGCAGCAACTGATTCTATCGTTGTTGCTTTTTTGTTAATGCCTGATTTCTTGAACTCATTTAAGATACCTGTTACCCGGCACTCTTCTTCATCAACAGTGTCAGTGGAACAGCTGCTTTTATATTCAAATGTCCTGAGCACAGAAATTGCTAATTGAATTATATCTGTCCCGGGTGTTGATCTGAAGAGGAGAAAACACATTCATTCTCAACAGTTTGTAATGAACTGATTCTCCAGTTGTTGAGGCACATCATCTGACAGAAGTTCCAGGTTTGGGAGAATGTTTTTACATCCACTGGCAAGTCATTACTGAGAAACTTACTTATCTGTGGATATCTGTGAAAGGTTCCCTTGCTCAGACAGATCTTTCTTCACTTGCATATTATTTCTTCCAACAATATGACATCCACCAGGAAACTGTTCAACGGTTTCTTTCTCCTTTTTAATGGATTTTGCTAACTGCAGTTGAGGACTATTCAGGAAGATGCTTCCTTCTCTTCTACTGTCTAAAGGTTATTTTTAGGTTACTTTGGGCATTTTTGTGTGATCTGTAGTGATGCTTCACATTACCCTATTATCCAGAGCAGCATTGCATGACATTTGAAACACAGAAACTTGTCTTTACCCATCATCAGTAAAACTCATGACTCTGTTCTATCCGAAAGTACCATTCTTTCTCTTTTTTCCCCCCCTCAACATTCAAGCTAAATTACTGATGTCTCTGTGGTTTTAACCCCTTTTACTCAATCTCAGTGTTTGTTCCCCCTACCATCTCTTTTCTCCTATGTCCACAGCAGATGAGCTTTATTACCTTCTCCTCTCGGTGCTGCATGGCTAGAAGACAGGTCCCCTGTTATGTGCCCTCACCGCTCTGCATAGAGCTTGTTTCCAAAAGGGACAGAGCAGAGTCCAGAGTCAGACAAAGGTGGGAATCAAAGCAAGTCTAAGTCTGCAGTAGGCTCTGGTGAAGAAGGTGACCTGATGGCACTCCTATTTGGTCAAAAGGTCCCATATATGTGTTCAGCAACATTCCCCCTCCTCTGCCTTATGGTAGATGAACATGGCATGGCGAACTTGCTGCTCATCATTGCTTCTGCCTGGTGCTGAGCACTGCAGCTCATGATGAGAGGATTACCATTATATTCTAGTTTACTTTTTGGACATGTTCATTTGCAGTTCATAAGCAGACAGGAACTGTCAATACTTTAACATCTGATGGGTAAAATGGAGTGAGCTTAGCTGACTGGAATATCATAACTATGTAGCTGAAGGCATTTCTCCTCTCTACGCTATAATGACAGGAGCATTTTATATGATCTTTCCTCTCTGCTTCCTTCAAAGAAATATGTGTGTGTGACAGATTATATTAATGTGGCTAAGGCTTGCAACCAGTTTATATGTGCAGTGATATGGTAATTGCAGTTGGGTGGAAGTGGTGGTAATGGTGAAGTTTTATGGACATTCAGTAAAACATTTTGAAATAATAAAGTAAAAAAAGCTATTAATGACTCCCTCATTTAGTACTGTCATTGTAAACAAAATAATGGCTATTACATCAGTGGTTTTATGTTTGCATTTGAAAGCAGATTTTCAATAACAAAGCTGGAATTGGTCCAAGGCAGATCATAGGTACAGTTAAAAAGCTACATAGTAAAAAGCACAGATAAGACCTTTCATTACTGATGTGCAACAGAAAGTCCTAAGGAAAAATGAAAAAATAATTTGATGTTTCTTCCAACCTCCTTAATCCCCTTGTGGATATTATGCTGGTTTGACTTGATCTAACTAGGTTAGGTCACTTTGTTGTCCCTGGAATGTATTACTCCAAATGCTAATGTCAGTATATTCACTTTATTGATACAACCTGCACTGTAGTGACAAGAATAGCCCACTCTTGCATCCTGTAGGTCATTTTGCTGTTTCTTATTCTTCTAGGTAGGCATATGGTTTTCTGCTTTATTATTGTATGCTTAGACTTAACAAATAGTATGATAAAAGCAATAAAAAAGAATGCATTGAAATTTCAGTATTAAGCCAATAAACACTGAATATGTGATGACTTTTTCCTTTTGTACAGCACTGGTATTATTTCAAAGAATCAACAGGAAACACAAAACAAAACTATTTAATCTCATCTAGTGTTGGTCTTGCCTGCCTGAAGTCAATCACTTGCTGTTGCAAAGGTATGGGCCCATACATTCACCCTTGCTAATGCATAGGGTGCACCTGACTTACCCCCTGGATTAACTGTTGAGTCAGCAAAAGGTGGTCCACAAACTGTTCTAGAAATGGAGACTTGTGGATGAGAGGTAAATCTGAACCTCTGGCACAGCCCTGACTCTCCTCTGGCACATCAGGTTGTATGCAATGAGCCAGTGGGTCTGTGCAGAGTGGCCCAGCTGGGTCCTGAGTGCTCTAGCCCAGCCCTGACCTGCCTAGTTCAGTGCAGCAAGAGGGGATGGGAAAAAAGGAAAAAAAAAAAAGGCAACTGGGAACTGGGATGGGGTTTGGCCTAAAAATTTGCCAACATGATTCTCAAGGAGCTAAATTGCTTCAAGTAATGGAGTGAAAACCTTCAGATTTTGGACCAGTTAAACATGCTGAATTGAATTAAAGGAGCAACAAGCACAGAGAGGTATAGGCATCCATAAGCTTGCCGAAATATCCTATTTCTAACATCTTTTGCACTTCAAAATTAAGCTATAGAGAAAAATGAGTGCATGAAGAAAAAGCAAAAGTCAACTCTGCGTTTATATTAATTTTAACTACAAAATGGTACAGAAGTCTACTACATCTTGGAAGTTACCAAAACCAGAAGGAGTTTTTGAAAGCTTTTTCTGCTCTGAAGATATTTTAAAATACACATGGTTTGAAAGACTTCACTCAAGCTATTGACCATCTTCATAATGCTAATGTCTATTAAAAAGACCAAATAGTAGCATTTATTATGTTGGGTCAGGTTGTAAATATGTAAAGAAGGATAACAGACAATTTAGAAAATTAATGGTGATTGTGTTCATTTTGCAGTGATTACTTTCTTTGAGTTCATCATAATGTCGTACAGCATTACATGTAATTCCCTATACAGCACTATGTGTAATTTGCTGTGGAAGATACCAGTCCCTTAGTACTCAATTTCTTTACCCATTCTTAGCTGTAGACATTTAGTGAAAAATAATAATAATATAAAACCCAGCAATATCCTTCACTACCCAAGTGAACGCAAAAATTAATAATCTCAGAAAGTCTGTATTCAACCTGGCACAGTGAGCAATGCAAATATGGTACAAAGTCTATCTTTACATTTATTTGCAAATGTGTATAGATATGCTTCATATAAATTAATCCCCTATTTCATTATAAGGAAGGAATTATGTCTGTGGTCAAAAGGGTGTGGTACAGTTAATCTGATTTAGCACAGCATGGGAAAAATTAATTGAAAGTCAGAACTGCATAGTGTTTCTTATAAAGTAATTTCACACCAGCTCAGGATTAGCATGGTAACAGGTGACAATAGGTCATTACTATGTTAATTGAAAGACAGCGTGCTTTTGTAAAAAAAAAAAAGAATAAAAGAAGAAAAAAGAGATAGAAAAAGGGACAGAGACAAAATGAAATGAAAAGGAAAAGATATTAAAATGCAGTATTTTATCTAGGGCTGTAGTTGTATGGGACATGTTCTAGGGAGAAGATAACTTCTGAAAAGAACTCGTGAGCTTATGGTGATAACCTTGCATTGTTCACTGTGCATGAAGCATGGCAGATGCCTGTGTGTGTCTCCTGTACGAGTTAAGCTGGTCACCTCTCTTTCCACAAGAACAGGCTGCATCTCCAAAGCAGTGGCTGCATGTTTTCAGCTTGCTGACACTGCTCACTGGCCCAATCACATGGAGGTGAAGGTGAACACAAGGGAAGCAGAGCTCGTATATTTACCTGGCTTGCCCAAAGGCAGTGTGGGCCCAAACAAAGCCACTAGGAGCCAGAAGACTTTGCAGCAGTGTTTAACAGAAGCAAAAACTCTGGGTTTGTTCCTTGACAAGAGGATTAATAAAAGAAAAAGACTTTCAAACCACCATTGGAAAATTGCCTGTCACTTTGATAGCATGCTGAAGCATGAAGCCAGGGCAAGCTCATCCTTCCACTTGAGCTGCAATGCCATTATCCCAGCTCTGAATTGGAATGGGTGCCGCAGTGCTCGGCTGCTCTCCTATTGTGCAGCTTGACAGACACTGATGTGTAGGCATTTCCCATTACACACTGCGACGACCTGAGTAAGCAGTCCTGAGCCGCTAGCTTCAGTCCCTTGGAAGAAATCAGAAAACTACTTTTCCCCTTTTATTTGCATAATAGCAAAAGATGTTAGATCAGTTTTGGGGGAGAAGATCATTTTGCAGGTTCTCCAGTTGACAGGATACAAAGGGTACAATGTGCACTTGTGTGTAGGTGAGAAAGCCAGAAAAGAACACTGTATTAATTGCAAACACCACAAAAAGACCTTTGTTAATGGAACGTTATAATTTAACCTAGGATACTTGCTGAAACCAAAACAATATGCCTATGTAATGAAACTAGCTCTTGCTCAAAGTAAATGGAAATTCAGAGGCGCAGCTGGACCTGAAAATGGGAAACTCTGATTTTATTTCCTGGAAGAAGTATTTAACTTCTTCAGATATCCTCACTCAGCCTGATAGATGAGCTGATGAGGAATATGACCTTTCTGCTCACTCTGCTTCAGAAAAGTTTGCAATTCAGTGTGACACAATCTGTTGTAATATGCTAATTTCGATGCAGTTCTGCCAGAAATACTAAGGGTGATCCCTGAGACCTTTACAACCCACAATATAATCCTTTCAAACTTCACTCTCACCTCAAAACATCCTGATTATGGTGCCTACTTATCTAATAAAGGTCAAAAGAAAGGAAAGTGTCAAAGTTCTTTGATTACTTACTACAAAGAAAAGAGCTCAGGCAGAAGATGGTGCCCTTGCATTCAGAGCATGGTACAGTGTGATGTGGTCTGCTGAGATCAAGACCAAAATCGTAATGCTGCTCCTGGTCAGACCATATACCATCCTAAACTACTGCAGGGCTAAGGTAATAACTCGACACAAGTACCCCTGAAGACAGATGGGGTAGAAACATACTCACGAGCAGTACAAAGAAGCAATATAATAGAAATATTTTTACAACCTTGGCAGGAAAATCTCTTGGGATAGTTAGGGCAAAACACGGCCTCAGGCCTTACTATGACTAGAAGATATGATTTTCCTGATGATAAGACAGACTAGTGAAGCTGAAGAATAAACACTCAGGCTCCCCTCTACACATACAATATTACAAAAAGTGTATTAGGGCTGGTGGTTTCTTCTGGGACCATAGTCTAATTATTGTTCAGTAGAATTATTTCAGTGGTTTATCTTTGCAGCTCAGTCCATCAAAATCTCAACTCATGCATTTGTAACGAGCACTCGTGCTCTGATGCTGAATCATAAGCAATGGTGCTGCATCCTGC
Organism: Pyrocephalus nanus; assembly: GCA_038380795.1. Classification (NCBI taxonomy): domain Eukaryota; kingdom Metazoa; phylum Chordata; class Aves; order Passeriformes; family Tyrannidae; genus Pyrocephalus; species Pyrocephalus nanus. The sequence goes on along the minus strand of CM076262.1, from coordinate 4,643,085 downwards.
TCACCCCACTGCCCCAGCTCAGCACCCTGAGTCCAAGTTGCTGAGCCACCCACTGCACTGATCTTCCCCTGGGGCCTTCCAAAAAGGCACAGCCGGCACATTCTCTCCCCTTGGCTTTGCTGTGGTGATGGCTGCTTGTTGGCAAGGTGCAGGCAACACGTAATTGCTAGGGGCAAGAGTAGAGCTGAGAGACTTGCAGACTACATCGGCACCACTGCTGCTGCTTCAAAGTGTCACTGATACCCTTTCTGACAGGGTCTCCTGTTTGCTCTCCACTTAGTTAAAAAAACTTCAAACTAAAAAGAAATAAGAAAACACCCAAACTCTCAAGCAAGGTAGACAGAGTGGCAATAAAAGTGAGTTATAAATGTGCTGGCAAAACTAGTGAGACAAAATAGGAAAACTTGTCTGAAGCTGCAGCAAATGTAATCTCAAAATGCTTCCAAAAGTAATTTTTTTCCCCTATTCATTTGTTCTTGGCTGTCTCTGTTGTTTACTCTGTTGTTCTGTGATCTTTAGCAATAACAGTTCAATTTAAACTCTGAGCAGAAAGGACTTTGTCTTCTCACCTTTCTGTATGGCTCAAGGATAGCTTACACAGCTGTGTTAAGGTTTTGCCCTTTCTAGATGAGGAATATGTTGATCTGGTTTCAGCTCATTAACTCTCTAAGGAATCTCTTCCAGTTTAGCTGCCTGCAAGGCTGGAATTGCCCATACTTCAGGATGAGGGCTTTTTTCCTCTTAGAATTTCTGAACGGTTGTCCCAAAAGGCATAGACACTACAAGGCGACCCAGGAAGCTGCAGGGTGTACTTCATTGGAAACGAGCATCCTCTCTTAGGGTAATGAAAATTTGTGTGTTGCGTTTGGCGCTCTGGGATTCATAAAGGTTATCAGTCAGGCATTTACAATAAAAGTTCTTCCTGCTTTTCCTGGCATGCATGGGGAAGATGGGAGTGTTATCATTCTGACATTTCTGTCAGAACTGGTATTTGAACCACTGGATGATTCTGACAAATGCCACTGCTGTCATCTGCTGCTCAGTTTTAATTATATCTGACTGAGTCTTTCAATGGCAGCAAGCAGAAAACTTAATTAGTTGGTTTAAAGGCTGATCTTCAGAGTTTGAAGAATCCAAACAGCTTTGCAGCATTTCTGTAGAGAGACTGCCATTTTCAGTCTGACAGTGCAAGTCAGAAGAATTAATGGTGCCACTCATAGGAAGGAAAAACAGAGAAAGACTTACAAAAATATACAAACACCACCATTTTTGTACCTGACATGTCAGCGAGACAACCTCGTGTCTAAGAAACTGCTGCGCTGGCTCGCAGGTGGGTCTCAGACAAATAGTAGCAGAATGCAGGCAAAAGATTGGGTGCTCAAGGGAACACAGCAAATGAACATCTGTTACCTTAAACAGAATGTATACGTTTATTCTGCAGCGGACTGCAAGCACTGCACTATTTGGGAAGACTGAAATGTTGGCACTTTCTCACACACCAATGCACTGTTCAAACAAGCTGCTCAAAAGAAGATTGCAGTAACAATTTATACTACCTCTGTGTTTGCTTTCACACTGTTAATATGACTATATTTCTCAGCTATATCCTGGAAAAATGAGCATTAGTAAGATGCAATGTCAAATTGCTAATATGATGCAATTAGAAGTTAACATTACATTCACATACTGGTTGCAGCTTGCCAGTGGGGAAAAATGAACTGTAAATACATTGTTTTTCTTTCCAGAAATCCCAGGGCTGTGAGTTTGGGCTGCTTCATGATGCGGACTGGTAGATGGGCTTTCCTTGCTGGTGATGTCACATCCTCTGGAACTGTGATGCTGGTGTCCTTTAGGATATTGCTGAATTTCATAACTTTCAAGGAATGGGCTGGTTTCCCTACATAAAATGTGCCAAGAACTCCATGTGAGCTGCGGTCAGGAGGCGAACCACTTGATGACATACAGCCCACAGGACTGAGCAGCTTTCATTGTCTTTCCCTGCATTTGAAAGGTTTAAGTTCGTAATTTATCACTGACTACAGAATCACAGAATCACTGAGGTTGGAAGGCACCTCTGGAGATCTCCTCATCCAACATTCTGCTCAAAGCAAGTCCAGTTGGGTAGGTTGCTCAGGGATGCATGTGTTCAATCAGGTTTGAAGTATCTCCAAGGCTGGAGACTTTCCAACCTTTCTGGACAACCTGTACCACTGTTTGATGCAAGTCAAAACCAGGCTTTTTCTGTTTAATCAGATTTTTCTATATTTCAGTTTTTGGTCACTGCCTGTTATTCTGTTGCTGAGCCCCACTGAGAGGGACTGACCCCATCCTCTTTCTTCCCTCTTCAGGTATTTATACACATTTATGAATTCCCCCCAAGTCTTCTCTTCCCGGGCTGAATTGACACAGCTGCCTCAGCCTCTCTTATGACAAGAGCTTTAGTTCCTTAATCATGTTTGTGGCCCTTCACTAGACCCAGTCTGGTATGTCCATGTCTTGTGTGGGGAAACCCAGGACTGGACACAGCACTCTCCACTGATGTGGTCAGGGCACATTTCTGGCTCATGTTCAACTTAGTGTCCACCAGGAAACCCAGGTGCTTTTCAGCAAAGCTGTTATCCAGATAGGTGGCCTCTAGAGTACACTGATGCATAGGTTTATTCCTTCCTAGGCACAAGGCTTAGCATTTCCCTTTGTTGACCTTCAGGAGATACCTGTTGGCCATTTCCTCCAGCCTGTCCAGGTTCCTCTGGATGGCAGTACAACCAGCTGGTGTATCAGCAACTCCTCTCAGTTTTGTATCATTTTAAACTTGCTGAGTTTGCGCTCTGCCACACTGCCCAGGTCATGAACAAAGAGGTTAAGCAGAGGATAGGGGGAAAAAACTGACTAAGGAAATTTTATGGCTTCTATCACTGTACTCTCAGAGAGTCACAGATCTACTTGAGCTCTCCCTGCCTGGGTGCTGACTAGGCTGCTATATTGAATCCCAATCCACTGGACCTAAAGAGGTCCATGAACCCACGTAGATGTACGACTGGATGACAAAAAACGTGCAGTCAGCTTCTCTGGTCTTCCTCTGCAAGCAGAGGGGACCTGTCTCTCTTCTGCACTATCAATGGACTAATGAAAATATTCTCCCACTGTGAGGGCAGCCTCTTCTCTCCTCTTTCATGGATTATTGTGTCCTTGGCAGCTGACCCGTGAAGGTGAGTATAAATAAGTAGAATAACATACCTCCCTGTGACATTGTAGGGGAGTTTAGTTAAAGAAACTCATTTGGTCTTGGATAGTACTTTTGCTAATGGCCATAAAGCAGTGTATTTATAGGATATGTGATATGTTTTGTTTATCTTGGACATTTTATATCTTAACATTTTCTAGGACATACACAATAAGTAAGCTTACTTTTTACTTACCATTAGTGGTTGAAAAGCAAGATTACATTACTTTTAGGTTTTTCCCTTGACTATATTTCAGAAGGTAGCGAGTGTTTGCATCCACAGAGGCACACGTTTTGTCAGATGCAAGTGGTTTGTATGGCCTGACAGAGTGAAAACCCAAACCTATTAGGTCCCAGAGTGTTAGGTTTGAACTGAAACAAAGTCATTAATACCTTGCAGTGCCTGACAAAGTCTGTAACATTACCACAACAGGCCTTATGAGAATTAAGAACCTCCTCAGTGGAAACGTCCCAAGGACTCAATGTGCTCACCAGCAGAAAACTGTGCTGCAGTTACAGCAGGCCTCATTTTGGCATATGAGGAGCTCATGTGGGCATGAGTGTATGCAGGGGGTTGTGAACACTGTTGCTTCTGTTCAAATACAACCTCCTTCAAGCTGACATTTTGGTACTAAGCTGGACAGGACAACTTTGTGGCAGAAGATACAAAAAATCACCTTCTTTATGCTTAAGGGCTGGAATTACTGCTTCCATCCTGCACTTGTGAAACAGTGCACCATGTTTATTCTTCAGCATCACTGTGAGGGAAAGAGGCCATCCCAGCAGTCACTACTCATCCATGTATCTCCTTCTTACTCCTTATGCTCTGATATTAGCTATTCTTGGAGGGCTTTCCCCATCTCTCTACATGGCTGCCACACATTAAAAGCTCTCAGGCCATGTTCATAAGGAGTTTCATGTTTCAACTGTGTTTCACTGCAATGTTCACAAATGAACATTTCTGTGCTGTGGCTTCCTGCTGAAGGAGAGGATATGGCTGGCAAGCAGCTCTGCAGAAAGGGATCTGGTGGTGCTGTTTGGCAACAGGCTAAACCTAAGTCAGCAGTGCGCCCTGGCAGCCAAGAAGGCAAACCTCATCCTAGGGGGCATCAAGCACAGCATCACCATCTGGTCAAAAGAGGTAAATATCCTGCTGTATTCGGCATTGTTGTGGCCTCACCTAGAGTACTGTGTGCCGTTCTGGGCTCCCAAATTCAAGAAAAATGTGAAGGTACTCAAATGTGTCCAAAGGAGAGGAACAAAGCTGGTGACAGGCTGGAAGGAATGTGCGATTCCACGTCCACCCCACCCTAAACACACACACATCTGGGTGTTTACACATACAGCTTTTCAGGAAAGAAAATCCAGCTCTTTTGTGAATTTCCAGTTCTTTCTTTCATAAATTTTTCTGAAATGTCTCAAGAGGAGATGACAGGCTCTTACCAGATAATTTGGTAATGAGGACTACAAGTCACTTTTTATTTATTATTTAGAACATTTAGATATCAGTGGAGGAGCATTAAATTTCAAAAATAATTTGAGTTTTTCTGATCACTTTTATACTACTAATCCTTAGAGTTCTTCCCAGGATATGAAGAAAACAACAGAACTTTCAAATAAACTGTATATTCAAGATAGGTTTTGCAGTTTTTAATGACAAATGCAGGAAACTCCTCACTGAATTCACAGATTGTCCTTAGACAAGATTTCCAACAACTCAGGGCTTCACAAGTTTTGGTATTTTTTTTTTCCTAAACCTCCCACAAGCAGCAGCATCCTCTCTCAAGGAAACAGAACTGGAACTCTTTGAGATTAACCATGATAAATACACATCTCATAGTGGATCAAGGTTTCCAGAGCAGCCGGGGAGCAAAATAGGCACATGGTCTAAGTGCCTTATTGAGGATCCCAGGATGCAGTGAATCTCTTTTCCTTCTAAAAACATTCAAGTAAGTAAATGTCAGTATACTCTTTCTGCAAAAGCATCTTACAGACCTGTTCCTTTGCATGAGGATGGCTGCAGTGTCTGCCTGCGTAGACTCAGCCTTTTGGCTGAGCTGTCACTCTCCATCATCCAGCTAACCTAGCTATTTCTGTATAATAGACCTATTATTTGACACTGAAGATATCTGGTTAATATATTAGCCAAAGGGATACTGAGAATAATATGCCACCTTTAGCAGGGAATACTGGATGCTTTTGACTTTGAAAAGTCCCACTGGTTTTTCCTTTGTGGATAGCTGTAAACTGGTTACTGGAACTAAAATGCCACTTTTTGTCCAATTCTTTCTTGATTTTAGCCAGGAGGTACATAGCAACACTTGATTAAATTGCTTGGTGCTGCTCTCTGTCTAAAAAAGACACATGACTCTCTCAGCATATGGATTTAGGATACGTTAAAAAAGGTGAAAAAAGAGCTTTTCATACACAGTTACCTCTTGTCTATCCTTTTTTTGAAAGGCATTAACATGCTCTAAGACAGAGTTTTTTTACTCTGCTAAAGCAGTGTAAAAGTTAGAGGTCTAGCCTAAATTAGCTGGACAAATGTCCTCCACAGGACATCTTTCCTATAGAGGGAAATTCACTGTCTTTTGGAGGTTTCTCCTGTCCATTCCTGAAGCTAACTTAACTTTTAACATAGATGGCTAATTTAACTACTATCCCAACTTCGAGGTCATTACAGTTAGGTAAGGTGATGCTCACCAAAGCCTGCAAAAGCATTCAATAATTTTCTTCCTTTAGGAAAAACCTTCTTTTAATTTTGCAGGCCAGGCAAATTCTTAGGAGCCTCTTGGCTTTAGAGATTTCAGAGATGATGATAGTGCAAAAGTAAAACAAAAAAAAAAGAGTAACTCTGACTTCTTTTAGAAATTTTGTCTCATTCCAAAACCTCCCAGTAAGCATATCCTTGTCTGGGAGAGGGAGCCTCTTTGGATTCACTACCATTCGTCAGCTAATGGGAGTGCAAAAACTGCAGTGGACATTATTTCTTTTCACATCAGCAAAAAGGGAGAGGCATTCAAATTTGCACTGAAAATTGAGTTGAGGTAAAAGATGAGACATTCTGTAAATATAAACCCTTTAAAATAAAATTATAAAATTATACAGATGATATAGAAGTATAAAAATTGTTACTGACATGAATAATTCACTAACTATTGAATGGTATAAGTCACCAACTAATGTGTATTACGTGCCATTTAATAGTGGATGTATCTGAAGAAATATGGAAATTGGAATACTTTAATAACTTTCTATATGAAAGATGATGAGACTGCCTAAATGATTAAGAGGAAGATATGTTATAATGAACTAAAGCCACTCGAGTGTAAGGTAATTTTAATTCAAATCTCCATCTGCTTATGTATAATTAAGACTCATTTAACAAGTTAATGCCTAACAGTGAGAACTGATAAGTTTGGTATTAAAGAGCTTAAAAGAAGTAAATTAAACTGTCGAGTTTGAGGAGCTTTCATTTGAATTCCCTGCACCTAACCAAAACACAGCCTTCCAGGTGCATTTCTTTATCCTGTCTATGCAGCTAGGTTCCAAATTTGGGGAGAAAAAGGAGGTGAAAAAACAGAATTTCTTTGTTATATGTTTGTTTTAGATATCATGTCAAGTCAGGAGTTTGACAGCATCTTTGCTGACATGAATATTTATACTGTTCAACCTGCTCTCTATATAGTGTCTATACACCATTTAGAAGACACTTTGCATTCCATCAAAAATATTTATACATTGCAGAGATTGCCAGTGGGGTGAAATAACCTATGAAAATAAGAGGATTGCCTTTGATGTGCAAAGAAAGTGATATTTTCTTCAGTGGTAAATTTTCTATGTTATTCACTCGCTTAACTTTCTATTTCAGTCATTCTCCAAATATCTTTCCTGCAAGGTCCAGTAGTCAAAACACTGGCTTCAACCTTTTCATCTTTCATCATGCAATTTTAATTTTTTTCTTTTGGCTTCTTATCCACTGTCAAGATGAGAGTTTCCTATATTCACTTCGTATTTAAAATTCTCTGTACTCTCCAGTGACAATTTTTGGTTACTGGAGTCAGACATCAGCTTTGATTTGCTGCTAGCGCTTAGGAATAAGTTAAACACTTGCATATTGGAATGTGTTAGAAGAACAAATACCACAGTGTGTCCAATGCCTATTGCAGTGCACGTTTCAAAGTGAAGTAAGACAGAAAAACAAAGCCATGAGGTTTTATGACCAAGACAAGATCTCAATAAATGACCAACATAGACATTGCACTAATTGAAGTTTACTATTTTGTTCCAATTTACTGTTTGTTGAAAGTTTCTTCATTATAAAAGCATTTGGGTTGATATGCATTTTGCTTGTTACTGTAGGTCTCGTAAACAAGGGAACATACATTTTAAAAGGTCTTCCTTTCCTCCAAGCTTTAAAAATGCCCTCTCTGCAGAGATGTCACCAGAGGCATTTGCAGCACTTCAGCAGAATGAGTTTCAAGTGGCATAGGAGATGTGCCAAATGAACCAAATCACCTAAAACTGAGTAGAGACGAAAACTTACAGTTACAGGCATACAAAGGTTTCCATTTGTCTTGATAAGCTGATCTTTGAGAAAAAAAATGGCCTCTTTTAGTTCAATGCCCCCTTCAATATTTATTACCTTTCCAGTTCAGAAAAGTCTTGCTTCTAAGAGAAGGAAGGAAGGAAGGAAGGAAGGAAGGAAGGAAAGGGAGGGAGAGAGGGAGGGAGGAAGGAAGGGAGGTAGGGAGGGAGGAAGGAAGGGAGGTAGGGAGGTAGGGAAGGAGGAAGGAAGGAAAGAAAGAAGGAAATAAGGAAGGAAACTTAAAAGTGCAACATAAGATGAACTAGTCTGGAGGGGGAAGAGGCCTGCATTTTCTCTGTGAAACATTGCTGAAGGCCCTTCCCTGGTACCTGAGTGTATCCCAGAACGCATCCTAAACTCCTAGATGACACTGTCACTTCTGGACTTTTGTATGTCGGGATATCTTTGTTTTGGGACATATTAGTATATTTACTGAAGAAAGAAGCTTTCAGCAGGGAATATCAGCACAAGATGGACTAATTAGTAAGGACTCTGTCACTCCCCATGGTCTAGTGACTGTGGAAAACAGCCCATACATCTGTATGTAACTCAACTCTCAGTTTTACTTCACAGTTCACATCAGTTGTCAACAATACGCCTGTAGCTCAGCCCCACTACCCACAGCTGTCACAACTAGGATGGTATATGAGACAATTCCTTCTTCCTTTGAAGAAGGATTTAAGCTACTTCATTTGTGGGGGGAAAAAAAAAAAAAGGTATTCTAAATATCTGTCTAACATCGCTCACTGGCCAAACGCTTTTTTTTTTGCCAAGTAGTCTTCTCCATCTAAGCAATCTTTACAACAGAAGTATTTCACTTCTTAACCTCACAGGTATCAAGGTTTTGAACTGCTACACAAATACAGTTTTTCCCCACCTCATAACTAGATGAGTTAGGCAAGGGAAGTTAAGATTCTTAATTGCCAGGAGCAGGAAAAGCTGCACATAGCTGAAGGCTCTCATAGTGAGAGGTGGACCCTTTTCACAGATGGATAGAAACCTGCTTGCTCCCAAAAAAGGCTCAGGGATTATACTTGAGCTGGCTGCCTTGCCAGGTGCATCCCAAATCCCAAGTTGCACCTCAGAGGTATCATCCAAAGCCAGATGTCCATGTAGTAGTTGTTATCAGGGCAAGATTAATGACATCTGAAAACCTGGGCAAAATCTAAACATAATGCAGTTATCTGCAACTAAAAATTGGACCAAAGTGCTTGGCCTTACAAATGCACCAAGTGTCATACAAGAAAGTGGAATGTTCTTTAAACAAAGAAACATACTTCAGAACAAAGGCATTTAAAGAAAAAAAACTTGCTTATGATCCCTCTGCAACATCCTTTCTTCTCCTCTAGACAGTAGCCAACAAACCTCTTTGAGAATAACAACACCAGGTTTCTGACAGCTGCTCTGTTTTGCTGTAGCCAAATGACAGTCCTCATCACATTCATTTTAAGCACATTCCTGAAGAGTATTTCATACTTTGAAAAAGTAGTGGGTCCATAAAACGGATATTAAGAGAACACTTAGCACATACTTGTTTGGGATTAGCAGCTTAAAGGTAAAACCCCAAATAAAACAAAAATAAAAAAAAAGCAATTCCAGCCTTGAGTCAGGCAGTATTTTATCACTAAAGCCATGTCATGCACCAAGGATCCTGTTCTGTCATTTGTACCAAGAAATGTGGCTTAAAAATGAATAGTAGTTAAACAAAACCAAAGAAAAAAGTAAAACATCATTATACTAATGAGTAAAATCCCCATGAGTTACGAAAGTGTAATGTAAAGTTGCTGTATCATTGCTTCTGAAGTCCTTGTGCCCTCTCACAAGGCAATGTATCAAGCACAAACTGGATTTCACCTCTGGTTGCTCTTGTTCAGCTCAGATTGTGTTACCAGCTTCTTTTGCAAAGAGCAATCTGATGCAGTAGATTTAGTTTGTTGTCGTGATTATATCAAAAATACCATTTCCCTTTTAAGGATACTTATACAGGAAGATTCAGGGATCCCACTGATTTTAACCTTACTTGTGGTGAGCAATGCTCCTCACTCAGCTGGCAATACTCAGTTGTCAACTACAAAAGCCTTTTTACAAGGCTGTTTTGTTGGCTTCATAGGAAAAATCACCTCCCACTGGTCTCAGCTGGGTACCAGTGTTGGAGGAAGGATAAGTGGGACATTAACACCTTTGCCAGCAACGATGGTAATACACCTATGCAGCTCCTCTTTCCTGACCTTTGCTCTTTATCCCAAAGCTGCAAGCAACCCTGCTAAGAAAGATCTGGTCTTGTTCCAGTTGCTTATTTCAGTTGGAAAGAATTTTTATGTTTATGTTACTTCATATGGGAAAAAACCTGTTCTCACAACAAACGAGTTTTTAAAGATTTATGACAACACGAAATGTATTTTGTTCATTTTCTTGTAATTTGCCTTGGTGCTAAAATGTTATTTTCCTCAGTAAAAATCATGACATTTGGAAAAAAAGTATAAACAAGAATAAACTACATGTGGGATGTCCGGACTGTATTTCACTGATAAAGAATTGCTGGGACGAGAGCGCACAATGCTGAGTCCTGCCCAGTATAGAAACTAGCTGAGAGCAGCAAGCAGTAGAACACCCACCTGCCATTCAGCCCTACTGCACCACCATCATGGGTAGCCTCGCAGCCCCATTCTGGGGTTGTATGTTTATTTTCCTCCTAGAAGAAATGACTGAGGCATTTCATCAGGGCAAAACCCAACACTTCTCCCAAAAACTGCTCAGGAAGAAAAAAAATTACAGTAAGGAAGAGTAGTTAAGAAAAAAGGAGCAAAAACCACGGGTTGCTGGAAATCCCCCAGACTAAGGATTAGGCAGGGGTGTGCCTATTTCATTAGGTGAAGGAAGGTGCCTGGGCTCTGACAGGTGTGTGCTGAGCTAGAAACCACGTCATGTGTACCACCAACAGTACTACTGTATCACCTCTTGATTTTGTCCTTGTGTCTCACTAGATTTTGACTAAATTTTTCTCAGATTTGGACACATTTCGATTTGCATTCTATTAATACACTATAAATAATGTTTATTTTCTTCTCTAATTATTTTGCCTCCTCTTCTCCCTTCCAGTTAGAGTCCCCATCCCACCACCCTCTAGTTAGGACTTTTCTCTAATTAGACATGGATTTTCCTAGTTTTATTTCTCAGTGATGAAATAACGATATTAAATTTTCTGAAGATTCATGTTGTTCTCTGAATTTGGCTGGCATGTTAATTTGAAGGGAGCTCTGAGCCATGATTTAATAATGGGAAGAAAATAGTAAGCACTGTGTCTAAGAGAAAGGCATAACAGTAGCCATTGACTGGAGTTGATAGCAGCTGAACTCTAATTGGGAATGAGACCTGTTTTTGAGCATGATCATTGGAATGCAAGAAGGAAAATGGCCAAACCTTTGTGCTTGGAAGTCTCCGGAAAATGAATGGGTACCTTTCTAGATGACTTAGGTTGGGCAAAGACAATTCCTGACTCAGCTGGAGAGGTGATCTGGTAAGAGTCCCTTGAAGCAATACTGCATCACCCTGTGATCCTTTCTGTCTTGGATACCACAATTTCTCTAATTTAACAGGAAACAGATTAAGTATTTTTCATTATGATCTTAACAGCTATATGCTCAGTGAGGATTTAGCATGATGTTTCCCTGAGTCTGCTGGGGAGAATTTCCTGATTATCAAACTGTGAACTGTCAGTGGCATAATCTTTTTAAGCACTTGGAGAGCAGTGTTTTTATGGTATTTTCTAGCCTGGTGATGGAAAGAGCACTGCCAAATGCCAACTGGTGCCAAAAGTGGTTAAAAAACAAAAGAGTGACTTCCAGAATTATATTTTGGAAATACCATAATGAGCCTTTCTGCATCTTTAAGCATATATTTAAAACCTTATGTCAAGTGACTTCTGCACCTAATCCCGCTACAGAAAGTGCTACCATCAGTTAGGAGCTGCTGTGAGTCAAGCACAGGGACAATCAAAATGGGGCTATTAGGCAAGGTCTTTGACCTTGCTGACTACCCAAGACTAGTCATTTCAGCTTGCTGTAACTTATTGGGTTGCCAGCAGCAGCAGCTCAGAAGATGCCCCAGAAGCAGCTGAGGTGCCTCTGCTGCATGGAGAGACAGGGACATCAAGCATCCAGACAGCAAGTTGTAGTTGCTCCTGAGCCCCAGCCAGCTCCAACTGGGACTCTTCTAGAAGACATGGATACTCCTCAACAATAATGCTATACCCTCAACTCATTTATTTGCTTTTCGTTCTTTACTTTTCTTAACTCATCTTCTATGAAAATTTCACTCCTAGATTTTCTTACACAAGATTTGGCTCAAAGTTAGGCATAGGGTGTGTTTATGTTTTGTATGTGTAGAGCAAATAGCAAGCTCAGCCAGGGAAACGACTCACAGTAATTACGTGACATCTTACAACACAGTAATACATCAGTGAATCATTCAATCAACTCATAATAGCAGATAAGGAAAAACCAGAAAGAACTTGCTAAGTCCTATGGGTTCTGCAAAATGAAAAGCTAATTCATAAGAAATAGCCTATGGAATTGTGTTCCATGTTCTTGAAATCTCTATATGCTCTAAATACCATGCACAGTGAAATGACTCATACTTTAAAGGCAAATGCTCAATTTAAATCAAAGAACTCTTGACTTCTTTTTTTTCTTAAAGATAAGCAATAATTTATTTCTCTTTCGTCTTCACAATTATCACATACTGCCCAGCTACATGACCAATGCCACTACATAACACAGGAGAATTGCCCACTTACACTTTACTTGGACAGATACAATTGTAATTTACAGATTAAATGTACTGTACAGTGTGCAGTTGGGAAAACATCAGTCTTATCTATATGATGGGATGTGGCATATGATTTATAAACAGATTCAATCTAAGATGTAAAACTTTAAAACTTGTTAAGCCAAGGATACAATATAAAGCATTTTGTTTTGGTATTTTATTGTTACTAAAGTAGAAAAAGCAAAATTAGAGAAATAAATCCAGATTTTAAGTTACAGATATGTATTAGGTTAAGAAATTAATTGGATTCTCCACTTTTTTTTGCTTTGCTTTTTTTCCTTTTTTTTTCTTTTTTCCTACAAATGAATATATGAATATATTGCAGGATAAATAAAGACTGCCAGATAAAGAAGGTACCATTATATGAAAAACAAATTAAAAATTACCAGTAATTTTGCTTACAAAAAGATCTAACTATAAACAGTCACAAAATATATAAAAACGCCACATTGAACGAGGCAATTGTAGTCTACCTAAATTGGTAGTATACTCTCTGAAAGAAGTTGCGTTCATACAGTAGTAACTGATAAAAAGGCATTGTGCACTCTTGTGCCATCTGGGGATTTAGCACCATGTGTCATCAGTTCTTGGATTGTCATCCAGTTGTCCAAGATTTTCTTGTTTCTCTTTTTCATCATCTTTTTGTGACTCAGTTCAATAATGTTGATTTCCTTTTTGCCCTCACTGCCACTCTGTGGACTTTCCTTAAGACACTCCAGCCTGCTCCTCATCATGAACTCCCGCCGCCTCCTCTGCTCCTTAGCTCGCACCAAATGTTGCTTCCGCTCTTCTTTGCTCCAGTAGCGACCCATCTTCATCTCACTCATCGTATCATCATCTGTTGTCATCCCACTGCGCTCCTCTTTAATTTTTAAGGCACGTTCCTTCAGGATTCTGTCTCGAACTGGTCTCTTTGTGATGTACCTTGTCCCATCACTCCTTATTTTCACTTTCCATTCCATCTTGGGCTCTGCACACTTCTGTGAGTCTTTGCACATGCTCACCAGGCTGAGCTGGCTTTGGGCGTACTCCACGGCAGACTTCTGCTGGATCAGTTGCATGTAGCTTTGATAATGCTTTGCATGAGCAGGTATATTCCCGTACCTGTAAGATGAACTGTGATATGGAGACAAGTAAGGAATATGCTCGCTGCCCTGCCTTTCCTGGTCTGTGAATTTGCTGCTTTCTGATGCCAGCACTGCATTCTCAACAGCACTGTTTTGCTCTGTAGCTTTGGTTTTGGCTGAGGCTGTCTCCCTGTTGCTTTGTCCTGAGGATGACTGATTAGCCACGATTGTGCTCCTCAGGTTTTTCCTATTGGTTATGCTAATCATCCTCTGGAGAGAGTTATCAGGGGATCGCTCCACTGTCAGCGGAGTGCTCCTGCAACTTTCAGCTGTGTTGTAGGCACTGGAGCTGTCCTTGTCAGACTTCTCAGGGTGCTCCATGATGTCATCCAGTTTGCCTCTTTGTACATCTATGCTGGTGTTATAATTCCTGAAACTTTCATTGTGTAAAGCCCAAATGTCTCCGTACTGATCTCTCACCTTTTGGAGCTGGTGAGCTTGCATAATATTCTGGCATTCAAGTTCAATGTTCCTCAGTTCCTCATTGAGTAGCTGCAGCTCATGCTCCACTCCATCTTGCTCTCTTCTGTTGCACTCTATCATGCTGCTCGAGTAATATAGATCATACTCTCCATGGTTTCGAATCTTGCACTTCAGTTCCAACAGCTGCCGAAACCTTTCACATTCCTCCTCTGGGTTTCCTACGAAGTCCGATTCAATGTATTCTCCAGACACAAAGCTTTTATTGCACTGGAGCTCAACACTTCCTAACATATCCTGGCTGTGGCCCAGATCCCGTTTGCTCTGCAGGATGGTGCTGCTTTGCTCCTCAGGTGCATTTTCTTGCTCTGAGCTCTCGTCATTGCGGAGACTTTCATCTGTAGGTCCCACCCCGCTGTCCTTCTCGTGATTATTGGATGATGAGGTTGCAGTGTCTGTAGTGCCATCCTCCTCTTCATGTTTCTTTGGCTAAAAAAATGAGCAAACCAAAATGATTATCAGCTGCAGACCATATTACAGAAGAACATTTTCCAGATCTGTTTTACTTAAACAGCTGGGATCTGGTTTAAGCTGAATTAAAATAGATCACTAAGCAGCAGTCCTACTGCTCACAGCCTTTAAACATTGAGAGTCATGCTGTGGTGGCCACACAAAGAAAAGTAGATGAATTACAGTACTAGTGACATAGTTTTTAAAGTCCGGAAAGAAATATTTCCCCCTCTATCTAAGCCATCTCTTTGCAGTGCTTAAAGATAATGATCACCAGATGGTGCGCTGTTTTCGATTCTGGATTATGGCCAGAGACTGGTGGAGCTGAAATCTTCTCAAACTTATGAAAAAACTTCAGTACTGGTATCAATTCTAACAAATAGAGCAAGCAGCCAATCAAACTTAGTGTACTGGTACAATCTAAGATGGTGCAAGAAGACTACTGTTTCTTTTTTTAACCAGTGAACTTTTTTTTTAGCTTCATGGAGATGGGCAGGGTTGACCTTGCAGAGAATTAGCTACACCTTCCATGGCCCTTTCTTGCACTTCTCATATTCAGTAGCCTTTTCCTGAAAGTGTTGATTTTGAATTCTAGGATTTTGCTCAAATAAACCTCAGTCCATTGCATCCCTGGAGACTACTTTTGTTCCATCGTTAATGTTCCTTAGAAATAAAAACAATCTTTCACTATTAAGTATAGAGCAACACTGAATGCTTTGCCATGGGCATAATGTCAAACTCTTTGGCTGTTGATTCACACTCCAATCATTGTACCTCACCAATTTATATTCTCAACCTATTTATATTCTCATAGAATGTGAGATAATACCTCTCTGAAGAGACAGACACTTTATTTTTCAAACCAGATTAGCAAAGAATCATGCAGAGTGCAATTTATATGACCAAGTACCTTATTGTACACAGTACCAACCAAATGCCATGTCTCTTTTAGAAGGTATAATTGCATAATTATGCATAATGATGGTAATAATCGAGGGAGAAAAAAGGTACAGAGCACACAGTGAAAGCAAACAAACTCAGAGGCCACTGTCATATTTCCCTTTTTATCTACTTTGACAGAGAGTAAAACAGAATGAAAATGTCTCTCCTATCTCATCCTTTCTCCTCTCTTCACGTGCACCTCATGATCATCCACTCTTCATCTGGTTTTATTTCCTCAACAGCTAGGAAAAAATAATGGCCTAGTCTCAGAAAACCAAAAATAGCCTTCACCCCCAATTCAGTGTAAGAGTGGAATAAAACAAATATTGAAAGAAACACGCCACCAGGAGAATTCAGTGTCTGTGAGAAATCAGTTAAATTTCTGAAAAGATGCTTTAGGACATCTAGGTTTAATTTCATAATTTTCTAGTTTACCTCCTCCAGGTGAGTGCTGCTACATATGCTATTCTGGTCCCTTCTCTCACCTGCTTTGGAGCTGCTGCAGCTTGTACTGACCTCTTCTGCTCCCAGACCTTTCAGCAGAGAAGCAAATCCAGTCTGGGTCACCTACACTGCACCCCAGCCACTGCACTGTGCAATCCATGTTTCTCACTGCTCTGGAAAATATTTAACTCCTGACAGAAAGGAGAGCAGCTCTACCAGACAACAGGAGGGCAATGATGCAGAACAGTCAGGAATTCGGGTGCCTGTCCCAAATGCAGGGCTTCACACTATCAAATGAAGGGAGTGAGGATCTGCTCTCTGACCTTGAGGGTGAGTGACATGGCACAATTTGCATATATATGATTAAAACTCCAAAGACGGTGGCTTATCCGTAATGTGAATGTGTTAGCACAGTTACACAGCTTATAGGAGCTGAGCTCCACGATGCTTCCTCTAATGTCCCTAGAATGGTGCTACACCACCAAAGCATATATTTGAGCACTTCTGAAAAAAACCACTTAATGAGGCTATTTGTATAGGTGTTGGAAAAAGAGTTTACACTTTGGGTCCCTGCAATCAGCACTTTCAGAATTAGTGGCTCTTGTTTTCCATACTGCTTTTATCAATAACTTAAACTTTGCTGCTTCAACTTCCACTTGATTTAGACTGACTGAAAGTAATGCACTGCCATCTAGTCAAGTTACACTATCCAGAATTAATACACATATAAAAAAGATGTAAACAAAGCAAAGCCATTTTATCAGTCTAACAGAAACCAGACGGGTGGAATTGATCTGATGAAATACAGGTGTCTATAGTACAGGCATCTGAATGTCAGGTAGTCACTTTGGGTTCCCCTTCCTGTCAGGAAGAAACAAGTCCCTGTAGAATCAGATTCTTCTCAAACTTTAGCAGACATCCATATCACATTAAATCTTTCCTTAATATATGGATACTTGCAGCTAATTCCATTAAGAAAATGGAAAGTAATACAGATATTTATTGTACTGCATGCTTGTGAGATACATTTTATTAAGACATCCAATTTGACTCAAGTAAAATAGTCCCTGGAATTTCTGTCCTGGACTTTTAATGATTTCCTGAGCTTTTAAATGTGTGTAGACTGAGCAGTTTTTTACAACATGGGATTGCTTTGTCTGGTGTTATCTATTATCTATTTCACACAAAGTGTTTGTTTTCAAATATATATTGTCCACCTCTTCTACCATTACTTCTGTCTGAAATACCAAAAGGCTCCTCAGGCCTCATCTTTGCAGTGAGAACTCAGATAATGAGAAGGTAAACCCAGCGAAGCGTACAATCAAGCAATAAATGAACCTCAAAAGATTCTGCATTTCAGCTCCAGCAAGCATTCATGCCTATAAAATGGCTAATCTTACAGGAATTCAGGCACTGTTCTATTCTCATTTTACAACTTATGTTGTATACTGGGACTGAAAACCCAGATTGCTACTAAACTCTGAGGGCAGTAAGATTCAGTTGAAGGGTCTAACAAGCATAGCTGCTAGTGGGATCTCTGGTCTGCCTCTGACAGTGAGAGACTGGCCATGGGGAGAGGAATCTCCAGTGTCAGGCTAACAACTCCAGTCATAAGGGAAGTTTGGAATTGATTTCACTGGTGCACTAAAAGGCCTCTCTAACAAAAAGTGGATTTTCTCCCAGATATTTTCACTTCATTTCAGCTTTGAATGAACTAGAATGATTTTTTTAAAATCCAATTCTTTCTCTTCTTAATAGGTTTTGATACATTCCATTATACCAATAAGAATTTCTGCATGGCAAATGTATGGTATTCTTCTGAAAATTATCTCTGCTGCACAATGAACCATGATGTTGTAAAGGGGAAGGAACACAATGGGTTATAAAAAAATGGAGAATTACATCTTTCCTTGAGGTTTATTGGACTATTCTATACAGAGAAGATACAATTCTTGATTGAATTCCATAGAGTGGGTGACTATACACTTGATTCTTCTATTACAAACTGTACCAAACTTTTCAGTGACAGCTCACATTAAATGTTAAAATGGCATTCTGTAAAATAGATTCATATTTGGAATAATATTCTGGTATTCATTCCCTTAGCTCTAAGGTTCATGATGACAGATGATTATGACACCAGAGGACTAAGATTTTGTTCACTAAAAACAAAGCTTGTCTCCATGGCCATCTGGGGAGCTTGAAGATAGTCAGATTGGCCACTGGCAGCTGCAACAAGAGCAGTTTCATAGCTTCAATGGATTGTGTGAGTCCCCTAAGGAAACTGCAAGATTTCCCAGCCCAACATGGAGTAAAGAACCAGTTTTCTGTCAAGTCACTATGAAGAGTCTAGAAAGGCAGCAGCTGTCACAAATTACTGATGCCCCATTACACACCAAGCTGCATTTGGTTGATTCAATTACTCATCAGAAGGGCAAAGAAATGTCTGGCTGTCCTAGAATTACTTCAAGCAACCCAATGTCAGATACTGACAAGCACAAGTGACCATAATGTTTTTCAAGTGTAATGCTCTTCTACAGTAATGTAAGATCTCAAAAGGGGAAAAAAAATATCTTTGGTAAAAGATCCCAATGGGAAATAAACAGTATCAATCGGTTCTGTAAAACCACCTCATAGAACACCACTATTTAATAGTTAACACTATTCAAAACCCAAATTCAGTGAAAAAGCCAAAGCTTGACAAGAACTTTGGAGTGGAACATCACAACTGTGAAGTGATTTCAGAGTTCCCAACATGTCATGTGAGGGCCTAGTAGGAGTTTGTAGATAGACTTGTTCAAGAATTTCTACCAGAAATGGGGGTTTTGTGAGAATGTCACCATGCAAACAAATTTGCCTTGCAAAGAACAAGCGTTCTTTCTGACAGGAAATATTCTGCTATCCAAGATAAAATTTTGGTTAAAACAATAAAGAAGATGCCAAATATTGGTTCAAAGTAGGTCCAGCACATTTGACCTGGGAAATTTGCCTGAGGCTTGCCTCACAGCCTGGAAAAGAGAGTCACAACTAAAAGGCTGCTATAAAACCTGTTGCAAGGCTCGCTTCACCTCTGACCCTGGAGTTTTTCCACTTCATGTAATAATTAAATGTTTATAAGATCAAAGATTTGTAATCTGATCTATCATATTCCATGTAATTGTCTTATTATTCTGTCACTGCCTCTGTCCCAATGAATATTTCATTTATGTATAATGAATAGCTTTAATAGAAGCTATCACCTACTCATTAGCCCAGCATCAAGGCTGGAGAGGAGGTCAGGAAACTGAATAGATGCATGCTCAGGCATACACTGCTCATCCACCAGTGTGGACCAGGTACTGAGGTATCTGAAGCCAAATAGGCTTGCTGGTTTCCAGAAGAACTCATGCAGCCTCACCTTGAATATTGTGTGCAGTCTTGGTCACCATAATATAAGAAAGGTATTAAGCTCTTAGATTGTCCAAATGAGGGCAATGAAGACGGTGAAGGGCCTTGCAGGGAAGCCGTATGAGGAGTGGCTGAGGTCACTTGGTCCGTTCAGCCTGGAGAGGAGGAGACTGAGGGGAGACCTCATTGCAGTCACAACTTCCTTGTGAGAAGAAGAGGGGCAGGCACTGATCTGTTCTCTGTGGTGGCCAGTGACAGGACCCAAGGGAATGGCCTGAAATTGTGTGGTGCGATAAGAAGTGTCAGGCGACGTTTAGCTTAGACATTAGAAAAAGGTTCTTAACCCAGAGGGAACAAGCTGGAACAAGCTCCACAGAGAAGCGGTCACAGCACCAAGCCTGATAGAACTCAAGAAGCTTTTGGACAACACTCTTGGGCACATGGTGTGACTCTTGGGGATGATCCTGTGTAGGGCCAGGAGTTAGACTTGATGATCCTTCTGGGTCCTTTCCAGCTCGGCATAATCAGTGATTCTGATTCTGTGAAGAGGGAAGGCTCTCACAGTCTTTCTCTTCACTTCAAAGAAAAATGCCTCAGGATATTTCTGAACAATTCAGAATGGGGAAAAAAATTCTAAGTCACAAAGCTGTATGGATAGGAAACTAGTTTCTCCTCAGTGGCAGAATCCAGAAGCCAGGAGATGAAGTTGGATTTTATGTCTGGCTCCACACAGGTGTGCATACTGACAGATCATCTGATTCAGGAGAGGACACTTATGCTTTCCACAACAAAGTACAACTGAGAAGACCCCTTGATGAAACAAAGATGTATGGCATCTTTGCCACAGTCACACCGCCTACAGAACATATGGCCAGGTAAAAGTCAAGATAGCAGCAATCTGAGACTATGCTAGCATTATGCCTATTTGTCTCCATTAACAAAACAAATGCCAAGCTGTGCACTGTTGGTGTAAGAAAAATACACTTTCATTACAAAAACACCTGTTGTTTATTTTAAATACCTCTTCCATCTTGTTTTGCAAGCTCTCTGGTGCAAGGCTGGCTCATACCTTGCATGCATACAACAAGAGGAGCACCTATTTCAGCTCAGAGCTCTAGGTGCTACACTGGTAAAATTGATTAAAAAAAATTGAAACAAAGTATAACATCATAAACCATGAACAGTTCAGAATTAAAGAAAGAAAGAAATATGATTCTGAGTGTTCAAAGAAAACGAGAAACCTGCATTTATCACACAGTCTTAAATTGTTTGCTAACTTGCCATACTGCGCCTAAGCATCTATTGTTCTCCTTTTCCTCACCTGCAGCATACCAGAGTTCACAGAATTGTAGAGACAGAAACCTATCAAAGCCTTTGACTCCATTTTACAGCATACATCTCTATTAATAAAAAGGTATACCTAGCAAAATTTCAAATGATATGTTTAGTAGTGGTCCTACCTGCTCCACCTCGTTGGCTGTGTACTGCATTGCTTCATTATGCTGCTCTTCCAACATTTCCAAGTTTAACTCCTCTAAGAATTCATTCCTTTCATCATCCAGCCACCCTTCCTCCAGCTGCAAAGAATACATTAGTATATTATTTTATGTTAGCAAGGACACATGATAAAATATAGTAAACCCAAATGGCAATGCTCGACTAGTTCTTTTTATCCTAATGATTCTCTTCAGAAAGCCAGGCAGAAGGAGTTCACGTCTCAAAAACAGGAAAAAAAGAAGGATAAAAAAATTGGACTCTTATGCCTTTTATCCTTTGGTAAAACAGTATGACTGATTTTCTCTCATAATGAAGGAGACTGCACAGCACAGACATTATTTCCTTTCAAAAGGTATGAAAGGCACAGCACATAATCCTGAAGCTGTCATGTTCATTACCGCTGAGAGCCCCTGCACTGAAAGAGTGGCAATGTTACTAATAGGGCCAGGAGGCAACCGGTCTCTTTTCTCTAACAACCTCCATCCCAGTGTTGTGTCCTGCTGCTGCCACCTCAATAGAAACCTTATGCTGTATTTCTGTCACCATTTTCCCATTGATCTTCCAGGTAAACAAATAAAGAGAGCAGGGTCACAGAAAAATGTGGTGACTTGAAGGGAGGCAATTTTTGTTCTCCCAGCGTGTCTGGAAGCAAGGCTTATCCATTTGTTGGGGTTTTTTTCCCTGAGTGTAAAACAATACTTTGACATTTGGTGAAGACAGTGTTGCAAAAGGACATGAGGGAATGCTATCTTTTCTGTCAAGTGCGTATATCCTCTTCCCGCACCTGTTTTACGCCCTTCACATCTTTCTAAACTGATAAAACAGGCACCCTGGCCTGAAAGGTTACTCTTCCCATTTTTTTCATTATGCACATGTGTGCACATGGCGTACATCCATTTGTATCTGCAATCCCTTGCCAGATGGCACACTGCATCGAAAAGAAAAACTGGTCAGTGGCACTTCTGGCTGTAACAACAGGATTGTAGAAGGAAACACTTATTGTTTTGTTGATGATGAAGAAACCAGAGGATGACAGTGACAAAAAAAAGTTAGAAGGGAAAATCCTCAGCATCAGAGAATTAAAAGACTACCACCTACTCATATCCCAAGACAGCAAGAGCAATGTAGCACAGGCCAGCACCTACAGCAGAAGTACTACTGCCACAAAGTCAGAACAGCTCAGGCCTCAGGTGTCAGTCAGAAAAGTTACACCAAGCCAGCAAGTTCCAAACTACACAAGGAGTGACTAGTGCTGTGCAGTACTTCTAACTGATTACAGGCAGGAAATCACTGTTTCCTTTACAAACTCTGTTGTGGTTTTGCCCATGTCAATGAACTCTTTCCTCTCATAAAGAACATAAACCTTTCACCATTTCCCTTGGCAAAGCCAGCCTCCTACAGTTTGGGATTAGGAGGAGATTAGTTTTCTTAAGGACATATAATTTTTTGTTTGTCCTTAATGGGACTTTCAAACCATTCTATGAAACATCTAGTAATGGCCACTGGTTTCCTTTACTTGTCTTGTTTATTTTTTTCCCCACAAGGAAAGAATGAACACAGCCTTCCTCTACCATAAAGGATGTGGTTTAATTTCCCCCATTTGAGAAAATTGCAGAGATGAACTAATCTGGAAGATGAAAGTTGAACCTAACTTAGGCCAATCTGCTGCTTTCATTGTGGTAGGCTTAGTATCTAACTAATGAGAATGTTTGTGTTATATTACAGTTTTTAGAATAAAACTAATATATGGCTTAGCATGCATGTGCACTACATGCACTGTACACACACACACACCTCGGAATGCACATGCATGGGTCCTGTGTGCTCCTCTGGTGTTCTGCCTCAAAACCTAATGATTCATCAATATTCACTGCACGAATACGTGGTCAGAGAGGTTTTCTTCCCTGTTACCGAAAGAATATGCTCAGCAGTCACCCTTCAAGACGGCAGTACTGCCATTACCATTTTCTATCTAGAAAAGAAAGCCTGCTTAATCCTGCTTTTACCAGAGTCAAAGCAACACAACTAGCAGAAATGAGTTGACAGCCTGATCTCTAAAATACTATGGTTTTCTATAATTTTTGTATGAGTATGTTCTTAAAACACATAAATCCAATGCCGACGTCCCAAACCTAAGCCAAACCACATTTTATGATTTGTAAGGAGCATCTATATGAGAAGCTACATTGGTACTGATAAGTAATCCCTTAACTCACATAGATGTAATTTTTTCATGTTGACCAGTCTAAACAAATACAGAGAATCAACTTTCCCTGGGCTTGTATCTTGTAAGTGGGTGGGTTTCTATTCCCTACTGAAAAACAGAATCCTAGTGAAAACTAGTAAGAATAATGTTGAAAAAATTCTTTCAAAATTCTGTAATTGAGGGCTACAATTTTGCAATTTAAAGTGAGGCATGGCTTTTTTCCTGTACTTTTTCATCAGTTTTATGGAATTTGTTTAGATTCTTGAAAAACATAAAGGAAATGAATGCTGAAGTTGTGACTCCTTTATAACTACTGTATTCAAGCAGAGATTCCAAGTTGCACTGAGTTACACTTACTTAATTTAATTTATACAGAGTATGCAGCTAGCGAGACTGAATCAGATCAATAGCATGAGAGACAAATGTCAATATAACCAACTCTGAATTGCTGGCAGATGGAGAGAACAGTGAAAATGTAATGTCTTTAAGCTTTGCAAAGGCCTACAAACGGAATATAAAGAGAAGTACAAACAGTAGTCTTCTACCGCTCTACCTCTTCTTTAGTCTGATGATGAATCAAACATCTGCCCCCGGCAATGATATTAAAAATTCTTGGCATGGTAAGATTCTTGACACTGGCATAATCTCATTTTTAAAACCATAAAAATGTTTCTAAAAGCTTTTGAAAATGCACCTCCCAGGATGCAAACATGTTTTTGTGACTAAAGTGCTTGAAAAACAATTTGATTCTTGTTTGCTGAATGTATTGTTGTGAAAGTCCCATAATTGGCACATAAACAAATTATTTACATGCCGGCTTATAAGCATACAGCATAAAAAGACACCTCACCAATGACAAACTACAGCTTTGTATAAGGTCATATAAATTATAAAGTTCACATAAAAGATAAAATTGATAAAGGTAAGTATGGGAAATTTATCCCTCGAATAAATTAGAATCATGTAATGAGTAATGCATGGTCTTCAAGCTCTACTTCATATTTTACTAATACCATATTAGTCCTGCCAGCTTTATTTATATACCAGCTTACTCTGCTGAAAAAGAAATTGCTTTCAGGAAAACAAGCCCTAGTAATATCATATTATTTTATTTGCTGGCTAAACAGGGGATGCTCCACAATTATCTGTTTGCTCCTTTTGTCAGTAACTTTGGCATTCCTATTTCTTGGCAGTTCATTAGTTGCAGTGACAGTGAATGCCTGGTATAACCCAGGTTCTGGCTCAGTGAATCTATTTAGTCTAACCTGCATCTCCGGTCTTGCAACCAGCAACACAATTTTCTTGCATTCTTCACTGGAGAGCAATGCCACTGCCTCTTCACGATTCTGGACATCTTGGCCATTTATCTAGAAAACAAATGCAAGCAGCATATTAGTTTCTATTTCCACAAAGCAACGCACAGTAAAGGGCAGATATCAGCTCATTTGTGCTGAATGTATGGACAATGAAAATTGCACAACGGGCTCGTCTTCAGCCCCTCAGCGGTAAGTGCCTTCACTCAATTATGCGCTTACTGTAAGAGCTGTATTGATCGTTGAAGGATGGTGGACATCAGAGGAAGCAGTTATGTTCATAAATGTCCAACCTGCGCCCTGGTAACATACATCTAGCAACACAATTAACCAGCCCCTGACAGGTGACGTTCATCTTTCTCC
Organism: Pyrocephalus nanus; assembly: GCA_038380795.1. Classification (NCBI taxonomy): domain Eukaryota; kingdom Metazoa; phylum Chordata; class Aves; order Passeriformes; family Tyrannidae; genus Pyrocephalus; species Pyrocephalus nanus. Next base: position 4,618,238 of record CM076262.1, on the reverse strand, counting down.
GTTCAGAGTAATGGAAGTGTCACTCTGAGATAATAGTGCTGGTGGAAGCAAGACTGGTAATGCTACAGCTGAAATCAGTCACACTGTATGCTGGTAGAGAGCCAATTAGAGAGCTACAGTATTATCTCTCACCAGGCAATACTTACAGGCCACTGCTTATTGCTGCTCCATTTAATCATTTCATATTCCTGTAGACAGCTTAGTAGACAGAACCGCACAAAACATATGTATCCCCCTTATAAGGGGATAATCAAAATAAAAGTGGTTCTTCCCTGAGACTGTGCTTTTCTTGCTATCTTTCTCCCGTCAGTCCATTAGAACAACCACACCCATGACTACACGGTAACAAACAGAATTTGCATTGTCCAAAACCCTTTATTGAGGGAATCAAATAAAAATCTTATTTCCCATATGCATTTTGTTTGTCCAATTCACAGTACAAGAAATGGATTATTCTCACTGTGGCAACAAAACCTGAAAAATTTAATCTATTTGAAAAAGGGTGAAAACAAAATTGGGAGACAGAACGTTGTGAATACTTGGGGGAAAAAAAAAACCAAATGGTTCAATTTCAAAGTAGCAGGAACTTCTGGTTGAAAATGAAAGTTGAATTTCTGTATATATGTTTGGCCTGACTTAAAACACAGCTTAAATTTACATTAAAGAAAACTCCAGTGTGCCCTGATGACCGAACTGGCAATGAGTGAAACGTCTGACAGTTCAAAGCTTACACAGCTGTGGTCTCTGGGAGACCCAACAACCCATGTAACACAGTGCTGCTCTAACCTGAAAAGCAGAGACAGCTGCTCTGGTGACTCCTATCAACTGAGTGACTGCTCCCTGCGGACCCCAGAGGGGGTGGCCAGGCTATCCCCATGGAGGTGCCCACCCCACCTCAGCTGCATCACCAAGTGGGATGAGCAGGACTTCAGCCTGCCCCACGGCACCCGACCCTGTTGGACAGCACTTAGCCTGAGGTTTCACAGCTAAAAATAGCAGTTTAGACAAGTCCCACTAGGACTGTCCTTATAAAACCTTTCCCTTGACTTTGTAACATTTCATGTAAAATACACAAGCAGTTTTCAGATGCTTAAGGAAACTGTGAAGGTTGGCAGTTTCAGAGAATGAGAAGTTAACAGACTCAAAAATGAGAGGAAACCTGCTGTAATTTTGTGAGGAATACACAAAACAGAGCATCTCTCTATAGCCTTAACTGATGCCACCTGCCACCCACAGAAAATGCCCCCATGCTCAGGGATCCATCTCTCTCCCAGCTTCGGCGTAATCCCCCCATAATGGCACTGTCACCTTCTATTTCTCTGAGTTATCTCATCAATAAGAGTAGATAGAGGTTCCATGTACTTTCAGATATGAAAGTAAACCCCACATAACTCTCTGGGTGTTAACTTTAATGATCAAACTCATAGCTATATATCAGCACTGACATTAAAGTAATGCTCCAGTCCACAAGAGGATGGCAGAATTATGTATGTTTTCTCTCATCCCCAGAGTCTTTACTCAAAATTGAAATGAATTTTATTAGGAACTTGAGAACATTCACCTGACCTGCTGTTGGCTGTCCACCCAGAAACTTTACAAAGCAAGGAAAGGAGCAGAAAATGGAACTACTCTCTATTTCCTAATTTTGACAAACATAGAGTAGGAATGAAAGTTGTTTCTACTTGGTTAAATAAAAAAGGGATGTTTTTCTGATTTTTGAAAGTTATAAATCCTGCTTTCTTTCTTCAGTAGATATTTTACAGAATGACACGGAATGTAGTGCCCTGACTTTTCCTCTCCTAGGTGCACCACCTGGTGTGGTTCCTTCACCCCAAGTCCTGCTGAGGACCTCACTTCCCTCACACTGTAGCATCTCTGTCTTCCGGCAGAGAACATTGTCCTACGAACATTTTTACAGTCCCAACCACATAGAGAATAAACCAGCAGCCCCTGAGTGAGCCCAGACATTAAAATTTAATTTATTATTTTCTCTCCAGATAATGGGCCACTTTGGCAAGCCTGTTGTAGTTACACTCCAAAAGGTGATGTAAGCTGAATCAGGATAAGAGATATAGGCATAGGTTTCAGCAAAGACGTTTCCTGCAGAAAAGAAAAGATTGGAAGGAAGGAACAGACTGATCTTGTGACAACCTGAAAGCTCATGTGTTAGTGAAGGGTAATCATAGTAAATGTAATACGTTACAGAAAAGCAAGTTGTGATCACCAGGAGCTACTTCTGGGGTGTCAGTGAAAAAAAAGGTCAAAATACAAGGGAAGTCAACTTGGAATCTGAATTAAAATGCTACAATACAGCCAAGAGTTTCTAGTTTAGTGATTTTTTTGTAGCTGTTTTGTGATTTTGCACTAGGGTGAAAAATGCACTATCGACTGTCTGTTGAAAATGGAAACCCACTGCCATTCTAGCTACTTCTCTCTCTGCACAGGTTCACTTCCCTCCTCCAGAGGCAAGAGCCAGCTACCCTCACCCACAGGGGATGTATCACAAAAGCCTCTCTTCAGGGCAACTCTTTCAGTGAGCAGATCAACAGAACTGAAGGGGAAAAAAAAAAAGCCAAGATGGTGGATTAGAAAAGAATTCAGAAAAGTGATGTTTTATTAGGGAAGGAAAGAAAATATTAACAAAAGCTTAATGAACCTCCTACTTAAGTATGTTCAGGATCATCCTTCTCTAATAGCACATTTTTTGTATGAAAACTCTTATCATCTATGCTCAGCATAAATGAGCTTTACCCAAATTTATGCATTTGGTGAATGAGCGGCAAATCTCTGACACTTGTATTTATGTATGCAGGATCCTGTTTAGAATTTGACACTGAAATGAACATAGTGGAAATGAGATTTTCTAATAAACATGGGGGAAAAAAAGACATGGGACGTAAGTGCATGAGCCAGAACGAGTTTGTCAGTCTCATTTTTCAGTACACGCACTCTAGCTCCCAGCTATTGTGTTAAAAAACAGACAGACATGGATTTTTGCATCGATCACAGTAACAAAGAGAACTTCCTTCCCTCATTAACAGTCCACAGAGAAGATGGCACTGTATGTTTGTCTGAAGAAAGAATTTAATGAAGAGTCTGTTTTCACATACTTGCAGAATGCGGTCTCCTTCACGGATCCGTCCATCTCTGGCAGCAATGCTGTTTGGATCAACCTGCACGGGACAATATCGATTAACTGAACATGAAAAGATTTTTACTGGAAATTGTAACAGGTGCACAGTTGCATGGTTTGAAAAAGTACCATTTTTACACCATATAGAGGCAATCTGAAGTTTCCCTTAGAGTCATATGAACTCAACAGTTCTTTAAATGATTGCATAAGCTTGTTTCAGATAAAAGGCCTCAAAACCGAAAGGGTGAAAGGGTTGGGAGCATATGTTTTTCAGATTAATACTTTCCTATGCCACTGCCAGGCATTAACCTTCAGCTGTCAGAGCACTGAAAATTAATGACAGAGATTCTTTTCTATGGAAGTTCACTATGGACTGAGGTGCTTCTGCAGCAGTTGATACCTCTATACAAATGAGCCTGTCTTTGGGAAAAGAGCACAATTCTTTTTCTTCCATGGAAACACTTACTATTAAATTATTATCTCAGTAATCAATCTGTTATTTCCTCTGGAATTTTGCAGTTTGCAAAGAACCATTAAAAAACCCAAAGGATCCACATTGTATAGATCGTTCAGAGATCCTCTATATTGTTCCTAGTCTGAACCAGTTAATTTTAAGTTAGTTTAAGCTAAATAGATGTTTAGGACTCCACTGATAGTTTATCAAAGTCACTATAGCTCATCCCTGAGCAATGACCTACTGTTTGCTGCAGGGCAATTCAATCTATCACCTTTCATTTGATGGTTATCTAAAATAATTTATTTTGCCTCATCATGCCATAAGCTATTTTTTCAAGCCAAACATTGGAGTTGAGCATTTGGTTCACAGGTTACATCCTCTACATCTCAGATATTATTTTCTTGTGCATTGTCATAGAAAAAAAAAAAGAATCTGAAATGCTCAATCAATTACAAAAGACAATTTAATTACATTTATTTTCAAAGGTCTGAGAAAATTCTACCATGTAGGAGAACCAGAACATTTCAGATATAACCCTGGAATGTATTAAGAGATTCATAAACTTTCTTTGCCTTCACAAGGTCAAACAGACTTTAACAGCAGTGCTTATACAACTGGTGGAAGATATATTCTTGGGTAATTTATATTAATTCCTCATTCTTTTCCAAGGCTGTGCTTTTCAGCTTCTTTGACATTGATACTGGCCTGTGAATATGCAATCTTGCTTTCATCCCCATTCACTGATACATAGGAGAATTGTCTTTACTGATCCTCTCTGTCCATGAGCTTCACTCAGAATTTAAAATTGTGGAATCATGTAATTTCTCAAGTTGGAAGGGACCTATAAGGTTCATGAAATCCAACAACCTTCTCCTCGCAGAACTATCTAAAACTAAACTATATGACTAAAAGCATCATCCAGTTGCTACTTGAACTCTGTCAGGCTTGGTGCTGTGACCACTTCCCTGGGGAGCCTGCTCCAGGAACCAACCACCCTTTTAAGTGAAGAACCTTTTCTTAATGTCCAAATTTGGATCAACATGTTGAAAAAGCAACAAATTCGGATCACACTTCATGCAGAAAAATCACCAATGAGCTTGGACTTAGCAGTGACCTTGGATTCACAGGAGTTCTGCTTTACCCAAAAAAAAAAACACCCTCTTTGAATGGCTGGAGAGTCAAAGGGAGATAGTGTTCCTGGAAGTCTTGTGGACTGACCCTTGAAACACTAACACCTTGTTCTGCCTGCCACATTATATGGGTGAAGCAAATGAAATCTGAGGGTTAATCCCATTTCAGTATCTAGTATTCTGGTTTTTGTTTTTCCATTCATCTCCCAAGCTACTCTCTCCACCCACCTGTGGTATGTCTGTGTACCACAACTGTTAACAAAAGCAAAAATAATACAATAATGATTGACCACTGTTATGATTACCAAGCCTGTAACAGGGGGAGAATGCAAGCAGGCTGCAGAGAAGGCACTTTTCTCCCTTAAAGCTCTGCCTGATTTCCATCATAAGGGCACATTTCTTTCATAACTCAGAATATGCACAGACTGCTTTTTCCTTCCCTAACTATGATGTTGCAATTAAAAGCACTTACACTACAGAAGCCCACTTTAGTAACTACACTGCTTGGACAACATGATTTAAACTGATAATATAAACGAATTGAGAGTGACACAAGTTGGTTGCTGGCTGACACTTCTGCACTCTGGTCTCAGAGCAGTTGCTTGTACATTCCCTGGCACATTTAGCCCTCCACCATGAGCATCTCCCACACTCCTTCCCAGTGCCATGTCCTTACCTCGCTGACATAGATTCCTGTGTCCTCCTCATCATCGGTTCTGTAACAGACAGTCAGCCCCAGCTTCTCCTGGCTGCCAATGCGGCACAGCTCCACCTCCTACAAGAAAATATACAAGCTTGTGTGGTGGCTCCTGCCAAGGGTGGGCAAAACTGCACAGCACAGGGCAGAACCAAGCCACTGAGATACTCCTACTGTATGACCTACTCACACCGCTCAGTCTTAAGACACAATATTTTGTGTGCATCTTTAAGGGGAAACTATTCTGAGAATTAAGAAGGAAATTCCAGTACACTGCAGGTTCAAACTATATAGAAACCTTTGAGAAATATAGCTGTGCATCAATTTTGCAGGTTTTTGACTTTTGGATAATAGAAGCTGGCTTACAACAGATTACATAGTCATTCTAGTCCCGTCATTCTAGTCCCATCACTCCAGCTATTGATTTATAGGATATGAGACAGACTGGCTACACATCAATCAATCCATCACACAAGTGCCAGTCCCTTATAACATGAATCCAAGCCATAAAGCAAAAACACAGCCTTCCATTAATAGCATAATTTCTTCCCTGGCCAGTTTAGTGACATAGCTTCATTGCAGAAGCTGCTAGATAACAGAAGGATCCTTCCAGGAATCTCCTGTGGAGCTGAACAGCCGTGGCATCTTCCTCAATTGTGAGATGATGCAGAAAACATATTTTTAGTGTCAGTTGTCCCAGCAATGGCATCTTATTAAAAGTGCAAGTTTTAGGGCAGATGGCACAGTGATAACTACTATATACATCCATCTGAGTTGAGCATCTCTAGGGTTTCTTAGGGGAACCGTTCACAAAAAAAGCAAAACTGCACTTGTCTTGAACACTGTGAAAAAACCCCAGTTGTAATACAGCAGAATGAACCCAATAACACAGAATATTAGCTTGGTTGCAAATGGGAAACTTCAGCTGATATTTGTATTTAAAGGGAATCTGCAAGCGACACTTGGACCTTAACAGCTTCTGCTTCTGAGGCTGTGCAATAAAAGAAGAGAGACCAACCTGTGCTTCATTTCTCAGTCTGTGATACAGAGTTTCTTCCTTCCCATCCTCACAGATGTCATGCAGACTAACCCACTAACAGGCACAGGGTGCACAGAAGTGACAACTCACTACTGAGCCCAAGGAGTTGTGGAGACCAGGAGTCAAAATACCACAACATACAAAAGAACCTGCACTTCGCACACATGGGTGAGCCAATGAGCCTTGTGACATTTTTATTTCAGCTGAAACGTCTTTCGCAAAGTGCACTGCTATGGTTTGCTCCCTACTCCCTCACCAATGTACAAATCTACGTAGGTTTATTACCTGCACAAAGCCTGTGAGCTTCTCCCTCGACTTTGGGCATTCAATGTTTTAACAGAAAGTAAGAAAATATAGAAAAAAAAAAAGGTGAAACCTCTAGTATTCTTCAGTTTTTCTTAAAAATGGCAGAAGTTTTATATAGCATGGTAAAGAGTGGAATTATTAACTAGTACACATAATACAAAAGAAGAAACACAGGACCATGTTTTATTAGGGAAAACAATTACAGTGACCTGATTTTGGCATTGGGAGCAAAAGTATGTGTATTGGAGGGAGGCCTATTCAAAACCCATAATAATTGATGCCTCCACAGGGAAAGAACACTTGACTAGAACTGTAATATTAGGGAGAAATTACAGTAACAAAATAGCTTCAATTACAGCAACAAGGTATACTTTTAAGGAATAGAGAAGCTTGTGGTCCCTTGGAGGCCTATAAGGAAACCTAAATACACCATAAAAGACTGAAACTGGGACCTTTAAATCAAGGCAAATGAGTATCTGTGCACAAGCAGAAATCCATTGACTTTCATTGTCCTGCTGGCACAACCTCCTATATCCCCACATTAAGGCTGGACAGGGGCCCCACGGACTGCTTTGAACACAATTTCTTTGGATGGGAACAACCTTGAAGTTCTCATGGATAATTTGTTTCAAAACGTTACTACAAAGCTATACCGATGTTTCAGGCTGCAAACAAACTGAATCCTATCGGTGCACTGGCTCAATGAGAAGAATAATTTAATCATTAAGGTCATGAAAGAACAAAGGAAAATGAGGATGACCTAACAGGCTTCATCCTGGGAGTCGAAGAGATTTGCTAAAATTGTCTCTGGGAACCAGCTGATGACAAGTATCAGTGACTAACATCATCTGACTGGGATGCAACAGCCCTGGCTGCTCATAGTACCTGGGCTACCACAGCTTTTATTTCTCCATTCCAGTAACAGAGTTTAGAGCTGAGATCAGTACTCAGTATTCTTGGATTACCTCTTTCCTAAATGACTATATGGTGTGGAGTCTGATGACTGCACAAGGCTGTGGCCACTTAGAAGCTGTAGATACCTAACACTGAGGTACTGGTACTTACTGTGAAAAGCCCAATAACAATTTCTTATTTTTCAGTCTAGATGCAAGCACATACTCAAGTAATATTTCATTCAGCATGAGGGAGATGTTGGATGAGGTCTCTTGCTTTGCATTGGAATTCATTCCAGATAATTGTCTTTTGCCCATGGCACATCTGCACTACTAACCTCACAGTATCTTCTTTTTAAGCAGAAACACAATATTGTGGTCACAAGCAAACAAACCAGGGTTGAAAAAACATCTTTGGAAATTTTAAAAACACTTCACATAAAATATTAAATCATCTATAAGAGCAAAAGCCTACAAGTCTCATCTTTAACTCTGTGTAACAAGCACATCTGAAACAATTTCAAGAGAAGAGCAGCAGCTGAGGCACTAGAGACACTAGAGAACCCGGACCATCATGGTCAAATACAATTGATATTGTATTTTGTGACAGATGCTTTTTAGTGTTTTTTGTTTGTTTGTTTGTTTTGTTTGTTTTTTCACAAAACCACAGAATATGCCAAGTTGGAAGGGACTCACAGAGATTATCAAGTCCAACTCTTAGCCCTGCACAGGACCATCCTCAAGAGTCGCACCATGTGACTGAGAGTACTGTCCAAATGTTTCTTGAACTCTCCCAGGCTTGGTGCTGGGACCACTTCTCTGGGGTTGTTCCAGTGCCCAACCACCCTCTGGGTGAAGAAACTTTTTCTAACATGTCTTAGTTTAACAAAAATTATAACCTAAAAATTAAGAGATCTCAGGTGGAAGTGTGGAGAAGGGAAAGAAACAACTTTTTATTAACAAAAAATCTGAATAAACAACAAATGGTGCGATCAAAAACTTTCAGAAGAAACAAAACAAAGTCCCAAATCCCCAGGTGGGGGTGGCAAAAACCCGTGTCAACCTGGGGAGGGGTGAGGAAAAAGGCAGTACTGACCCTGCAATTCAGGAAGCTGCTCACAGCCACGTGTGTTTGTCTAACCTAAATATACAACCTCAAGCCATTCCCTTGGGTCCTGCCACTGGTCACCACAGAGAAGAGATTAGTGTCTGTCCCCCCTTTTCCTCTCATGAGGAAGTTGTACACTGCAATGAGGTCTCCCCTCAGATTCCTCTTCTCCAGGCTGAATGGGACAAGTGACCTCAGCAGCTCCTCATACGGCTTCCCCTCAAGGTCTTTCTTCGCCATCTTCGTTGCTCTCCTTTAGACACTCTCTAATAGCTCTTTCTTATATTGCAGTGCCCAAAACTGCACACAGTATTCAGTGTGAGGCTGCACCAGTGCAGAGCAGAGCAGAGCAGGACAATCCCCTCCCTCAACTGGCTGGTGATGCTTTGCCTGATGCCCTCCAGGACACGGTTGGCCCTCCTGGCTGCCAGGGCACTGCTGACTCATCTTTAACTCACCATTGACCAGGACCCCCAGGTCCCTTTCCACAGCACTGCTTTCCAGCATCTCATTTCCCAGTCTGTATGAACAATTGGTGTTGCCCCATCCAAGGTGAAGAATTCAGCACATTCCCTTATTTAACTTCATATGGTTGATGATTGCCCAGTTCTCTAATTTGTCAAGGTCTCTCTCACTAATGGCTTTTAACAGAAGAAACATTAAGTTTGGCAGCAGTACATTTGTAAGAATGTCATTTCCTTCTCTGAAATCCCTTTAGATATATGCACACGTGTGCACACACACTCAGACACGTGCCTTGTCTTTGGCTTTTTTCAGTGTGTATGTAGGGACTGAACTGACAGTCTTCAAAACTCAGCATTTTAAAAATCTACCATAAACAATACTTGGATATTCCCGAATAGTGCTGACAGACAGATGGTGGGAGGAGAAGGACTGAAGAGAGAGCTCAGGAGATGACAACCCCCTGTCTTTCGGGCACACTGGGGCAGCCGCCTCTCAACACAAAGAGTATTCTACTGCCAAGTGACAGAAATCAATGCCAAATTGCTAACTCTTAGATTTGCTTCTTTTCTCTGTGTGGGCAGAACAAAAATTCAGTGTATTGTCAGAGTTTAGGCAATACTTTTAAGTGTTTTGCCATAAATTATTTGGTTAAAAGACAAACATGGGAACTAGAATAAGGGCTACCCCCTCTTGAAAGATTCAGATGCAAATTTCCAAAGTAGCTGATTTCTTCAGACATGGGAAAAAAGAACAAAGATGTGCAGATCATGCTTCTGAAGGTTTGAAACTAGTTATATTGGCCATCCTCTAAAGTGACAGAGGAGTGGCTGTAGGCTGTGGCTCCTGGCCAAAGGCTGACATTCAATGATGGAAAAGCACTTTACAGGCTATCAACCTCAGGAGACATAAGACCAAACAATCTGCTGTCACCTCTTTGTGGAGCGAAGACTAGGTTACAACTGTCATTTCTGAAGTCTTAGAAGAGTAGATTATAAATATCAGCAAGTGGATTGTTGGCTTTCTAGAACTGCTGAAAAAAAAGTTAAGCGCTATTAAAGGAGACCTTGTAAAAGTTCGTATCAGTTTGCAGTTATAGTGGGTCTTTCTACTAAGAACTAGATTACAGAGTAAAGATGATGGTCTGGTACAAAAGGGACCATGAACCCTTCCGTGATCAGTCTTTAAGAGCACTGAATTCTTCACACTTTCCCTCCACACACTGGAAAATAGATTACAACCTAAGAGGAAAGTTAGTAAAGTGTCTTCTCACTGCACACAGAAGATGTTGACAAGAGTTATTCACCAGATGACCATGTGCTGTAATAACTGCACACATGGGAAACTTACTCTGCCACATTTTAATTTGTTGACCACTCTGCCAATGGTGTCTACTAAGATCTTTGAATCTCTCCCCACTTTCTGTCAGGATTAGCTACTCCCTGTTCAACACTGTTGAACACATTTAAAGTGTGGCTGAACTCTGTCATTCCCTCCCACCTCCATTCAAACCATCCCACCTCAACACTCCTCTCCACCAACAGAATCCTTCTGTCCTCATCTTCAAAAACATCTCAGTTCACTCTTTCCCTAAGGGACCCTTAACTCATATTCACACACAGTAGCCTCACTCACCATTTTCTCCGTTTTCCCACCAAATGTTACCATTCTTATTAAGTGCCCATGTCCACACAGTCCCCACATCACCTTCATTTTACTCTCACCTTATAACCCATCCTCTTATTTCACCTATAGAAATCTGTAAAAAAATTACTGTCTGGTAATCAGAAAGTCCCATCTACTTAAGTGACCACTTCTCTCTGTATGAAACACACACATAGCTGAGCTCTGCTGAAATAACCTATTATTACTGCTACTTTGTTCTCCTTTATCTCTCTCATCCTCTGATTCTTTGTCTTGCCTGCCTCCTCACACTTCTGTATGATGAGAAGAAGTTTTTGTATGGGTAGGAAATTAGGTAAACAAGAAATTACAGCTCAATACAAATTAGTGGCAATGAACAGCAGGACATAGTCTTCCCAAGGTAGGAGACTCTCAAAGTCCATACAAGAACTTCCAGTGTTTGGAGGAAACAGGGTGGCTTTGAAACTCATAATAAACTTGAGATCTAATGTGTCCCTTGCCCTTGAATTTCCACGTAATGGTTCACAGAAGCCTTGACACTCTCTATGTTAATATTATCTTTGTTGAATTAGACCTACCATATCCACAGTTAGTGAAGATATCACATGGAACTGTAACTCCTGGGCTGCTCTAATGCAATGGAGGTTTAATGAGAAAAACACTGACCCAGCTCTAATCTAAAGGGTTTAGAGTTCAGTTGCTACACAGTATAATGTTGTCTCATCTCATTCTATGTCCATTTTTCATTTTTGTCCACTGATGACTTGTCATGAAATACAGGAAAACTAGTTTACTATATGAACTGTAGATCAGTATAACTAACTAAAGCCATTCAGTTATTCAACATTATTTTACTATATGAAAAAGGTAAACTCTACACTTGGTCATAGAATAGGAGTTTAATGAAAAGTCAATTTTTTCCCTTCAAATACTTGTAATAATATATATCTTTCGGTTTTTTGTCATAATTGTCCAAATGTAAAGGACTCATTTGGAATGTAGAGGCTGGGAGCCAATGTGACAATTTCATATATTTACACACACTTTACAATAGAATAGCTACTGCTTCAGTCTGCTTATCTCATTTTGCCATAAGGTTCAGTTTCTGCCTTGTCTGTGATATTCCCACCTACTTTGTTTAATAAGAAGCAAGTGAGAATGTAGGATCTAAGATTAGTGAAAAGGAAACCCTTTGCAGCATATTATCCAGCTAATTATACTAACCTCCTCTGGTATCCTTGCAAATTCATACTTCTGTTGAGTGAAAGACCAATAGTGAGGATTGAAGTTGACTGCTGAGATATACTACATATAAGCAGTTCATCATGGATCTCTCTGCTCAGAAAGCAAGAATTCATGGTTTTCCCCAATACAAAATATACCGGAAGGGGTGTTGTGTCTGAAGAAGGATAAAACATGTATGCATATACATTGTAGGAAGATATATGTATGCAGTTAAGTCCTTCTAATAAATTAGCATCCATACTGAAACATGGGAAAAGAACAGAAATAAAGAGGATGAATACGAAGGTGAAAGAATTAGGGATAAAGGTGACACCATGACTTATTTGAAATAAGAAAGCGGATATTTTATTTTCCCTTAAGTTTGTTCATCCAGACAACAGGGGAAAATGGTTTTTATTGGCATTTAGGGTATTTTGTCTTTAATAATTCCCATAAGGGTTGATTTTGGGATTTATATTTCTAACAGGAATATGAAGATTTGGTATTATGCATGCTAGCTAAGGGGGAAAACTCAGCTTCAAGTGGAGGTTTGTGACTTCCTGGAGGATAGACTGTCAGCTACTGAGCCTTTAGCAGACAGGAAGCCTGTAATCTGTAAAGGATTTTTTTCCCTTCTTTGACTTCCTTGTGAAATACACTCACTGTAAACTCCACCACGTGTTGTCAAGCTAAAATATCCTGTAAATGCAAATCAGACAGGCCACACAAGGCTTGCCAGGCCCATAGAATTAAAAATTGCATTTATCTCATCCCCATATGCTTAGACCCTTCCTCCCATTGCAATGCTGAATTTGTTTATACCACAGTGATCAAAAGTTTCTCTCATTTATCACATGGTCCAGCAACCTCGTTCATACAGCCTAACCCATCTCCCCACCTGCTCTGTGACTGCTGTCCGCTCCCTGTCCTCACCTGATGGGAGTCTCAACTGACACCACAGTGTCTTCCTCCTTGCACTCATAGCCATCAGACTGTTACTTATCATCACATATCAGACTGCTGAATATGCACTGGCAGGCACACCATGACTCAAGTTACTCCACTGCTTGATTTTTTTATGTAGAAGTGTAGCATGCACCAAAAATTTTCACTTCAGAGCTGCAGGGTGAGAATGAATTCCCACATCCAATAGAGCTTCTCTATTATCAAAGGATTCATCAGCTACAGAGCCAAAATCTGTTCTCACAGGTGCAAGATGATATTTCATTAATAGGTGCCTATATGCCAGCACATTAGTTCTGGGGGTTTTTTGCTTTTTTTTTTTTTTTTTTTTTTTTTTTTTTACCACTGCTGTCATTGTCTACAGCATTCTGCTGTCTCAGAGCATTCTATGTCTGGACACAAAACTGCATGTGGCTCTAAGTGTAGCTATAAAGCAGGGTTTAGCAGAAAAGTGATTTTGTTTTTAAGTGTTTCTCATTCTGCATTGCATTTTGTTTTGGTTGGATTATGCATTTGAGAAATACTCGTAGATAACTGTCCTTTCTGCTTTGATATAAACAAATCTTGTGTCAGAGATTCCTAAACCTAAACCAGACTTTAAAAAAATGAGGATTAAATTTAGCCTATAAGGTAGAGCCCCCACCCCTTGAACTGAGCATTGATTCTTCCCCCAATGTGGTATGGAGATAACCCTCTGTTTCTTTGTGGTAAGCTACAAACCAGATCCATTCTGGCAAATCTGACACCCAGATTGTGATTTGTCCTTTTCGATGCTGTTTATATGAAGTCAGGACAGTCTTCTGTCAAAACTGATAAGTGAGAAGACAGTGTGGAATGTAATTTTTTTTGGTAACAGCACAGCGGCAACCAGTTCCAACTTGTTTACATCTGGGCTGGCTCTGTCTTGCTCCATAGCTTTTCTATTTCCATCCAAATAGCCCCCAAGTACATTGTGGTTGTGTCTGTCTATGTCAAATCTGAATAACAGAACATACTGGGACTGCTAGAGAGAGGAAGAAAGAACTTATTTCCATAGGTTTTTTTCACAACTTGAGAATGTCAGTCAAAGCAAAACCTTGAATTCTACCAAATCTCCATAGGCATTTACAGAATGGGTTCTAAATGGGTTCTAAAACTGAACTCCAATCTGCTAAAATGCTGCTACACTGGTTACCTTCCATGGTAAAGGCACCAGAGGTGTTGTTTTGCTTCTCTGATGGAAGCATTGTTTTTCTGATGGAAGCGACCAGTGTTTGTAAATTATATCCCCTACAGACTTCTAAATACAAGTTTATTCATTGTGAAAAGGATGCAATGGGACCCTGCAGTGACCTGTGAAGGGGAAGGCCATTTCATTGCACTTTGTTTCACGCTGAATACTTCTGCAACACAGCCTACAATTAGCCTGTGTTACACAGACATTAACGTATTTCCTGGAAAATCCCTTTGACAGGAGAGCATAACTCTTGATGGCATTAGGATAGTGATCAGGTCTAGGATGCCTTTGTTTGCCTGTGGTATTATTTGCTTTCAGTCTGGCAGTCCCAGAATCCCAGGTGGTTTTGATCTTTTTTTATTGGCACATGTAACAAAGCTGAAGTGATAAGCATATCCTCTATATAGTCTCTTGCGAGCTGTTTCTTTACAGTAGCTCACCCTAAACAATCAGTTGTCATGGAGGTAAAGTGAGAGAAGGGGTTTATGTGTGACTGATTTATCTTATGACAGACGAGTTTTTTTAGCAAACTGAAAATTCTTGTTTCCTTTTGCCATTTCTCTTTTTGCAGTTATTAATAAATAGTTAGTCTTCTATGTGGTTTGTCATTAAAAGGTAGTAGAGTCCAGAGATAGCTGTAAATGTCACTGCTCTGGTTCTGTGAATTGTGGAGTCATCTGACAGTTTTGCTTTCTCATTATAAGCATGTAACCTGTCCCTGTCTTTTCAAGATTTGTAATCATGCTCTTAAATGAATTTTGATGATTGTCAGGAAAGACTCTCTGCAGTGTAACTGACCTGCCTGGCATGTACCTACACACAGATATATGCACACTCTATGTACCTGTATAGTCATACACAAAAATTTGTACACACAGGCACATGCACACACAAGTAGAGAATTAAATATTTAACACCCACCCCAAGCCTGAAAGCAAAATACCTACCTTAGTATGAAATTACTTTGTTAAATGTACAATGGAAGCACCACAGACCCTTTTCATCTAAACAGAGATAGGTAACCCATAAGGAAAAAAAAATCATCATATTTAAAACATATTGTTTTGGTGACTTCTGCTAATGATAGGACTTACATCTTTTTTTTCTGAGTTTCCGCAAATTACTTCTTGTCACCCTTAAAGATATAAATTCTAAACAAAGCAGAGCTAACAGTGTCATTTGGCTATTGTGTAACGTGATACCTGTCTGAAACATTGTGTCTGTTTTAAGTGTGCAGTTTACACATTGTACACAACCTGATCATTTGTACATGACAGTCACAGCTCCTCCTGCATGGTACAAACTCAGAAGTGAAATAAACTGTGCTTTAAAATGAAGTCTAAATAACCACTTTATTCTGATGATGATGATGTGCTTTTATTTTTTTTTGTTACAAACCCAGGTTGTCCTTTCCTGTTTTACCCCCACTCTCATTTGCAACATATGAGTTTATGTAACATGTAATACCATTTTTATCACTTCTGAATTTGAGATTAACTTTTCTTTTTTATTAGCTCCACTGCTAGCTCTCTACCTTCCTAGGGCTTCATTAGATTGAACTCTTCCTGTACGAAGAGTGAAGATTCTGTTGGCATTATTTATTTTTTATTTCATGAATAGAATTACTTGCCAGTGACGATGAGTGTGTGGCATTATGAAGATTAAATATTATAGAAGGTAGCAGTGTATATGACCGGTGATTTGGCAGCCTGAAAAAGGCAGTCATGTGGAAGAAAAGGCCAAGAAAGTGAATGCTATTAGTGAGATGCTGCTACGTGCTTGGCTGTTGGAAGCTCTGCCTGATAATGATCCAAATGCTTACATCACTCCCAATGACAAGAACTGAAGAATTGAGATTCCTTACACAGTTATGAGACTGAGACCAAGCTTTGCTTGGTTTCCATAGTTTACAGAAACCATTAGCAAGAAGTTGATAAAATTGATTTGACTTAATAGGACAACCTTCCTGTAGTAACCCTGACAAAAGTATGAGAAGCAGCCAAAATTCAGCTATGCATATAAACTGGAGACTGATTTCACCCATAAGAATGGAGAAACAAGATGATACTGGAGAAAGAATCTTAATTTCAAGGTGTGTATAGTCCCTGTAGTCCCTGAGCCCTTCTATTTGATACCTCAGAAGAGTGACAGTAGCTCAGATGAATGAGGAATTTTTTTTTCAGTGTAACTAGTTTATTAAAGTAAGTCAGACTTCAATGTACTTTCTCAGTTAATTCTTCATTGAGCTATTCTGTAAGTACCCTGCTCTTGGCCGTTTTTGCTTCATTCATTCTGTCAATTATACTATTAGCAAGATGAACATTAAAAGCAACTTCTCAGCTATTACTACAGGTAAAAAGGAAAAGCAAAAAAAAATGTAACTACTCTTCTCCTATTTTGCTTTATTATTTTGGTTTTGTTTTATCTTTTTCTTAAAATTTATGCAAAATGCTATGGTTCTCCACCGTGTATCATCAGATATTGGGCCTCTCATTGCATTCAGTAAGCCTTGTTTTCTTCTCAAAGTGCAGTCAAGGCTACGACACAGAATAACTTGCCTGGCAAAAAACCCACTGCTTTACAAGTGCTTCTGAGAGAAACTGAGGAAAACAAGGACATAATCATAAAAGCCATCAGCTAAACCTTGGTGTATTTTAGCCTTTGCAAACTCTTAGGTCATCTCACTATGAAGTAAATTGTGTAAAGAGTTCAGAGCTCTGCCTGGTAGTGGTCTGTATAGGGGTAGAACATAAAGGTGTTTCACCTCACACCTAAGGTTGTTTCAGAGTCTGCACATGACCACTTATTTAGCAATGGGCAGTAATTCAGTAATTGTTGAAAACTGCATTTTTCTCGATGGCTATGAAGATAACTTCCTCCCCCCCTTTGATATTGGAATAATATCAACTAGTAACAATTGTAATCTGGTTTTAGTCCAAGAGGTACTTCCTCCTATAGTACAGAAAAATTCCTGAACAGATAGACATGGCCATGGACTGCATTTCTTGGAATTTTTTTGCATTAGAAAACAATACATTACTGTGGATGTTTCATGACAAAAGGAGTTTTCCAGACTGGCAGCATTTTATCTTTCTATTGGTGAACTAGGAATCCTTCTCCAGTATGATGTGGTGATTTCCTTTTCTAAAAACTATATGTATGTACTGTTGTGTTGATTCCTAATTTAAAACATGTCTTTTTCATACTTGTAAATAGCAAAGCTTCCCTTCTCCTTTCTGTTTTTTGGTTTTTTTCTCCCATTCAGGAGAGGTGTTTAAAGGGAAGAGGGAAGAAAGGACACTGTTTTGGTTTTACAGGCTAGACTATATTGATCTTTTCCTCTAAAGATAATGGAGCTAAACGGGATGAACAGATGCTAGTTAGTGCTGAGAAATTAAACAGTCAGTTGTATCACAAACTGAAAATGTTTAGGATCCTCTGTCTTACCATGTAATAAAAATATAAACCTCGAACTATGAATCACAGGTTCTGTTGTACTGGAAAGTAACACTAATTAAAATTAATTTGTTTTTTGACTACGTCTCAATGGTGAGATGATATTTCATCGTAATGAGGACTTAAGTGTTACCTGATCACACATTGTCCATTCAGGAAAAACACTGTTATATTTTGATTCCAGACTGCCCCTTCTAATGGTGTTACCACAGTTCATGGGACTCATTAGTCTGATATACTGTACAGGTGAAAGGAACTCAATAGCTATGACAATTTTGGTAGTCTCTTTTGGTCCTTTTAGTGGGTGCAACAATTGCTTTAAAGGCAAATGGGGAATATTGGAAGGATGTGGAGTATTTATAGTTTTTCTGCAGTTGCTTTCAAACTTTCTGCATTTATTCTTTTATGTGCTGCTACTCTGCACTGTGTTTGCATTGTCTTCTGCTCATAGGTAATGACCCCTGTATTAAAAATCTTTGGCTTTCAACTTTAAAAAATCAGAGATACAGCTAATGAATCATTGTTTAGAGCTCTTTGAGGGTGGAAGAAGAAACCCCTCAAACTTTACCAGTCCGTTTTTTTTTTTTTTTTTTCTGCTGACACTTTCCAGAATTTGTTCTCCAATCTGTTTTCCAGTTACAATGGCTCTGCCATAAAATGCTGGAATGGACCTTCTCTTGGTTATCAGGTAGGAATACAGCACTCCATGTCTAGCTAGAAGTCCATTACCTAATTAGGGGGCTGGAATACACCTCCTGCAAGGGGAAGCTGGGAGAACTGCATTTGGTTAGCCTTTTGAAAAGAAGTAACCCTCTTAATAAGGAGATCTTATTGCCTCCTTCACGTACAAGAAGTCCAGGCGAGAGGCAAGAGTCCAGAAAAGTCAGAACCAGACTCTTTCTTGATGTGCACTGTGACAGCCACATGAGCCAACAGACATGAGTTGCTATTCAGAAAATTCTATATAGATATTTAGGGAAGTGCTTCTTACCATGAGGGTAGTCAAAGACTGGAACAGTTGTCCTGAGAAGTTGTAGACTGTATACTGCAAAACATACCAACTATATTTGCTGTATAATCAGCACCCATTTCTTTGCCCCTCTTCAATAGGGTCTCTGCAATTTCTGGACTTTCCTCAAATAGGGGTAATTGAAAGCAACTTGGAAAATTTAGAAGTGATATCTACTGCAGGAAATGGGACAATATTAGCACATGACATCAGTGCTAAAATCTTTACAGTGACTTCTACATTTCTGTTTATCATTTGTCATGTTGGAAATTAAGGTCTGAATGGGATCCAACACCTTCAAAAGCTCTACATACTTGGAAATCAGTCTCAGCACTTGAGACTGTCAGATATATCCTTCTCTGTTCGTGAATGTCCCCTTTGATACTCTGGAGTTTTCCTGGTCCTAATGGTACAAAAACATTCAAATCTGACATGCTTCAATGGGTAGAAGAAAACCTGTTGAAAGTGAGAATTCTGACAAGACCAGGAACTTCAGGTCCCCATGAGATTGCTATTCCTCTTCCAAATACACATATGCTGCAGCTGTTTCTGATTATCAGTGTTCTTGAATTCAATAAAGAGCCCTTTCATAGCTTACAGTTGTTTTAAAATGGCAGCAAGTGCCTTCTTCTAGACAAAACCGCAGGGGTTTATGGGTTGTCATAGCTGCAGTTCAAATCAGTTGATAATGACGTGGCATAGTTAGCCTTAACAATACAATAAATTAAATAATAAATTAAAACAATACAATACAATAAACTTTACCTACTGCAGGTAAAATCATATCTTATATCTGCCATATTTCAAAATGTTACTGCCCAGTACTTGGCTCTGTAAACATCATTGTTACTGCTGCATGACTGCTTTGGGCCTGAAACATGTCAGAAGATTTATCTGCCTCATCAGCACTTTCTAAACACTCAGGCAGCCAATTGAAATGGGGAGGCATAACAGATGTGCCAACATCTGCTGCCGCAAGCATTTATCTGGACAGCAGAACATATAGCTGTAGATCCAAACTCCTAACCGGTTACAATTCCATGTGTTTGGACAGCCTAGATCTACAACTGTGTGAAGATTATATTGGGATATTAATTAAAATCAAGTTGAAACTGTAATTACATTTGTGAGATATACCTTCCTGTAGTTCAGTTTATGTCTTTCAGACACAGCAAATGCAAAATACTATGAAAAGGTTAAATTTATAAAATTAGAAATTCTTAAAAAGCACTATTAAAATTCCATCCAATCCATGTTCTTTTTTACCTTGAGGTACACACATATTAAAATATGTAGAGTTAAAATATGCAAATTTGAATCACATACTTGTGCCTATAAATCAAGCACATGAAGCAATAGGCAATGACTTTCAAAACACATTTTTATTTTCCTGGCACCAAAATGAGGTCTATGGGCACCATATCCATGCTGAGTTTCAGCTGTTCGAACTTCTGTTGTACGTGGAAATGTCCTCCACCCCCAAACACATACTTGCGTGGGTTGGTAAAATCATGAGATGAAATACAAAGCAAACTCATCACCTGCTTTTTTGATGCACAATACAGTTTCACCTGCATTCCTGCTCACCAAACCATGCCCTCCAGGAATGACTATCACATTCTCTTTGAAGAGATCCCTCATTAAATAAAAAAGCAAACTCCCAGAGAAAAGGCCTCTCCTGATTTTTTTGATTTCTCCTCTGAAGGCGCAGCATGCATAATATTGAAACCTTGTTTAAAGTCCATTTTCTTGTAAAAGGTTCTCTCTTACTAGGGAGATTCAGCCCATGCCTCCTGCGCTCTAGGATTTCCTAAGATACTAAGCTTTAAAACAGTGACATTATAATAAGCTGGTTAACATGACTTAGGCTATTTTCAAAAGAACATGTAAACTAAATTATTTTGTTCCCATCTTTTGTCTTTATAGCTATATTTCATGCCTCCAAGACACACTACATGAACATTCAAGTAGAAGGCATATGAAAAATAGCATTAATAAAAGCCTTAGAAATATTTTGACTGTAAAGCATATATGAAGATATGTGGGATAATAATATAAGAACTGTCTAAACAAAGAATTTCTCCAAACCAGAAGATTTATAATCTGCAGATTACCATAAATATGAAAATATTGCCAGCAACCTTCTCTTTCTTCACTGAGTGAAAAAACACATATTGTATGTTGTAATGTTGCCCAACAATAAAGTGTTGCAGAACTATAGTCAATTTTCTTAATTTTCCTAGAAAAACATAAGCTCTGACAACAAGAAAGAATTTTTATTACCTTCCAGGTGAAGTAAGGAGTAACCCTGTGCTTGTTTTATGAAATCATGAAACAAAATGAAAATCACTGACTTGATATATTTTCTTCCTCTTCTAAAACACAATAAATGGTAATAACTTTGACAAATTTGCCCATATCAGTTTTGTGTCTTTTTCTCCCCATGCTCTCATGATCCTCTGAAGTTGTGGACCCAATTCAAATCCCTAAACTAGGATATTCATTACTTAGGGGAGATGAGATGACAGCAACTTCATTGGCTTTGAGTGTCAGGATTTTGTGATGACATACAGTAATACATTCAAAATCAACAAACAACTGTGACAGAAAACTACCCTGAAATTGTCTTCTACCTAAATGACCCACTGACTAGCAAGGAAGAAGAGTGATTTATGGCCAAAAAAGAGATGTATCACAATTAAAGTCTCCTGGGTTTTACTGCCAGTTCCATCACTGACTGACTTGGCAACTCTTTCAATACAACTGTCCTTAGCTGACCTGCTTATGAATTCCTGTAGCAATACAGGACATCATAAACTGGAGAATCTTAGTAGAATGGTCTTAAGCTTAATTAATTTATACTTGAAAAGTTATTTCAATTCTTAAAAGACAAATGAAAAACTGAAAAGAAAGGGCTGCCCCTCCTACCAATCCTTTGCTCATTTACAGAGTACAATTGTCACAGTTAGGGAGAAATTCCCTACTTATTATTGCCCCTGTGTAAATTAAAATCCTATAAATTAATGGGTATTTGAAAAATAAAAATGCCAGTGAAATACATAATCTTACACTGTTGTATGCCAAATGCATGCTAACAGTCTTTTAATTATTACACAATGTTATTCAAAGAATAACTGTGACCTCTTCCATTTTTAGTCAATAGCGACAGTCAGCTAGATCACAGGCCAAGTGTTAGCAGCTCAGAACTCCTTTTGAGTTAAAAGAAAAAAATCACATGGAAGGATTTTATAAGCCCCAATCACTGTAGTGCTTTCTCAGGTTCAGCTGAAACAACTCTAATAATCTATTTACTTATCCAGGAGTTTTCCTCACAAGCTGTTCAATTAATACCTTTAAAATACAGTCCATTTTTTCCCCTCTGGATTTGTATGACATAACAGGTAGGAATGGAAGAAAAAATCCTAATCACTCCAAGACTCTCCTAAGCAATCAAGACCACAGATTACAGGCACACGCATATCCGCTCACTTTCTTCATGATACTGATCAGCAGATGCTATATAGTAATAAGAATTGCCACCAAAAAATCACAGTGATGGTCTCAGTAAATGTCTCTATACCATGGGGCATCCACAGTTCAGCCGTAACTGCTAGGCGGATTATGAACTAATGATCATAAAACAAACACAATGCACAAAGTGCCACTCCTATAACAACAGGCTGAGAGAGTTGATGTTGTTCAGCCTGGAAAAGACAAAGCTCCAGAGAGGCCTCAGAGCTGCCTTCCAGCATGTAAAGAGGGGCAACAAGAGACCTGGAGAGGGACTTTTTACAAGAGCATGTTGTGATAGCACAAGGAGTAATGGATTTAAAATGAAAGAGGGCATGTTTAGATTACATATTAGGAAGAAATTATTTACTGTGTGGGTGGTGAGGCACTCAGAAAAGCTGGGGATGCCCCCTTCCTGGAAGGGTTCAAGGCCATGCTGGATGAGGCTTTGAGCAACCTAGTCTAATGAATGGCCCATGGCAGGGCAGTTGAAAACAGATGATCTTTAAGGTCCCTTCTAATCCAAATCATTCTATGATTTTAAGATGAAGTCCCAGCTTATCTAAGCCTACTCTGAGCTGTCAGATCAGCCCCTCCACCACAACAGCAGCTGCAAAAGGTAAGGCACGTGGTAAGAAATATCTGCTTTTCACTGAAAATCTATACCACAGCAAGCCTATTCCCATTCCTCTTACCATACTAATCAGGTCAGATGACACTGGAAAGATACAACCTTGTCCACCATTTCAGCTCTTCTAAACTACAACACCCACATCTCTATTAGGATCCTTTTTTCTTGAAGCCTTCCCTTTTAAATTATGGTGGTTGCTAAATTCAAAAACTGGCTTTTATTTGCTAAAGGCTATTTTTTTGATTCATCCCAAGTTTAAAGAAGTTCAGGAGGATAAAAAAGACTCCTATCACTGTAGGATGTGTAGAAAACAAACACAACCTTATAGCAAGTCACAGAGGTATTAGAGTGGTTCTTTCCCTTCACATCACTGTCATCCTTCCTGAACAAGGCTGGAACTTGGTTTGAGGGATACCTACCAAAACAAGGTTTCTCTCTCTGTCTCTCTCACCTCTTTATACTACTGAATAGAAAACATGACTTAGTAGCTTTGCAGAGAATTTCTATGCTACATGTAAGGGATTTCTAGAAAACTCTCACCTAAGAAATATTTTCCATTTTGATGGTTTAACATACATCTTCTGGTTTAGCTTCATTGTACAGAAACTCATCAGGTAACAAAACAAAAGAGCCTGACTGCAGCAATCAGCAGTGCTGGCAGTGTGTGCACAGAAGCTGTTCCCATAAAAGCTGTTTGTTCAGGTACTAGCAATTGAGGAGGAGCCTTAATTGCATGGCTGCAAGCTCCTGTAATGCTCACAGAGGGGTCTTTGCAGGCTATCGCAGCTCTGGAGGGTGCTGTTACAGACAATGAGCTCAGTAATACTCATGTTAAAAAGGTCCTAAATATGTATTTACAAGAAAGACAGATCTGTTTGGTTTACTAGTTAAATAATCCATGTGTTGAAAAGGCCTTAAGTAGGAATTCACCAGGCAGGCAGGTCTCTCTTGGCCTATTACAGCAGTGGTGGGCTGTTCAGAAAGTCATTGGAGACCACACTTTAGTGGCCCATAAGGATGTCAACCCATAAATACTTACAGGTGTTAAAGTAACTTTATTCACATAAGCAGTCTCACTCAGACTGCTAATCTGAACAAAACTACTCCATCTTTAGTTCTAAGGAAAAAATACCAGTAAAATCAATCACTTCAAAAGTGTAATGACACAGAAATGGTAAACTTGAATTTGCTTTTGAAATGCCTTCCCTCACCAGAATGGAATGAGTGTTACTGGAACAGTGAACCAATGTGTTACTGCAGCATTGCATCTAGTGCAATGCTCAGATACGGAAAGAGAAACAAAGAGAACAGGATAAAATTTTCTCCTACACAACTTTTAAGTGTCCAGTGAAAAGAAGTCTACAAAAAGCCTTACTCATAGCCAACTCCTAAAGGTTTCTAGCTTACCTGTCTTCATGGCTCACTTTTAGTTGTTTGTGAAAACAGCTGACAGCATCTGATCCAGAAATGCTCAGGTCAAAAGGAAACCTCAGCAATTTCAGCAGGTTTGGATCAGGCCAGTGGTAAACTTGAGGGACTAATCTAAACTTACAGTTAACAGATTTATGAATGCAAATACTTATCAAAACATTTATATGAACAGCTGTGCATAATCATAAATTAGCACTTCCATTCAACATGCATAAACACATATTTATTTCCTTATTCCGATGGAAAAATCTGTCCCTTGGGTCTACAAATCAAAACACAAGAGTAATAATTTCTGCCCAAAGGCATTAACCAACCATCAGAGCACTATGGGTTGCTCTGCTTAGGAGGAGGTACTGATGATGGAGTAAAGCATCTCGCATATGAATATTCTAATTTCCAGAAGTCCTATTTTCTAGAACACAAGAGGAATCCAAATAGCATCTGTGTAGTTTCTAGCTCATGATCCAAGAGGGACAAATCTCAAATGGCATCTTCTTAAAACACTATGCTCTTTCATGGCTGTGGTTTCCTGCAAGAACTATTATCCTTTCATTGCCTGGACACAAAAGGTTCCATAAAAACTGACCACAGAAAGATTTCACCTGCACATGACTCATGTGCTTGTCTGTTCATTTAGTGACAAGCACAAACTTCATGAGCAAAAAAGTAAAATAAAGTAGCTCAATGGTTTCTAAGACCTGAAGTGAAGAAAATCAGAGTACCTCATAAGTTCATATAGGGTCAGCTCCACCCTTAACAACCTCTGACAGGTACTGGTCTCCATACTGTCCCAATCTGTCAGCACTAGCTTTGCCACGTGTTAAAACTCAAGTCATCAGACACGGGCAGGCTCACACAATGGTTGCCATCCTCCCTTTTTCACTCTGAAAATGTTAAACCTGTAATGGTGGACCGTTGATGTGGTTTTCCAGTCTCCTGAGAGCTGTGTCATTGTACTGAAACAATCACTTGTGCCTAAAAATGAGAACACTCAGAGCTGGCAAGTCTCTAATTTAGGCAATTATTCCAGTCTCCTTTGGACATCCATATCAGCTAACATCCAACCTCCCTCCAAAAAACCCTCTCAATTCTGATAAAAAACTTCAACCTAGTCTTCCTCATATATGCAACAATAGCTACCTCAACCCACTGCTATTCCTTGTCAAGGATATCTGCTTTTGCTGTTTGCAAGAAGCATTCAGCTGGAAATAAGAATCTTTTCCTATCTGAGATATATGAGCTTTTAAAAGCTGTAATCCCCCAGCAGAAAGCAATCATTTCCCATTTTGCTTTTGCTCAGAAGCTACTTCAGTACATGCATGGTATGAAGGTCTCTGCCCTTGGATAAGGAACTGTTGACTAAACAACACTACCAACTTGTGCCTGCTTGTAACATCTCGTTTCCTTCTGCCTCTCTCACTTAAAGGCAGTCCCCTTAAAACTGAATATGTAGGACACATTCAGATATCAGTGATGCTTTCTTTTGATCAGCTTTATCTTTACAACATTCTTTGTGGTTTTTCTTCTACCCATTTTTCAACTCTTCCACCATTTAAGTGACTCTAGCCCCTTAATTTCTGTGTTACTGGTAATGTTCCAAACCAAGTATATCATATTTCTGTCTCCTGCACAGTAGGTTCAGAAATGTTAGTTAATAAGTGTACATCCATTATCTTATTTGCTCCTTTCTAGCACCAGTATCCTCTGTTCTTCTTACAAGAAGAAATTTTAGAGCCAGGGTTAACATTAGATTAAATAGAAGCTGTGATGCTTTTAGTCCTTTCACTCATTAGTACCAGCAAGTGTGATGTATACTCTAAAATCACGATGTAATTCCAGCAGCACAATAGCCACTCACAGCCAGACTGGGTGGGTTTGTCCTGATATCTCTGGCTCTCTATCAGTGATATTGACTACAAGTCCAACTGAGCATTTACGAATCAGTCAAGTCCTTCTTAAAAGTCATGATTATCTGGCTATGCTGGAATTGCAAATCTTTTGGTCTCTTTCTGCCAATACTGACTGATGCTGACTCCGCCCTCATCCCAACATCTACAAACAATTCAGATTCCTTTTAGGGCAAGTTTTGCAGCAGCAACATAAGGATGCTCAAGTTGGCTATCAGCAATCCATCATCTTCCCAGACATTTGTTTAAAGTATGGCACTGTATGAACCCTAATGAGCCTCCCTGGGAGTTTATCCTTCCAAGACAATTGGCTCATGCGTGAGTTCACTGCACTGCGACAATATGAGCAGAACCCACTGGGCATTTCTAGCTTACAAATGGAGTAGAAGAGTCTTGTAAGTGTCTAATCCTACCGAATCCACTGCAAGTACAAGTTCATATCCTAGTACAGATTATTGTATGTGAGCCTCCTGTTGGTTTCTTATGATGGTAACTCATGTACTTAAACACTCACATGTATTTCTAAGCAAGTTCCAGACTGATGAGAGTTTTTCAGGATATTCCTTTTCTTGGAAAACATTCTTGTTTACAGCATCTCAGTTGCTAGTCATCTTATTTCCTTATTTCCTAATTTGGCTGAGTATTTTGCATTTGTGTCTCAGAGTTGATGTATTCTTCATTTACAAACCATTTCTAGGACATAATGAGGTGTTGCGTTAGTTCTTTTTCTGCTCACTATCTTGTTTTAATTATTTTCTGAAATCTTCAGGTTTGGCTTTTAATCCATTTAAAAGTTAGTGAGTTTGCCATGGAGACCTGCAAGCAGCTTATCTGTATCCTTTTAGTACAATGGGAATGCTAATATGCATTTTAGAAACTGAACCACACTCCTGACACCAGACAGGTTTTTTGTTGTGTGTGACTAGCTGAAGTTCACACCAGAAAGCTGTTATGAAGAAAAGAACCAAGACAAAATCAAGGACCATTAATATGATCCTCCTTCTACATACAGCACAGGAATAACAAGAAACGTGTTTCCCCTAAACACACAAGAAATCAAACAGTGTGAGATAGAGAACACACTCTGATTCTTCCAACCACCTTGCAGACCACAGGGTGGCATGAGCAGAGCTTCTGCACCTCCTCTTCTTTCTGCTTTCACCTTTAGAAGGTGGATAGACAGTGATGATTTGAGAAGTTGTCTTCCCAAGTCCTTAGCATTTTTCCCCTTCCCCCATGCTAGTGCCACAGCAGAGCAACTTGTGCAGCTATGCAGGAAATCAGATCAGGCTGCTGGACTAGGTTAAAAACAACCCTTCTTAAAATCTATTTTTAAAAAATATTGTATTACTTCCCACAACTGTTTCACAGTAAGTAACACTGACATAACTGAGGGGCCAGAACACATCAGGGCAAGTCCTTCCATACAGGAACTGAGTGGTCACAGCAGGGTACAGCTAAGCCAGTACTACTGTAGACTGTGACAGTGTTGGACCATTGCACTGTCCTGCTGCTTCTCCCCAGGACTGGCAACAGGAGCTAGGAATCTGCTTTTGACTCAGATTTTTTGGGGGATGGACATAAATAGCTCCGAGAACAACGCTCTCAGTTTTTCCAGCTCATTACTTATGGTATGGGAGCTTAATAATGAGTAACCTTAACCATAATATTACCAGCTTAAATTTTGGGAATGCCTCTCATGTTCAGAGCTCTGTTAATTAAAGGCTCTGAGATTCTTTTGTTTCTCCTACAAAATTATCAAATTTAGTAGAAAGCATTGTTCTCAAAGGAGTCTAGACATTTCCTTTCCTATTTAAATTTCACTTGAAACACTTTATTTCAGTCGCTCAGTGAACTTGCCTTGGGCAACTGAATCACAGCTGACAGCAAATTAATGACTATGATGGTGTGATTAGTAGAGATTACAGGCAACAGAGAACCTGCCAAAACATTTGCTGTTGTCACAGTGCTTATGCCAGCCATTATTAGGGATTAATAATGTCCACAAAGAGGATTTGATTCCACCAGGTAAAGCCTTTAAAAATTGTTACTGTTATTCTGATTAAATGGTGAAAATTATTTTTATTTACCATTTTTTAACATATTCTTTCTAGATGCTTACATTACTAATTTATATTTAAATATTACCAGAAAAAAATTAGTTTCTATTACATTTAAGAACCAAGTAGCATGACAAAACACACTTGACAGAGAAGTTTAATATTATATTATACATGGGGAGTCAAAATAGAACTTAAACTCTGAGACTCTTATGCTGCAAGATACCACAATAAAACCCAACTGGGAAGAAATAGAAAATCCCTAGCAATGACTTTTTGAGGAGTTCAAATATAAGTTTGCTTGTTCTGATGAGATTCACTAAGTAGATGTTATTTGATTTTTATGCTTCCTGGGGGAAGAACTTCATATTCCTCAGGCTGCTAGAAGAACAATGGGCTGAACTTACAATTGAGCATCTCAGCTGCTAAAACTAATAAAAGTGAACTCACTGCATATTTGCCAAAGCTTTTGCCATTCATTTAATTTCCAAATGTCATCCAGTTATATGAAACCTTTAAAAAGGTTTCTTAAGGTAGAGCAAACAGAAGGATAGGATGTTTTTAATCATGTATTAAAGATATTTAATTATTTATAACCAATCTTATTTAAAATATAGTAACTTGAACCTATGCAAAGACTCAGCACTGTTTAATAATAAAAAGAACCATCTGTTTCTTATGCTTGTCCCTATAAATATTTTGTAACTGGATGATAGTGGAAAACATGAAAAGCTAATGACTGAATGACAAGCAGACTATTTAGATATTGAAATGAAAATCTAATGAAGAGCAACATCACTAATCACGTTATCATTTTAGGAAGCCTCATATTTTCTAGTGACTCAGAAACACATCCACCCTTGTCACTGGAGAGCGCAACACATTAGCAGCAAAGGAAGATTTGTGGTAGTGAGCACAATTTCTTACAAATGCAATACTTACAATGTCAAATATCAAAGAGTAAGTAATAGAAATTTTATTACTTTTCCAATTTGAAGCATGATCTTACAAACGCTCAAGTACACATCCAAGTATCTGAAAGACTGATCTCTAAGGCAGAAGATATAAAGCCAATTGATTCTTAAAGTTAGAGGTGGGGGAAAGCAATCAAAATTCCAGAGACCATTTTTAATTCTTCACTGCACGAAGAGGGAACATATTTAATAAGCCTCCTAGACTTGTATGCAGTCACCCACTGCAGAATTCTGCTTTCATACTTCACGTTTAGCCTAACCCCAGTAAATCCTGTGACATTACATAGGTATAAGATAAAATAGTCTTTGGTGCCAATTTTTTAAGAAGTATTCCCTCTTCTTTTTCTGAGAGAAGCCTGCTATCGGCTGTGTAAATGCCATATCTGTAATAAAAAAAAGAGAGGCTGAAGTGTGCCAGTGATCTTACCTCATACTCAAAGTCCTCTGCTCTATCTGCATCAGCAGGCAGGCTGGAAAGATATTCATTACCTTCATAAAATTCATGCTCCACCGGGTGAAGAGAATGGCAGCTATGTGGAACAAAGCAGTACAACAACAGTAGATGAGGCAATAGGGTTTTTTAAATTAAAATGTGATAAAAACCACATTTCTTTGCAGTTTTCTCATCTCAGGACCGCCACTC
Source organism: Pyrocephalus nanus (assembly GCA_038380795.1). NCBI lineage: Eukaryota > Metazoa > Chordata > Aves > Passeriformes > Tyrannidae > Pyrocephalus > Pyrocephalus nanus. The sequence goes on along the minus strand of CM076262.1, from coordinate 4,588,345 downwards.
TGAATGGCGTGACAGCCTGAAAGGAACTCTACAAAGAAGCAGCATGAGCTGTTTTCTTTTCAAAAGCTCATGCTCTGGCTGAGTTAATTTTTCTAGGTTCATTTTTTGTCATATTTGACACAGGGTGATTTCTTAAAAGGGTCTGGTTTGGGTCAAACTGTTTAATTGTGACAATTTGGGATTTCTTACGCTCATAAAGGTACTTAACTCCAAAATTCACGTCCTGCATCATGCCTGGGGGCAACTCACTAGTTCTGGTCACAGTCTTGAACATCCACAGTCTACAACCCACACCAGGCTCACAAACTGTTCAAGAATTCCCATAAACCAACTTGCATTATCCTCTTCTGTTAAAGTGGTAACAGAGTGGTGAAGTGCACTTGAGCAACTACACATTTACAAATGTCAGGAAACTGCACTGTTAAATGGGCTTGGTACACAAAGAATGAGGTCTTTACAACAGCTTTAGGCCAAAGGCTGGATCCCAACCATGAAACACTCAGTGTGGATCTATCTTCTCCATGCTGAGGGCATGGGAACTTCAATCACTGTAGCCTGCAGTTTGGTAATATCCAGTAACAACTCAAAAATACACATATCATGTTCCTTGCTGTGCAGCAGTTGGCAGTAAGCTCAATCCATCTTACCTACAATTTCTAAAAATGGAACCTACATCAAAGTCAAAAGTGATATATTCTCAATTAGCATCAATTCTGAATAGAAGCACAACATGATATAAAGTCAGTGAAAAAGCTCTAGGACTATCACAATTTTGCTGGCTACAGACAGAGGGTCTGTAGGGTCATCTAGGGTCACCCACTACATGATGTTACTCATGCAGTGGAGTCAAAAGAGGAAGAACCCTACACCCTATTTATGCGTAAGTACTACCTTCTGATGATTACATCCAATTCTGTTCCAAAGAATTGATTCATACAATTTGCCATATGACAGGTGAAACTGTAGTTTTTGATCTCTATATTTTTGGAATTGTTTTTGTTTTGATAAGGGGACCTTCATATTAAATAATTTGTTTCCTTGATTTTTTTGTAATAAATTTGGAAGAACAGAAAACAGCAAGACAATCTCCTTCTAGGTTTGAAGAAGCCTTGTTGGTACTCTGGAACCCAGAACAGTTTTTCTTCTTAACCAGAGCTTAGTTTATGATGAACAAACACACGAACATAAAGCAAACATTGCCAAGATTCCTTCCTGTAGCTCTAATCCACAAGTCGAGTTTAGGAAAGCTGTCACTGAAGTATGAATGGGACAATGGTTATCAAAGACATTTGTAATTTATTTAAAGTTTTCCTGACAGTTTTTCAAAAGAAGGCTACAAGCTACCACTGCAATGCCTCAATCCCACAGGCAAAATGCAGAAAAACATGAATCATACCTGTCTGAAAGTAGAAAAGGGCAGATATCAGGAACTGGTGGTGTGGAAGGCCTTAGTTTGGCCAGAGCCATAATGTGCTCAAAAGTGATGTCAGTCTGAGTGCTGGCATCCATAAGCTGAACATCCTGAGAGCTACTATGAGCTTTGCTAACTGGGGCTCGTCGTAAAACCTGAACTACAATTGGCTCCTTGGCATTGCGAAAAGCTTCCACTGCTTCTTCGTGAGTGGCCCTGGAGAGGTCCTTCCCATTGACCTAGAGAAAAACAAGAAAATATAGCAAAGGTTAGAGAAAAGGCAGCATAAAAATATGAATGTAAAACATGGGGGAGTGAAATACTTGTGTAGTACATCAATCCACCTGACGTCATTGACTGGACTATATTTTGGTATACATGCAAGAGGGAAGATACAGCTGGGAGGGGAAATGAATTCATTAATCTTTGCAAGAAATTAGAAATGGTTAGAACCCTTCCATAAGTGTCCCATCTAATGGAATCCAAACACAGCAAAGAAACTACAATATTCAGAAAGTAATGTAAAAATATTTATCTCATGCTATTTTATTAATCTCATAAATACAAATAAAAAAGGAGGGGTGCCTTTAATTTTGATTTTCATAATTTTCTGTGGAATGCAAATGTTTTAAGGATTTCAGACATAGCATTGTTAATAATGCAGATGTCAATAAACATGTCTCTGATGTCTAAAAAGAAACAAGGTCAATTTTCAATGTTTTGTCACTTATCTGCTGTGGCTATTATACAACCATTAAGACCAAAGATAGTGACTTGACTGATGTAGTCAGCTGCTGCTTTTTTAAGGAAAGAGAAATCAAAACCAAACCAACTGAATAAATAATTTGCTATGAACAGGAAAATAATAAACCTTCCAATCTAAATGAGGCCTTAGGCTATTAAAAAAGGTAACTGCAAGGATGGATTATGCTAAATTAATATGAATTCAGGTGTTTAGGGCAAGATTTCAGCTCACTACAAAATGTGAAGGCCAATTCGTCAATGGTAGTCAACAGCTAAGCCCTATTACACCGTTTCCAGAGCAATGAAATCACTGTTGACTGCTGTACAGGACCTAACTGCTGTGAGCTACTGTGGAAATGAGGTGATCCTGTGCTGGGGTAGAAAGGCAGGGCTTTCTAGTAAGAATTGTGAATATCTGAAGGTACCAAAACCTGATTAAGATTTATATACCTAGGAAAATTTCTACACTGGCAGCAAATCAGAAATAGGATTCTACTGAAAGTTCATCTCCAATTATACTTTGCTGTATAGACAACGAGTCATAAGACTGCTTAATGAACTAAGACTAAATCATCCGCAAAAATGGTACAGATCACATAACTAACTTTTCCCCAACATTTGCAAATACTGGTTGAAACAAAAATTTACTTGCCACATCATTCTTTCATTCAAGAAATTCTTGGAACTTCCTTGTCCAAAAAAGAAAAATTCAAACAAGAACAATGTCAGCAAACTTAAAAGAGCCTCAGTAACTCAGCAGCCTTCAGCAACATTTTGGGGCAGCATGTGCAGCCACAGTCCTGTCTATTTGTGTGCATGGCTATTATACTGTTGAGCATTAACTACACGTATATATCAAGCCAATACATTTACAGGGTATGTGCTCAAATACAAGGCAGAACTATCCTTCCTGTGATACAACTTCCAAAGAAGCAGTGATTTCATGTCCACATTACTCATCACATATCAGCCATGAGGACATGTAAAAATGAGGACTGTAGAATAGCCACTAGTGCAAAGATTAGCCAATCTTTCTACCTAACTCTGATGCTGTCTGCAGTGATGAGAAGGCTAAAAATTTTGAACAGATTTCTATACACAAAAAAACTCAAAATTCCCTGTGCTGTATGCCTGGGATATTCAGAAGTTCCATACTGCTGCAGCCTAGACAGTGATCAGGTAATACGAACAGCAACTAGCTTGGCCTCCTAAGTTCAAGGTTTCTGCAATGACTGAAAACATTAAGATTTAATGTTATAATTTTATTAATGCTATAATTTTATTGCTTAAATTATAATCCATCACATTATAACCTTGGGTTACATTAATCTAAGTTACATGGAAAAGTATGAGTCATATCTAAGAGGAAGAGCCAGAGCAGTCAAAGAACAAGTCATGTTATAAGAAAAGCAAAGAAATTTACCCAAGGAGAGTGCTTCTGCAAACACTTTCCAGGAAGACAAGTTATGCTGCCAGGGTGGTCAGACTCAGCCCCATCTAACAGGCAATTAGAGATAAAGCTTCAAGCCTGGGTCTTCTAGTCACTCTTCATTTCTAATCTCTGCTTCATTCCTATTTCTACTTCAGATCCTACCAAGGACACAATTTTTCAGTTTCTGCAGTTTTTGTAACAAGAGTGTCCCATAGACTCTCTGACAAACTCTCATTCCTAAGAACAGAAAAATTACTTTCCTAACTCCCAAACTCCTTTTGATACTTTTAAAGCTTCGGATAACTATATGGTGTTTCTCCTAGAAGTAAATGCTTAGGAATAAATACCACATAGCACTGTTTCAAGTTTTCCCCTACTCAAGTATAAAACACACAATCCTTCTGTGAACCACATGGATTTTGGCTCAAGCCGACCATTTTATCACAGATTCACATCAGCAAATCAAAGAGATACAAAATACAAAATTACATTATTAGTTTTTTTTGTTTGTTTGTTTGGTTGGTTGGTTGGGTTTTTTTTAAACCAGAAGCTCTGTTTATTCACTTCAGTCAATACTTATCACTTACTCTATGGAAATAGACATAAATTCACAACAATGCCATTTACATGCAAATTTTATTTCTAAAGAATAATAATATTTTAAAATCACATGAACGTGAAAAAATCACAAAAGATACACATTTTCATTTATCCTGGGGACCTACGGTTGACCTCTATTTTCATTTAAATGCCTATTTATTATATAGACTTTGAAAACATTCCATCCATTATGTTGGTTTCCTCTGAAATACAAGCACACTGGACCCAATACTTGGGTTTAAATTCTCACTTGAAGTTCATCAACACACCTTCTCGATCTGCATAAAGGTCACATAATTTATGAATGCAGCCTTTCTCAGAAGAAAATCTATGGCTGAATTACTATGTGCTGGCAGCTGTCCTGCCCACTGGGGGCTGAGGAGAGTTTTTTTTAAAACCTAAAGCCAGTACTACAGATGGGGTTGGAAGCTCTCTTCATGCAGCTTCTTTAAGGATTTTCAGCCTTCTGCATTATCCCCAACTCACATGTAGTTACCCTGGGAGCCATAGACAGCTGAGCACTTATTTACAGCAAGCCATTTACAAGTTCTTAGTGGATGATTAAATAAATTCCTTGCCTAGGAAAGGTTATTTTCAGTGGAATCCAGGGTACTATTTTAGGTGGGTAGACAAATCAGTCACTTTTAACAGTCAACACAAAGACATGGGAATACATTTGTTGTAGCAGATGGGCTAATTAATCCACAAGCAAGTTGTGAATGTTAAGTAAAGAATATATCTTTTCTCAAGTAAACCATCCTCCTGCCCTGTTTGATTAAGCTTTTGTTTAATGGACGCTTTCCCCCACCCCCTCACATTCCCTCCTTCTGCCCCGCCCTGCTATTGGACACACTGCTAAGTCTAAACCACTCGTCAACATCTCCCCCAGACTGACTCGTGGCCACTGCCTGGATCATGGCCATCCCCTCTGGATTCTTGCTCTAAATCCAGCCACATGCAAAACTTCATCAGCATCAGAAAAAAAAAAACAAGAAACAGGCTTTGTCTTTCATGCAAACGTCGACTGACTGTGGCGAACTGCCACTTCCAAATGCCAGCATCACTGTACATATGCTTATTCCCACTCACAGAGAAGCGGACAGAAGAGAAGGAAGGACAGGACTAAATAACAAAACATTGACTATAACAAATATAGACAACAGGTTGTTAGGTTATCCTCATGAGTTCTGAAGAAAAGATAAAAAAAAATAAATAAATCAGTCCTTTGATGAAGACTGCTTCCAGGATTTAAGTGCCTGTGACTGAGAACTTAAACTGCCTTGTCTGTCTTCTAACACTTTTCTGCTCTTGATAATTTAATGCAGGCCAGAATTTTTGAACCAAAAGGGCCAGAACTTTTGTAGCCTTTACTTTTTCCATATTAAGAGAAAAATCAGGGAAAAAAGGAAGAAATATGAATAGTCATATGAATGCAACCATCACAAAAGGTGTTGCATTAGCAGCTCATGAGATAAACCTCCCATCCTCAGCAAATACCTGGCATATGCAGGTTGAAATTTAAGATCAATTCTGCTGAAGTATAATCCCTTCAGATGCTTCATTTATTCAGTAGAGGCAAAGGGAAGAATAACAGGAGTGCTGTGCAAGAGCAGAGATGTCTAGACATAAGGCTTTCGTAGCAAAATGACAGAGATGCTGTCTGACGTGATGATGGAGTTCACACAAGGCTCAGTGTCCTAGGGGATTTCAACACCAATAGAGAAGATGCCCCTGACCTGACAGGTGCTAAATCTACTTTCATCACAGCAGTCGCTTCACCTTCAGTCTCTCACCCTAAATACACCCAGGCCACCACACCCTTAGTGCATCCTTGGACAGCAGACTGGCACAAAGTTTGAACACTGTCCCTACGTTTGACCAGTCCTTCTTTAGGACAGGAATTTGAGCCCTCCCTAAATGCAGGCAACAGGAAAAAAAAAGAACAAAAACACACGACCTTCCTCCCAGACTTACAGCTTTTGGCACATACAGACTCTAGAAAACTTCCACTGCTGAGGAGCAACAGCTGTGAGGCTCCGTGGGCAGGACTGGGTGACACAGCACATGTGAGCTACCAGTGACACACATGCCGAAGAGGACACTGCAAGTCTGCTGCTAACACAAATGTGATAGCTCATCTACTGAAAGGGCATTTGACACATTGACCTTTTAGGTTACAGTTAAGTACTAAACTGCAAGTTAATCTGAGAGACAGCAAATTCAGCCATTATACAAGAGCACTGTCTCAGTCAGGGTTCACGTAAGTTCAGTAAAGCAACAACTTTTATTATGCTGGTTAATGAGATTTCCTCTTCCTTAGCCAGATGAGTAAAGTGATGCTTGTTCCAGTTTGATCCTTTGCTGCACTGACAGCAAAATCTTGTCGTCCCTTCTAAAACCTACACAAGCTCCTGAAGATGCAGCTTGTACAGGGAATGGACAAACAGTTCTCATCTCAACTGCAGTTAACTATAGCAAACTAGTGAAAAAGGAAACTAATATGGATGAGCTTGTGTGTCTTCAGTTCTCCAACAAACAGAAACTCATTTAATATCCTTTTGCTCCATGATTTTGCGTTCTCAACCCAGTCATCTCTAACTAAAAACCTCTGCTAGAAGTGTCTCCCAAAATTGTGTGCAGAATCGTACTCCATGTTTTGAAAGAAAAATCAAGTCCATTGTAAGCAAAGCAATCACTGAAGATTCTCTTTAACTTTAAGAGGAGGTTTGGGGTTTTGAATAAAAGTTTATTGACTGACCAATTGCATTTATGGTACTGAGTATAGGAAATGGATGGTGTTTTAGATGCAAGGCTGCTTCCAGCTGGCTGAGTTAGGCACAACAATCACTCACCATAAATGCCTGTGAGCATTTCAATCTCCTCCAACAGTGTATGGACATTTCCATGCTTAAAGGCTCTGTGGTTTTGGGCCCTCACCTTGGGACGTCTCTTAAATAAACACTTAGATGACACACTTCGCATCTCCAGGATAATTATGCCTGCTCCAAATTTAAAATCACTACTGAATTAGCAGGTTTAATTTGTGGCCAAAATGCAAACTGAATTTCTGTACTTCACAACATGGGACTTGGCAATCTGTGTAACTGGAGAATAGGCTCTCCAACTCACAGCTGTGTGTTAGAGCAGTGCACATCTCACAAAGATCCTTTCAAGTCCTTTAATACTGATGTCCAACAACATCAGAACAGCTCAGAAAGCACAGTTCAGAAAGCACAGTAACAGCTCAGAAAACATTCACTTGAGTTTTGGAAGAGAGAATGTACTATTATCTGCTGTTCTCTTGGTTTGTGTTATCTGCAATTTTCTTGGTTTGTGAGTAAAATAAAAAAAAAACAAACTAAATTTAAGAATCACTGTATTAGTTTCAGAGTGAGATTCCCAGAGACAAGAGCAGGTACACATGCATTTGTGATCAGCTGTTATCCTTTTCTGACTCCAGCAATATGCCCAATAGTGACTCGTTGCAACAGCCACTTTTCTCACATCCTCTTCCAGCTAGTATTCCAAGTCTCATTCTCCTTTCCCTTCCTTTGTTACCTCTGGTCTCTCTCTTAGGCTGCCAGCTTTTCTCACTCTGGCACCTTCTCTCATTGCGGACTCTTTACTCCCTAGGACTCTTCTTACTCTCATGCTTGCTTATTTCAGTAACTTCCATCTTTCCTTTTCTCATCTCTTCTCCAGAAAAACCTCCCACTGCTCTCTCACTGAACCTGTCTCCTACCCTCAGGTTGGGAACACTGGCACTTGTCATGCTCCCACAGTGACAGCTGGAGAGTCTGAAGCCCCGTGAGGTCTGCCTTCACCAGCACCTCCTGGTACCAACACGAATGCTCAGCTAACCCAGATGGTAATGCTGCAAAGCTGGGGTATATTTACTATGCAAATTGCTTTTAATATTGACAAACAGTTTTTCTGATGATATTAAGATTCTGCCTGAGGGCAATAAAGACTAAACTAGTTGTGGCATGCATAAAATACGTTGTGTTACTTCTTGATATAATTAGACCATCATTTATTACATTAATCATTGCAAACTTTTTCTATTTATGGATAGGACAATAATTAAATCTCTCAAGAGATCTACCACATACAGCAACTCTTTTATGGTGGGGAAAATACAATCAAAGGTCAATGTGTGTGCTCAGAACAAACACTTTTTATCTCTAAGCCCTTGCACTGAATGCTGTATTCTCCTGTAACTTCATGGTGTCCCTGCTCTGTCACAAGCTGACTCTCCAGTTTCTCTTAAAGGCTAGGTATTTTTCTCAGGGAAGAGACTCTTCAAAAGATATTTGCCATTAAAGTTTTCAGAGATCAAATTAACAACATTCTTTAATCATGTGCAATTCCCAAAGAATAATGGAAGAGGCTGAATGGCACATTTCAGGACTGTAAACAATGTGTAGTCACTTTTTTCCTTTTCAGGGAATTATATTCTAGGTTTCAGTAACAGAAGAGTTTCTCTTGTACTTCTAAAAAAATCCCCCACCCTTCCATGAACTCAGCCACGGCTGGCATCCCACATGAATGTTACACTTATCACTGTCATAACAATTCATCCACATACAGACGACTGAAACTCCTGGTCTCCTCTGAACTGAGTAGTTTAAAAAGATAGATGGCTGCCTTCTGGCTAATTGTGGGAGTTCTTTCATTACTATAAAAAGACTTTTTATATCTCAAGTGACTTTATAAGCAGTGAATAATGAGACTTAAAGTCTTCGAAAAGAGTCTACTGATCAAATGCTAGGATAACTTATGGGCACAGTGACCTTTTCCTCAGTAAGATACTCCAAACTGCTGCTGTTGGCACATTATTAAAATTCCCCATTTAAGACATGTAGTTAAGCACAAGGCAGACTCTATTTTTTTAAGTTTAAGGTAGCACAGCAAGAGCTAGAGGTCTCCCAGCATGGAGGACTAACTCCCAGCTGCTCCAGCTGTGCAGGAGCAGGACAGATGGCTGTAGTAGTGCAGGCAGCTGTCTGGGTCTCACCGCCCTGCTCCTGACTGCACTGCCAGAACCAGGAGCCTGGTTTTGCTGTGCCACAGCAATCCTCAACCCAGCAAGGAGCAACTTTCTGCCAACATGTCCACCAGCAAGCACCAGTACACTGGATAGGCTCCTACAAAGCTAAAAAGAGCAGCCAACAGAGCATTGCCTCCAGCCTATCTGGTAAGTGGAGTTGTGCCCTGGCCAGAAGGGTGCTCCATGTGCCAGCATTTCACACTGCAAAACTATAGTGTGATTAAACCCAACATCAGAGCACTGAGCCAGGTCCCAGCCTGGCTGATACCCTGGCCACTTCCCAGGTTCTGCCACACACCAGTACAACCCAATGTCCTGCTGGGGTAGCACCCACACGAAGTGCTAAGGTTAGAGTGATCCCTAAATGCACCTGCACTGGCTTTTTTTAATGGGCATACAACACACTAGCTCTACTTTAATATGCATTTTTTACTGTGCATCTGTTTTAATTTTCATCTTGAAGGAATAGAAAAGGCTTCTCCTCTTTGGAAATACAACTTGGAGGATCTCTTTCATTATTCTTCCATTCTTCTCTCATGCTGTCTTGACACTCATTTGACACTGTTGTTCTTCAGTGATTTCTGTGGCTTTACTCCAGAAGCATCATATTCGCAATTTGTTTTGGCATAATAGTACTTTCAAAAATTCCTTCCAATGTTTTACAGGATTAAATATTCAAAAAATACCTTTGACAAGCTCATATGTATTTAGATTTTCTCAGATATAGGGGCTGAAAAACAACAAAATTAAAATTAAGTTTAACTTCATCCTATCTCTGGAACATGGCAACTTCCTTGATCTCTTTTTCAAAGAAGAAATTAATGCAGAGGAACCACCTATTTCCCAAAATGAAGCAAGTGATGGGACTTTTCCTGCCATTTAAAAGTTCATTAGATGCTCTGGTACCAGAAAGTTCCCAGTAGCTTTTAGGAAAGCTTAGCAACAATTTTTATTTGAACATCAAGAGAAGTGCTGTAAGGTTTTAGTTACACACAATGAACACAAATAAACCTACATGTAGAGGCATCGAAAAGGGATTTGATGACACATATTTATGACTGTTTCTTCCCTTTTGTTCTCTCTCTCCTAATCCAATCCTCCTTTAAAGACTATTCATATGAGATTACTTTATTTTTCTACTGGCTTACTGCACTGACACAAAAATATTTTAAGTTGCTTCTTTCTAAAGTTTAATTGCCACATTCCTTCTTAGGATGAAAAATGGTGAGAGATGTGAATATCAGTACCAGTTTAATTCTATCTTATTTATACAGCACTGTGACTGTGTACATGCCTTCAGTAGTAAGAGCTGCAGCTCCTTCCTGGCTGAAAATCAATTACAGCTGCTATTTCTGTCCCAGTGTTTCCGACTCTACTCTTTCTTCTAGAGTGTCTCTCTCCTTCCTCCATCCATATTTCTGCCTTCCTTCACCACTTCCTTCCCCTGTTTTATTCCACTTGCCTCCATGGCTTCCCTCCACTATCTTTCACTTGCTTCTTTGACTTCCTTTACCTTCTTGGGTTTGGTCTCTGCAGCATTAGCAGCAGCAACCACTCCTGTACAGCTTTAGTATTTAATATACCTGCAAAAGGAACCTTCCCTGAATGAGGTAGGAATGGTAGGAATTCCTTCCATACCAGCTTCAGGAGAGAATGAAGTAGCTGGCTCATTTCTCCAATGGACTCTCCAAAAATTAGCAAATGGCAATTTCCAAGAAAGTTCACACAATGCCCATCAGTTTCCTTTTCCCAGGCAATTCCAGGTGTATGGCAAGTCTATCAAAGCTGCAGTTCGAGCTCTCCAAAGGCATAGCTAGATGTTAAGGTCCAAATGGCTGAAAAATACATCAGGGGAGCTTATATGTGTCTGGTAGCCAGGGCTGTGCTGTTGACTGGCCACTGAATATGCTGCCTTCAGTCGCCTTAGGTCATTTACCACCACCACTTGCGTCTCTTAGAATGCTTCCATCAGTGCTGCCTCCGTACAATCCTAAACATCCACTGGACTGACTTTGTGACCAACACATCTATCCTTGAACAGGCAGCAGTCACGAGCATTGAGGCCATGCTGCTGAGAACACAGCTGTGCTGGGCAGGGCACATCTCCGGGATGCAGGACCACCGCCTCCCTAAGATTGTGCTCTATGGGGAACTTGCCACTGGATGCCGCATGAGAGGAGCCCCGAACAGGAGATACAAGGACTGCCTGAAACAATCCCTCAGCCTTGGCCATATTGATCACCACCATTGGTCTACCCTGGCCTCCAATCGAGAGGCCTGGAGACACACCATCTATAACGCTGCTGCTGCTTTTGAGAACACATGCAGGATCACTCTCGAGGAGAAAAGACAACGCAGAAAGAATCGCGTCTTGACGATATCACCTGGGGAGTCTTTCTGCTGTGCCTTCTGCAACCGGACTTTCTCTCTCCCATTGGCCTTTTTAGCCATCAACGTGCTTGTAGCAAGCGTGGGTAGAGCCCTTCTCAAATCTTCGTTCACGAAGCCTAGCCATGATGATGAATATGCTGCACCATTGCCTTACAGTACCACAAATACCACTAAAATATAAACAGATTTTGAAGAATTTGTCAACTCCTCAGAAAAAAAAAATGGCCTTTGGATGCATGTGGGCAGTTCCTGCTGCTTTCAATTGCCATGCACCGACATCAAATGATGCAGTTTAGCATACAGAGCAGAAAAGACCTTTTATTATCAGGAACAGAGTAATTCTTTATGTTTGGAGCAACATAACTATCCTTTAATACATAATGAGGTTATCTGACAGGCTTTTGATTATCTTATTTAAAACCAGCATGAACAACTTAATTAAAACACTGAAAAGAATACCACAATTCACACTTTATACCTGCTATACTTATGTATTTGGAAAACAAAAAGCCTAGGCACAAGGACTGTCTTTTTTTTTTTTTGTTACACAGCATCAAGCACCACAGAGCCTCAAAGTAAGCAGGGCCTTCTAGGTCCTGCTGTAGTAAAATAATGACTATACATCTGTGCTGAGAATTTAGACAGTGATTTATACCCTTTTATATAAAGTTTATGGCCTAGACAATAAAAATACTTTAACCATGGCACACTGTGGGATATCAAGACAAGCCCAATGTCGTCTTTGCTTTTTCTCATGAAGAAAATCCTTTTAAAAATGAGGTTTTCTTTTCACAATTTATATGACATTTCATAAAAGAAAAAGACACCAGTGAAAGGAGAAATAAGATCCTTTATTTTTTACATTATATATTAGAAAAGAAGTGTTAGGTGCACATGAACTCCTACTGGCAATATACAGATTATAAACACAGGATTATTTTATAAAGGGAGATGTAAGTTCCATATGTGCTCATAAAACAATGATTACCAGTAGAATAGCTTCTGCAACCTTCTTCAACAGAAGGCAAGAAATCATGGTAAAATATAAAATAACTATGCTCTGCAGAAGTATAGATTAGGAGCAGAGTGGCTGGTGAGCAGCCCTGCGGAAATTGATCTGGCAGTGCTGGCTGACAGCAGGCTCAGTGCGAGTCAGCAGCGTGCTGATCCTGGGGTGCATCACCAGCCTGTCAAAGGAGGCAATTACACCACTGTATTCAGCATTGGTGCAGCCCCAACTAGAGTGCTCTGTGCAGTTCAAGGCCCCACCCTCTGAGAAAGATGTGAAGGCACTTGAATTACATGATCCTAGTAGGTCCCTTCCAACTGCATTCTGTTCTAGTCTAGTCTAGTCTATTCTCACAGAAACCAAAGCATGAGATGTTGCAACATCACAGCTTGTAAAATTTTTTTGTTCTTTATATAGGAGGCAGGCAGGGAGCAGAAGCATAGGCTTGCAACTGGATCAATATGCTGTAGTGAAGTGCAAATTTCAACCAAGTCGTATGTGTTTCTACAGCTGAGATATACCTGAATTCAAAGGTTTCTTCTTGGCTTATTTGTTGAAAAGGTTATGTTTTAAAATGGCTCAATTGAAAAAAGTGTATTTTCCCCCTTAAATTGAAAGTCAAATAGGTTCTTGTTTCAAAATCCACATCATGTAGGACTTGAGTGTAGCTTTCCTGTTACTGCTGATAGATGTATTCTTTAAGAAAGCCAGGTTCCTCTAAACTTTCATAGTAAGCTGGCTTTACAAGCTAGTAAAGTAAAATGTCATAGCATAAAGTTATTGGTGAAAAGAACTGAGTGTGAGAAGCAGAGACTTCCAATAAATTGAGAAATGTCTGAAGCCAGCTCAAAACGGCAGGGCCAAATTTAAACAAGCCTTCCCCACCCGAGGAGAGGCAGACAGGCATAAATCATTCCCAGCAATCAATTCTGCTATTTGAATTCGTCCTGACACTTGTTGGGCTCGGTTGCTGATGTGGAACCATGGCAGAAAGGCCAGGCCACTGGGGAAATTTGGCCAGCTTCCACATTTGAGAATGAACCACCCGACCGCAGGTCTCCAACCCTTGTATCACTGTTCTTTGTTCCAAGTATAAACCATTTTGTCTGCTATATTTCAGGTCTGCCATTATAAAGAAAATATTTTGATTACTGTTCGTATAAGAGATGGGAAATACTGAAATGGTACGGGTTGCTTTTTAGGCAGACAGTTTAAAAATAAGCTTGCCAAGTTAATATTAATGGTTCTATTTCTCACTGTGACTAGTTTGCAGGTAATTATTGATATTGTTAGACAACAAAGAAAACATCTGAGAAAAGGAACTGTAGGTTTCTAATTCTGTCAGAATTCTGTGAAAATTCAATATTTGCATACATTGGAAACAAATTTGCTCTTAATGGAGATTGTCAGAGAAGAAGAATTTTTGTAGGGAAAAATTTGCATACTGGCCTTGCGTGCTTTCCTTAATACCAAATTGGAAATACCACTCTCAATTGTCAACATGTAAGTCTCACAAAAACACAGTCAAGGCAGCCAGCGTTATTTTATAGATATTCAGAATGTGCATTTTTTTTCCACATCCCCCTACAAACTTCAGCCTTAGGAGAAGCCAGGAACTGTGAGGTCAGGTACCCAGACATGCAATCTTAATCTCCAGCTTCCCCTGGTGCCTGTTGCGGTCAGTGGAAACAAGCTGCAGGCCAGCCATCTCATCCTGTATGTTGCACAGCTCTATTGAGCGAGAGGGATTACTTGGAGCAGATTGTGACACTGTGATCTCAGAGAGGGCAGTGCTATCCCATCTGATATCCCCATATATTATCAACAGCCCAGGTGCATGAGTATCAAAAGGTATCAGTATCCTCATTTCACCCTGCATCATTTGGGCAGGAGGAGGCACAGAGTTCCACAGAGACTGTCAGGCAGGAGCTGCTTGTGATCCATGGAGCAAGAGAAGAGCCATATGCTAACAGACTGGAAACAAACTCAAAAGGCACTTTTAGAGCTGCCACCAAAGCCTTGCAGTTAAGCAGCCACTTCACCCCACTAGATCTACCCTTTACTCCAGGCCCAGAATAGTCAGCCAGATTTCTTAAAAAGTAAGTTAACCACTAGAACACAAGACTTTTCTAAAAAATGAGGACAGTACAGACTGGGAGCAGTACTAGCTGCATATTGACACATTAGCCTAACAAATAAGTCATTTGCCTAGAAATTGGGAAAGCTGAACTCAGCATAACTGTATGAAATCACATCTTTCACTCTGCAAGGCAGTCTTTCCATCAGGTTACTAGACATTTTGGAATGCAAGAAATTATACACTGCTTTCTGAAGTTGTAATTTCAAGTCATCAAAATATAATCTAACCACCTATCAAATAGGGCTGAACTTAAGGAGTTAAGTATGTGGGTGGATGGAGGCTACTCTTCTGAGTACTCCAACTCAGCCAAATGAGTACAACAACTATGTTTAGAACTCTGCCAGTAGTGGAGCAAATGGGAGAGATAACTGGTCTAGTCTCAATCTCTGTGTTATTATTACACTGATTACTGTCTTTTCATAAAACATGACTCATTATGGCATGTCTCTTTTTTCTCTCTACCTTCTTGCCTCATCATTTAGCCTTCTCCCCTCCTCACCTTCTCCTTTTCCCCCTCAGGGTTCCCAGGTAAACCTTCCAGTCCTGCTGAAGCCATTGGTATTTTTAAAGAGATTACGCATGACTTTAGGAATTGGAAGGTGAAGTTTGCTGATATTTCAGCAAATGTCACTAATAAAAGCATTAAACAAGATCACTGCAAAGACATACTCTTCTGAAGCTCCAGCAGTAACCTCTCCCCAGCCTTTCACTTTCCTTTTTAGCACTACATGTAGACGGATATTCCTCTAGAGTCAACATCCTCCTTAAAACCTCTTATCTAACAAATTCTATTCCAATTTAGCTAGTTTTTCCTTTATAATACCAGACCAGATGTTGTTGTTAATCTAAAGTCCAGTCAAAGGGGACCTAACATATACTCTTCATTAAGATAAGGCATTTGCTAATCAAAAAGTCTATCAGGTTAGCCTGGCTTTGTAACCATACACCCCTACTTAGTCTGTGATTCATTATGCCCCACTTACCCTTTGCCTCTGCTAAGTGTAATCAACCTTTTCTTACAATTGTACTTTAACACCTTCTACACTGTGTATGCTGAACTTGAAGGCTGGCAAATCCCACAATGATCCTAAACCTAGGTACACCATTTAATTTTATTCCATCAACTCCCCCATGCTAAACTAGATTAACAAATCTCCATCCTGGCTACTGCTTCTCTCAACACTTGTGTCCGTTGCCTTCAGTATAACTACATCGATATGGGGGCTGTTATAAAAAATGAATCACTGAAAACCCCTGCTTCAGAAATCATCTTTATTAAAATGTTTTGGTTATTTACCCTACAGGCAATTGCCTTCTCCCTCCATGTTGTCCATGTTCCCCTCAAATCCACTCTCCTTCCTATTCACTCTTCAGGTTCTTTTTGCCTCCATTCAAAATAGGTACCTGTGTAAATCCTTCTCAGAGTTTTAAATTTTTCTGCTTCACAGAGATTGCACCTTCTGAAAGGGCAGAAAACCTTCAAAATGGGCAGACTGTGATAGAATCATAGAAACATAGAATGGATTGGGTTGGAAAAGACCTCCAAGATCATTGAGTCCAACCCCTGATCCAACTCCAATTACTATATCATGGCACTAAGGGCCATGTCCAATCTCTGTTTAAAAACCTCCAGGGATGGTGAATCCACCACCTCTCTGGGCAGGCCGTTCCAATGCCTGATTACCCTCTCTGTAAAGAATTTCTTCCTAACATCTCACCTAAACCTCCCCTGGCAGAGCTTGAGCCCCTGTCCCCTTGTCCTGTTGTTGGTTGCCTGGGGGAAGAGACTGACCCCCACCTGGCTATAACCTCCCTTCAGGCAGTTGAAGAGAGTGATGAGGTCACCTCTAAGCCTTCTCTTCTCCAGACTAAACAACCCCAGCTCCCTCAGCCTCTCCTCATAGGACTTGTGCTCAAGTCCCTTCACCAGCCTCATTGCTTTTCTCTGGACCTGCTCCAGCACCTCAATATCCTTCCTGAACTGAGGGCCCAGAACTGGACACAGCACTCCAGGTGTAGCCTCACCAGTGCTGAGTACAAGGGAAGGATCACTTCCCTGCTCCTGCTGGCCACACTGTTCCTGATCCAGGCCAGGATGCCATTGGCCCTTTTGGCCACCTGGGCACACTGCTGGCTCATGTTCAGCTTCCCGTCAATCCAAACTCCCAGGTCCCTTTCTGCCTGGCTGCTCTCCAGCCACTCTGTGCCCAGCCTGTAGCGCTGCAGGGGGTTGTTGTGGCCTAAGTGCAGGACCTGGCACTTGGCCTTGTTGAACTTCATTCCACTGGAGTCAGCCCATCTCTCCAGTTTATCCAGATCCCTCTGCAGAGCCCTCCTGCCTTCTGGCAGGTCGACACTCCCTCCCAACTTGGTGTCATCTGCAAATTTGCTGATGATGGTCTCAATCCCCTCATCTAAATCATTGATAAAGATGTTAAAAAGGACTGGGCCCAGCACTGACCCCTGGGGGACACCACTGGTGACCAGCCGCCAGCTGGATGCAGCCCCGTTCACCAGCACTCTCTGGGCCCGGCCCTCCAGCCAGTTCTTAACTCAGCACAGAGTGCCCCTGTCCAAGCCATGGGTTGCCAGTTTTTCCAGGGGTATATCATAGAAGACAGTATCAAAGGCTTTGCTGAAGTCCAGATAGACCATGTCCATAAAATGATTACTCTCCATAAGTTGTATTTCATGCAACTATCTGGACACAAGGCACAGTCAATGTACAGAGGAGCCAACCAGGGCTCCAGGTTGAAGAGGAAGACAACGACTGTTCTGTAGTACTAAATACCTTACATTTGTGTGAGTATTCTTTCAACTTACCAAATGCCAAGACCTGGTTTTGGAGAATTGAGAGACAAAGAAACCAGTCATTAAAATATAATCAGTGAAAGACAGGAAGAGAACAGTTTAAAATGCTGAAAAATTATAAAGACATTTTATTACGGCATTTGTTAATCCAGGGAGAAAATCTCCATTAATAGATTGTGGTATTCAAGGGCGCTGTAAACATATTTCCCAGGATGTGGTCTGATTTATAGTCTTGGACAGAAATTATTCTTCCCATGTCTTACAAAAGCAGAAAAAAAGCTTTCACTCAGCATGATTTCAAGTAACACAAGTACTACACAGCGGAGACTCCACTGCTTCTTGATGCCTTCTGTGTAGCCAGAAGGTAGTTCAAAGATAGTTTTACTTTTTAAAGTAATATTTTACAGGCTGTTAATACAGAAAGTGGATTATTGCCTTTGGATATTTTGTGGGAAAAAAAAAAAAAAAAAGAAAACAATTGAGGTATTTCATTTATTATAGCTGTTGCTATATGTGGGCAATCACTTATTTTTCTCCCATAATATATTAGGCTTCTCATCACTAGAACTTCCTAAAGCAGCTTCATTAACATAGTTGGCTCTAAGCCCCTTAGAGTCTGTCTTGCCAATTATCTGTGGATTTCAAGACTTATAAGAAAGATCATAATGAACTGGGTTTGAAAGAGGCTGTAAAGGTTTGAGGTATTTATATGGAAAAAGGTTTGAGGTATTTATACCTGAAAAAGAGCACATTCACCAAGCAAACTGTAATAAGGACAGATGTTGAAGTTTGATAAAAACTGCAGAAACAGCACAGAGCAAAAACAGGCTAAAGTCATGACTGATATCTAACTGTTGTTCATGTATCTCCAAATGTCACCAATGTTTAGGACTGATATTAAACACGATACCAAGAGGGGAATCACAGCATGGTGTTAGGAGAAATAGGACAGTTCTTGTGCCAGTATATCTGCATTTCCAATCTATCTGACAGCTGAAGGACTCCATTTAAGGTCTAGACACCTGTTGGCCGATACAGATATAAATGGCTTGCAGGTACAGCTCCTGGAAAATATGATGGCTGCAAAGAACAACTCCCAGTGTGAGTACTCTGCATAGCTCCATCCAGATCCTCCTCTGGCACATTCCCTCAGCAACAGGGTGGCACACTGATGGCACCAAAACCAGCTCTGCCCTCAGATTTCTGACTCTCAGCTTCAGTAGCAGTGGATACAGGCACAGTTAAACACAAAACTTTGGTATCTCTGTACTTTGCATGCTGTAACACATGGATACAGCTGGGTTAGGACACTAATACAGTGGTTTGCTTTTAATAGGTGACATGTAGCATACGCCTGTTTGTTCCTGGAGTACATTCTTTATTACACGGCATGAGAAAGACTTTTAAACCACTGTTCACAGAATTTTGACTCATTCAGAAATTCCCCTCTGTGTCAAAATAATAAAGTGAGAAGTCCTCAGGATAAATAGAGAAAGCTAGAATATATGTAGTTGTATACACTAATTAGCCCCCTGGAATGCACATGAAAAACAAGGCCTGTGAATGTAAAATTAATCTTAATTTAAAAAAACAAAGTTTTGTGAAAAAAGTTGGAGGCATATTTGATAGGAGGCCAGAATATTGTTGCCCGAAGTAGAATGATATTTATAGACCAAGATGTGCAAAACTGGAACATTGTTTTTGTCAAGTACAAATTAAGCTAATGTACCATTAAAAGCTGGAGGCTCATACACATTAAAATCATGAGATTAGGACACAGACTGTGCTATGACAAACTATCTGTGCAGAGATATGATAGGGATGATCCAGCATCCAGCTAGGAACTTTAAAATCAACTTGCTGCTTCTGTGGCATATTTAGGATGAGCCTTCTGAAGACCACTATTACTCCAAGCAAAGGTGTGCTTTCTTGTTTTGTGAAAAGAACTAACAATGGGTAAAAAGAGGAAAAAAGTATAAAGCCTTATGAGAGGTAAGGCAGTACTTCTGGAAATAGTATATATAACTTTGTTATGATGCACAGCTCTTCCTTAAGTTGGATCTTATATTCCTCACCCTGCAGCAACTTCATTTAAGCTGCATAGAGGAATTTTGCTTTTCTCAGGGGGAGACGGACAAAGAAGCAATAAGACAGAAAAGAAGCTTATATGCCAGAATGGTAAACTAAAGTTCAGTCAGAGGACATTGGAAATTAACTTTACACTGTTTGTCTCCACCTTCAGCTACAAAATCAAAATTCCTTTCATGCTGCCTCTGCCTCCCTCCTCTGTAGTCTCTCTCTGACCTTTTTGCTAATAGATATTTTTAATATTAAAAAATCACTTGCAACTTTATCCTTGCTTGTTCATGGGGAACCACACACAAAACAAAAGACCACAAACAAGAATTTAGAAAAAACAAACAAACCAAAACAAAGTTAACTGTGGATCACACATCTTGTGGCAAGTGTGCACAACACCTGAGGCTCGCAGGTCTTATACAGTGACAGCCTCACAGCTGGAGGGGGCACTAGGAAACAGACAACCTGAATCCAAGGCCCTCCACACTCTGGAGGGCTCAAACCTTTGTGAGACTTTGCTCTAACCACAGGGTCATAAGCCAGCATGCTCCGGATAGCTTTGCTGCCACTAGAGGAAAAGGACAAGTGCACAAGTGGCTTGGTGAGGGAGATGAGACACCTCTCTGAGCAAAGTGCACTTGGACAGTCATTTGTACTTTAAAAGACAAACACCCTGTCCATTTCAAGGAAAGTTTCACTATCTACAAACTAATCTTTCAGAGGTTTCTGCTGAGAAGAGTTCAGCAGGAATGAGAGAGAGAGATTTCAAAAATACTGATGGCACACAGAAAAACAAACCCTGTGGATTTTTGTAGTAGCTCTTTGCTTTCTCAGTCCCACTGGAAAACTCAACCCTAACTTTATTCATAAATCATGAAAGAAAACATAGCTCCAAGCCACCTCCTACCCACACAATAGTCAGTTCAATAAAACAGGAGTTGGACGCGAACTGCCAGACAGCACAGAGGAATTTAGGTGAGATTCCCAGACTTTTGAGGACAGCCAACAAGGAGCCTGCACCTCCAGAAACAAATACAAGCTGCACACTGAAAAGTGAAACCCTCCATCTCTGTAAGTCTGTGCTGTTGCTTTTTCTTTTTACCATGTGTGGTTGCTATGCTGTTTTCCACATTTGCTTCATCAAAACAATTATCATCTGCAGCCTTTTGAAATTATTTTCCAAAGATAAAACAATTATGTCAAGGACTACTAAAAGCTCTTCACTGTTCCGTGTCTGCACAAATTACCTTGTATTTCAGATGATTTGATGTACATTTAATCACTACAGATTAATTAGATGGCACACAGAAACCAGCAAAACTGAAGAGCTAACTTCAGTTTAAGTACACATGCAGCTAACTTGTGGCTTTTTAGAACAATTTTAATTAAAAGTTCTAGAAAAACCATCCAGCTGAAAATATTGGAAGTTTTGGGATGGGCTTAGCATAGCTAATTAATCTTATATTTAATCAAAGCAGCCTTTGGCTGTAATAAAAATCTACTTTCCTCTGGTAATAAACATAGTAATTCTGTGAAACAGAATATATAATTTACAAAATTTCATATGTACAGAAGATCCATTCTGAAAAGAGATCACCACAGTATAAACCTTCAGAGAGCAGGTCCTTTTACTTTTAAATATGTAAGACTATTTGAAATCAAATTTAAATGAAATGCTATAGCAGCAATTTCTGAAAAAGATGCCCCAAAGTGCCTTGGATTCTTCCAGAAGAGGAAAAATAATCTAAAGTGACAGTAGGTTTGAATGAGACTGACTTTTCCAGTGAACCATAGAGAGACTGCAAGAAATGTCCCACTGGTCCAGACCAACCACCTCCACCTAGGTAGCTTGCTTCCAGCAACGGCAATGGCAAATGCTGTTCGGAGTGACTATGAGGCCAGCTACTTTTGGCAATCCATTCCCATGTAGCCTTCCAGGCGCTCAAGAGAATTTTACAGATCATCCTTTAAAAACGTCAATTGCACAAAGAACCTGAAAACCAGACCTTTTCACTTTGTTTCTAAACAGTAATGTATAATAGCTGGCAGATTTCCAGCTCTAGCCAGCCTGCCCAAACGCTGGATTTGATCCATGCAATCAGATGAAAATAGCCCCATTAATTCAGCACAAACCTTCCAGCTTCAGGAGTCACAAAAACACTCATCCGTCTACTTACACAGTGACAGCCAAGAGCTGCTACAGCATCTTTTCTACTAGAGAGTTCCTTTCATTTATATGACACAAATTCCCAGTTGTGCTGCTAACATGTAACATGTTTTTCATGTGGTCCCACACTGAATTATCTGCATTCCTTTATACTGGGTACTGCAAATTTAAATAAAATCGCTACATTAATCTAACATGATGCATCTTCTGCTCCTAAAATATCTAATGTTTTAATATAAATCACAACGTTGAGTCTCTGCTTGTTTAGATGGGTCAGAATGCAAGGCACTTTAGCTGCATTGAAATATTTAATTAATTTGCAATTGTAAAAATACCTTCTTACCTTTTTTTTCAGTTAACGCAGGAGACTGACTAGAAAATTATCAGTCTGATGCACCCTCCTGATACAAATAAACTGGCAAACAGATTAAGTATTGATCTGCTAGCAAACATTTATTGATGGATACCAGCTTATTGGGAATTAATGCTGAAATGAAAATGGATGTTTCATTTATAATATATATTATGCACATATGCACACGCTGCAACCTCCGGTCATTATGATTGAATTACACTAAGCATATAGATCCTTGCTTTACTATAAACACACATAAGTACAGCTGGTCTGCACAGATTTTGCAACATTATAAGAAGACTGGCATTAAGCACTTTTCCTGTAGTAAAACTTAATGCTGCAGTTCTCTTTCTCTGGCTTCTCTTCTACTTTCTCTAGGTATTTCAAGTATATTTTCTCCTTTTCATATCTAAGAATCAAAACCTGCTCATCCTGATACTCATGCAAATACTATCTTTGTCAGCCTGTTGTACAGATTTAAGGCTGTTTAGTTGGCAGCAGAAAGCTTCCTGAAAGCCTTTCTCAGGGACCTCAATTTCACCTGCTCTTTCAGCAGGACACCAAAAAACTTTAGCACTGTAGTCAAATAGTTGAAACATGGCTCTTAAGTAATTTTTACATCTCAGTTGTACTTTGTCTAGCAGAGGTATGGCATTTAAATTACTTTCTCTTTTCAGTAAAAGTGTGATACACATTTAAGTATAAACTCTCCTATTGCCTTCCACGGTTTACAGATAGGCCTTTTGCCCTAGCAAATAGGTCCTAGTCCCAATCAGCTAGTCCCTCAGTTTTGTTCTTGCTTGTGCAAAAATGTCTCCAGAACAGGATTCTACAAACTAATTACAAAGGGTCTTACTCTGCATATTTACTCCGTAACCAGCATTTCCTAATAGCAAACCATTCTCTGTGGCTAGTTATACTATGTTTGGGATACTTTGCATTGCCCAATATGTCATCACTATTTTTCAAGACATTCTCCAACTATATGATATATATGATAGTGGGTACCTTTGGAATAAAGGCATAAATACGTATGTCCGATCTCTGCACTGAGAACACAAAGAGAAAAGCACAAGCCAACAGTTTGTATTTGGGCTCCATCTTGACAGGCTTTCCTAGCATTTTTCATCCAGCTCTCTTTTAAGATGTCACCCTATGTGACACCTTATGTGTCACCCTATGTTAGCCTTACTCAGACAGTTCGTTCCATAAACAGTAATGGCCAGAAACTTCTCTGTAGTAAAGACAAATCTTAAAGGAGAATCCATCAAACCATAACCACAAAATTTAGGGTATAAACCCCTTCATTTCCTCCAGTGAATTTTCCAGAGCAAGGCACTTAGGCCAAAATGTAATACCTTAGACAGAATTGATCAGAAGATAAAGATGAAACTTTAAAGTAGTCAAAATTAGCTGTATTGATCAACAACTGTGCATGTAAGAAGAGCAACAGACGATGAGGCAGTATGCTCACCTACATTTGGTACCAATAATAATTCATGTTGCACATCCTGAAATGTTAGAAATTTTCCTATCTGTAACACTTACTATGCATATCCTCGAGCTTTGCCTTCTGTTTGCTTACACAATTGTTTCCCCCTGCATATTTCATGGGGAAGGAGACTTGAAAGAGGTGTGAGCTTCATCAATGGAACCATTAAAAAGAATGGATTGCTTTTGCTTTCACAGGCCTCATTGAAGCAGAAATAATTAATCAATTCTGCTCTAAGTAGATTCTCTACCTCAAACTTAGTAAAAACACAAGTGTATCAAAACAGTAAGAATGGCAATCTGATTGATGATCAGAAATTATCAAAATGCTGCTTTATAGGTCCTTGTGCTGATGCACTCCTTTAGGATCTACTTTAAAAAGATACCAGAGCAACTAAACATTAGAGAAAAAATAAGACTAAAACAAGTGGGTTTGAAAACATCAGAATACACAGCATGCCTCATTTCTCCTCTAAGAGATTAAGTTTGACTTGATCTTATCTCCATTTTTTTTCAATAAATGATCTAATATCAGAGCATTTCTCTGTTTCAGTGACACACAACACAGAGCTAGTTATGGTGTTATTGCTGCTATTATCTAAAGACATCAGAATAAAGTCCATAGAACATGATAATACATCTTGTACAAGAAAAGGTCATGCAGCAGTTCCACAATCTGCTGATCTCAAATATATGTACAGTTATGTCACTGCATTATAATCACATTTCTAATGTATTGCTGGAGTGCATGATAGCAAGTTTATGGTACAATGCCAATTGCATGACATTGTGGGAGAACAGACAACTGTTGAACCAGCATAAAATTAGAACAGTGCAGACAGATGATATCTGATTTGGTATTAAGCATAAGCCTGCTGGTAGAAAATTAGCCAATCAACATTTTTTCAACAAAACTGGAAGATGAATTTTAACC
Organism: Pyrocephalus nanus; assembly: GCA_038380795.1. Taxonomy (NCBI): domain Eukaryota; kingdom Metazoa; phylum Chordata; class Aves; order Passeriformes; family Tyrannidae; genus Pyrocephalus; species Pyrocephalus nanus. Next base: position 4,563,731 of record CM076262.1, on the reverse strand, counting down.
CAGTCAATGGTAAGTGAAATGCAGTCCCAGAACTTGCTCTCTTGTATTTATGAGCCCAAGAGCAAAGTTTGCTGCATCACTGAATGACAGCCCAGGAGAGCTGGGGAATATCCATGGAATTTATCCAGGCAAGCGTTTCTCCTCATCCAAAAGAGACACAGCAACTTCAAATGAAATGAGGATCGTAGCAGTTGCTCTGATTTAAACTGAGCTGTATTAATTATACAAAGGCTAACTAAAGGGTAGTTAGCACATATAGAGCAAGAGGCAGTGGAAGCAAGGAGTAAGAATCCAGAGAGAAGAACAAGGAATGAGCAGGTTGGAACAGTGAATGGCTACCTTAGTCAGACGTAGATTATGACAAAATATAATTTGCTCAAATGTCTCAATCTAGTTCATGATTTGGGGTATGACTGACATTTGTCTGTCTCCCAGGCAGAGCTTCCATATTTTATTTCACTTGCAGAATAAGTTATCATAATAAATGTTTTTTATTGATTGATGGAGAGGGGATCCATCATTAAAATGGATTAAAAATTAGGTATTGTTTTTCTAATACTCCAAAAGTGGAGTTTCTGTGAAAAAGAAATGGAAAAAAACTCAATTTGTCACTGTTAAAGGAGAATACCAATTAAAGATAGATTTAACAAATTCTAAATAATATTGACTACAAGGTAATGTCAAACCACATCACCAATTAAGAATGCAAGACTTGAATGAAGTATACAGAGATAATTAATCTTCTAATTAGGATGCTAAAATTAGATCTGGATTTGAAGGGTGAAATGCTTTAATCTTCACTTATCTATGCAAAAGAGTTTCCATCTTTTACTTTTTTAAAGAAATCATTAATCTTTTCCATTCTGGTGTAATTTTTTCACTGGTGTATCATGAAAACAGTAAATCACATGTGAAAGCCTGATTCTCAGAATTTTCCTGTCTTAGTTTAGAAATGTATGCACTCAGGTAAACTGGAGAAGCAGACACATCACAAACATGCATTGGATTTAGTGCTGAACTGAGTTTCTTGAATTTATGAAGAATTTATAGCTTTTTAGCAACTTCATGACAGTCATGCACCATGGGAAAAGGTTTCAAGTCTATTTTACCTGTCCCCTCTCAGGGCCACAGTGTGCTCATTTTTTAGTGAAGGAGAAAAGGCAAGGGATTTGCTGCATCCTTTTTTAGAATGAGTCACTCTTGAAAAACCATGCTAAGTATCACAAACTTCAAACCTGTCATGACAGGGCTTTGATCGAGACAGAGTAATACTTGAAATGCAGGGCACACCACATGTTAGAGGAAGATCTGCTTCCAGTCACTGCCACCACGTGCCCTAGTGGCAACAGCCTGGCTGGTAGATAGAGTGATGGAGAGCAAGGGGAAGCAAACTTTTAGCCTTGCTTTTTCAAACCAAATCCAGGAGTAAATGTGTCTCAACTCTTCACTATCACAAGTTTAAAGCACATCTACAGTTATTCTGTAAATTAGACAAGGCACCAGGATCAGATACAGTACATTAAAAAAGAAACCCTGTAGAGAAAGGCAAAGCTTGTTCATTCTTGTTATATACTACTTTTAAGCTCTTCTTTGCCATTCACATCTTTGGTAAGTTATTTAATTTTTTTTAAGTTGCGTGACTTTTATTGGTGAGTAAAACAAGAACAGCAGGATCCAACTCCTACTTCTGTAACTCTTTCATCTGCTTAGCTGACTATATTAGCCACTTTCCCTGAATGGAGAATGGGGGAAAGTTCAACAGCAGACTGACATAATAATGAGGACACAAAATATAGATGAAAAGAATACATGCCTAAATGTCTGATGAACTGATATTAGCATATAAATGCAATATATGTATAACAGCAGCCTTTGAATTAAACCACAAAGAACACTGTGTACTTGATTAGTTGTTTACTTTTTCTTTTGAGGGAACACATCTGAGCCACAGATTGATAATTTAATAAGGAACCCAAAAACCTTTAGTGGAGATTAAAAGGGCTACTAGTTTTATGTCATAATTCACAGATACTGATTGTGCAGGACTTTGACAAGAACCATTAATTGTCACTGTGTAGCTACCTTCTGAAGTCACATACTCAATTTAGTTCTAGTTCTTACAAGACGTAGTAGGATCATTAAAGGACGCTTGAGGCTAAGCACTGATAATGGGAGTATTTTAATATTCTTGGTACTTTCACAAAGGAACAGCATGTCATACATCTTCTCTATGTATTGCACCTAAATTTTCAAAAGAAAAAAGTCTTTTTGTTGCCTTCCCTGTTACCTAAGAAAGTGAGGTGTTAGGGTTTCTGCACTCTTTTGCAAGCCTGGTGTACAACAGGAATCTAAAAAAAACCCATGCAAAACAAACACAAAAAAGCCCAGACAAAAGTCAAAAGGACTTTCATATTTTCTTTGTACCTTTTGCACTAATCTTACAGACTGACTACTGTTTCACAATAAACAGAAGAAAATTAACAATGGGAGTCTTTCTTTATCTGAAGGCTTCAGGAGTTCAAGAAGGTAAGATCTTTCTTCTGCAATGAAAGTCAGGATGGATAAAACTCCAGATTAATGTAAAACTAAACAGAAACCTTCCCATTCTCCTTTATTTCTTCTTTGCAGTTGCTTCAGAGCAGCAAGACTGAAACACAGCAGGATAAACAGAGGCTAAATGTGTTGTGCAGGCAGAAAAGCAGAGGAAAACTTCAACATGAGGCCAGGTCTCAGAGCTTATTATTAACGCACAAGCAAGGTTTAGGTCAAATAAATAAGCATTGGAGAGGCATGGAGGCAAAGAAGCTTCCCTCAGGCCACAGTGTTCATCCTGCTTGGAAGGATTGGCAGGTTTATTCTACCACAGGCAAACACTACCATAAATCAAGAGATAGCATCCACCTGACCTGCCTTGTAGGTATCTGAAGCTCTATGTCTAGAGACTGCAGGCTGGATAAACACATCATGTGGTGGGTGAGCAATTGGCTCATGGGTCAAGCACAAAGGGTAATAGTGAATGGGGTAACATCAGACTGGTGACCTGTCACTAGTTGGGTTCCACAGGGCTCCATCTTAGGCCGTGTGCTCCTCAACATCTTCACTAATGACTTAGACGCAGGACTGGAAGGGATAAGCAAGTTTGCAGATGACACAAAACTGGGAGGAGTCGCTGACTCCCTTGAAGGCAGGGAGGCCCTTCAGAGAGACCTCAACAAATTAGAGGACTGGGCAATCAACAACCAGATGAAGTTCAATAAGGGAAAGTGCCGGATTCTACACCTGGGATGGGCCAACCCTGGATATACGTACAGACAGGGGAATAAGATGCTGGAAAGCACTGCCACAGAAAGGGACCTGGGAGTCCTAGTCAGTGGCAAATTGAAGATGAGTCAGCAGTGCCCTGGAAGCCAGGACAGCCAACCGTGTCCTGGAGGACATCAGGCAAAGCATCACCAACGGGTCAAGGAAGGGGATTGTCCCGCTCTGCTCTGCACTGGTGTGGCCTCATATTGAATATTATGTGCAGTTTTGGGCACTGCAATATAAGAAAGACATTAAGCCATTAGAGAGTGTCCAAAGAAGGACAATGTAGATGATGAAAGGCCTTGAGGGGAAGCCATATGAGGAGTGGCTGAGGTCACTTGGTCTGTTCACCCTGGAGAAGAGAAGACTGAGGGGAGAAATCACTGCAGTCTACAACTTCTTTGTGAGAGGAAGAGGAGGGGCAGGCACTGATCTCTTCTCTGTGGTGACCAGTGACAGGACCTGAGTGAATGGCCTGAAGTTGTGTCAGGGGAGGTTTAGGTTGGATATTAGAAAAAGGTTCCTCACCCAGGGGGTGGTTGGGTGCAGCACCAAGCCTGACAGAGTTCAAGAAGCGTTCGGACAATACTCTCGGGCACAAGGTGTGATTATTGGGGATGGTCCTGTGCAGGGCAAAGAGTTGGACTTTTGATGGTCCTTCTCAGTCCTTTCCAGCTTGGCATATTCTGTGATTCCTGTGAAGTCAGTGGGGAAGAAGGCAGCTTGACGCCAGTGCGTCTGATCCATTTAAGCTCTGCTGAGGAAGAGGTCAGCTGTACTCTGATGGTACTTGTTTCTTATGCTGTTTTTCCCAAGCCCAGACACATGGTTGAAACAGGGCTGATGATCTGATTCAAGTGTCACTCCTCTCTTGGCAGCTTGGTTGTTGACCTCAAAGAGTTACTATTTCATCTAGTGAGTAACTGGGCATCAGCCTTCATGGAGATGAAAATACACAATGAAAACATTTAACAAGTGAATATTAAAATAAAAATAATTAGCAACCCACCAGAAGTTTTCATTCCAGTAGTCTTACTTTCACTTACATTTTGCTAACTAAATTCAGATGTTTGCTAATTAAGATCACCTTTTGGTGTTTTGATGGCTTAATCTGAATACTGTCACTGTTCACACACGACCACATCTAGTCTTGCTTCAGATGGATACTGAACTCAGGATTTGGCTCTATGCCTCAGTCACAGAGGTTTTTGCTTTTCCCTTTCTTTCCCCTTTTATTTTTTGAGAAAGAGTAGAGATATTTCTCAAAGTGAGACAGCAAAACTGGTAATATTTCAGAATGCTTCAAAACAGAAACTATTCATTCTTCAGAGGAAAGGAAACAAAGCTCTAGAAGAAGGTTCAGCACTACAATATCCCCTGAGGTTGGCCAATTAATTTTAGTTGATTTGGAAGATTCAAATCATGCTTTGTTTACAACTCATTCTATATTATTTAACACATTATCGCTGTTGACATCGCATTAATTAAATAAGCACGGAGACAGATTGTTCCAGCTCTTGAAAGCAGAATGAATAAAAGACCCCACAAGAACAGATTTCTCCTCCTCACACACTGCAAACATCAGATCACAGCTACAATATTTCCTGTCACAAATTAATCAGGTACCAATCTTTCATCATCTGAGCAATTTCTGCTTTGATTACATGCAGCACCTGATAAATTAAAAACTGCCAGAAGTTTCACAAAGGCGTTCCTTGAGTGAGTAACTCACTTTCTGTGTCTCTCTCTGAGATCGCATGCACCACAAGGGAAATTTATTGGACTGAGAGGTCACAGGAAACTTGTGTGTGAAGAAGGAGTTTGCTCTCAGTAGCGCCTGAACAGCACTGATTCCAGGATAGAGTCATGTCCTCCTTCCTGTGCCCTGAGAATTTGAAAGGAAAAATATCTGGGAGAAAACCACTGCTAACATGCTTTCTAGATAGTGAAAACCATCCCACTTAATTGTTTACACACTGACACCTTATCAGGGTCTCCTAGGACAGCTAATCTAGCTACCCTTACCATTCCATGGTTACTCACTCATCCAGATATTCTTGGTGTCACCAACAGAAAAGTGAGTATTTCCTTGGGTTCCTGCAGACTGTGAAGGCTGCTGCTGAGAGAACAGTGGGTTTGGGACCAAAAGCCAAAGCAATTACATTGTTGGGCTACACTGTTTTCACTCCCTCCTGCTCGGCACAGTCCACCCAGAGCAGGACTGCTAATGTGTGTCTCCTGATGCAAAACTACAATTTCTCTCATCAGTATTCTCATAAAGAAGACTTTGTCTTCCACACAGTGATTGCAAGAATCTTAATAACCGCAGATGTTTCTGTTTTACACCTTATTCATACTTTCTTTCATGCACCTTTGTGTCTTAACTCCATCTCTTTCTCCCAAGTTAACAAATCATCACTTGTCCAAGGAATTCCTTCCATGACCTCTGTAACTCCAGAGGTTCAATTGTAATGGATGTACTACACAGAGCTCATTTGTTTTGTATAAATAGACTATGGGAGCACCTTGGAATGACCACATATATTTCAGGCATGCTATTAAGATCAAATAAACTATTTTAACACATCCTTAATCTTTCTTTAATAATCTATCCTAAGTGAATTATCTTGAAGCAATGCTGGACTATGATTGATGGCTCTCTACAAAATCTTACTGTTGGCTCAGTAAAAAAGCAATACCATATCAATAATAGAAAGCTCTCCCTGGATATTCAAACCAGTTTCTTGCAGAAATAACAGGATGGAAGACAGACTGATATTCCTGAAACTAGTTCAGTAAGTCTTGTGTTCTCTATGAAACAAGATAGATGCCTTCCTCTGCCTGCTCAGAGTGCTGAACAACTCACCCTGTGTATGCATCACCAGCATTCTGGTTGCTGAGTGCAGCATCACTGTACATGAAGTGCTAGCACCTTCATGCCAACAGCCCTTGTCAGAATTGTATTTGCACATCTATACAAGGTGATTGCTGTACAGGCATGGACATTTACTGGAAGAGCCTGTGCCCTATGTTACTTGAATTACTGATCAATTACAAACAGATTACTAACAACTATGAATTGTTAAAACCTTATAACAAATCATGCAGATAAATAAAACATGCCTAGGGTGAATAATCTTCTTTCTCTCTTCCTCTTTCTGAAATCACTACCAGAAGCATGACACTAACCTATTTATAGTAAGGCTACCCTCTAAAAACCAAAAGTCAATATATTAAAAGAGCTGGTGGTCTTTTGAAGTAAGAGCACTTCCTCATGCTTTATTATCTCAGCTGACTGCTCATAAGTTTATCCCACAATACCTACACCTCTGAAAAAGTTCATCATAAATAATTGGCAAATATGGTAACATATTGCCTTTTTGTTCCTTTTAAAGCATTTTCTTCCAGCAATTTTGACAAACACAGAATCTTCAAAAAATGCAGGGATGTTATCTAGCAATACGCATCACAGTGCCCTAATTCAGCACAGACAATTGAATAATAAAAAGAAATAAATTTTATTTATCGGATAAGGTAAGTCACACAGTACCCGAGAAATTAGCTTTGCTGAACTATGTTTCTACACAACATGCTTCTGATTTCACAAGGACTTTCTATATTTCATTATAGCTTGATTAGTAAGTCGACCCCTTATTCCTTCCCCAGAAGGAAAACACTTAGATTTTGTTTCAAAGGCTCCCAATTCCTAAAAGAAATGGAAAATGTGAAGTTTAAAAATATTCAAGATCTTAAATAGTTTGCTAGATCTAGGCCCCATTCCTCACGCCATGGGGCATTACTTCAGGTGTCACTTTTCTTTGCCTGCTGCTTTATTTCATTCTACTAAAGGGCAAGCTAAATTCACTGAACAAGCCACCAAATTTGGAGTAGAGCTAAGTGGTCCATAAAGCATTACCAGTGCTATCATCTGTATACAGACAGAGGAATGTGTAGGACATCAAAGAAAAATGCTAACTCTCCAGATGAAGTAGCTGACTTTCCAATTATAAAGACAAGTCTCTAACCTCATTAACTGGGATTGAGTTGGTGAATACTTGAAATATAACATGTGACATAAACTCACAAGGACTAGTTATTTCCTCCCAAACCACATCAGATTTTCTTCTGTGAAATCAGCATTAACCAAATCTAGCAGAAGTCACAAATCTCTTATTTCACTGGGTCATGATGTTGGTTTCTTAGAAACTCAAAAAAGTATTTCCATTTGCATTTTTTCTCATTATTTTATTTTCTCCAGACCATAAGCCAGACTCAGCAAGCTCCACATTCTTCCAACTCTCGTAGGAGCTTCTTCAATGCAAGATACCTTTCTCTTTATTCTACATTATCTCTGAGTCTTCAGATAAATCCCAGTGTGGATCCCACTATAGAGATGGAGTCCTTATCACTGCACACATTGTTACAAAGACTTCTACAGTTCCAGAAGAACTGCAGTAAAACAGCAATTTCACAGTCTTCCTAGATGCTTCAGGACTTTGTCCTTACAGAGGTAATATAATTCATTCTGAACTTTAAAGCATTTTTAAACTCAGAATAAATATGTATGCTGCAGTCCAAGCAAATATTTAGGCAAGTGCGATTGTTTCACTACTTGTCCTGCTACTGCACATGCAAGAGGCAGATTGAGAGCTGAAGCTCTCAATACTGTGACTGTCAGTGCCAAGAAAAGACCACATCAAGGCTGCTGAGAATATCAAAATACAAGAAGACTTCAAATGTTAACCAGAACAAGTAAAAGCATAACAGAAGCCTTCCCCAGCAGCAAGGCAAATATCCTCTCTTCCTTATAAAATCCTCCTTGCCTGATCTTTGAAGGCTTTTGACAAAACACTGGGTAGTAATTTATCCTGTCTTACCCTAGTCACAATCATCACTTCTTTATCCAAGTTCATCAGTATGGGATGGTAAAGTAGCTTAAGCTAAGTGGTCCTTCTGGCTCTTAAAAAGGAATGATTTGTACAGTGGAACATCCTGCAGGCAGGAGCAGACCAGTCTACTAAAAGCAGGATGAGTGGGAGGTCTGACAACAAGGCACGTGGCTGGGCAGACAGGCAGGGGCTTGCTAAGGAGGTTACTTCGAAAAACTGTGAAATGGGTTGAATGAGGCAGGAAGCATGCTTTTCTCTTGATGCTACAGATAGTAAGATAGCAGTGGGTTGCTTCAAACACTTTGGGTTTTATTTTATTCTCAGGAAATGCAGTCAAACTAAAAGTGCTTGCACTACCACTCAGACACTACTGCCCAAAAGTATTGCGTTCTCATACACACAAAGGGACATGTGAATGTGGATTTCCACTGGTATGTTCAGAAGGAAACACAGATTAACATTATCAATGTCTATTAACATCTTAACAGGTACAAAATGTGGAGAATTTATCAGAAAATTGATATACTCTCTTTGTATGAATGCATAACCAACAGTCTGCATATCAGCATATAAGCAAAACAAACAAACAGAAACAAACAGAAAAAATAAAACAAAAGGAGGAACAGATTGACAGTAAGACTGTGAAAATTTGCTTTATCAGCATATTATGTCATCACCACATTCTATAACTTACTTCCGATGTTAAATAATGTCTTTTTTTAAAGACTATAACTAGTGCCACTTTAATGATTTATAGAATTAAGTGGAACTTCAAGAATGCAACAAAAGGTAAAAAAGCTTCTGAACACTGGAGGAAACTGGACCTTATTTTCAAACAAATGCTTCTGACTCTTCAGCTAATGGAAAACAAACAAAATCTCAACTGCTGAACATCTTCCAACATGTCAGCACTTTTACGGCAATTACATGAAATTCTGTCAAGCTGAGTCAAATACACTTCAGTAATCCCCAGACAGATTCCTTTTGTTACATTTCAGTAAATCCCAGGTGGATTCCTTCAGTTACTTGGGAAAAAAAGGAAATATTTTATCATAATATATTGCTTTTTCAGAAGAAAATTTTAACTTCAGGATTGCTTGTTAGTCTCAAAATAGCATCAATTTTCCCCAAAATGCTATTTACACAGAAGAAACAGGAAGTTTTATCACTCAAAATTAGTGGCTTCTGCTAAGATATATGAAAGCTATGCAAGACATCAGGGAGCCCTCAGAAAGCTGTTTTAACCAGCTGTTTTTAGCTGAAATAATTTGTAACTTTAGTGCTTTTTTTCTACAAACAGAAGCCTGAAACTCAGTCCCATCTCTCAGGACAGGTTCCAGCACTGTGAGAAGGCTAAGGAGACCTTACTGATGCCACCAAGAGCCTTGCAGAGAGGTGCAGAGAGAACAGAGCCAGGCTGTCCTCAGAGATGCACAGGAGCAGGATGGGAGCCAGTGAGCACAAGTCAAACCAAGGGAAATTCCAGTCAGACATCAGGTGTGGTGGAACACCAGGACAGATTCCCCAGGAAGGCTATGCAGATTCAATCCTTGGAGAAAGCCCTGAGCAACCTGCACAAAAGTGGCCCTGCTGCGGAAGGGGGCTGTACCTGATGGCCTCTACCCATCCCCTCCAACCTACATAGACCATGATTCTGCTCACAGCATGTAACACGAGGGAAGAAAAATGAAGAGAAATAAAGAACTTACCAGCCAGCTGGGCATTTTAAGGGAAATAAAAGTGTCCTTACCTGAAAAACATAAAGGAAAAAAAAATATGAACATATTATCAAAATCAGCAGGGTAATGAATTGTAGTAACTCCTGGTACATAAACAACATAGACAGTTATGCATTCATGACATTGCAAACATATCCTCCCATATACTCAAACTCGCTAAAAGATAAGACACAATTATGCTGAAACCCATACCAGGGTCTCTCCACATCTGCATCTCCTGTGGCTTATGCTCAAAGCTCAGAGAAAGTAAGTCTGTCACCTGTAGACTCTGTGACCTGGAAGTTTTCATACTCACTTCCTTACTATTTTAATTTCATCAGACATGTGCCAACATTTCTTGTAGACAATTTTACCTTCAGTCCCTGCTGAGTATATGTCCACTAATGACCATAATGAAACATGCTTTGTGTGAGAGCCTGTTCATTTATTTTCATTCCCGTGAGTGCCTTCAGAGACCAGTGTTGCAATCACGGCTACTTACTATTTAATTCCCAGCCAAATTTATGGCCAAATTGAAAAATGGATGCAGGCTGCCTGATGCAGGATGCTTTTGTCTGAAGTGTCCTCGTGGAATCATTATATTCGCATTAATCTTTAATCTGCAATTAAACAATCAGTTCTATGTAAAAGATAGCTGCAAACAGATCTCCTGAATGTGTACCAGGCAATATATCTTAATGGGCATATGCGTGCTGTCGAGGGTCTGCAATTAGGACAGCATCCATCACTGAGCCCCAGGTCAGCAAAAGGTTAGGGGAGAATCAAACCTCCCCAGGGTGCTGAGCATCTGTCCATCCTACCTGCCCTGCTCTAGGGCTGTGCCTGCAGCAGTAGAGAACACGGAGACAAAAGCCAGGTGGGGGTGGAAAAGGAGACACAATAGATTAAGGCATGGCCTCACTGATAAATCTGTCTTGGCAGAAAACGCAACCTGCTTTGAATCTGTTTCTTTCCAATTAAGCACCCTGCTTCCAGCTCAGGCAGATGCTTAATTGGAGACTGAGGCTGCCAGGCAAGCACCAGCGCCATGATCATTAACAGGTAGTTTGGAGCCATTAAGGTGCTCCTGCTTGTCAATTTCCCTCTCATATACCACTGACATAAACAAATGCATCTTCTTCCTCACGGCAGCCAGCTCAGCTCGTAGGGAGATTTGCACGCCTGTGTGCTCCAAACATGCCTTTGGTTCCTGGGATTGTGAAGTTACTACATTAGCACCCAAAGCATGTGATTCAGCAGGGAATACAAAGGGCCTTCCTGCTTGGTGTCAGTGTAATGTTAGAATGGTACCAAATGGCTTCAGCAATAGGTAAGCAGAAGGGCATCTGTTTCAGAATTTGACTAAAATTCTATAATTAGATCTTGGTATGAGATCCGTCTGCTCATGTGTGGTTTTATCAAATGCTTTTGAGTAATCCAAATACAGGACCAATTTTCATACCGCAGTGGACACCATTTCTGATGCAAAATGGGCACAACCTTAAGAAACTCCACACCTGTGCAGAGCATTCTTTATGAATAGATGACTGCACCAATACACCAGGTTTTAATTACAAACATGGGGAAACAAAACTACAATGATACCCATGAATGATGCCTTACTACAGGAAATTTATCCCTTGCCAATTTTAATCTTAATGATTTACTTACTGGCTTAGCAAAAAAAAAAAAAAAAAAAAAAAAGCTACTGGGTTCATGTCAAGCAGTGAGATTCATTTTGTTTTATCTTTCAAGAGCATCCTGACAAGAATTCACAACTGTCCCATTTAATGGTGTAAAGAATTCACTGCCACGTATCACTTGCAGCTTACAAATCAGCCAATCTCTACAAATATACACTAATTAAGGGCAAGAAAGTAAAGGCACTTATTGATTGCAAGGTCTGAAGCACCAGAAAACTGATTAAATATATGTTGTTAAGGAGTTAATAAATGATTTAACTCTGCTATGCCATGCTCCATGTACACCCAGGGCTATGGTAGCTAAATGGCAATTCAATGCTATAGTCTTCCATTATTTCCAATGGTCTAATAAGACAAGCAATTAGACTGTTGTCTTCCCTTCAAACCACAGCATTAGCATACTCACTTTTGCAAAGGAATAAATGATACCCATCAGATGGGGTCAAAACTACCATATATAAAATATTTTGCAAAGAGAAGACCCATTCATTTAAAGAGAAGTCTCAGTTAGCTGCTACATAAAGATAATAGAATTTTACAGCTGCACAGTGATCACAGAAACTGGTCCACCATCAGGGAGAAAAGTCTTACTTAAACGTGCAACCTTTTAATGGATTCTATCCCTAAGGTAATACAGACCACCAACGCACTATGATGACTGTAAAATGATTACCCTAGACCCCTCTTTTATGACAAACTGACCCTTCAACAACATGCCACTCATGGTTCAATGAGCAAAGTCATAATCTTGACACAGAAAACTTAGGACCAAATGCCCCTAGCCAAGTTACAGAGGGAAAACATATGAAGTTGTCTTCTGTAAGGTCACATAAATGCTAACATGTTTGCTCCCTGCCCCAGACGGTGGGTGGGCACTGCTGGGCAAGCGGGAAAAAGGGCAGCAGTAGCACCCTGCACCCACACAGTCAGGGCAAGGCAGTGGTCCCTGCTCAAGGAGCTTGCTGCCTTGTCTGGATGTGGCCAGATGGGTGACCACAGGGTGTCCTGTGAGCCATGGGATGGGCTGCCTGGAGTTTGGTTGCCACATCAGAAAAATTGATGCTCAGATTGAATAAAAATAATCATATAAATGAAGCCATATATTTACTACTTTACATTTCACTTTCTGCCTCCAAGTGATGCTGTATACTGCACTTTTCCTCATCACACTTCTACACTGCTTTACAGAATACCAAATGAAGGTACGGCATTCACTAAAATTTTAAAAAAAATCCCATTTTTTCCTTTGCTTATAGAACATACGCAAATGCAGAGAGGGATCAGAGAATGGAAGGATATTTTGGAACTTCTCTATGAAGTAAAAATAATCATCTCTCCTTTTTCTCCTTTCGCACACATATACGAGCTCAGCACACACATGCACTCATGATGTAAAATCATGGAAAAATAGGACTTGACAGACCTCAGGAGATCACCTAATCTACCCTTCTCAAGGATTTACCTGAGAGGAGTTTATTATGTGTGTCCTTTCCAACTCAACATATTCTGTGATTCTGTGATTATGCTTACTAGAAATTCCCAGCCATCCTTCTTACTCATGTTAGGGTGTTCTTAGTGGTGGTGCATCTCCCCCAACCCCCCATCCTCAAACCATACTCAGACTTCACCTCAGAAGTCTGATAAGCCTTAACAGATCTGTCTGAGTAGTGAAATGTCCCTTGACCATACCAGTTGAGCACTTTGGGAAAAAAGCCCAATAGTTACTGACTTTTGAACTTATCTGTCCACTTCTGTTAAGGACAACAAAAAGTGTTTTTATAAATACATCAATAACAAAAGGAGGGGCAAGGAAAACCCCCATTCTTTGTTGGACAGGGAGGGGAACATAGTTACCAAAGACGAGGATAAGGCTGAGGTACTTAACGCCTTCTTTACCTCAGTTTTCAACAGTAAGACAGGACAGCTGTCTTCCTGGGCTGTAGACAGCGATAGAGAGCTGAATAGCCCCCCTGCTATCCAGTAGGAAGAAGTTAGTGACCTGCTGAGCCACTTGGATCCCCACAAGTCTATGGGACCAGATGAGATCCATCCTAGGGTGATGAGGTGAGGGAACTGGCAGAAAAGCTCACCAAGCCGCTCTCCATCATTTATCACCATGGCTCACTGGGGAGGTCCCAGACGATTGGAAGCTGGCTAATGTGATGCCCATCCACAAGAAGGACCAGAAGGAAGACCCGGGAAACTACAGGCCTGTCAGCCTGACCTCAGTGCCTGGCAAGGTTTTGGAATAGATCATCCTAAGTGTGATCACACAGCACTTACAGGATGGATAAAGGATCAGACTCAGCCAGCATGGGTTTAGGAGGGGCAGGTCCTGTCTGACCAACCTGATCTCCTTTTATGATCAGGTGACCCGCCTGGGGGATGAGGGGAAGGCTGTGAATTTGGTCTGTCTGGACTTCAGCAAAGCCTTTGACACTGTGTCCCATAACACACTCCTGAAAAAGCTGGCAACCCATGGCTTGGACAGGTGGACTCTGCTGGGTTGATAGCTGGCTGGAGGGCTGGGCCCAGAGAGTGCTGGTGCACGGGGCTGCATCCAGCTGGCATCCCGTCACTAGTGGTGTCCCCCAGGGATCAGTGTTGGACCCAGTCCTGTTTAATATCTTCACTGATTATCTGGACAAGGGGATTGAGGGTACTATTTGCAAATTTGCAGATGACACCAAGCTGGAGGGGAATGTCCATCTGCTGGAGGGTAGGAGGGCTCTGCAGAGGGACCTGGACAGGCTGGATAAATGGGCTAAATCCAATGGTATAATGTTTAACAAGACCAAGTGCCTGGTCACAACAACCCCCTGCAGTGCTACAGGCTGGGGACAAAGTGGCTAGCAAGTGACCAGGCAGAAAGGGACCTGGTGGTTTTAATCAACAGGAAGCTGAACACGAGCCAGCAGTGTGCCCAGGTGGCCAAGAAGGCCAATGGCATCCTGGCCTGTATCAGGAATAGTGTAGCCAGCAGGACCATGGAAGTGATTCTGCCCCTGTACTCGGCATTAATTAGGTCACACCATGAATACTGTGTCCAGTTCTGGGCCCCTCAGTTTAGGAAGGACATTGAGGTGCTGATTGTCTAAAGAAGGGCAAAGAGGCTGGTGAAGGGACTTGAGCACAAGTCCTAAGAGGAGCGGCTGAGGGAGTTGGGGGTGTTTAGCCTGGAGAAGGGGAGGCTCGGGGGAGACCTCATCACTCTCTACAACTACATGAGAAGAGGCTGTAGCCTGGTGGGGGTTGGTCTCTTCACCCAGGCAACAGTAGGACAAGAGGGCACAGTCTTACATTGTGCCAGGTGAGGTTTAGGTTAGACATTAGAAAGAAATTCTTTACAGAGAGAGTGATCAGACATTGGAATGGGCTGCCCATGGAGGTGGTGGAGTCACCATCCCTGGAGGTTTTTAAGAAGAAACTGGATGTGGTACTTAGTGCCATGGTTTAGTTGACAGGGTGGTGTTGGGTCATGGGTTGGACTTGGTGATGGTCAGAGGACTTTTCCAACTTGATTCTGTGATTCTGTGACTTGGGTTGTGGCCAGAATAGAAACTTACTGATGACCCAATTCAATCATCTTGTGACCCTATAAAAAGTGGTCCTAAGCAAGCTCTCCGGTACTGCAGCAGCACCTCCCTCTGAGTGGTATGCCTCTCAGAGCTCGTGAACCCTCCAACTTGTGATACTCAAAGAACCATCACTGACAACAAGGCCTAGGCAAATACTTCCCCCCAGCACACATCTCCACGCTCCTCAAGGTGCAATCCTTGCCTGTTGGGAAATTCAAAGGACTTTGATGTGAGCATTTCACTAAACCTGAGGGGAATTTTTGATAGGTACCTCCATACACATAGAAATACACATACACAGTGTTTTACCTGTGTGCATGTGAATTGATTATGGTATGAATGTTACTATCTGAAATCTGTAGTTAAGTAATTCTTAAAATTGTAGTGAACGCTACTGAACTGATTTGTGAAGGTTAAAGTACTCAACGATTAAGTGCTGCTAAACCTTTTTGTATCCTTATCTGTACCTCTATATCCTTTGCACCCTTATCCCCTTTTGCATTTCCAGCTTTCGTGTAAATCATTCCAAATTGCTTCTAGTTTGATCTTCCTTTGTATGCTTTAACCTGTATAGTAAGCAACAGAGTGAACCTTACCATCTAACTCTGTAAAATTGCATTTTCACAAATTCATATTAAATCTGCTTTTGCCAATACCTTTGATGGTGTTTTTTTAAGTGGTTAAACCACTCAAACCAGTGACATGGACTCAAACCCAAATCTGTTTTGTTGCAGTTTAAGCATATTTATTGTCTCACCCTTCACAGGCACAGAGAAGAGATATTCTGATACGTACCTTTAAAAACCAGATCTCTCCTGTACCCAGGGATAACAAACCTCTTGAGCTTTCATGCCATCCCATAGGTTTGACTTCAGCCCTATAATTCTCAGTTACTTGCATATTTATTCTTTCTTTCTCCTTCCCATTTTCTGCTTCACATAAATTATGAAGCTTACACACTGAGCCATGTTGCATATCCTTAGCAATAATGGGCTGGCTCCAAGAGAAATTCACTATTTTGAAAATGCCAAATTTAAAGTGTAGCATTTGCTGCTTAGCATCTGTCAGTCACACAGCACTCTCCTTCGAAGCCTACCAATAAGCACACAGTGACAGGTGGTCATCTGAACAACACTCTGTGCTTCCATATTCAGCTCAGCAGTCCGCACAATTTTTACCAGGGAGCTGCAAGGATAAGGAGAGAAGAGAAT
The DNA here is from genome assembly GCA_038380795.1 of Pyrocephalus nanus. Lineage (NCBI taxonomy): Eukaryota > Metazoa > Chordata > Aves > Passeriformes > Tyrannidae > Pyrocephalus > Pyrocephalus nanus. The sequence continues at coordinate 4,547,329 of CM076262.1, read as the reverse complement.
TTTTCTAATCAGGTTAAAATGTTTCAAGTGGCCCATTTTCACTTTCTGTACACTTCTGAAAGATGACTGGGAGTCAATGTGAGAGACTAAACCCTGCTGGAGGTGCACTGTCTTCATAATCTATTAATAAGCAAGAATGCGTCAATTTTGGTTTGACACTGGCAATAGACTAAACTACAAAAGGACATTCACACAGAGGTGAGAATGAAAACTGAAGGCAGTGACAATGGATTACCTTTCAGTAGTAGAGGACCTTGGAAATATGTAAGAATGATATTTTGTTTGCAAAAATACTGTAAACCAGTTGTTGCTCAACAAATTTCCACAATGAAATACTGCCTCTATGCACTTAGTATTTTAAGCTCTAGGAGAGTCCTAGTAAAGCCTATGCATAAGTTACAGCAATGGAAGGAAAGAGGTGATGTGCTCTTCATATCTCACAGCTTTGCTATGTTATTACGTTGTTATGTTGAGACAGACCCATTGTACCAAACCAGTGTACAACTGGGATTTCCTCCCCAGCCAGTTTACCAGGACGTGAGACCTCTTCAGATAAATGAGTTGATCCTATCTAGCTATTATTATTATTTAAATACTTTCTTCTCTTCGAAGGCAAACTTTCTACTCTGAACACACTTTCAGTAATCATGCATAATTATATTTATTTAATTGGAAATAAATCTATACACACCAAAGGCTTTTAAAGAAAGAAGGCATACAACATGTCACAGCTCACAAGAATAATAGCAACTGGAAGTCAGGCTCTTCAGACTCCAGCCAACAACCCTTTGACACCCCAACAGATTGGAAAGTCAGTGTCTCCATAGGGAAGATGTTCTGTCAATTAAGAAGTTCCTTTTATTACTTTGGAAAACAGAATTTAAGTCTGTTTTTTAAACAAAATGCTTCCCACTAATAAACAAACTTTCTGCTGGACTGTGTCAAAGGCAAAAAGTTTCTTAAAGCATTGGAATAGTTCAGATTTTTCTGGTTGCTTTGTTATTATTTCCTCACTGCGCTCCCAGATGGGATTGGGAGACTCACTGGAATGAAAATATATGTAAGGTGCACTTGCAAAAATCTGAAGACACAACATTACAAAACACTGGCTTGAAGCATATCCTGCTCCCTTACAGAGGCTTCCAATCTTCTTTAATAGGTACTGAAATTCCACAGCATTTACTTCCTTTAAGTATTTCTGTGGACTGATCAAGTACCTACCAAATTCTGAAACTGATTTTGCTTGGATTTGGATCATATCTTATACACATTAACTAAATATCCAAAACATAATCTACATGCTCGATGACCAAAAAAACCCCAACCCAAAACAAACCAAAAAACCCAATCCCCCTTGCTCTTCTGTATCTTTATTTTGCAACTGCAAGCAAAATGGAGAAAATTATTAATTAACTTTTACAGCAGCAATTAAAAAACACAATCATCAACAGTAAAACCTGAATAAGAAAATTACTGTGTTGATCTCCAAATCTGTGAAGAATTGCTCACACTGCTGTGGGTTGCCCACAGTCTGATGGGGCCCTTGCTAATGTAAATCATGGCCATTTCATCAGCCTGTAAAAACATGTTCTTGTCTTGCTGCTGGGAGTTGTCTGCAATCACTGTCTTTCTTAGGAATGATGAAACCCTTAAAATTCTTAGGTCTAAGGCTCTTAATGTTTTATAGCTCTCTTCAGGGGTTGTTCTCATCTCTCAGCTTCCATTTGTAATTTCTCAGTAGTATTCCAGTAAGGAAGTACACCAAACAGTACAAGAGATTAAAGACCTCTTATAAGAGGTACATAGGTGCTTTTCTACTATTTACCACCCTTCCACCTTTGACACCACACATATTTTTTTGTACTGCCATCAGCTACTATCAGCTAGTGGAAATACAGAGCCTATAAACATATATGAACCATAGACACATAAAAGTGCCATATTCATGAGTTCAGGACACTCAGTGTCCAAGGAAAATGACCAGGGAAATAAAGAGAAGGAAGGAAAAAGGACACTAACGAAAGTTTATTTCTTAATTCAAGGGTGTTCTTGGCTTCTGTGTCTGAACATCAAGACCACACACTGTAAATGGAACTAACATTTAGATATATTATACAAGTCTTCTATATTCTGTGTTTTTTTCCATTGCAAAAGTAGATGATTTAGATCAGGGATCCCTTGGTAGATCATAACTTGAGTGGAAGGTGAAGCCTGCATTTGTCCCTGGGTCACAGACTATTATACTCTGCTTGTGCTAGGTAAAAGAATGAAATACGATTTACTTGTATGATCTCTCTCTGACATTAGGAATAATGATTTTTTTTTCCTGAGGAATGAGGCATGAAGAACAAAACCTAGCACAATATGTATCCATTTATATTTCACTGGAAAACTGTGAGAGAAAGTGAAAACAAAACAAAAAACAGACACTAGGAAATCTCTGATTGATGCTAACTTTTTATACAGCATCTTCAAGAATGTAATGACATGTACATGCTGCACCTACAGGCAGTACTATACAGAGAAGCCATCGATTACCATGCATTTCATTCGGCATTTCAAAGAAGTCACAAAACGTAATTAGGAAGGCCTGAAATATCCCATGATGTCTTGAATTTTTCTTTTATTTGTATCCACCCTTCACAATTCAAGGAAGCCTATTTTAGCAATCTTGCCATAACTTCTCTAAACAAAACAAAAACGAGGGATGGGCAGCTCACTATTCTTTAGGTTCCCTTTTTTGCTGCAAAATCTGAAACTTCCTAACAACTCCTCCCCCCATACAGTCTACTGTCACCCTTAGATGTCATTGAAACACTATTAATATTTGTAGCTGGGTATGACACTCAGCCACCAGGAGCAAAGCTATTTGGCACTGTAATGCAAATGACTGCATTCATCAAATGAGCTTTGTTAGTTATTCATTGTGTTCCTTATCATTCCTTTCCCAAACCCCAGTGCCTCTGCAGTGTGCACAGAGGTGTGTCCGCAGCAGCATCCCCGCTGTAAAACCCACCCTTATCAGGCAGAGCAGGGTGCCATGGGAGTGACCTGCCAAGTCACTGTGTCCCTTCTCCTCTCCCTCACCCTTTTGTGCCCAGTGTTGCTCTTTGTCCTCATCTACGGGATCTGTCTCTCCCTGCTCAGCTCACTGTGCCAGACTCTCTCCCACAGCTGTAAGAATGATTTGCAATGAAAGGAACTCTAGAGAGATGGGTAATTCCCTTCTTCTTCTACCCCATCTCCTCATTTTCTTCTGAAATCGAATGCACCAACCAACTTTCTGCGGGGTCAGGCTTTTAAAAACATCTACAGCTACAAAACAGGCCAAGCCCTCGTGTTTATAGTGGTAGCCCAGGAGGCCTGCACAGACGGAAAATGGTATTGACAGGTTTGGAAAGGGACAGACACTGACTCTGATGCAGGCAGGCACTTGGGGCATTTTTTTTCATTAAATCTTTCACTGCTTAACACAGTTCAACATACCATTCTGTACCTCTGGAGAAAAGCTTTTGGGGGCTGGAGCCAGAGATTAATCCCTCTGTAATTTCTACTGCTGCTGGCAGTACTAACTGCCAAGGGATTCTGGGGAAAGATAATGGCACTGTTGTCTTGTAACCTAGGTGTAAAAGCGGTCTTAATAAAATTGGGATGTTTGAGGCCCCATCAATAACCACACCACACCAATTTTATTGGATGTAACAGATGCAATCTGTTTGATGTGATATAGGAGGCTCATCCTAACAGAGTAATTAACAGGGGTTGGGGAGACACTCAAAACATTGTCTACCACAACAGCGAAGAATTCAGCACAGTGCAGTCAGTTTAACCTCTAAAAGAAGGTAAATATGTAAAATGAGCTTCAGTGTAAAATTGCATTTTACACTGAAAAAAGATCCAGACCAGTAAAATGACTGGGCTGGATCTTTCTGCAGTGTAAAATGTAATTAAACGGGGTTTGAAAACTGTGTATAATTAAGCCAGTTTGGAATGATTCTGGAGATATTCCATAATGAATGTTTGTATAAGAGATGATTTTCTGTTTTGCAAGAATCAGCACATAATCAGCAGCTGATTTTTAACCTGAAAAGATGCTGATCCAAATATAATTATTTTTACACATACTTACCCTTCCATGAAAACATAAGCAAGAGACATATTCTCTAGCTGAAGAACTGCTGTAACAACACAAGGCATAATAAGCTGTTCCTAAAGAACTACAATTCTATTTTTCTGTTTATCCTCAGCAGAGTTGTTATTCTTTCTTTTGGGGTGAGGGCAGAGGTAGAAGCACTAATTTTGTGTTCTTGGCATTATGTGTTAACTTGAGAAAAACTTTCCCATATTTTTTTTTCTGGTACTTCCTTGTCTCAAATCAAGATTACTCTATTGGATGATGGATGCTTTGATAGTACTGTTAGGGCAATAGACCTAGAGTAGTAATATTACACACTGTGTGTGAAGTACTTACAAATGTTTTATGAACTAAGTGCAAGAGTCCTGTAAAAAATTTTTTTTTTTTTTGAAAAAGAAGCATACACAAAGATTTGTAGAAGTTAAAGGCTAAAAGAGGAATGGAACACTAGGATTTCATCAGTGCAACAAATAAAATAGGAGCTATTTAATATCGAGATAGACTTTTTCCTCTGGAAACTCTTATGCTTCTGGTATATGTTTTCTGAAATTTTCATGAGTCCTCTCATCTTCTTGAATTTTCAATTTGCTTTGCACTTATGAAGCAATATTCTTCATCAATGGTAATAAAAATTATTAATATATTGATGGTTTATCCTGATTTCTTTTAAACTTACCTATGCTTTTTTTGTGCCCAGCTGACCAAGAAGGCCAATGCCATCCTGGATTGTATCAGAAACAGTCTGGCCAGCAGGACCAGAGCAATGATCAGTCTGCTGTATTCAGTGCTGGTGAGGACACACCTCAAACCCTGTGTTCAGGTTTGGGCCCCTCACTGCAAGGATGACATTGAGGTGCTGGAGTGTGTCCAGAGATGGGTAATGAAGCTGGTGAAGGGTCTGGAGCACAAGTGTTATATGGAGTGATTGAGGGAGCTGGAATTGTTTAGCCTGGAGAAAAAAAGGCTGAGGGGGCACATCTCACTCTCTACAACTACCTGACAGGAGGTTGTTGTGAGGTGAGGGTCATTCTCATCATAAAAGTAACAAGTGATAGTTGCACCAGGGGAGGTTTAGATTGGCTACAGGAAAATTTCTTCACAGAAAGGGTTACTGGGCATTGGAAGAGGCTGCCCAAGAAAACAGTGGAGTCACCACCCCTGGAGGTATTTAAAAGAAGTGTAGATGTGGCACTTAGTGACACGGTTTAGTGGTGGTCTCATCAATGTTAGGTTTACAATTGAATTTGATCTTACAGGTCTTTCCAACCTAAATGACTCTATGATTCTCTGAAAAGTCAGCATTAAGGAATCAGCAACCAGTTTTCAAAAGTGTCTCCTAGACTTTGACAATATCTGTTGTTATTACTAAGTTTATTCCCATTTATGACCTTATCTTACAGTGATTAGAAGAGCAGTTTTAATGTAGCAGAGAATCCAGGCATTTACAATAATAATAAAAAAGATACCCTTTAAGAGATGCTTGTGTTAGTTCTGCTATGTATTTTTAGTACCTGTTGTTTCAAAGTTTCTTACCTTTCCCTCTCATCTTTTTCCAGTCATGTGAAATTCACCACTGTGTAGAACACCATCCAATTCATGACAGTTTTTCATGCTCTTTCACTAGGACTTATAGACTACTATCAGAATAAAAGTGCCAAATGCCTGCCGGCACCATCAGTCAGCTGCCAGGATCTGGAAATGTTAGATGTTTCATCCCTACAAATGGCTGTGTGTGATAGGACTAGCACAGCATTTGGGAAGGATTTCTCAGGTGTGTCTCAAAGATACCACTTTGCACTTAAATTTGGTTGGCTCCATCTAACAGGGTTTAAGACTGAAGGATCTGCAGAACACTAAGAAAATTGCTGAAACTGTCTGAAATTCAATTGTGACAAGTATCTAACTCTGGATAAGGGCCTTCAAAAATCCTGGACAAAAAAAAAAAAAACAAACCTGAAAGCAGAAAAAGCAATAATATGGAGGTATAGAAGCACACAAAACTTACTCTATACAAAGCTAACAACATAATTTACATCTGTATAAAAAAGATTGAGTAGAGCAAACTACTTATCAACCTGTACAATATTTATCATGTCTGTTCCAGTTCTGGTGGCTTACTTAACAGCATATTTTACACAAAGCATCACCAGAGGAGAAACATCTAAAAAAAGAGGAAATGTTGTTTATATCCCTGGTATGCTGAATTAGTAAATGACACAGAAAACAACTTATCTGCACATTTCTTACACTTAAAAGGAGATCTAAATGTATCACAGTGCAGAGAAATCTAAAGGTGTACTTACTTTTATAAATGGGACGTAGAAAGCTGAAGCATTAGATACTCTCTTAGCAGAGGGAAAGCCTTTCAATTGGCCACAAACTCCGTAGCACAGAAGATTAAATTTTAGTAGAAAATTATCAAATCAGCAGAAAATAAAATTGATCGTTCCCATGCATACTGCAAAAGCAATATTTTACTGAGAAGCCTGAATACCTCAAATACAACATAAAAGCTTGCCATAATGACAGATAGTTCTATTAGAAAAGGTACTGAGTGCATAATTAACCACTGCTAATACCTATCTGAATATCTGAAAAGAAGAAAAATTTATTCAAGTGGAATATACACTATTCATCAAAGCTGAAAAAAAAATGCTGCACTAAAAACATGCACTAGTTGGCCTAAGTTTATGATCCCCTGACAGAAATGTATAAATAGGAAAAATTTACCACTCATTCACTAGGGGCTAATGAAGCAGAACTAAGATCACACGCACACCATCACTCAAGTACACAGCATTTGCAACTTCTCAATTTTATAAGGAACTGCCTGTTCAAGTCACATATTCTGTAACAAAGGTCATATTTTTTGTTTCAGTCTAAACAGCAAACTGTAATTGGCTCAGAAGTTTCATTTTTCTTAAGCTAATGTTAATTTAATGAGTATTTCCTCCACATTCCTGGATATAGGTGATGGAGGACTTTGCTTTCTCAGTTTCCCAGTATCAATCAGTTACGTAGAGTAAAGCATAAAAAGCAATATTTAACTGAAGTTTCCTGTTCTGTAGAATGATTTATACTCTTGGATAAACAACCACAGATCTAAACTCTGGGGTTTTTTTTATAGCACTTCACAAAATTGAGGAAAATCTAATCCTGTTATGTCCATACTAACTAAGCTACTGCAATTATTTAGCTGCAAATGTGGAAACAGTACATATCCACGGGACAGTAATATCGCAGTATGTTACCGTATGTGATTTTAAAAAATGCTTCATAGAGCTAAAACATTTTTAAAGGATAATCAGAAGTTTATGCTATGTAGACAGGTGCAAGTAAGGTCTAAATTTTCAAACAACGGCAAGCTTCCAATCCCTGAATGTTCATTTAGAGTAACACAAGCTGCATTATTTTGCAGCCAATAGAGGCATATGGACAATATTCCTGAATGTACTCTCAGCTCTGAAAGCTGTAACATTTGCCACTAGCAACTGTAAACATATTTATGAATTTTTAGCATCATCTTATTCTGATCCGTGTCACGTACTATTTTCTAGAAGCTGTTTCTGAATGAAATATAAATTGGTGAGGTTTGAAGTATTTCCCATGAATTTACTTTCTCTAAGGTCTTATCAAAAATGCTGCCCTGCAATTTTAGTCAGGTGCTTACATATACATATATACAAACATACATTATTTTCTTCCTAATTTACTTACACAGTCTGTAATTCACTTAACAAGTATCTTAGAGTGTAAGGTACTCTATGAATGTTAAATAGATTAAAAACTATGGCCCTTTTTCTAAGAACAAGAAGGAAATGGTGCCTTGGGCTTCCAGCAACGTATCAGGAAAATACTCTCTGGAGATGAGTTCTGCTTCTGTTCTCCAAATGGGACCAACATACTGCCAAACTATATGAAGCATGACTTTTTTCCTGCTCTAAATATAAACCTCCACTACACTTATGGTATAGAAGTGTCCTTACTGAAAGGTTTAATTCAGCACGTTGTTTTCTGTAAGCACACATACAGCTGAAAGAACAATGGGAAAAATGCCTTAGAGCACCTGGTCACGTATCTTTAACTCGCTCTGCCTAAAGTTACATACCTGGAAAGAAATGACCAATACAGCCCTATTCTACAAATGTAACCATGAGACTAGCTTGGTTATGGATTATCCTCTGATGCTGTAAGACCTGCACCCTATCTCATTACTGCAACCAGTGTCACATCCTACTCAGCAGAGGCCAGGGTGATCCTGTCTTCCTTCTTCACGGGCAGAACAAAAACCATGCCAGTACGGGAAGGCAAGGCAAAATTCCCTAGTGTAACACTGTATTTATTTCTTTAGTAGCAAGGTAAAAGACATGGCTGTCCACTAGGAAAAAACAAACAGCCTACCACTGGAACAATATTCACAGTATTTTAACTGACGACAGCAAAGTTTTACTCCACGTTGTTGTACATATTACTAATGCCAGCGTAATTCTTACTATTTAAACAACCATATATGTGCTGTGGAGTAGAAAGAAAGCTATTCAATCAGAATTCAAATACTTACTAGTATTGAACACATTCATAACATACATATAAAATCTCCCACTAGAAGAAGAAAAATAGGAACCATAAAGGACTTTTTGGTTCAAAAGGCTTGAGGAACCTTTTTGCAACACTTTGTACACTTGGCACATTTCATTGTGGATGAATTTGCAAATAAATCTTATAGAATGGCTCAAATCTTTCATTCTTTCCCATATTTTAGTGTTGCTGAAGTACAAGCAGTAACACCTATGATACTGTAATTTTGTTTCACCAATGAACAGAGATTGATATGGTAGTCAGAGAATCAAATTAGAAGGAAGAGACAGGAGTAAATATTCTGTCAGTGTTGTTCAGTGTTCCTGTGCAATAAAAGGAAATCCAATTTTCTCATCCCTCCTCTTGCATTCAGATTCTTTTCACTACAACAAAAAGCTAAGCAATTCTCAGTGTCTTCCAAATCAAAAACATTGGAAGAGCAGCTTTTCTGAAAATCTGTTACCACAGGCTTAGAGTAGCTTCCAACTAAAATCTCCTGAGGTATGGGGAGGTGGGAGGCTGAGACCTATCCATTCTCAAGTCATACTAGAAATTAACGGCACTATCATTTGAATGATGACCTTTCTGCATTGTGCTAAGAATTGGTTTTCTTTGGCAACGGAATTTATTCTTTGGGATCCAGTCCCAGCAGCTGCTGCAGTCATTGCAATCCAGAAGGGTAAGCCAAAATTTCTGTCCCACTTCCCACCTTTTCATATGCCGCTGAAGACATATGCATAGGAAAGAGCGACTGTTACAGGGGTGCTTTTGTCCTAAATGAAATACAGGATACATTCTTCCACCATTTCTTTTTCCGCAAGTCATTTTAGCCCAGAGTAAGAGTGGCAATATAGAGTTTATGCTCCTGATTACTCTGGGGTTACTTGCTCAAGTTCCTCTAATGCTAAGGATGAGAATGTGCTTGAATAGTCCAGAGCTGTCGTGCTAAGATCAGCCTACTAAGTAGGCTCTGACTAAAGGTTCATTGTATTTTTGCTTAAATTCCCTTCATTTCAGAAGTTAATTATCCGCAAAAATGTTATTTTGAAATAATGAATCCACTCTCAGCTAGAGGTCAAGTAAGCAACTAAAGAGAGAGGAAACCTCACAGAGAAATTACTAAATTAAGGTTCCTAAAGTCTAATTTGTCTAGTTTTATCTTAATCAAGTTCCTCTTCACAAATTTTAGGTGTGAACAATTATCTTTATAGTAACCTAAGTGAATCCACTGCCAACATAAAAATATTATCCACTTCACAGTACACCATTTCCGGACTAAGAAAAATGTTGGACAAAGCAACAGGCCTTGAAGACTATCAGCAATCTCAAATATTTACAGATAATGGTATAAGAAATAGTCTTTCAAGACTCAGAGCTCTGAAGCATTTCCCACCCCCCAAGCCAAACACACTTTATGAACTTCAGTCAGAACACCAACTAAGACTGAATTACCAAGACAAAGCATTAACACCAAGTCAAAGCTTAAAAAACCTGAATTCCCTCCACAGAGTTTTACAAATCTATAACATATTTGAACTTTGCATGCAAAAAAACTTTAATGTATCCAAGTGCCACTAGGCAAGTGAACAGCAGCACCTGAACACTTGCTGAAGTCCCTACAAGAATATTAGGGAGCCTAAAGTGGCCCATTATGTTGCATTTTTGAGGCACGCAAGTGCTCACAGTCAAACTTCAAATTTGAAAAAAAACTCTACAGTCTCATTACCATGAACAAATTGGAAAGAACAGTTGTCTGCTATCTTGAGAAGGCTGTCATAAAGCTATAAATAATCAGACATACTGATCACTCAGGAGCCTTTCCTTTTGAATTTGCTCTGTGTCTTCACATTTCCACATATGAACATATTCAGTAAATATGACATCTATCCTCTCCATTCAGCTAGCTAATGGGCCTCATCTAACTCTGAAACATTGGACTAGCACTTTGTGAAGCCATCTGTATCCATGAAATAAAGATAAAGCCAACACTGCAAAGTCTCTTGCATTTCTAGTCTCCCATTAATCAGCTGAAGAACTTAGCATAAGGTAAGCAAGACTTATCACCATGCAGAACGTTGTCACATCCCACAGAAATGCTCTCCCAGAATGCAGGCACTGTAGCCAAGCAAAGCCCTGTGGGTTCTTCCTAAGAGGAAAGGCCTGGGCTTGTCAAACATGCCTCCATCCTTCCCTGAGAGGGTAATTCAGGCATGCTAGCAATATATCACAGGCAAGATTACCAGAGGCAGCTGATAAATCTAAAAGAGTCTGTATGTTCACTTCCTGTAACAAAATTAAAGGAGTAAATATTGATGCAAACTTACTGCTTTCAATATGATATTGAAAAAAAAATAAAAACCACCAAACCAAAATAAGGGATCTATTGCTAATATTAAAGTTAAGTAATATAGTTAAAACTGGAAATAACTGTTCAATTTACTCTAGACAGCAGTAGAGTCTCATTTGCTCTTTCAAAGGCATAATCAGTTGAAGGGCACATTTTTCTTCTCTTTGTTCTTTCCCATCAATTTTAATGGGTCCAGAACATCAGTCACATGAAATGTAATGGGACAAGAAGATGGATGAGTACATTTGAAGGCACTAGTCACAGGACAGAAAACATCCTGACAAAGTGACACTGGCAGCATAGGGTACAACAATAGAGCCTGGACAATATTTAGTAAGTGAAACTACAGTGCTACATGATTTGGTATTCTCAGTGGGCAAAATCCTTCCCCTGTCACTATTCATCATGTTCCTACAGGTCAGATTTTCAAAGGCATTCTCCTGCTGAACATGACCAAATGACATTCTTAAATCAAGGAAATACGTAAATCTGGGGACAAAGAGGTCATTTGGAGATAAATGGGAATGGTCTCCTCTATTTAGAAGTTAAAACTACTTCATCAAGAAGGTTTTAAATGGCTTACAAAGATTCACATCAGAGATATGAAATGTATTATGGTTATAAGAGTGAGGAGATTTGATATCTATGTTGACCTTATTGACATCAACAGGATCCCACTACTAATGAACAAGTAGCAAAAATCCCATATTTTTACTAGTACCTGAAGAAAGCAACACTAATAAATTAACATTTAGAAATTGCTAAAAATTGCTAAAAAGCTTCTAATTTGTACAATACAATAAAATATATGACTTAAAAACAACATTCCCATTAGGATCATCAGCAAGTGATCCTGGGAAATTACAATGAAAATTCCTATAAAAACTGATGCTTTGTGTACAGTGAAGGAAAAAAGAGCCACCCAACAAAACCAATCAAACACTTTCTGTACTTTGAGGAAGCACGGGAAATGCATGCAGGTCCACACATTACTGCAATGATCCACTTGTGGTATAACTTTACCAATAAATGTTAAGTGGATCGATCTAGCACTTTACAATGCTTATTATGATCATCATCATTATTAGACAATACTAATTCAGTTTCTTCATTAGCCATTTGCCAAGATCTCTACAGGTAATCTTTAAAGCTCTAAATAATACAGAAATTTATACAAGAACAGGAAAAGAGAAACCAGAACCTCTTCAAATATATCCACCAGAGAAGGAATTAGAGTCAGACTTCCAAGTCCTATTGCTGCCTAAATAGGCCCTATGCCTCAATACAACCAATCACCCATACAATGGCACGCAATATCCAGAAAATAAAAAGACAGCTGTTGACAATTAAATTCTCTTAAACAGGGCAACATTCCTCTCTGGCATCACAACATACACTGTGAAGGTGATAGTGTATCCTTTTCTATCCAATACCTTACTGGACACTGTTTACATAAACCCTCCTTGCTACTTTCCTTCTCTCCCACAAGATACAAGAATGATTTCCAACAAAATCTCTACAAGTATATGCTGGTCAAGATGATTGCACATAGACAGGGGTTTCCCACAATAAGTCACATATCTCAGAACAGGAAATCCTGAGAAGATATAAATTCCACATTAGAACTCTTCAGATTTCACAAACAGTATACCTAACTCTGGAAAGAGTAAAACACTAAAATAAATGAACATTTGACTCAATTTTGGCTTCCAGATTTCATACTATATGAAATAACACACTGCTTTATAAACTATCGAATAGATGATGTTTCAAAAGTTAATCAACCTAAATGTTTAGCTTTGATGATACATAATATTCAGACATTTCTGGGGTCTCAAGTGTGCCATGATGCGCTGACACAGCCATGTTGGCACTGATGTCTCTGGACAAGCCCTGAAAGTCCAGAGCCAAACCATTTCCTCCTCCTTAGGGTGATGCACTGCTGCCAACACCACGTGGCTGGGTCTCAGCCTGACCTCTCAGGAAATGCTGCCTACCCTAGTGGGGTGGTTTGGACAACCAGAGAACTAGAACCCCAAATAAGTAACTTCTTGTTTTGTTTTTTCTCCACCCATCCCCTCCAATAATGAGGGGGCAATACGCAGAAATATAAGCAAAAATAACAATTTACTACAAGAAATAGCAGTAACAACAATGACATGGAGGAAAACAGTTTAAACCAAAAAAGGCCCAGTGTGTTGCCTGGTCCCCCTACCCTTAGGACAAATACAAAATGGCTCCTGTCCCACATGGTACGCACCACATGGTCTCCCCAGGAACAAGGACAAAATGGTTCCTGACCCCACCCTGTATGGCACACAGGGATAAAGAGAGAGAGAGAGAGAGAGAGAGGTAGTGGAGAGGCTTCCCCCTTGCCCCTGGACCACGGGGCCTGGAAAACAAAGAAAAACAATATAGCAAACATTTTTGTGCAGGAGGACAGCAAGCAGTAGCAGGATGTAGGCTCTCTCACTCAGTGGGGCATGCAAGTACCAATAGTACCAGTAACAAAACCCTAAAACAGCAGCAGTCCCCTGCAGTGGCTGGAAAAAGCAGTTAGTGATAACCCTGAAGCAGCTTGTAGTGGGGCGACTGAAAGCTCTGAAACAGCTATGGCGGGGCAGGCCCTCCTCTCTCGGTCAGCAGCAGTGATAGTGACTGCTGAGCAGCGACTCCCATCCCAAACATATTCCTGCGACAATGATGAAGTCCTGGAAGGGGCTACCTTTCCCAAGAGCCAGGGCAACAAACATCAGCCCTCCCATTTCTGCCTGCGATGCTTTTTCCATTAAAAAGCACACACCCCAGCTGTGATGTGGTGTTATTCAATATTCAAGGATAAACATCCATCTCTTTGCTTTGTAACCATGGCATTATCCACCCCTTATTCTATACCATCCACTCATGTCCAGACTTACACCTTTCAACTATATACAGATATATATACACACCCACACATATAACTACACAAACAGAAATATTATTTCAGTAGTCTCTGATCATTCTTCCAAGATGCTTGTTGAGTTCGAGTCCATAACTGGTGTAACTGGAGTGGTCCATACCCATTTGTCCATCGTGCATATGGTATACAATAGCAGTGTCTTTCAGCAACCAGTATTATATATGTAATTCAACATTACAGTTGTCACGCAAAATTGGTTCTCCTTGAGGTACACATCATGTTTCACCATCCTGCATTACCCACCAAGTGCACCCAGGTCCTTGAGCAAAAACAATCCCATGTATGGGTTTGCCTTAACTCAAGGCAGGACTAGTCAAAACTGTCTTTCCTAACATACTTCTCATATGCACAACAGTGACTTTATCTCCATCTATGGTACATGAGGCTTTTGATTGGGCAGGACCATCTTGATTGGTAGAACCTTGGGTGTTAAATAACCAGGTAGCCTTCACTAAATGCAGATCCCAGTGTTTGAAGGTCCCACTGCCCATTGCCTTCAATGTGGATTTTACGAGTCCATTGTACCATTCAACTTTCCCAGAGGATGGCGCACAATAGGAAACATGATATGAATGGTGGCCCTTCTGTTTCCACCTGTGGTGCTTTTCGGCTGAAAACCATGCCCCCAACTGTGATGTGGTGGTATTGAATATTCAATGCTAAAGCTCCACCCCCTGCTTTGTAACCATAACACCAAGACACGCAGAAGATTAAGACTGTTTCTAAACATTATCTTTCTAGTTCATCCTAATTCTTTTCAAATTTCATGAACCATAAATTAAACCTGATTGATATTTGCAAGCTTTTCTCACTGATCATAAGGGACACTACTTGTAATGAAAAGTGGTTTTTACAATACATGATTCCAAGAGCTAAGGGAAAAAAAGAACAACAATCCCCCCAAATACTGAAAAATATGAAATAAAACAGAAAAAAAATCTCCAGCTGGATACTAAGTTGCATCTAGACTTTTGCAGATTGAGCCCTCTCAGGTTCAACTCTTACATTAATACACACGAAGCACAAGAATTCTACATGTGATGTGGTAGTTTGGAAGATTACTTGTTCCACTGTGCTTATGTTGTTTCAGAGGTCGAACCTCATGGCCAAAATCTCTAGGGAATAACTGCCACCATAAAAATTCAGACAACAAAACAGTCAGTTGAACATAAAAAAATAAACAAACAGAATCCCCAAACTTCTTCCTGGAGAAAAAAAGAATGTATTGGTTTTTCCACCTGAGAGAAAGATATATAGAATTTCTTAACTTCCTCAAAGTGAAACAATAAAAACCCACAACAGTGAGAGTCACGGAAGCCTACATCATCCTATTATGCAGAAATGGCCAAATAGCCACCCTGTCCTCTGCCTGTCCACACAATTATTTTAAATTAAAATACAAACAATTATAGATGAGAGTTTGCAGTGCATTATATGAAGACACTGCAATTCCATTTTTAGGTTCAGGCCATGGCATAAAAGTATTTATAAAATTCTCTTTCTCATAGTTTGTTACAAAAATATTAGATAACCTTTGAACAGTTACTGATTTAATATCCTTTCTTAATAGACTGATTTTTGGTATGATTATTGAGCAAAGTAAAACAAATTACAAGCTTATTACACAGTAAATAGAAAACTACCTTCACTGCAACCACAAAGTAAGTGTATCAAGAATAATCGCCATTGAAATTTTTAAATTCTTTCATGTCTTGATATTTTGAGGTGATGTTTGCAAACTAGGAAATCCTCTTGTACTTGAAAAGAAATCAACCTAAAAGTATCATTAAACTACTTCGTATAAATCTAAAAAATTAGAAAAGTCTTTGTGGTTGAAATTAGCCAGTGGGTTCTAAATTATGGGATCGACAGAAAGGCAAATAGAAAAAGCTCATGCTGTTTAAAATAACAGGTCAAACATACTCTGAAGCTAAACAGTCTTAAAGCCAAAGATCCAATAATTTTCCAGCATTTCTCTTTTAATTATTTTTATGAGACCTCACCAAATCCCTCAGGGTGGAAGGAGTGCTGGTTATCACCAAGCCCTGCTGTACATGTCTCCATTAAGCTCTTTGCTCTTGAGAGAAAGCTGATGAAACAACCTACTGTCAATTAACTCCAAACATATGCATGGCTGTGTTTGGCTGACATTTTAATGCCCCTCCCCTTCAATGAACCACAAAACAAAAATACTGAACCTCTAAAATATGCTTCTTTGACAGAAAGCTCAAGGTAGCAAGACTTGCTTCATCACACCACTGATGTATAGAACTCATATAAAGATATGTTTTGCCTTAGGCCTAAGGATTATATCCATACCAAATCACAACAGGTAGAAAGCTTCAAGAAAAGATAGCTCTGTAAAAAATGCATAAAAATCTGATCATTAGAAGAATCCACAATCCCCACTGTTAAATTCAAGATGCAAGGAACAGCAAAATGACAGAGAAAATCATGCTATTCAGTATATGAACCATCTTTCTTTTTCTATTTTCATGGTGTTGAGTATAAAATCACAGAATCATAGAATACCCCTGCAGATTGGAGATATAATCTCAGTATGGCTTTTTATAGCTGCCTCTGTTGTACCCATACTCTGAATTCTTATCTCACATACTACCATCTGCTTTCTTATCTCAGGACGATTCTTTCTTTATCTTTCCTCTTGAGGTATGCACAGGAACTTTATGCCTTTTACAAGACAGTAAACAAGGACAGAAAATGAAAGTCTGGCCCCAGTGAAGTCAGTGGTAAAACTTTGGAATTTCCTGTATTTTACCAGAAAGAAAATACGCATTTTATCAAAGACAGTTGGCATGAGATTCAAAATAATTCTTAGGCACTTGGTGTATAATTCAGGTGTCATGTTTAAAGAATCATCTACAAAATCCTGCTAACAGGTTTAGGTTTTTAAAAAATCAGATGACAATTTCCTTACATGTGTAGCTGTATGCATGAATGTGTTCTCTACAGCCACCATATAACCAGGCAGCTAGAGCTGGTTATTTTAAACAGCCTATATGTTCCCAGACCCAAATCCCAATCCTTTGGGACTCCTCAGGGAGCTTTCAAACCCAAACAGAGCTCTGCATAAGAGTCTAGATCCAGGCAAGACATGGCCTTAAAGACATATCTTCACTTTTAAGCAACTGGTATGTGGTGACCCACAGCACAGAGCTGAGGAGTGGGTGCTGGGGCTCTGGGGACAGTTACTGATAGGCAGCCAATGCTCTCTAGGGCCCAGGACCAGTGTCCAGTGAGGGACGGTGAGCTCCTCCACCAGGAGCAAGAGCTCAGTTGTTAGCAATGTCACTACACTGGTGTCTCTTCTTGAGTAGAGCCTGAAGAAACATTATGGCAATGGGATTAGTTATTTCTATGATTTAATTTCTATGATTTAATGCTGCTTAATTATTAGTGTGAAGTAAATAATCAAGGAAACAGAAGAACCAGGAATGCTGTGCCCGCTAATCACAAAGATCCTCTCTTATGTGTAGGAGAAGTCAATTTTTTGAACTCGTTTTTTAGTCTTTTCAGTTCAGGAGAGGTTCTTTAAGGAAATTCCTTGGGAACTTTAAGGAAATTTAAAGAAGTTTCTAGGACATGGCTAGGAATGTATGACAAGCTTTACTTGATTGCATTTTTACCATAAATACATTACTCTACTAACATGGGACAATGCAGATTTGAGGGGAATTACACAAAGCGAATCTCTAGAATTGTTCTGTTAAACTGAAACAGTGCTCCTACAAGTTTGTTGAATCCTTCAGCACCTCAAAATTTTTTTTGAGCTTGTCAGATAAATGAGTATTCATAAGAGCTGCTTAGGAAAAAAAAAAAAGAATCAGGGGTTTATCAATTGTTCTATGTAAAAAATTTAGAGAGAAGCAAGAAGAAAAAGATAGGAAATGAAGTAAGATAAAACCAGATCTACTTTTGCTACTGATTTAACTCAACTCAGATAACTCAACTAATTTCCAGACAATTAAATTTAGAATTTTTTCTTTCATATTCTCCAACAGTAAAAGTGTGCTGCGACAGAATTTCTAAAAAATGTGTTTGTGCTGAGGAGTATTTGGAGGTGGCACTGATATACAGCAAAGGTGACAAAAAAAGCTGTGACAGGTATTTACAGAAAAGAATGAGAGCTAATGGCAGCCACCACATCGAGGAGTTGTCATGTACTGACCTCACATGGCATCAGTACCAAAAAAAAATATTAGTGGCTGAAGGCTGGTTCAGGAGGAAAATAAGTAAAACATCATCTAGTCTATTTAATTAATCTTCTGAACCAAGTTGAATTTTATCAAGACCAGAGAAAGCAGGTCCCAGTGCCAAGGGACACTGCTTGGCCCCCAGTCATCTTTCCTTATTCCAATGCCAGCTAAAAGCAGCATCTCCTGAAACATACAGAGGTGCCTGTGCTGTTTCAGTGGCCAGGCTTGATGTCTCTCTTGTGAGCAGCTTTGAATTTGAATAGATGCACCACTAAAACTTGGCTACTTGAAGTAGCCCAAGGGATATAAAAATGAACATAAAATCAGAACTCTAAACTGGTGAAAATTTGAGCTTATGGTAATTATGGAAACCAATATTAGAAGCAAACTGCATAATCAGTCTTCAGAGGATTATAAAATGCTGAGAGCAGGCTCTACTATCATCTCAGGTCAAATATAAAATAAAAATGTGCAACCTTCCAGTTTTAATCCCAGCTCCACCACTGACTTTGTGAGTCATCCCAGATAGCCTCTGTTTTCCAATCTAGCTCTTCTGCTTTCTCTCTTTCAATTCTAAGCTCGCCTGAGCTGGGTTTGCTTCTTAAGATGTAACTCAAAAAAGAAATTCACACCATTCTTTGGTTAACTTCCAAAAGTAGTGTTCCTACTCTCCTCTTTTTCTCTGGGTTAACTGCACATTTTGAAAATAAAGCACAAAAGTCTGAGCAAACAGAAATGATTTCCACATGATATCCACAGAAATCTGCATTTTCTTGAGTCTCACTGAAAGGCTACTGAAGATTACTGCTGATTCCCTCCAATCCTTTCAGCGAAATGAGAAGAGTCCTCATCATGCTGCTAACAAATGACTTAAACTCACTTTTTTCACCTCTGGAGAGCAAGAGACAACCGGCTAAGAATGGCACAGGTCTGCTCCTAATGGACATGAGCATATATCAGATCCCAGCCTCTTCTCTAAGTGACTTGACATAGACTTCCTGGCTGCACACTTATTAGCTCAATCCTGCTTATACAGCACACAGGAAATAATATTAAAGAGCTCCATGAAGTAGCATATAGGGTGATAAATTTCAAATTGAGACATCTTCCATTTCTGCACTTGTAGGCATATGGAGAAGAGGACTTGAGAGGGGTAATACACCTGATGCCTTCCCACCGTGAAATTGAGAAGTAAATCTGAGGTGTCCTCACATCTTGAGGACTAGTGAAGAGGCACTCAGAAGCACAAGGGTCCTTCACCAATGCACAGTGGTATCTCAAAAGCTTCCATTCTTGAAATATAACTATTTGACTTTTTGTTTCAATCCCAATCTGCACATGCAAAACACAGTTAAAAAAATAAACATCTCTGTCACACTAACAAATACTGCTTTTGGTGAGGGCCCCCCTGATCTCTGAACTGCTATCTCAGTGAAAGGCAAACAAGCCTGGAGGAAAAGGAATGGGGGGAAGAGTGAGGAATTATACATATTCTAATGATGTCTTCATTTCCCAGCAGCTCTACAACAAAAAGCTCTGCGGTGCTGAATCTGACCTCACTAAAACCAGTATCAGAAAACCTGCCACACTGAAAGCACTTACATGATTTTCCTCTGCAAACATGCTTTCCTTTGTTTACTATATCTTTAAGTACATGAATGCACAGACCACCCACAGTATCAGGTAGCCTAGCATGGGAAAGGTGAGAGATGAAGCTAGGATTGCTCCTTGATATGAATATAAATTAATCTATCTGATCCACATATGCTAGTGAGCCACAGCTCATCCTTAGTCAATTCATGTCCCTGACAGGCTAACTTGTCCCAAGCTCTCCAAAAATCATGCAGATGAAAGAGCCATGCCTGTGGCATAGGAATTACAGAACTGGAGAGTTAAAAAGGGATTTGCAAATCAAGTAGTAATGCCTGCCTTGGCTTAATTTAATGTATCCTATTCTACTGCTGCTGCTCCCCCCTCCCAGCAGCAGCAAATCAGTACTATACACAGAAGCAGTCATGGTGTGAGACACTACCTGATCTCTACTGCAGCACCTGGTTAAAAATATGCTCAGTATCCTTTGGGCTCTGACCTGCATACAATGAAACAAAGATAGGGATGGTTTTACAGATGAACACAGGATCTGGTAGTGAGCACACTAAGTCATTTCTCTGCTCTCCTTCTGCACCTTATCAGTGACATTTCCCTAACAGCACAAGATGCAGCACCAGGCTCACTGCATTTCAGCTCCCCAAGGAAACTCACTCAGATCCTCCCAGGGATAACACTTTATCTGGCAAGCACCAGAGTAAAAAGTGAAAGCATTAGTTAATTTTGCACCTTGGTAGCTCGCATCCACAGACTCTGCAACTCAAGAGCAGAGAGGATAATAGACAAAGGGAAGAATTTCTCTAGAATCTCTTAAAAACCCTGCCTTTGGTTTTGCTGATCAATCACATTTATAACCATGCGACATCACTGCAAGGAATATTCTGAAAATGCATTTGCTATAAACCAGGCTCAGCCTCTCTTCTTCCCTGCACACATGCAGCCCTTTAAGAAACGTCTAATTCCTTTCACAGCTGAACCTGCGTGTCTTATTCTCTGGCACGGAAATGCAGACACGGATCCACTCTACTCCATTTTACACTTTCAGATCTGTTTGGCAATCAAGATGTGGGAAGAGGAAAGGGGGATAGAGGAAAATGTGCTGCTATGCTTTTCCCTGTGCTACTGCTGTAAGAAGAAATGATTATGGGATTACGACTAAATATTGAACTAAAGGGAAGTGTTCCACCTAGAGACCATCCTCACCAGGCAAGGCAACGGGCATGTTACCTGCAAACAGACACTCTTTTAGAATTGAATATGCCTGCTGGTTCTGTGGTAAAAAATGATGCAGAGGTATTGCCCCCAGTAGTAATTAACAATGTTAATCTTCTTCTTCCTCTCTATGGTGATAAAAAGAGTAATTTTTATATTTAATTAATGCAGAGCATCATTTTGGAAACTGGCTAATGAGGCTCTGATCACATTACCATGAAAATGTGCATTAACACCGCAACTGAGGAGGCTGCTTCATGTGTAGAGAATCCACTTTGTAATTAGCCCACTGTGAAATGAATCACGTCAGGAGGAACTCAGAGGGAACCAGTGGGCACTGGGCACTTAGCTGCTGCTGTGCCAATAGACCACCAACATTCTAAGCTGGTTTTTCTCCTCTGCACTGCCTGTCAGCAGCAGTGCAGTCCAAAAATGCCAGTGTTCAGCCTCTGTCAACGGCAACGTGTCAAAGCCAGGACGAATTACAGAGAGAGAGAGAACAGATGCTGAAAGGCACTAAACTTTAGTATGCAAGAGTCTGCTGTGCCAAGAGGAAAAAAACAAACAAAAAGCTGCAAATCAAATACTGATTCAATAGGATCCGAGAAAAAATTATGGGCTATTATGGGAAGTGCTTTAATCTTATCTTACTCTGAAGGAGCTGGGAACACGTTAGGAGCAGACTGCTACTCTGCTACATACTACACTGCTATGATGCTGAAACAGACACTAAAATATCTAAATGGGATTAAGATCTTTGTCTAGTAGTAAACGGAAATAGCACACACAATGAATGAACAAGCAGAACATCTCACCCACGGAAACCCTGTTGTACTCAGTACCTGTTTAAAGGTGACAACATCTTTCAGAATTATTTCAATTTTAATTAATTAATCTAAAAATTTAACATACTTCTCAGCCAGCACAGACATGCCATAAAAACTTTGTTCCTTAACTTAGGTTCCTTAACCTGAGATCA
Organism: Pyrocephalus nanus; assembly: GCA_038380795.1. Lineage (NCBI taxonomy): Eukaryota > Metazoa > Chordata > Aves > Passeriformes > Tyrannidae > Pyrocephalus > Pyrocephalus nanus. The sequence continues at coordinate 4,525,291 of CM076262.1, read as the reverse complement.
CACACCTAACGCTTTCAGAGGCAGCAGTGCAACTTATCTGAAATCAGTCTTACTACCAAAGCCAAGGGCTCCCTTAAAACATCACTGATACGGTTCAATGAGACTGCTACTATATGACTGACATCTTGGCAGAAGATGCACAAAAATGTTAAAAGAATCCTACAGGAAGTCATCTGAAGGGGGAGTGGCATACAAGCAGAAAACAACAGGCACCCAAAATACTAATAATTACCAACCTCCCCCCAAACAACTTAGGCAGCAATTTGCCACAGGAAAGAAAAAAGGCAAAGCAAAACAAAAGCACTACTTACTCTCTGTAAAGAACACATATTTTTACTCTGGAGATGCTGGTAATATCCTCTGCACTCACCTGTGAAACTTCATAGAGCAGTTTGTAGTGCTCCTCTCTCTTCTGAAAAGTGCACAGATTGCAGCCCATCCTAATAAGCAACACAAGAGCAAAGCCTCTAATTTCCCCAGCACTGAACGGCAAATGCACTGACAGGGAATCACCCTCCAGACTTGTCTACTGTTTTTCATCAGTCACTCCAACCCCGACACACAGGCACGCCACTGTTAGCTGGAAGCACAAGGCAGGGCAATGTGTAGCAGCATGCTCTTCTTCCCTTTCCCTAACTATCTTATACTCGCGTAGACACACACAGAGTTTCGACTCAGTTCATGGCAACACTCCCCCTGTCTCTGCATCAGTGCACATGACTACACAGATTCCCACTCATGAATATTAATAGCCTCTCATTGATTATTTATGACAGAACGTGTTAGCGGGGAGGGGTGTCATAGCTGCTGCTGATGATAGATGAATATTCACTAATTAAGAAGCAAATGTACCGTGGTTAAACAAAATTCACTTGTGTCAATACCACCTCTGTTTATTAAGGTTAGAGAGACTAAGCTGCATGCATTTCACCCACACTCACCTTAATTGTGAGCCTAATTCATTAATGGGGGTGTGAAAAGCACAAGTCGAGTCTTCTGTTAGGTCTTCACCTTGTGCAACAGGGATCATGGAATACATTTAAAATATTTGCAAGTGTTTTAGGAGAGTGCTTGTGAAACCTGAGCTGATGTTGCTAAAAATTTAAAGCAAAGATAGAAGGAGAGAAAATTAATGCAGATGGCTATACTGCTAGCTTTAACTTTGGTACTGTCAAATGTAGCCAAAATTCCAGTGTATTCATAAAAGGCATGGGTCTGTAACAAGTCGTCATATCTATTCAGTAAACATGGAAGTGCAGGTGTGCCTGACCTGGTGTTGTTTATATATATACACACATTGTATTGTCTATTAAATAACCTCACATTCAAGTCTCTTTCTTTCATGTACAACAGATTAATATTAATTATAGACTAAATTTCTCAGAAACTCAGCAGACATACCCTGTAGAACTCCCAGTTATCAAAGCTTTTGTTATAACATGTCATTATATCCACTTTTACCATTTGTAAATTAGATTTTAATGGTGCCACAATTCTCAGTGTGTGTATTAAGGCAAGGATGCATTTAAAATTAAACCCACATGTTAAATATTAAAGCCAATGCAAATCACACTTAATTTGAGGCTGACATAATTCCTGTATTGTATATAATAATCCATTGGTAGTTATGCCAAATAAAAAGCTCAAGCTATGAAAAACCAGGACAAAACCCCCCAATTTTGCTTCTATTTAATCCTTTCTCAGCAACTTTGCTCCTAAAGAACTATATCCTTGTTTCAAAGCATCTCTAATCTGGACAGGATAGCAGGTGGAATCCAAAGCAGAAATAATTATATGGAAACCAGTTAGTTAAGATTGACACTGGGCCCTAAAGAGCTGGAATTACTAAGCACTGATGTACAACTACTGGTTTTTTTGGGTGTAGTTTCTTAAAAGTGCTTTGTCAAACATTTAAAATCAATAACAGGAAATGATTCTAATGTGCACCAATTGATAACAAATTGTCTTTGCATCTAGCAGCACCTCAAACACCACAAACGCTGGGTAGCTAGCAGATCAACAATCGTGCTGCTTATCAGTTCAGCCCCTTGGGATATAATAATCCGATTTTCTGGGCCCTAATTTTACCTAACAGCCGGGATAAAAGCCAAGCAGAGAATCTACAGGAAAAAATGCACCATTGCTGCAAACTTTCCATATTAGTAAAGTTTGCCAGAACCTCTATGTAAATTATAGGTTGAGACTAACTCTTAATTAAATTTCATCTCCTTTAATAAATTTATAAGAGGCAGGAGGAATCAAATAATGACCATTAACAGAGCAAGCTCTTCTCATATCAGCTTCCAGTACTGTTCTGAAACAGAACATTAAGATTAATTTTTATTTGGTGGACGAACCTGAGCAGTCAGGTTTGGTTATGAATTTTCTCCAAAGTCCAAACGTTTCAAAGATGAACCATGGAGGCAAGTTCATCATTGTTAGAAAGAATCAGCCTCTGTTCTCCTTCTCCACACTCACATGAGATGCCGTTCATGCTGAGAGGTTTAAACCCATGATGCAAACATCAACTCAATCTTTGAAGGTTTCTATATTGTGAGGTGCCGAAGGATTCTCAGATGTGTAAATTTTGAACTTAAGAAAGTCAGATCAATGAACAAGACAACAGTCATGCAAGGACAACCATGCCATCTTTCGATGAAAGTGTTTTCTCCTTCCACTGACACAACTTCTTCCTCTGACACAATTTGAAAGCTAAACTACATTCTTGAAAGAAGACATGATTTGCCCTGGTATATTTTTGATAGTCTCTTAAAATTAGTTCTTAAAAAAAGTGTGGGGGGGGAAGGATATATTATTATAGGAATACGGTTATATACAAGAAACAAACAACAATCACAAAAACCAACAGACAAAATAAGCAATGAAAAGCTACAGTTAAGCTTTCAGCAGTTTTCCCTGACAATGTCTTTTTTCACTGTTCTTCCTCTGGTTCTTTTGTTTACTTCTCTGAAGCCAACACAGGCTTCTCCATTCATTTATCAAGTGCCTGCCCTCTGCCTATACAAAGAGTAAAAAAATTCTCTCTTTTGTGACCACTAACGGACAGTGTCTGCAGGGCTGAATAGATTTATTTGAGAAAGAAAGGTGTACTTCCAGGTTCTTGAACTCCATCTAAATATACAGCTTTGATTTTACATGTAGTCAAAATACTAAACATTTCAGGCAAAACCTGATGGAAATACAAACTGAAAAGAAATATATGATGTACTTTGGTCAAGTTGAATTTGATATCGGGGAGAAAGCAATATCTTTCTTTCACTTTTTCTCTTCCTCATCTTAATCACCCCCCAACATTTTGTAGTTGAAGCGACCAAAAAGGTACTAAAATATAATCAAGTAATTCTTATTTTGTATGTAATTCAAAGATATTTCATTAATTCAATGCTTTTCTTGATTGTGGAGTTCTTTATGTTCATTGCTAACATGCTAATCTTACCATAAAGACTAAAATCATAACTCACAGTCAAACCAGCAATGCAATAATGAAAAGGGATGGAGTTTTTAAGAGAGTTACAACAAAATTTCTGTTAATATTTTCAAACAATGTACCCTTGTTTAGGTCCTCTAATTAATTTTAAGTATCTGGGAGATGACTTACATATTTGTTATATAATTTCCTCACTGAGGTATAGAAATGTCTAATTTATAAGCACCCATGCTTGAAAGTTTATCATTGCAAAAAACTGAAGACAATGACACTGCAAATTAAAGACCACCCACTCCTTTATATCTTATCACATGGCTAAAAGAAATAATAAAACATAACATTCATCAACATTCAGTGAAGTTGGTGAAGCTGTTGGTCCAAACTCAGTGGTGAAACCCAGTTCAACATTCATGGAATTCCAAGTTCTCTTTGCAAACTCGAATTCACACAGTTCTCCTGCCAAGTCCATTGCATTCACTCTAAAAATTTTGAGGAATTTTCAGAAATCCATTTCATAGATGGCAATGTAATTTACAGTCTAAGGGCTGCATAGCTGTAAACCAAAATTATCATACGAAAAAGGGAGTTGGAAAAACCCTTTGCTTATCCCCACTGTTCTGCACAAAGGCTTGAGCTCATAATGCTTAACCTCAGTCTGGGCAGATCTTTCAGATAATTGTCATATTTGGTGTTTTTCATAGAGCCTCAGCTGCTGGAGTCAGGTTATTGTATGCATCAGTCAGTGTGCATAAAAGAAAAACAAGGAACTTTCCATACCTATGATTGCACAGAAAAATTTAAAAACCTTCAGTAAACATAATGCAAAGACTCAGAATTTGCATACAAGCTAACCAGCTTGAACTCTAAGATAACATAATATATATTACCCAGTAGGCTAAATGAAGGTGCAAACCATGGAATTACAGAATCATTGAAATGAGCTTAGGCTTCAATAAAATGGATTTTTGAAAATATAATAAACTGCAAAATCTCACCACAGTTCCTAAAAGATACAGAAAGTCTTAACCAAAGTAAAAATGCTATATGTTTTCCACCGGCATCAGAACACACTTAAAACTTAAGGAATATAAATACTAAGAATTTGTGTCTACAAAAAAAAATGCAATATGGTCTGGAAATTAATTTATGTCCATGGCGAAGACACTTGTTTAAACTCATGTCTTTTAGCACAGCTAGCGAGACTTCATGCACTTGTCAAAGTCACAGTAAAAGTAAGGGTGGTGGGAGAAAAGGCAGGACATGAAATGCCCATGTTCTGTATTTCCCAGGAGAGCTGTAATTTATCTGAAGACTATCCAGGTCTACCTGACTATAAATCAAATGAGCTCTGTAAGTGGTATCTTTCATTAGGCTCAAATGCCTCCTGGAAGGTAGGGAGCAACTACAACATCGTATTACACAAACCCACTATATTGATAGCTATTGATTTTTTTTCCTATCCTTGGTTAAATTGATATGAGATCTGTGGGATCCCATGGGATTCCTTGTCCAAAATGTCTAAGGAGTAAAGAAAAGAAAGCACATGAGGAACCTTTCTTGTCACATTTGCTTTCAATACAAGATCTACTTGTTCCTTTTGTTCTACACAAGGGAAAAAAAAAAAGAAAATAACCCATCTGTTTCAATCCCTGCTTATCTACCAATCCCATGTGAATGTCCAGGCTAGCTTTCTTTGGGAAAAGTACAATTCCTTTACCAGGTCTACTGGCCAAACTTCAGACTGCTCAGATACTTTTGTTTTCTCTTTTCTTTTTCAAAGTTTCATCCAGGATGTTCTTTTCCAAGGTTTTTACTCTGAGTGGCTTCCTTATAGCTCCTTAAACTGCTGCCATAATCAGTTACAGAGCTGTTGCAGAAAACCAAATGATGTGTATGCTGAACTTTAAGGCCTTAGGAATACATAAAGGTTGGTGTCAGGACTTTGTTATCAAATTCTAGAAGGAACTGGACTTTCTCTTGACTTTCTCCACCTCGCCAGTTAATTATAAGGAAACAATCTTACTTGTTTTAAACCATCTGACCACGTGAAACCAGGTTGATGGTTTTTAACTGCACTAGGAGTTTCAACACTATGGAGTGTACAGAATAGAATAATTCATAAATAAGCTTGAAATGATTTAAAGTAAACAGGTATTAATCAGGATAGCCAAATCTAAAATGTAGGTTCCCACAGTTGTGGGAAAAAACTCTGATTATAGGTAAATTGGGATATGAAGGCCCATGCCAATAAACATTAAATAATGCACTTAGGGAACATTGCTAAAATATTCAGAATCATGATCTCTAAAGTAGTTATTTCTACTCAGAAAATATATGTGGAGTTGTGGACAGTTTCCTTGAATTGCCTGAGGAGAAGACTAACAGTGGAGCAGAAACTATTGTAATGAAACTGCACAAACCCCAGAAATACCCACATTTGAATACAGCCGGCAGTCCTGGTCTTTCCATCTTTAAATCATTTAATGGACATGGAAGAGCTATGAAGAACAAATAAGAAACACAGATGTGTGACAATTCACTTTTCCTACATTTTTCATCTTAACCTGTATACTTTTTTCCTCATCCAGGACGGCATTTTTCCTCACACAGAAGGCATTGCTTCTCACATTACATGATGAAATAATTACACAATACATTTAGAAGGAAGCATGGATTTTTTTCCAAGTAATTTGGCAGTGGAACTCATTATCAAAACTCGAAGGAAGTAAAAAGCAGAAAAGGGTTAAAAAAAAGGTATTAGACAACTTTACAGCAGACAACTGTCAGTAGTCATCTGCCTGCTCAGGAAGCCCATAATTCACTGACTCCTGGGAGCCATGAGAGATAGGACAGCAGCAAGATTTCTCTCCATGCATCCCCTTGCTGATAGCTTGCCTGTGTTTATTACCCATCTCTTCAGAAACCTAATATTGGCAATATGATCTCTTTACTAATTCAATTTTAAAGCTCCAGATCTACCAGTTCTTGCACAAAAAAGTGAGAATATGTACTTTACTGAAAGTTCTTTAGCTAATATTACTTGCTAATACACCATAGAGTACAACTGCATTACAAGTTTTTATTAATGATCACATAATGACTTTTAACTGCAAACACATTTATAAAAGTACATTTTATTATTGTCCTAATTGGTTTCAAAGCTTTTTCAAGCTACATATATTAAAAAAAAAAAAATTAATTTTCCTCTGCACCTGAAGATTATATCTGAGCTTTTTTCACATCTGTGTGGGAAAGAAAGATCATTTGGAACTAATGTCAAGTTTAGGCCTAGATCAAACAAAGGCAAATATCAGTGAAAGGCCTCAATGAGAAACTGAGCTCACAGTACAAAACTGTAATTCAGCTGCTGAAGCAGCAGGAACTTGTTCAGAGGATGAGAGCAGAGGCGAGGAACTCCTTGGCTCTGTTCTTTCCTCTGATACCTGCATCACTAGAAAAGCTCTTCTTTTTTACATTCTTATAAAATGAGTAAAACCTGTCTTGCAAGAGCATCAGTTCAATGAACCTTTTAAGACTTTGCAGAGCTTTTCAAAGAATGTATTATGGAAGGCTGTTACACCCACCCAAGTTCTGCTGAGGCCACCCTTGCTGTCTCCAGCACTCAAATGTAATTAACAAGTCTTATATGGTTTCTCAATCAAAAATTTTAAGTTTTATGCTGCTAATCAGTATAGAATTACAAAATGAAAAATTATTCTTGACTTGAGAAAGTCCCTTGCTAAAAATAACCATAACAGCAATTTGAGGGATTAGAAAAGTTAACAAGATAACTACTTAGGTGAGGGTGATGGTTGAACATGCCTTCTTACTGGAGTGGCTAAATAACTAGCTAGAGGTAGATTGGACTGTTTCCTTTTCAGTTGCCTTCCAGTTTAAGTATCCATGAGTTGGATAAATCTGCAAGAGTAGTTTTGGCACACCTGAGTATTTGCAAAGTGAAGTAAAGATGCTGAGAAGAGTAGTTTGTCATGAATATGACACTACCAGTATAGAGACACATTAAGTAATATGGACATGCCACCATTCACTTTCTCAGCTCATACAACTGACAATCTGGAAGAACTGTTGAAGGATACATGCAATAAAATAGATTATTCTGACTTGCCCCATATAAATGGTCTACGGTGCCCTAGAAAAACATCCCAGGATTAAGGAAGTTTTCATGGCCTTGAATGGATTTTCATGGTATTGAAGCTCAAAAGGAGACCTGCACTGAATCAGGCCATAAAAGAAGCTGCTTTTCTCCTTTGCCAAAGCATAAAGATGTTGTAATATAACTGTCAGAAGTTCACACTACTATAGTAAAAAATAGTTTTATAGCACAGATAAGACCTAAGTCTTTAAAGGAGTAGTGAGACAGAGGGTAGTTGGTTGCTTTTGTGTAACTAATCATGACTTCATCACCCTAAAACTAGTATTAGTTGGTGTATGTGACTGTATCTCAAATCTGGCTCCCAACACCCACTTGACAGAATGATGGATGCAGGAGTGGCACTGCATGATGCTGCAGAAGGAACTGCCCATGCTACTCCTGTGTCTGACAGCTAGTCAGACTAGCTAGTTTTGTTTAGACTGGCTATTTTGATTTAAAATAAAAATTTGAAGTGATATTAACACCGTTTGTTAACAGTCATTAACTGACCACCTCAAAGCCCCATTAATTCTGTTGTCAGCAAAGCTTTTTTATGATCTAAAAGTAATGCAGCGTCCCTTCCTATAAAATCCATCCAGCATCAAAGGTATAATTTGTACACTTTCTAAAGCTTAAACTCACAGCCAGTGCACCTGCTTTCCAGAAGATCATTAGGTAAATATCCCAGCGAAGCTCAATCAACCTGGTTTTAGTTACCTTACTGTCTGCTCTAGGAGAAAATTAATGTTTTTAGATGTGTCATTCCCTGAAAATTGTTGGTGCTTGGCTACTGCAGCAGGTGTCAGGAGATGCAGGGGTCTTTCTGCTGGATGCTGACCCAGCTGGCTACCTAGGCTCAGCCCAGTCCCTGCCCCCACACCAGCACCCTGGAACCCCATGCCAGCCTCTCTGCTAGTGTCAAGGTGCCCTGAGCTCCCACAGCACACCAGAGCTCAGGCTTGCCACTGTGTCCTGCCAAACCCCAGCTCATTTCAGTGTTCACCCAGGCCATTTAGAAACAGCAATATCAGGTCTGAACTCAGGTAATAAGGAGTTAGGAAGAAAAATGTAGAAAGAGTGAAAAAACTCCTGCAGAGCTACATGGATGGAGACAAATGAAATACGATTAATGATACCTCTTCTATTTTGATGTCCTGTGGAAAAGAAATTAGCATAGCAAATCCTGCTTTATCTCTGAATGAAATTTCAGATCCTTAGTCTGAAATCCACTCTTTTCTCATGGAATAAAAAGCTAGAATGAAGAGCTTGTCAGTTTTGGCAGGGAGATTGGTCACGCATCAGCGGTTTGCAGGGATGGGTGCCCACCCAACCCTTGCTGCTTGCCACCCAGCCTCTGCTCAGCTGCTGCCACCCCTGTGCGCTGCTTCAGCCTTACTGCAGCTTGCCAGGACTTCTGGTTTGTCTGAGCCCCGTGGACAGGCACGTTACAAACGCTTTTTGAACAGAGCTTCCTTAAATAGACGAAGGGCAATGTACTGTAGAGGAATTCAATTACATTACAGTCAAAGAATGCAAATTAAAGTGAAGTGCTTAATTAGTATTTAGACAAAAAGCAGTATGAAATAATACAAACATCAAGACCACTTAAAAGAAACCTGGGAAACTGGAATTGTAGAGGCAAGGGTCTCATTCACTTTACCAAGACTGAAGCAGTGAAAACCCTCATTGTGTTCTGAAGACGAACCCCTTAGCACCTTTCTTCACTGAAGTGTTAATAGATGAAATAGTAGCAACACCAGTGCAATTCATCTAGGATGAAAATCCTTCCCAACTAAACTTTCACACAGAGAAAACATGCTCTCCCAGAAGTTTTGCATTTCAAAATATACAGTTCTTGAAAAACACGCCCGAGCTCCCTAGTGTATTTTGGCTGTCAATATCATTCATAAATAAAGATAAAGCAGAGTCTAGACCAGAGAAATTCAATGAGAAATAAAACAGAAATCTGCTGCTCCAAGAATCTTTGCTTTGTAATTCTCCACTAATGTTCTCTCCAGTACTGGTGCTTAGAAAAGGATGATCTTCAAAGGTTCCTTCTGTGCTTCTGTGGTTTTACCTAAAATTCTTTCCTTACTAGGAAATGTCCACCCTGCTTTGTCCAACAGTGCAGTGAGTGCTCTTGGCACCCATATACTTTACCAAAAGCAAACAATGCTATTTCTTAAAAATAATAAAATAAAATTTTATTATGCGGGATAGATATTTCAGGAGGTACTGTTTGGAGTTCTGTATCTCAAAATGTTCAAGGACACTTGTACCATCTTTCTCAGCTCCTCCAGTAAGGCAGATCCTGTACTTACATTTGTAAGAGTTTAAAGATACTCACGGGCAGACATATACCTTCCCTGTGGCCCCACACCTACCCATCCACTTGTCTGCCCAGACTAAAGCACCCTGCTGCAATACAAAAATGAATAAATGTAATTTTATATACTCCAGAGACAATTTCAGCACTACTGAACCATTTAACTTCAAAAGGAAAACAAGAGACCTCAGGCCATGTATGTATCTCCTGTGGCTGAATCTGTCCACATTTGTATTTGTCCATTAAGAAGTCAGACCCCAAATTTTAAACTCAACTGTGTTTAATTTTTTACAGAATTATACTTCTCACCTTATAAAACAGGTCTTTAAGAAGGTCAAATATTTCCTCTTTTATTAAAAGTTAATGCCTATTCTCTTCTCTGTGATTCTTCCTACAAAGATACGAAACAAATCTCAGAACAAAAAAAAAAGGGAAAAAAATCAAGGAGAATAACTGATTGGGTAAGGGTGGGTGCTTTTTCTGCAAGACCTTCACATCTAGTCTGAATATCTCTTATTTCTATTCAGTTCTTGTGCAGGACACTAGGATTATATGTATCAACTTAATTCAGTGATAAGAAAATCCTTACTATAAATCCTTCCATGTGGGACAAATCTGTCAAGATCTTGATTATCAAAACAAATGAACAGACAGTAAAATGTGACATACGTAGCATACACTTTACATGATAAATTAGCCCCAGTATAACTGACAGACATACTTTAGGGGATGTTAAGGTTGCTATGGCAAGCAATGACTTTACTCCCCCAGCACCTGAAGCACAAGTTTTCTGAGTCAATGACTTCTAGCAAAAGACAACAAATTTTCTACAGTTAAACACTACTTGCACAAAACATAACGTATTTCTCAGTCTCACTGTGGTCTCCTTCAAAAGTTATTGTCTTCAAGAGTGACCTCATCCTGTCACTGGAGTGACTAGCCAGAAGCTGTAAGGTTGCTCTCTTCCCCTTCAGCAAATGTGTTCAGGATTTACTGTAATGGTCTAGTGATGGACAAATAAATTAGGAAACTCATGAAGTGAACAATAACATTGCCAGCTCAGGAAAAACCAAAGTCCTGTCTCAAGCTAGAAATATGAACTGAAATTCAAGTACTTCAGCTACCCAAAATTTTGGATGTTACACATTTCTCAAAAATGGGTTGTCATGTAAGAACTGAGATTTTTTTAAGAAACATTCCCACTTTTGGTTGGAATAAAAATTGTAGGAGAAAACACCCATGATTTCAGCATAATTCTCATCCAAAATGGTGTTTGGAGCTCCTAAAGCAGAAAATCAGTGATACGTTTAAAGAAACAGAGCAAACTCCAGTGAGAATTTAGTAAAGTATCCATAACAGCTATTTCTGTCAACAAGACATAAGCACCAAGAGCTCTTCTGCACAAAGACCAAAACAATAAAGAGAGTACATTCCTGACACAAGATATTCAGAACCTACATCACGATAGGCTCATCCTTGATCCAAAAAATACATGAGTCTTATACAGTAATCCTGAAAGCTTCACTGATTACTCCTCCTGGAAACCTGCCAGAAACTCAAATTAAATTAGCTTCTTCTGGCTTTCTTAGCAAAACTCATAAACAAAGCTGTGTCCTCACTGACCCCAGAGGAGGCACCAGCTGATCAAAACCTCTTGTTTAGTTCCAATTTTTCTGATTACAGAGTGTCTTTTTTCTTTTAAGTTAGAATATATGTATATTCATCACCAGCAGACCCGGCTATGACCACATAAAACTCACAATGGGAAATGCTCAGGTTTCTTTACATCTAGGAAGGATTGAATCTTTTTACTGCGTACTATAGTTCACATAAATGTTTCACAAAAGGTCACAACTCAACTGACAAAATTATCATTTAGATGCTTTTCTGAACACATACTATCCTTATGGAAAGTGAAGTGATAAAATAAGGATGAGAAGGAAAGATCTTGAAAAACTGTCATCCTCAGGTGTCTTAGTTTGTCTAAACTCTCTATATACTGTCGGTGAAGATGAGATCAATTTATATAAAGATTTATTTTCTGTTTGAAAATACTTTTTATTCACAGAATCACAAAATAATTCGAGTGGGAAGAGACCCACAAGGATCATCGAGTCCAACCCTTAGCCCTGCACAGGACCATTCCCAAGAGTCACATCATGTGCCTCAGACTATCAGCCAAATGCTTCTTGAACTCTGTTAGGCCTGGTGCTGTGACCACTTCCCTGAGGAGACTGTTCTAGCACCCACCCACTCTCTGGGTGAAGAAACTTTTTTAGGTACAAGCAGAAGAGCGAATAATTCTAAGCAAGTAAATGAGATTATTTAAAAAAAAAATCAAATTTAACTTGCATAAAAAAAAAATTAAAAGCTACATCAGTAAACTATTTACATAACAACAGAAGTTTCATACAGAATTTTTCATATAGAGGTATCAAAGTACCTCATAAAATCAATTATTATAATTTTAAAATGTGTGATCAATGAAGAAATCTAGCAACACATAACACTGAAATAAGAGAAACAATTTTCAAAATTATTGAAAATGTGTAGAAAGCAAGAAGAAACTCCATGGTGAGGGAGCTGCCCAGCACCAGGTAGGTGATGGTAGACATGCCAGACGATGGCATCTAATAAATTGTTTGGGACAACAAAACCATTTTGAGATCTTTACATATAGTACAAAGAAACAAAAGCAATATGACATTAAATCCAATCTTGAACAAAAAACTCTTTGAGGGGAGCTCTTACAATAAGCTGCAGAGAACACATATAAAATTCACAGCAGCTTACAGCCAGCAACACAAACCTGCGCAGTTTTATGTTGGAGACCTAGCAGTTTTATCACAGTTTCTCCTTTAATTTTAATTTTGCATATCCCGCTCTGTATTTCTCTGTTTCCTGTGTCCAGCTTAAATTCTGCACCTTGCCACAACTCTGAATTTCTCTCCCAATTCATACATTCATGACTCCAAACAGGCTGCTCCTGCTGTACACTGCTTTTGTCCATCATGTCCTGCTCCTTCCCAGCTCTTCTTTACCTTATTTCCCTTCACCCTTGGCTTTAAAACTTCCCCAGTGCTGTCCCTCCTGTGTAGCCTCCCAAAAACTGAGCTCTAAAATAACCCCTCTGGCTGGCAGAAGGCTGTCCAGGAGAGAAAAGCAGACCTCCTCAGGTTGCCTGTGGCTAGCAGGTGGAAGGGTCCGCCAAACCTTTGCAGCAGGCGGAGCTCAGCCACGTGTGCTCCCCGGAGCTGCTCCCCGTGACAGTCCCAGCTCGTTTATTAAAGCAAGCAACAGCTACACACCTGCCTTTCCTGCACACAGCAAAATAACCCAGAATGCCTGGGTCACAGGTTTAATTGATTCCTTTTGTCTTTCACCCTGCTTCAGAAGTCAGTCTGATCAATACTATTTCACACTCTCCAGCGCAAGCTTTACGGATCTAACCTCTGACTAAAAACAGATTCATCAAAGCAACACCAGAGGAGGCAATATTTATCCTTTGCAACACACAGTGAATGTCATGTTACAACTTCCTCCTGGCTTTCCTCTTCTATTAGGAGAGGAGGGGAAGGAGTAGTAAAAAGGAGGACTTGCACAACCAAAGCGAGTGCCAGCACTGGAAACTAATACTGTGTATCTCTCCACTCACATTAAGTATGGAAGAGGAGTCACAGTTCATGCTCCCTCTGTGCTCTTGCAAATTCTCTTCCTTTCCATCTTTCAGTGGGTGACAGAAAATAGCAGTTACTGACAAATGCTGGGGGAAAGCACAAGACCTAAACAATAAATAATATATGCATCCATATCTCTACAACTTCTTCCTTCAAGTCCAAACAAAGCAAATACGACAATCCAGATAGGAAGTCATGGAAGCTGCCAATTCCCTTCAAAAAAGCAAATAAATGAATTTTTTCAACGCTTTCCTACATTTCTTTAATAATCTTAATAAAAGTTGCCAACTACTGGCAGAGCAGAACACGTTCATTTGTCCATACAAGACAGCCTTTCCCTTGCCAAATGCCCAGGTGTGAAGGGAGGTAATCAGTGAGGCTGTGAGAGCATTGCTACAGCAATGTTCACACTGGAGGTACTGAGCAGATGCACTCACAAAGAAATAAGGCTTTGTCATTTTGTCACATAGGAGAGAAAATTATTTCCCATACAAAAATGATAGCTACAAGGACTCCTATGTGGACCTTGTTTGTAAAGTTACTTGTGCCGCTTCAAGTGCCTACTTGTTTCCTCTCCAGCCATTTGTTCTTATTCCTTCTTAGGTTGTTATCTGGATATACTTTTCTCAAGGACAGTTTCTCAGTTCTCTTCAATGGTGGGTCTATTGCTGACCCCTTTGGTGCCTTCTTCATATTGACCAGATTGTTTTTCCTTAGGAAGTTAAAAAATACCCCCGAAAGACTAAGTCACATTATATCTTGGCTATTGTCAGTTCTCCCTGCTGTTGATTAAGTATTTCCCTTTTGAGCAGTTTCGCTGAGAGAACATATTTTTAATCACTTCCCATTCACGGTGCTCACCTTCACCACCAGAGACTCAGACATTAAAAGATCATCTGTCACTCTCTACTACCATTGCCCCTGTTCCCACAGCCCTTAATTTAACGTTCTTAACTTTTCTTTTTTAACTTAACTTTACTTAGCTTTCAAAAAAAAAAAAAAAGAACATGTTCAACTTAATTCTTCCGATTGCATCTCTCTACTGCTATTTATGAAGCTCTATAATTTAGGGATAACTACTCTCTTTTTTTCCTATGCTGAACTCCTGTGATCTCATTCATACATCTCCTTAAGCCTATTCCCTTCAGGAAGTCCTTCTTCATCGGGTCCCTCACAATGAAATCCAGATTCCTCTGCTAAAATTTAAGTTCTGGGTTTCTCCCCAAATAGGTAGTTATCAGCACCCTCCTGAACCTCTGTTTCCTCTGAACGCAGTCTGTTGGAGAACATGAAAGGAACAGGTCTTTTGTATCAAACAGATCTATTCCAGGAAATTATTTTTCCAAACATGAAATGTTACAGGAATACAAGCCAATCTAATCTTAAACAGCAAAGTGAACAATTTATGAGACTTAACTAACACAACTCAGAGCCAGGAATTAGGACCTGGAAATATTTCTGCTCACTTGAACAACTGAAAATGTTTTACACAGAGAGCACACACTGAGCCTGTAACTGAATGTTCTGTAATCAAACAACTTTTCAAAAGCTGCAGAAGCAAGTGCTTACCTCAAGAAACCACAGCAGGACATCAAGTAACAAAAAGTTTGAAGACATCACTCTGAAAGCTCACAATTTGACCTCTGGGTACAAAAAAGGAAGGACCATGTGCCTTCTCATTTTCCATGCTAATAACTAAGATACCACTTCACACGATTGCTGACTACTACATTTGCAGAGTGAACCAAGAATTTCCCTTCAAAAGGTATGTCCTTTTTGCAGAAACCCCTAAAACCTGCCCTGATCATTCACCACATTCCCCAGCACAAACTAGAAGCCTGTTT
This sequence comes from Pyrocephalus nanus, assembly GCA_038380795.1. Taxonomy (NCBI): domain Eukaryota; kingdom Metazoa; phylum Chordata; class Aves; order Passeriformes; family Tyrannidae; genus Pyrocephalus; species Pyrocephalus nanus. Next base: position 4,509,843 of record CM076262.1, on the reverse strand, counting down.
CCAAAGCTTATGCCTGTGGCCCTGCATGTGTCTGCCCTGCACTGTCTGCTAATTGGACCTAGAATGTGCTGAAATAGTCAGCTGGAAAAGAGCCACCTTATCTTTGTGCTCTGAAAGAATTTTTAAAAGGGAAAGAAACTCCTGTTGTGAATTATAAGAATGAGCATCACTCAAATACTGTTAATAGGCTGATAAGAATTACCTTTTAGTCATGTCTGTAATACCCCAATCAGCAAGGACTCACCTCCTCTCCTGGAGCCTTAATTTAAGAAGTTTTTTTATTTACAGAATTGGTTTCCAGAGATATATATTAGCACATTTTTTTCAAAACAGATAAACATTGCCAAAATAATTAATAAACACATCTTTCCCTGCATAGCCAACCAAGGTCTCAGTTCTGAAAACTTGTGCTAATAATGAATGACACACCGCAGCAAACTAATTGTATGTAAAGTCATTGGGTGTATGTTTAAGAATTTTAATTACTGTTCCGTGATTGCTTTATATTCAATATGTAACATGCAGGTAACACAGCCTTTATGATGATAAGCAGTTTAATTAGAAAGCCGAGATAAGAAAAAAATGCCTTCAAGTTACAGAATTTATTCACGCTGGCCGTGTGTTAACTTAAGCACGTAGCTTTCCTCAGTGAAATGCTAATTCTGCCTAAATCTTTGTTTCTTCACATTACATCAACTGCTTTATTTTCCTTTTCTTCTCTCTCTTATGGATGTCAACAGCACAGTTTAATGAGATCGCGACCTCAACCTGTCTTCAATCTCTGTGCAGGTCCCCGCAAGCGAGCGGAGCCCCACACTCCACGGACGGCGCGAGGCTCCCTGTGAGCTGAGACCAGCCTAGGCTGCGCCCTGGCTGCTGTTACCCTTTCAGTAAACTGTCTCAGAGGATGGCCATTGATTTCCTAGTTATTATGAACATGAAATTATTGAATGACAGATGATAGAGTGTTAGGTCCTACAAGTATTTTCCCAAATGGGTTATCTAGCTGGTGTTGCCATGGCAATGAGGCTGTTTGACAGTGCTGACAACAAAGAAGTCTTTGCTCAGAATTCAGCTACAAAATAGCTCCTTGCTTCCTACTTTATCCTTCCTGGCCTTATCCACCATCTCCTCAATGCCTTCCTAGCCTGTGCCTCCAGCTGGCTGCTCCAACACCAACCAGAGCATGGTACCACTGCCAGCCATCAGTCTTCCAGGAAAGCACCCTGCCCATGACACTTTTGCCTAAGATAACGTCTGTTCTCCTAAGTAATAGGTGTCACAGTGCTAAATACACTGGAAAAACAAGCTCTGCATCAGGACACACAACTGAAAACCTAGGAGGAATCATGCTCACAAATCAGCCATCACCTTGCACCTTCAAGTCATAATTTTTTTTGTTTGTTTGTTTGTTTGGGTTTTTTTCCTAAGTGCTTTTTCTATCAGCAGGACACACCCTGAACAGCTTAAAATAAAACTCAGCTACCCACCCTCTCCAAGTGCTTTCACATTTGCTCAACTTTTCTGATCATTCCAGAAAATGCCTCTTTTGAGCTTCTGACTCCCAAAGAAAGCCATTTTGCAAATCCAAAATTATGTGCAATAATAGGTTATTTCACATAAATTGACTCACTCACATTTTAATTCACTGTTAAGTTTTCCAGAAAGACAGTGACAGGAAAGGGAATTATTGAAGTGGCTCTGGCTTGTTGCAGTGAGCTGTAGCTGAAAGGCTACACCACAAAGCTGTAGCCAGAAAGGCTCACACACTTGGGTTTTGCTGCCCAGGTTGGTAACTGCTCTTCACTGCACACATTTACCATCTTTTTTCACTATGCTCAGGCCACAGTGAATTTTGCTGTACTGTGTTCCCGTGCCATGTGAAGATGAGCAGCATCTCAGCTGCCATCGTTTGAGTTGCCATATGTGGGTGAGAAAAGTGTTATGGAATGCACCTACATTTTCAATATACACCAAGTTATCTTGCTGGAAGATAGAAAAGTACACCTGGGAAAGCTGAAAGTAGGACCCATTGTGAAAATATAAATTAAAAATGTGCCCAGATATTCCCTGATATCCTTACCAAATGAGAAATATTTTTTTTCCTCCAATCTCAAATAAAAATCTATCCCAAAAGGTGTGGGTTTTGTCAAGATGGAAAAGTACAACTAAAAATCTTTGGAGCACACAGAAAGTACTGACTGGATTCTCAGGAGAAACTGAGAACTAGATATGGAATGAGAAAACAGATATGTTTCTATGATAAAGCTTAAATGTTCAGTCTGTGCCAACTATCTTGTTTCTGGCCAGAAATATTTTAGGCCTTAAAATATTTTTAAGTGCATTAAAAAAAAAAAAAAAAATTCCTGGTACAGCCACATCTGCTCATCGCAGCATTTTTATAGGACAGCCTCAATTAGAGTTGGCTCTTGATGAGCCTCATCTAGGCTGTGCTGCGCGAAGCAATAAACTAGGCACCGAAACACAGGGAAAGATGCAGTTTCATGCTGACACCAACCCCCACTGTCATATTTTCTCTCCTCTCATACCCTCCTTCTAGCATAAGCAAAGCTGTAAATGTTTTAGGGCTCTGTGATAGTCCCTGAGAAAAACAGGAAGCATATGTAATGTATTTTCACAGGGAAAAAAAAAAAGGAGATCCTAATTTCTAAAGTGTGCCTTCTGTCCAAAGTATACCCTTGACACTAACTCGGCTGTGATGCAAATCACTTTACACAGATTACTCAGCCATAGATGATACCAAGGTACCATAAGAAGGGTATTAGTCAACAATTTCTCACGAAGTCCAATTATATGTTTTCTATATAATTCCCTGGCTACCCACTAAAATTTTGCTGATATTAGCCAATCTAAAAGGCATTTCAGGGACCAGGAGCACAGATAATATCCATTACAAAACCATTCTGTGGTTTCTGTAAAATCTAAGTTAAATGCACTATAGGGACTGGAAAGCTGCTACAAAACTGCAGATTCAGGATCTATACAAAACAAAGACACTGTGTCAATAAACTCTTCTTTTTCTATGGAGAGACATCCAAATATGTGAAGATCAAGCTGAAAAGGATGCATCCAATGGCATAACACTGCACTACTTCTGAGCACCTCTTTGATGTAATTGCGAGGACCTGCCTGGCCCATAGACATAATTGATTTTTTCAGGTTTGTCTCAAGTTTTTCATGCAAATACAAAATCAGTACAAAACACATGCAATTATTAATTGGAAAAAAAAAATACAACAAACTTTTTGGTAAAATCCCCTCCCCTTCTCTCTTCTCGACCTAATTTTCAAAATGTGTCCCTTCTGAAGACATTTAAATGGCTAGAAGGTTCAAGGCACAGGTAATGGCCCTTCACCTCCACTTCACAGGTTTGACTTCAATCTCAGTTGGTAGTGAATGAGCATTATTATGATGAGACAGCTGTTCAATGGTCTGTCCGAAACAAGCTGGCAGTTTCAGTCAAGTTCCTACTAGGCAGGCGTTTGCATCATTAAAATCACACCACTTCATTTGATAACGTTGTTGAGAGTGTCAGCAAAGAGGCCAAGGATAGAGTGGACTTGAGCACTGCTTTATGGTCTCCTGCATGAGAATCAAAAGAGCTTTGGCTACTTTGGGTTTGATGTATAGTGACAATTATCAGGGAGAAACACGAACTATCAGATTTCACTGAACTGATTCTAGGCAGAAGATAGTTCTCCATTTTACCAAAAGCATTTCAGTCAACTCTTCTTTAAATCTTTCAATTATTATTAAGAATTTTCTATCTCATATGAATTCTCATAAAATGAAAAAACACCCAAAAGACTTTAAGGTGGAAGCAAGTCCCTATAAAAATTTGAACAGACCAGCATTTTTAGAGGGGCAAGGGCATTTATTTGGTTTTTGTACAGACTTTACACACTGTTTGCCAAAGAAAAAACTCAAAATGTAGTTAAAAAAAAAATAAATATGGAAAAGAGCAAAAACTGTAAAGGCTTGGTATATTTCTTATATTTCTTGCTTTTATTGATTTATGTTACAAAAATAGTATAAGAGAGTACAACATTGAAACAAAATGTAACAAACTGACCTAATTACTACCTATAACTAGGTCAGCACAGACACCTCATAGTCAGTGTCCCAGAAAGTAGGGGATCAGCTCCAGCATTTTTAGCTAGTTTAATAGAACTGTGGCATCCCTTCGAAATACTGAGGACTCTGTGACATCTGGCCTTTGAGTTCATGTAGCAGGGAGCATATTATTTCTGTCATGAGGACCGATTCTGGGACCGTTCATGGACCAAAGAAAGCACAAAGGATGTTACTGGAGCTGTCTGGATACACACCAATTATCATCACTTGGCAAAGTTTTTATGAGTAAGATTTTCAAGGATGTGAAAGAAAATGGTAATTTGATTATGCTTGGCCAAGCTAGTAGACAAAAAATGTACAGAGAAAAACCTTTAAAAGAAAAATTTAGAGTGTTTCTGAAGCTGTTAAGTGGAAAAAAAATTACGCTGCTATGCCGGGAAAACAGGTGCTAAAGGATATTCCTTTTTTTACTTCACTGGAAGTTGCTTAAAGTGATCTCATTTGATGATGACACTGAAAAGTGAATGAAGAAAGTGAAAAGCTACTTCCCTCAAACCCTTTAAGTACAGTGCAGTACTGTTTAAACACACTTGTTTAAAGATAACACTAGTAAAGCTTATTTTGCTATGGGCGATCCCAGCAAGCTTTAAAACCAAAAAGAATACATTTGTTCACCAAGAAGATTTTTCCTGTAACACAAATAGCAAATTCAATCTGCTGTTAAAAAAATTACTCCATTCTAAAAGCAATTAAGAAGGGCATTTTCCCCCCAGCTTGACTTGTCAATCCTATTAGACCAAATTCTAATTAAGGGTGGAAAAGTGGCTATTTTATCTGCCAAATGAAAATAATTTAGTGCCAGTTAATGAGGACTGGCTTATAACTGATTAATCATTTTGATTCTGGCTTGTTACAGTGGTAGAAATTGCCTTCAAAAGATACAGTAGGATCAGCAGTCATTTTCAAATATTTGAAAAACAAACAGAGCTTTCCTTTTGTGACCAGATTAGGCATAAAAATATCTGAAAATAGGAGCAAGATAGGTGCAACAGCTTACAGCTAATTTGAAAAGTATAAACTACTTTGAATGATAATAATAGTACCTAACCTGGCAATCTTTTCTCTACATCACACTTGCAACAAGTAGACCGTGACTAACAAAGGCCAAATATCACTATGAGAGAGGGGAGACCAACCTCACAAATCCTTACTCACATAAGAAGCTTTCCCTCACCATTCTACAGTGCCACATAGTAGTGCTGACATGAAAACTTTCAAAGTCAAGTTTATACCTGTCATCAGGTACAATTTTTGAAACTAAGCCCATTTCAGTGTGGATTGGCAAATTCTGCACAAGAATAACAAACCCTACCAGTCCTTCACAAGTGGGTAAGAAGTCATTCAGATGGTTCAGAAGGCATCTTAGGGCAGTTGGCATTCAGTGTGTCAGGACATAGGAGTGCACACAGCAAAAATACCTTAAAATAGATCACCTACATGTTTTATTTCTTACATTCTGGATGACTACACAGTTGTGTAGCATTTGCATTTCTCAGTATCATTTAAAAACATTCAATACTTTCATAACAATGATGTATTCTACTCCTGTGGCACCTCATCTGTCCTTGACAACCATGCAGAAATTGAACAATGACATTTCTCTTTCAATATTTGGGTAAAGATAAAAATAATGTCAAACAAAGTCCAAAAACCAGATCATTGGATGACTGAAAACTCATCTCATTTTCTCACCTGGACACAGGTACCAAAATGATTAACTGGCTCTAAAAAAAAAAAATTAAACCCAATTAAGTCCAGATTGAATGGGTCATCTTACTACCTCAAGAAACCAGATTTATGACTGATTTAATTCACATGAAGCAGACAGGTCTTTCCATATACTTGCCAGCATTGCAACAATACAAAGTAGCTCTTCTACTTCCACTGGAAAAGCTTGAAAGACCTTAGTATGATTTACTGTTAACATCAACCACCGCTGAGATGTTTCTTGGTTGATATTCTTCACATTTATGTAATTCGATTTTGGTATTGTGACTTTAAGTAGGTAATCTCCTTCAGAATCCAAAACAAAACCTGGAGAATAGAGGCAAGGGAAAACCACAATTTCCCTTTGGATACCAGAAATCTTTGCAAGAAGTTTAGGCACTTAAAAGTTCAGAAACAGAACTCTAAGTTTCTCAAGTACCTGACCAGTTCCTCCTGAACTTTAAACATATCTCCAAGCACTTCAATGACTTTGAAATCAGACAATAGCTGCTTAAAAAAATACAATGGTAACTCAGTAAACAACATTCCAATACTTTTTTAAAGTGATAATTTATATGCTCTTGTTCCCTCTCTGCAGTCATTTAAGGCAGCTGCTGTACTGATATTTTACAGTATTTAGAATTGGTGTTGAAGAACACGCTGTCTGCACTTAGTGATGCATTGTGGCACATGACACCTAATTTAAAGCAAGTCACGTTGACGAAGAGAGTTTGTTGGACTCTTTATCATACTTTTTAATTTTACCTACATTTCTAGTTTACAAGGGAGTCTCCCTAATCAGTGAAAATTAATGAGGATGTAAAAGAATCAGAAAATACCTTGGATGTTCCCTGTAGCCTATTTACATGTGTTTTACAATTACTTAAAAGAAAACAATCTAGATGCTTACTTAGGATTCCTTTAGGATTCTGGACTGTACTTACATATAATGTAAAAAAAAATTGTAATTAGATATATGTTAAGAACCACTATGATAAGATTGTTAATAATTGTCACAATTAATATATAAATGGACATAAATAGTCCAGGTCACTGCAATTGGAGTGAGAGGCACAAGACCACCGTGGCACTCCACTGTTCCCCAGTCCAGAGTGCTAAGCAGGGAAGTGCTACATGCCCTCGTTCCTGTCAGAAACCTGTCATCCCATCTGTTCTAGTCCACTCACACAAGAGAGAAATGAACTTTGCCACCTCAGTCAGGACAATTCCCAAGCACCAGCTTTCAACTTCAGCTGAGGAAACAGACACTTTGGTTTTAAAACTGTGGCAGCAACTTCATTGCTCTTTAATTTCACATAGTCCCCCTGAAGCACTTCGCTACTGAACAGCCTTTAATATGATTTGAAGCAGATACTACTACAGGGCTTTTTCATCTTCATCACTTGTTTGTTTTGACCTTGACATTTATTCAATTTGAACTGATTTGCCAATCATGCACGATGCTTCCGAAAGTCCATTTCCATACACCAGTGAATAGGCCCATCCATTTAGCAATGATCTTTCCACATGCCCAAAGTAAAAATCTACAAAACCGGTGAGCATACAAAATAGCCAAGGTGAGTCTCTTACAGGGCATCTGCAATTTTCTTTCCCAGCATTGCTCTCAGTAAATGGAAAGTAGGAGGATCTATGAAACTTCTTTTGGCAAATAATCAGCTCCAGCATGGCCTAACTCTGTCAGATTAATAGGTTCTTTCAAATCTGGGAGGAGCATCTCATGTTCAGGAAAGCAGGATTCATCCCCTAAATATCATGGCAGCTCCTCCACATCTGGGGAAGAGAGGAGAGCACACAGTCCCTATCACATCTCTGTCACAGGCTCAGCACTGGGAGAAGAGAAATTGTTAAAATTGTCAAGTACCATTCACAAATTTATGCCTGTGGAGTTGTTCCTTCTGGAAGAGAACCAAATAACTCATACTTTTTGAAAACTGCTTATGACAGCTCTTCAGTCTGCTTCAGGCTGGCTCTCAGTGATGATTTGTATTTTCATATACTCCTCATACATTAAGAAATTTACACCTGTCAGGTCCTGACAGAGTGTCTCCATCTTCAACCTTTCTGGAGAAAATTCTTTGCTTGCAGACATTATCCAAATAAGTTTCTACCAGAAGTCTGGGTGACATAACAGGTGGGGGTCTAAGAAATATGCAGCAGACAAGCAGAGAATTTTAATGAGAGATAGGGGCGTCTGTGATAGCATAAAAGGGATGGAAATTTCAAAACTGATCCCTGAAACTTTAAACTGCACATGAAGCCCATGGGTAATTCTTGAGAGAATACATAAATGCCTGTTACAAAATCTTCTTTACTACCCAGGTTGACATCAGAATTTTTATTTCTATTTAAGGGAATCACACTTGGGGTCAAACAAAGCAGCTCAGAGAACAAGAGTCCTTGCAAATAAGCAGGAGGATGATCATTCCTGCTGGTATGCTCACTGAAAATAAACGCCTGTTTCCCACAGCCAGTGTGTGACCAGAAGAGAAGCTGCAGCGTGTGGGGGGGCTGAGGCAACCTCAAGTATGGGAGTCCCTGATGAGTCCCTTGGCCTTCAACCAAGCCCAGACCTGAAACTACTCTAGAAAGCTCACATCCAGAAAGATACTTACTAATCATCACAAAAATACTATACTTTTGAGAACTAGTCAGAAAAAATGTGAGCTTTGTGGCTCAGATTCAGTGCTATGCAAATAACATGGTGCTCAGCCCAAGTACTTTGGTAAGATGACCCATTAGCAGTGTTTCCAGCTCAGACAACAAATGCTTGCCACATAACAGCATCCTGGCACAGTGGCTACTTCAAAAAGCATATATTTGTCTGCAAGGACAAGGAACATTTCCCTCCCCTCCCCTCCCCTCCCCTCCCCTCCTCTCCCCTCCCCTCCCCTCCCCTTCCCTCCCCTCCCCTCCCCTCCCCTTCCCTCCCCTCCCCTCCCCTCCCCTCCCCTCCCTTTCCCTTCTGCTCTCCATTCTTAAGGATGCAGGAGGTTTCACTCTGTGACTCTACTCCAAATACTTCATTTTCACATGGGAGATGGAATTTGCATGGAAGGCAGGGCGACATGCTAGCAGGAGGAAGTGTGGGCAAGAGGTCACACCATTGCTTGTGTAAGAAAAGCAGTGTGGGACTCCTAGGTGAGACCATGCCTCCATGGTTGGGGATGCCACTTGTCAGAGGCCAACATAATTTGGGGCAGGAGCATGAGGAAGGGAAGCAAGCATCCCCCAGGGTCTGTTTCTGACCTCCTTTGATTGCTAGCTGAATGAAGACCCAAGAGAGGATGACCAGAGAGGGTTCTCAGCTTCCCTCCCTCTTTGGCAGTGGAGAGATGAAGAGGTGTCAGTAGCATTGGCAGTGTCATTATGCTCTGTTCAGCAGCAAGCTAAAGACAGAGCACCCACCCTACTCCCCTTTCCTCCTCACAGCCCTCTCTCACTTCACTGTAAAAGAATTCCGTGGGTAAAAGAAAAGGAAAAAGATGCTGAGCTGTCAAGGACCACATATCATGCCTCTCTCACCTTCATCCCTAGGAGAGCAAACATTTGTATTCTCCCTAATGTTGTAAGGCAAGTTATTTCACACCCATTTCTGCTGTAACTAACAGTAGTAACACTGCTGGGCAGTAATACTTAATTACCATTGCTTTTATGGTTTAATAAATGGTTGGATTACCAATGCTAAAAAGACACAATTTATCAACTGTAAATTAATTTTATTGAAATTAACTTTGGACCATGAAGAGGTCTTTTAATGTCTCTCATCCATTCAGCATTTACTGCCCTTGTTTTATAATTGACGTGCAAACTGCTGAATTATTGGATTTCTTCAATCTTTTTAAATTCTTTATTACTCTATACCTTCTGTTGTACTTTAATGATCTGTCATGCCCAGTTCTTCCAAATAAGGGCTCTGTTAAAAGAAAAGGCCTGGTTGACCGCTCAACAGATTAATTTTTCTCCTTGTCCAACACCTTCCGCAAGCCTCACTTCTCCCTTCAATTGCCAAAGGAACCAAACATCAGATTTATCTTAGTTCTTGAATCGTTCTCTTTTTCTTTGGCAAGATGTGCAAGATTGCTTGTTTCCAGCAAGTTTTAAGGGTAAAGGTAACTAAAACATACATGCACACAGGGCTGGAGTTAGACGAGATACTCATGTACTTGCTTGAAAGTTTCCGAAAAGGTCATTTCAATCCCAAAGGCAGTCAAACCAACCCCATTAACAGCACAGTCAGCTGCTTGTTGGCATTATCTTTTCCAAAAGGCCACTCTGAGGTTCAGGCTACTGAATGCAGACTCCAGCTTTATTTCATCTAGAGGTGCTTAACAAATTAAAACTGCTTTTTTGCGTGCAAAGATTTCTCCAGTTAATTGCCACATTTAGATTGTCTTTTTGTGGAAACACTGCTTTACCTAACTGGGGTAGTATTTCTTCACATGCAAAAAGAAACATTTCTTTCAGGCTCCATTTTTATTTGTAAAACCCCATAGAAAAGCATCTTGCTCCTTAAAAGATGTCAGTTTCCAAGTACTGACGTAAGGGGTGATACATATCTCAAGGCACACAAAAAAACAGAAATTGTATCATCCAGTATCAAGTGACTGTTTGAAATTAATTTAATTAAAAATTAACAAATATTTGTAAGTGGAGAAAGACTTTCTATTCAAAGGTACAGCAGTCTGTCAGTCATGACACAGCTGATGAACACCTGCTCTAATTCTATGCACAGCATAAAGCCTAATTGTTTTGTCATTCCTGCTTATTTAAGGGAGCCTCATTGCAGGATTTCAGGATGTGCCAACACAAAGGCTTGGAATATTTTAAAACTGGTCTCAATATAATGCAGTGAAAAAACTGTATGAAAGCAAAAAGACATGAAAACAAAACAAAGCAGCAATAGTATAAGTGTGATATATATTGTAGGATTTTATCCAACTTTTTTTTAAAGTGAAATCGTTATTTGAATTGGGAAAAAGAATTAAACTCCCTGTAAATGTCAAAGTAGGCAGGACTACATTGGGGAAAGTTCAAAATACCATGAGGTGGGACAAAACCCACACAAATATGCAAGGGAACTGAGTGAAATGAAAAACATGGGCAAAACACAGAATAAGAGTAAAAGCAGCTATGGTCAAATTAATTGTGGCTGAGAGAAAGAGCCAAATTAACAAAAATGTGAGAGATGTTTCTGATACAGAAATTAAAAATTAGTGTAGCAAATGAAGTGAAAGTGAGAGAGAGCAGCTAATTGGTCATGGTTATTATATAGGAGTCCAAAAACCTGTGTTAGTCACCATTAGGGATTGACTGATGCACACTCACATCATAGGAACATTCACTTCATTTTTAATAAACTGAAGTCTTTCCATTTCAAACACTGAAAATTTGCCTCTGATTTTTCAACAAAGGAGATGATCTTCCTTTCTCCCCCTAAAATACTAAAACCAAAGCCCCTAGAAGAGCTACAGTGCACTGGTTTGAGAGTGATCAGTTCACCCACAGAGATTGAAAGGAAGCTTGTAAGCCATGAGGGCGAAAAGCAAGATATAAATGCAGTTTGCTTTTTTTTGCCTCAATCTATACAGATTTAGATCAATCAAGACATTTAAAGTAGCTTTTTATTTGGCTGGAACTAAATCCTCTTGTCCTCCATTCAAATATCTCCACTACTTTGTTGATCATATGGTCAATCACTTGATTACATCATATCTGAAACAAGACTGTAAGAGACACAAGCATTAATAGTTTTTTTCAGGTACTTTTTTCTCCCTCTATTTATATTCCATGGTGCTTCTTAAGTGTTTTGTAGCTGAAAAAAAATCAAGGCAGGCAAAAGGTTAGCAGTAGCTGATCATCCCAAATTATGTCTCCTGTTTCTATTCAGTTGATTCCCTCAATACAAAGTAACTGAAAATTAACTCAGCACAATAAATCCACTGCTAAATAATTTATTTCATCATAGTATCATTAATTACCATAAAGTAATTAAAAATGTTTGGGATTGTTTTTGTTTAGTTTCTTCTGTTATGTTTTGTTTTGTTTTTTTAAACTAGTCTAACAGACGGCTAAAGTAGGTTTAAATGGAATATTGCCCCAAAGTCAAAAATCATGAACAACATCTTTCATTGGTGAGCTTATTAGGTGGATCGCTGAACAAGAAGACCAATCCAAATCAGTGTTGTAAACATCCCAATTTAAGTTGGTTTCTGTAATGGAAAGCAACTTGTTTTCTCCCAAAGGCACAAAGGCTCTTCAGGCTGCAGATAGAATAGATGCAAAACAGGCTGCTGGTACAGTTCTCTCCTCAGCAGAAGAGACAGCCACGTGTTCTAGTGACTGCTTGGTCTCTGGTCAAGCCAAGTAAAGCATCTTGCACTCACAATTTTATTCTTACAAGTCCTACGAGGAGCGGCTGAGGGAGCTGGAGGTGTTTAGCCTGAAGAAAAGGAGGCTGAAGGAAGACCTTATTGCTCTCTACAACTACCTGAAAGAATGTTGTAGCACAGTGGGGGGCAGTTTGTTCTCCCAGATAATAAGTGACAGGACAAGAGGAAATGGCCTCAAATTACATCAGGGGAGAATTAGATTGGATGCCAGGAAAAATTTCTTCACCACAAGGTGATCAAGCACTGAAACAGGCTGCTCAGTCACCACCCCTGGAGGTACCTAAAAGACATTTAGATGTGGCACTTAAGGACATGGTTTTATGGTGAACTTGTAAGTGCTGGGTTAATTGTTGTACTCCATGATCTTAGAGGTCTTCTCCAACCTAAAAAATTATATTAATTATATGATTTTCTAGCTGAACTGCCTTTTTCTAACAGGCTATACTACAACCTTACAACCAGATTCTTGAAATCAAGAGATGCTGGCCTTGTAATAGGCTCTACAAGGGGCAAAATACATGTGACACATGCACTCCTCAGAAACGCTGTGTGCTGACAGAGCACCCTCCAGCAAGACTGTGAGTCAGTGCCACCATGGCAGTGGGGGAGTTTCCCCTCATAGCCACTACCATGCCCTCAGCCTCTGAGTGAGTCTGGCCCTGGGAGACTCCCTATTGCTCTGCACAAGCCACTTTTAAAGAAACGCCTTTCAGGGGCAGAAAAAAAGTCTCATGCTGTGTTCCTTTAAAATGTGACGCATTGGGCATCAGCGGCATCAGGTGACTTTTACTGCAGCTTGAAGTATGCTTGTTCAGCATACCACTTTCTTCACACTACTCACAGTGGATAAGCTACAAAAGAAGTGGAATATATAGGTATTGTCGCTTCATGTGTTGAAAAGTCTGATTCACCACTTTGCAACTCCAGCGGTCTGCCAATAAGACCTACTGGGAAGTTCTATAACACACTGCCTAAACTCCACTGAAATACTGCAGTTTCACAGGTTAAAAAAATAAATGGACAGTTTTGATGAAAGATGAAGTAAAAAAAGGCATGATGATATATTTGCTTCTATCTTTTGTGACATTTTCATCTTTTCAGTAAAACTATATGACACTGTCAAGTAAAAGTTGGATGAAAGATATAAAAACCGAAGAAAAGGAAGAAAGAGAACACTATAAATATGAGAGGGGAAACCAGCACAGGAATACAAATTTAGGTATTCAATACAAATACCAATACTAATTTAGGACTAAGCCTTTAAAGGAACATAAATACACAGCTCAGAATATTCCACATTCTTCCATATTGAATAATTTCAGTGTCCATTGTTCTCCTCAAGTCAAAAATTCCCAGGGAATTCTTCCTTTTTTTTTTTTCTTCAGCATTAGCTGTAGCATTTTGCTTTTTCTTCATGATCTCCTCAGATAGATTTATAGCAGAACTCACTCTCTGAAAGACATGAAAGTCTTTTCTTTGAAGGCAACAGAGAGCTTTACCAGAAAAAAAGGAACTGCCTCTGCTTTGTTATATCTGGACATTCATTTGAGGGGTACACCGCCCATTTTTCTTGCCTATGTCAAGAAGCTAAAAAAAAAAAAAATAATTATATGGTCCCCAACAAAAAAGATCTCAAGCAGCTGGAACAATTCTTGAGATCTTCTTTCTCTATCCTTAACACTGAACAGGACTCCTAACACAGAGCAGCCTTTATTCTCTTCATTGAATGTCATGACATTTACACTGAACTCCTGCGCAGTTTTAACAAATGGAGAAGCAGGAGGGTACATAGCAAAGGCCCTTAGATCCCCAGAGTATTCCATGCCAGGAATAGGAAGCTCTTCCTGCTGAGAGCCAGACCATCAACTGCTGAGGAAAAGATGCCTCCACTGACAGCAAGCTCTACTGCCATGTCTGGGTAGACAACCTTCACAATGTGAGCCTCTATTCACCACTGGATCTGCAGCCAGGCAAGCATGATACCTCTGCTCCTCCTCACAACTTCTCAGAGGAGCAGGAGAGGGGAGTTAACAAACCACAGAATGGCAGAAGGATTGCTCTAATTTGGGGGTATCAGCCTTGCTCAATAAAACAGTGCTCAGCAGCCAGAGTTACTAGAGAAGGACACATAGTTTGGGGCATACACCATCAGGCTGTTTCTCCTCTCAAGGCAGCTAAGTACCGGAAAGCAAAATATTAGAAGGAAGTTGACAGATTGAAGAAAGAGAGTACAGAGAAAATAACAGTATTTTCCCACTCCTAAGAACAATGGTGAGGTTAAATGTCCCAAGTCTGCTAAAGCATACAAAATCTTTAGCTTGGCAGTGGAGTTTAAAAATGAAATTTTAACAGAAACTTCTGAACCCATCTTATTCCTTAAAATGGAAATGAATTATATAGGCTTATAGCAAGCTTTTTCAGTGCTCCATTAACTAGAAACCTTATTTCTTTGCCCAGCACACAGCTAATAATTTTTTTAAGCCTCAGGACAGTGCCAGTGCCTCTGGTGGAACTCTTCGCAAGGTGAGTTATATCTACCATCTCTTCAGGAGATAAGCAGAGAGGCTGTCTTCCCCAAGCAGAGCACCACACAAAGGGGTTTAAGAATCAGATATGCTCAGGAGAAAATACAACATGAAAAATACAAATAGATAGTAGTTTTCCCTCAGAGTTTAAGTATAATGTAAAAAGTGCCATGTTTTTACAGGTAATAAAGCAATCATGATCAGGATGCTTGCATCTTTAGCTCATTGTTTTTCTCTACACTTCGCCCTGATTTAAACAATAATTTTATTTTTGCGGCTGATTCTCTCTTTAATATCAAACTAATCAATCTTCTATTCTTTCCATCTAAAATGGACTTGGTAATTTTTAATAGGAGATTCAAAGGAAAGAGCAAAATGTCATTTGTCATTTTTCTTTTTAGCACCAAACAAGTGATGGGAAACTGACAAAATTGATTATACAGAGTGCTGGCACTGGCTTCATTTACACTTCTGGTCTTTACACAATGGTTGCTTTCTGATTACAGAGCCATAGACTTCATAAAATAATTTGCCAACCAGTTTTGAAACTCTTCCTCCAAAGCTACTCGCCAGTTTTCTTTCTAACATGTTTTGAAGTAAATAAGCCAGGTTCTTAACACAATTTAAAATTAAGAAACATGTCTTTTTGCTAAGAAAGCTAAGAAGCACATCTCTAAGAGATATCCATAAGCATTTCTATCTAGCAAAAAGAAGACATACTATCCACATTAAGCTAATGACTGACAGCAGACATTTTCACAGTAATATTTTCAGTCCCCTGTGGCAAGTTTGTGTGGTCACAGAATCTTTCCTTCACCAGACTAATACTCAAGCTTCCATCTTTCTTTGTCTTGCTATTTCTGCTCTGTCAAACCCAGTAATATCCATTTTATTGCTGAAGTCTTATAAAAAGAAACAGGTTACCCAAAAAGGAAACATTATGGTCTATCCCATTAAACACAGTAAAACTTTAAATCTCACATAAAAATAGGTCATCCAAT
This sequence comes from Pyrocephalus nanus, assembly GCA_038380795.1. Classification (NCBI taxonomy): domain Eukaryota; kingdom Metazoa; phylum Chordata; class Aves; order Passeriformes; family Tyrannidae; genus Pyrocephalus; species Pyrocephalus nanus. The sequence continues at coordinate 4,494,045 of CM076262.1, read as the reverse complement.
TACATGGCAAAAACGACATTTTTTCATTGTCCAGTACACAATATATTTACAGGAAAATTACCAGAAACCCCTCAGCTGTATCAGATCTGAACCTTATATTTAGATGCAGTCATATATTACTGCTGATAATGTGATGCCAGTGAATAGATTGGAATTTTTCACTGTCTTTTATCAAGATAAATTGTTCTGTCAATAGCAAATGGCTGGCAAGTATTAACACTCTGCACACTATATGACTTTTCATTCCAAGCAAAAATTGTATTTAATGCTTTTGCACAAAATCTATGGCCATGACTATCCCTATTACCTATTTAACTGCCTTTTAAAAGGAGGATTTATTTCTGCAAATTAGGATCTAGGTAACAAGATGGTATCATGCATCATAAACTTTAAGTCAATACAAGGCAGGACACGTGCAGTTCAAGTGGGGAAATACCTTTCTCTCATCACTTGGTCATCCAGTAGCATTACCAAGCTGTGGTGGGAGCAGCTGCTCAGAGCAGAACTTTATCTTGGCATTCTTCCACCTACACCGCCACCACATCCCACAGTAGCCATTTGCTCATTGGTCTATTACTTTCAATAGGTATTCCTGTAATTGGCTATTTCACACTTGTAAGGCTTGAACTGGCAGAGTGCAAAGGGCAGCCAACCAGCCTGTCAGGGTCCTGCACACCGGTCATCCATCAATTATCATCTGCTATTACAAGAACGAGCAAATGCTCTGAAACCTTGTTGGCTTGGATCAGCTTTGCTATGAGTGTAATTTATTCCCAAACCATGTTAAGTTCCTATCTGAAAAATGAGGGGGTTGCTAAGAAATGAGTAACATGTTTGTTGGTTGGCACATGCTGCGGAGGGAGGCAGTGCGAGAGACATTGCTGATTATGTGGAGGATTGTAGCTTCTACTGGGTTCTGTGGCCACCTGCTGTCCTACACCTACTTCCTTTGCCAAGAAATACTCAAAAGCAGACAAATAGAGTTTGTTTTATAAATGATGACTTCAAAGAAAAAAAAGGTTCTGCCCACAGCAGCCCAGAAAGGCTGGGCCCACTGCCGGTATTTGTTGCAAATTCTGCATCTGCATTTATGACAGAAACACATCTGGAAGGAAACCAGGATAAAGCACTACATTAGGTTACAAAGGTAGGAGGATCGTAATAACACTAATCCCGTTTCTGCTTTAACCAGACAGTCTGAGAGGCTTCATTTGCAATGAAGTCAGACCTGATCTCTCACGTCTCCTGTAGCATTTTATTCTGCCATCTTTTTTATTACTGCTATTTAAAACGAAAAAAGGCATAAAAAATTTTTGCACATCTTATTTCCTATTCACTAGGTGTCCCAATTCTAGGTAATATCATTTAGTATAAGGTGGCTGGGGCTTATTATCTACCAGCTTCTTGTACAAACAACCCAGACAACTTCCCAAAGGCCAAACTGATCTGTTGTCCTGCTAATTTACAAAGTGGTCTCTTGTCTAGCAACTACTTACCTTCAGCAAAGTAAATTATTAAAAAAAAAATAAATATAGCAACTCCTTTATGATATGTGTTGTGTTATGTGTGTTGTGCTGTATTATATGTGTTAATATCATCCCAAGTACTTAGAAAGATGAGGAAAAAAAATCACATACATATTAAGAGCAAACTGATTTAGAAAGCTGCTAAGGATGTTCAAAAATCAATTCCAAACCTTGAGAGGACATGACTAAGGCTCTTAATAAATCCACCTCCAAATAGATCTAAGAGTTATGTAGCCTTACTAGTTGAATAAATGAAGTGACACCAAAGCATATCTAATTGTAATACATCACAAGATAATCTGTCAAGCCCCAAGTGTTCAGGTCCTGTCACCCTTCTTCATCCATTATTTATACACAACCTTCACTGCCAGTGAAATCCCTATGAAGTATAGCTTGGCATCCAAATGCAGCAGTTTCAGTCACTCAGCAGACATTCAGGAATCAAACCTGTACAAACCCTCCAAAATCACTGTTATTTTGCTGGAGAAAGAGTTCAGAAATGAACAAACATGCAGAAGCCACAACTGTTTTCTGCTTTGCTTAATGAACTGAAGAGCTACCACCCCTGTGTCTTTGCAGTGGACATTGTGGCATTCCCTGCTGTCAAAGCTTGCTTTATATCCATTTCAAATGGTTATCTGGGGCCCCTCTAGCCTATATTTCTTTATCCTATTTCAGAAAGGAAGGCTTGCCTAGAAACACATCTCAGTGCTCTTTACAGCATCTGCTGTGGTAATAGGCAAGCAAACTAATGGAGCAGTGCAATATTTTTTACTCCAAACTTGCCAAAGATGTGTGAAGGGCAAACAGTTGGACATATTTACATACATTCATGATCCAGAAAGTCTCAGTTCAGCAGCTGCTGCAGCAAAGGCAATTCTTCCCTGTTAGCCTGCTCCACAAGCATGGCTCTGCTTCACATCCTGCTGAGAGTGATGGGCCATTTGCAGGGGAAGCCTCCAGAGTGATAGCCTGGCTGGGGGTTTTTCACCAATTCTCATTTTAGTAACTGAAGTCACAAATTCTTAATTACCACTTTATTGCAGAAGAAACAAGGATTCCTCCCCCTTCTCCTCCTCTTCCCCCAAGGTGCACATAAGACACTTCTTAAAGGCAAGAAAAAAGATGCACAATTCACGGTTCTTCAGCAATTCAGCCAGGACCTCTGCTTAACTCACAAGGCTGCAATAATAACCACAATCTGTTTCAGGCATGCAGCACTAGAAAATTAAAGGTCCTGTAAATTACATGGTTATATTCCTCCCACAGCCCAATTAAAGGCTTTATTATTTGTCAATAAAGTATCAAATGAAAAAGGTATCCTCCAGATAAGGCAGCTGTTACCATTTGGCTCCAGTGAGCCTTTATTTATATTCCATAAGTTTGCATCATGAAAGTTGCTGATAGGCCATGCACATTATTACCAGGTGCCCCATGGAAACTGCTTGTGTCCCCAGGGCCAAGTCCTCAATAGCACACGTCTTTTCCAGTACTCATGCAGTCTATTCACACACGGCGTGATTCATGTTATTGCTCTGCCTTTGAAGCTCTGAAACAGCAAACACTGCCTTGTCTTTAACACAGCATCCTCCAGCATCACTGATCCCTGTTCTGAGCCGGTACCTGCTCTGGCTGCCTCTCAGTATGACGGGTTGTATGACCAAAGGTGGCCAGAGACACCGGAAAGATTTTTTTTGTCGTATGCTCCAAAGGAAACAGGACCAGGCCCCTGAGAAATACCTTCATCCTGCTGAGAGTTGCTGTCATGCATTCCTAGGCTAAAAAGGTTGGCTGCTGTTTTCTCTAATGTCCATATCCTCCCCCAGCTTCCCAGCAGTAACTGTGTAGAGCTGAAGCGTCTCTCTTCTTCCTCATTACCCATTTGCAGTGACTTGATTAAAACATGATTTCTTTTTTTTTTCATGCAAAGAACAACAGCTTATGGGCTTGTACTAAGGCTGTATGTTTTCATCCCTAGGAAACAGTAACAGCCCTCTGGAAGCAAGGCATTAAGACATCAACACAGCACTCCCATGGCTTAATGTGTATGGTTCTCTCCCCTTCCTCAGTTTTTTTTAATTTCAGGCACTTTCTACTTCCTATTTGGGCTTCTGAGTGATACAAGTGTGCAATTAGTGAAAAAAGTCATTAACATCTGCAAGGCACTCTTCAGACATCAAAAAATCAAGCTCTGCAAGTTTGCTCGCTGTTTCTTGTAATCACAACATTAATTTCTTACTTTTGGGGAAAAATAAAATTCCTGTATTTTACTGATGAGGGCAGAGCTAAAAATTAATTTAAGATGATAATGCGACATGAAAATAAAAACCTCCTCTGATTGAATTTCAAGGACTCTTCTGTTTAACTAGCTTCAAGAGTCCTTTTTTTGATCATAATAAAATTATTTGCCATATGGTTCAGATGCTTGTGATCCTCTCTCAATGAGAGGATTATGCATGAGATATAATGCCTACTGTAGCTGCAGCCAAGCACACAGCTGGCTCTGATAATGCCAACAAATGGCTTCATCTATCTCAATGTCACGTAGGAGCTGGTGCGATGTGAATCAGCCCAGAGTACAATTAAAATCTACATCATCTGTGAGAAAGGTGATGGAGGTTCTGACATCAGAGCTGTGCCAGATTCATCCTCTTTCCATTGTAACAGAAGAAACATGTTGCCCCTTTCACCCTGTCACACTAATGATGTGCTTTGCACATCCCTTCCTGCGCACAGTAAAGGCAGTAAATCAGGGAGACTCCTATTTAAAGGCTTTGCCTTTATCTGACATTCAGTAACGAGGACAATTTCTAAATTTAAGTGTATTTCTTGTTCTCCCCTCTGTGATGAGATAATGCCACTTGAAGTCTATAAGTGAAATATGTGTTGAGGAGTTTATGATCCATATGGCTGCAAATTGTGACACTATGCAAGAATTTCCTTGTTTAAGTTCCACAATATTTAGTCACACTAATAAAACCAGGCTTGCAAATCCATTTCTTCCACCAAACCAAATTTTATTGTGGAAAATGTCCATAATTCACAACAAACAAGCTTGATATCAAGACACTGATGAACCTCCTCTTTTAGGGCTATAAAGCCAGTGGGAACCTGTGCAATTATTTTGTTTTATTGTTAGACTCATTAAAGAGAAAACCTACAAATATGTTTTATTAGCATTTTCAAGGACTTAACATAAATATAAGACATAATTACTTATGTCTGGCTCTCAAATTTTATTACAAGCCAGCGTTCTATTACAATATTTTAAGCCTTTGGATATCAGAAATGTAATAGCTTGTCTGGTGGAATATGGCAAGAGACTAGCTAATGTTGTTTTTTCTGTCAATTTAGCTGCATCAGCTTGTGAAGCACATTGCAAATGGTATTGCTAATCAATGCAATGTAGGCACTGGAAAACGAAGATACGCAGTTTTACACTCACTCGAGATCTTTACTGAGATGTAATCAAAGTCTATTTAAAAATCTTTAATCACACAGTATACATGCAGACCATTTTTAACTATCTTCTGGTCATGACTTAAGACAAAGTGCCAGTGCGTGCCCCCAAATTATAATGAAAAATGTATTTTTAAATGCCCATGGATTTTACTAAATAAGACAAAATGCATCACATTTGGCTTTCCACTGTGTTACTCTAGCTTAATGTCATTTGTCGTAATGGTGTTACACTATGATAAAACTAATATGCAAGTATTAAAGCATTATGTTATGCCCCAACACCAAAAATCTAAATCCGGGAGTGTAATGCTGATTCTCTCTCCATATGAAAACTAGTACCTTGTTGCTTCTGTTAAGCAGTCAATGATAATAGGAGGTTTTGCCTACATGCCAGCCTGCACATCTGTAACAAAACTGCTCTTTAAACTTGATTTAGACAAAATAACACAATAGTTTACATGATACAAGCTTTGGAGAAACATGGTGACATAAAATCTTCTGTTTAATAGCAACAAAAATTGCAAAACTTTAAAATTAAAAAAACTAAATCAACTCAGAGCTTCTAAGGAATACTTAAAAAAGCAGATGTCTCTAAACTGAACAATGCAACCCTTATAGTTGATGTAAAATATCATTGCTCCTTGTGGGGGGCCGGGGGCAGGGTGAAAAGAAGAAAATCCAAGAAAAATTTTTTACCGCACCTGCTAAGTCTGCCCAAATCTAAAGTTACTGAGCTACTGGGTGGCAAGGCTTCCTGCCTCACTGAATAAATACTTCTTATCTCAGACCTTACTCTTAGGGTTTTTTCCCTCCCCAGGTAATAACAGCTGGTAACTGCATAAGGATGTACTCATTTATAATTCAGGTATGGGCTCTTCACAACTGTACCAAAGGAACTTTGCCTTTGCAGATAAGACATCTGCAATTATATCCAAGTTCAGCTTCCCTCCTTTACTTAAGTAAAGCCCATGCTCAAGTTTGAAAACAAACTGCAAGATCTCATAAAAGCAGCCACTCTAAATGACAAATTGTCTTTTTTCCATGCATCTTTCAATAGCTCTGAAATAAATAAGTTAAACCACAAAAAGGTAAAAAACTTAAAGCCGGAATTCATGTGCTTTTACTTTGCCCATGTGCACAAAAAAAATATCGGTAAAGGTGGCAGATATCCTTCAAAATGAAAAAAAAACCCACCCTCCCTTGAGGTGAAAATGCCATTGGAAACTATTTACACACTTCCTCTACAATCCTGAAAATTGTATTACAGCTACCTCAAGTCAGCTTGAGAGAGTGATCTACCCACTTTATTATACACTTCTGCAGAGCTCCCACAAATCTAGGAATTTAAGAAAAGCCAATACCCAATCTTGAAAAATATTTATTCAAGTAATGTTTTTGAGGAGGCAGAATCTCTTAAAATAATGGAAATAAGAGTTTTAGAAAACTAAATCTGAGAGTTTTCTAATAGCAATAGAAAATCTGTTGGCTAAATGTGGGCCTCTAAAGAAGACACCAAAGTTATAATGCAAATAGAAGTACAACAAAGACAGAAAGAAACACCACCATACTACCATATTAAAAATTTGAAGGTCAAAAAGCCATTGATTTAATGAAAATTAGATTATAAAATTGCTAAAATATCAATTTGAAATCAAACTGCACAACTTCCAGAAGCAAACCATCAAAAATTTCCTCATCTACGGTAAAGTGGAAATTCTTGATGGTATGTGACTTGGCCTAAGCCTTCAATATATTTTTAGTATGTTATACTAAAAGCAATGTACCATGGTACAATAATACTTTGAAGAAAATTCAGACAAAGCTAATCTCAGCATTAGCTGCAGGAAGAGAAAGAAAGAAATAAAGAAAAAAAGGAGATGAGTTTGACTACAGGAATAAATGTTATGGCAATCCCATCCTTTAGGACTTGTGTGTGTGCTTTTACTTTGCCCATTTGCACAATAAAACTGAATTCTGCAGGCTACCACATATGCTGCCAGACCTCTGAACTCCCCCTATTCCAAATAACCAGGCTCAGAAAAAGCCATATAAAAGTTTGCTTCCATACAGGAGAAAAAAGACAAAACCCCCTTAGTTAAACCCTCTCATCCCTAACACACACCTACAAGAGAATAAAACCTAGCTTTAATTCTTGAATTCTTTGGTGAAAATAGCAGACATTAGATTGACAACATATAAAGACACACGGACAAAACCTTATTATATATGAAATATTAAAAACCTATTCCTTAAAAAACAGCAATTGCTGACTCAATGTGGACCTAGTACAGCCATGTGTTTGGTATGCATGGTAAAGTTTTTATTTCAGGGAGGCTGCAGGGATGGCTTTTGTGAGGAGCTGTTAGAAGCTTCCCCCAAGTCCGACGGAGCCTGTGCCAGCCAGCTCCAAGACAGACTTGCTGCAGGCCAAGACCAGGACCACCAGTGATGGTGGTAGAGCCTCTGGGATAACAGACTTATGCATTCTGCAGCCAGAGAAAGGAGTAAGATTATGTTACTGAAAGCATTCTGCAGACATCAGGGTCAGTGGAGGAAGGGGAGGAGGTGCTCCAGGTGCCAGAGCAGAGATTCCCCTGCAGGCTTTGGTGCAGACCATGGTGAGGCAGCTGTGCTGCTGCAGGCCATGGACATCCACAGTGGAGCAGATCCATCTGCAGTCCTTGGAGGACCCCATGCCAGAGCAGGGGAATATCTAAAGGACACTGTGACCCCATGGCAAGCCTGCACTGGAGCAGGCTTCTGTCAGGACCTGTGGCCCTGTTGGAGAGAAGAGCCTATGCTGGAGCAGGTTTGCTGGCAGGACTTGTGACCCCATAGGAGACCCGTGCTGGAGTATCCTGTTCCTGAAGGATTGCACTCCATGGTAGGGACCCATACTGGAGCAGTTTGGAGAATGACTCCAGCCCATGGGATGGACTCATGTTGGAGGTGTTTTTGAAAGACTGACTCTTGTGGGAAGGACCCCATCTGAAGCAGGGGAAGGGTGTGAGGAGTCATTCCCCTGAGGAGGAAGGAGTATCAGAGACAACATGTGATGAACTGACTGCAGGTCCCATTCCCCATCCCCTGGTACCACTGGTGGAAAGGAGGGAGAGAGGCTGGGAGTGAAGTTGAGCCTGTAAGAAGGGAGGGGTGGGGAAAAAGTTTTTTAAGATTTGGGGTTTATTTCTCATTGTCCTATTCTGATTTGATTGGTAATAAATGAAACTAATTTCCCCAAGTCAAGTCTATTTTGTTTATGATGGTAATGGGTGAGTAATTTCCTCCTGTCCTTATCCTGACCCACAAGCCCTTTGATCTGTTTTTCTCTTCCCTGTCCAGCTGAGGAGGGAAATGATAGAGTGGTTTTAGAGGGCATCTGATGTCCAGCTAGGGTCAACCCACTACAAGCCAAAATTCAGAATGTGGTAAAGTGTCTTCAAATCATGATAAACTAGGCTATTAGTGAAGCACTGAGACTTCAGAGAAGAAAAAAGGAGGATCACAGAAAGCTATTTAACATGTGATGCTATATTTTTCTCATACTTGGCAAATGTCCCTTCCTGTGATGTTCTCTGAACTTACTGTTCTAAGTAATTAGGAAGCAACAAATTGTATGGAAAACACTTCTTATCTTAGCACACCAAGCAGTTTAATTCAGTTTCTGGTTAACTCACTTTGAAACATCCAAAATATTTTGCTGCAAGGTTTTACTACTGCTTGCCACTGTTGATAAAATCCACTTCTGCATGCTGCTGAGGTCCTCACCACCAGCTGAGCATCTAGATACGGACAGAAGCAAGAGGTACTGCAAAAGCAAACTTTTATTGACTGAGGAAAATGTATTATTTTAAGATTTTTTTGTTGTTGTTTAAGATCAGAATATAATTCTCTTTAGTATGCAAAATATTTCTTCACAAATTATTTAGATCAAAATATCTGCAAGTCTGGGTCTTTAAAAGGTGCAAGAGACCAGAATAGGAGAATGGGTATGTGTTTGGGTTATTGATCAGCTCCAAAACATGCTGCCTGTTAAAAGACCATATTAGAATCTCAAAGAGAATGAGAAATAAAAAAGAAGATGGGGAAAAAAGGAAGTTTACTTTTGAGCTTTTGAGTGCACCTTTGAGCTTTGATATTTTCCATTCACCTTCTTCTACATCCATTTTTCATTTTTCTAGAACCAGCTGTCTATTCATAAAGCCAGAACTATATTGCTTAATATAGTATCAATATTTCCAATATAATGCTGACAGATTAGAAAAGGTTGTGGAAAAGCAAATGCACATATGCAAATGTTTTTTAATATTAAATGGAAACATCCCAAAATCTCAAATGATCCATGTGAAATTTTAATTATAACTTAACAGCTGTTTCAGCTAATTGAAGGATATCAGAAAGGTGATTTCCTTCTCATTGTAATTAAAGAGTTAAGGCTAATTTACTGTTGTCAGAACAAGACTAAATACCAATCTGGTCTGCCTAATTATGTAAAAAGGTAAACAGGAGAACTCCAAGACAGACATCAGAATGCTCCCTACCTCAAAAAAAACCCAACACACATATGCAGGTACTGATCCCCCCCATTCCCATCCCTGTTTTAGAAAAAGTAAACCAGACAAGTTTCACAGTGATCCCTTCTGCCCTATCTTCTCTTGCATGAAGATGAGCAGTGATCTTTAAAGCAAGTGAGCAGCTCACTCTAATTCTGTTTTGCCACCCTTTATTAATTTTCCCTAGAAGCTGTTTCCATTCCCTTGACTTCACAGCAGCCTTATTGTTAAATACTGTGGGTATACATAAAGCTAAACATATGTTTTGCATTCACTAATGTGGTATTATCTAGTTGTCATCAGCGAAAGAAAAATGCAATACAGATATAATGCTGAAATAGCTGTTTTTCTATGACAATGCAACAGTTTTTTCTTCCTGTAGCTTTGAGGGAAAATAGAGTGCAAAAAATGGTTTTGATCTCTATCTGAAATACATTTTATAATATGCAGCATAATTTTAAAATTGTATATTAAATACAATGGTCTTGATAACAAATTCAGTCATTCCAAATGTACCTGAACAAAAGTCAGAAGCTAAAAAAGTTGAAAGATTTTGTTTTTCAAGCAATTCACTGATTAACAGACAACCTGCACAGATCATGAGAACTTTCCCACTCCACGATTTTCCACCTCCCTTACAACACAGATGCCATTATTGAAGAGAAACATGGAAGATCTACCAGAGACATTAAAATCTGGCTATAACTGTCAATAATATTCAGTGTGAAGTTAATTGCTGAAGTATGAATTATGTCAACACTTATAAATATACACACACACACACATATATAAAGTTACAGAAGTACATTACCACCAACTTGTTTCATTTATGAAACACCAGAGAATTCCAAAGGGAATTTTGCTCCTATCCAGGCATAGGAGCAAAAGTCGTGAGAGATGAGTGAAACACTGCAACCTGGGAGCAGTATTTCCCTGAAGAAAAGTGCATCTATATATTTAACCCACATTTGCACACACCTGAGACTCTGCATGGCTCATGTGCAATCAGCACCAGACCCTAGCAAAAAGGAGATTAACAAGCAGTTCCACTATGCCAGATGTTAACAATAGATCAGGATCACAGAATGGTTTGGGTTGGAAGGGACCTTAAGGGTCACATAGTTCCAATCCCCCCAACAAGGGTAGGGACACCTTCAAATTATCAAATTCTCAAAGCTCCATTCAACCTAGTCTTGAACACTTACAGGGAATTTTCATAGGTGTTTGATCCACCATGTGGATCAAGGAAGTGCCAGTGCAATATGGAAGGCATTTTGGATGTCTTTAACAAAGGCCAGTGCCGGTGGGAATGAAGAGAGGTCAAACAATCCTGGATTTGAGCAGAACCTAAGCCAACAAAGCACTGTGTGCTGAATACGATCTGTAGGCTGACAGCTCTGTTCAATTTATTAAGACTATTTTAAATAAACACAAACAAAATACAGAGAGACAATCACATACTGAAAATACTAGAGACAAGTTTGCAGTAAGCACACTTCTTGCATTTTGCTGCACAAGAATCTTTACATCAACTCCAGTCGCACTCTAAATACTAACCACTCTGCTTTTATGCTTAATTAATGTGACTTAATCGAGCCATAAGCAGAATATTTCAGACAACTAGATTGTGCTGGGATTCCCCTGTCTCCTTGTGCTTCTGCTGACCTTCACAAATCTCTTGGTTCTCTTCCATATGACATAATTTCCTACACCTTTCTAAATGGCCAAAAAGAGACAATGAACAGCAAAAACTTAATGAGGAGTTATAAAAGTGTGCTTGAAAACCATCTCTGACTAATTAATTTCAAAGAAGACAATAAAAGAATAGCAATTTTATTCTCTACAGAATATTACAAAGATAAATTGTATGCATTCTATTTTGGCTGCTGTGCCCTTTGTACAAGCAGGCTTTAACTCCCAAGTCAGTGGGAACAGCTTCATTCCACTGCTTTCTCACTCATTTGTTTGTGCTTAACCCTCTGCCCAGATGTTGTGGAAAATCTTCATGCAGATTTATCTCAGGAACATTTACAGAAATATTTACCTTTACAGGTATCCTCCCATTGGTTAACTTCCCCAGATAAGAAGCTACTAGAATCAAATTATTTTACTACTCATCTTTCTCTGTCCTGTCAAAAGTACATTTAACGCAATCTACGTGATGAATGTGGTCTCATGAGAAGTGGGAGGGAAAATTAATTTGGGGGGTCTGACAATGAAAAGATCATTTGTCATTACTGAGCTGAGCTGTGCCAGCAAATGACCGTATTGTTAGACCCCAGTGGCTGCTACCCATTTTCTGCCCCTTCCTTTAGCAAACTCCTCCTTCCTAAAGCTCCAGTTCACTCTGAATGAAGGTTATTAGCAATACTAACCAGCCGGAGTGGGGAGCTTGGATGCAGTGGGGGTGGGATGTGAATTTGTAAGAACTAATTTGTCTAATGTTCAGTAACAAAGGCAAAGCGTCTGTGCTGTGAATTAATACAGCATCAATCACTGACTAACTGCTTCAGTACATGTAATGAGAATATTCCCAGGCCAACCCCATGGTCTGCACAGACAGCTGGGGAGATAATACTCTGAAATGAATTTTTATTTTAATGCAACTCCCATCTTCAAAGCAAGGAAGAACCTAGGGAAACTATCTTTGGTATGTATGTACGTGTGTGTATATGTATTCATTTTATGTATATGTAATTTTCTATAAATTCAATATTTTATATATATATTTATGTATGTATCTATACACTCCCACCATGTACATAACAGCCTTGCAGAAAAATCTTAGAATTAAAGTATTTATTTTGAAAAATAATGCCTGGTAGTTAGATGTTCAGTTGATTGTAAGGTTCCCGGCTGAATGGCCCTTTTCATTTTCTCCAAGTTGTTTTACCTTCTCTCCAGTAGGTTTTTTTAACCATGTAGTTAGGTCATCTTATGACAATTTTAGTTTGTATAAAAACAAAGAATCCCTGAATAATATCCAGAAGACGGTTGGGTTTTTTTCTCCCCTTCATTTGCTGCTCACATTAAGGGGTCACAGAAACATGTATTTTAATACCTTCACATTAAATGCAGTCACACTTGAAAAACATATCCACTCGCATTTATTTAACAAGGACATTTACTGTTTGCATAGTAACAGCCTCCCATTATTTTCAGAAGAAAGAGCAAATGCATTTTTTGATGTTAAAAAAAAAATCATTGCCCATCAAAAATGCATCTAGTTGATGATCACCTGGCACAATTAGTGAATGCACTGGGCAACTCACTGCACTGCTACCTTTGGAAAAAATGAATTCTCTCTATAAAAAGGTTTATCAGGGAGAATTTAGGACTGACAGAGAAACCTAAAGAAAAACAACAACAAAAAAATCCCCAAAGAATTAAGGAGAAGTAGAAGACAGAGCCTTATTACAAAGGTAAACATGAATGTGCTCATTTAACTCTCTATACTCATTGTGTGCTAGAGCGCAACACACACAGACTACTTGATCTTCAGCCCTCCCAACTTCAGAAGGCTGCAGTGAAGTAATGAAGATATTTTATTCCTTCCCAAGTCAGACATGCTAAAGAATCAGAAGCGTTGCAGGTCATTACCAGAGCACTCTCATCACTCTCCCACCACTGCCTATTTATGTTATTACTCTGCTAAATATTTTGCTGCCTTCAGCAATGTATTATTGCCTTAGAGACATCTAAATGCCTTCTAGATCAAACCATAGACTTTCAAGGGTGAAGGGTATGCTGCAATACAGTCTAAAAGCCTAATCTACAGACTTCACCCATCTTGTGCTGCATACACTGTTAGGCACAGGTCTGAAATGACACAAAACCTTCCAAACAACCCACTGCAAAGTAAAAACTTGTGAATTCAAGGCGAGTTTAGGACTATACTATCCTCTTTGTCAGACAAGCCCCTCACTGTCACAACTCTGTCTCTAAGCCACTGTGACCCTGGGGAAACAATAGTGGGGAGCAAACTGTGGCCTATTGCATTGGGTTTGTGTGGCCAGGTTTTGGTATTGGGGGGCCTACAGAGGTGGCTTCTGTGAGAAGCTGCCAGAAGCTTCCCCTGTGTCTGGTAGAGGCATTGCCAGCTGGCTCCGGGATGGACCTGCCGCTGGCCAAGGCTAAACCAATCAGGAATGATAATAACACCTCTGTGATAACATATTCAAGAAGGGAAAAGAAGTTACTGCAGAGATGAAAATTGCAGGCAGAGTGAGTGAACATGTGAACAACGACGCAGACACCAAGGTCAGTGCAGAAGGAGGGAGAAAAGGTGCCCCAGGTGCTGGAGCTGAGGTTCCCCTGCAGCCCATGGTGCACACACCATGGTGAGGCAGCTGTGCCCCTGCAGCCCATGGAGGATAACCAGGGTGCAGAGATCCACCTGCAGCCTGTGGAGGAGCCCATGCCAGAGCAGGTGCATGCCCAAAGGAGGCTGTGACCCCATGCGAAGCCCATGCTGGAGCAGGGTCCTGGCAGGGACCTGCTGACCTCAGGGGAGAGGAGCCCATGCTGGAGCAGGTTTTCGTGGTTGGACTTGTGGCCCTGTGGGGGACCCATGGTGGAGCAGCCTGTTCCTGAAGGATTGCATCCCATGGAAAAGTGACCCATAGCGCAGCAGTTTGTGAAGAACTGCTGCCCATGGGAGGATGGACTCACACTGGAGAAGTTCATGGAGGACTGTCTCCCATGGGAGGGACCCCAGGCCAGAGTAGGGTAAAGACTCCTCTCCCTGAGCAGCAGCAGGAACAACCTGTGATGAACTGACTGTCTGACACATTGCCCATCTCCCTGAGGTGCTGGAGCAGGAGGAGGTAGAACTTGAGAAAGAGGGAGGGGTGGGAGGAAGGTATTTTTAATGTTTATTTTACTTCTCTTTCTCCTGCTCTGATTCTGCTAGTAATAAAAGTAATTAATATCCCCACTTTGAGTCTGTTTTGCTTGTGATGGTGAATCCTATGTTGTAGGGTTGTATTTTCTCTCCTCTGTCCAACTGCAGCAGGGAGTGATAGGCTTTGGTGGGTACCTGGTGTCCAACACTACACCTAGTGTTTCTGAATCAAGACAGTTTTGAGAAAATATTATGTTGTGATATTTTGGAAAAAAACATGCTATAATATGGCACTGGAAGATACTTAAAAGTAGCTTCAAACAGAAAACAAAATTCCATCTGCCTTTGAGAAAGCAACAGAGGGGGCTAAGGGGAGCCATGGCTGCCCAAAGTAGCATACAAAGAAAATTCCTCTTTTTTAGTGAAGAAAGGATGAGCTGCAGCCATCCTCCCCCAACAGGCTTCATTGTAACCCCTGGGAAAGGCTGAGGTTTGTTTTCCTGTGAGCTAGAGACACTGGAAATAATTGCAACTGGACTTTCAATTAAACCCATGTGCATTTATCAGAAAAAATTATATGTGTGTATAGGAATGGTCACACAGCATTCTGACCAAGCAGGACACCACCATACTGGTTAAATTAAACAATGGTTAAATTGAACAAAGAGAAGGAAAAAAGATAATTTGTATTATTTAGCTGTGGAGCAATAACTTACTTGATAAGATCAACTGAGAACTATTTAACATGTACCTGAAATGTCCCTTTATCCTTTGCATGTCCCATAAAAAACATTTTTGATAAATTTTACACATATAAAGTATTAGGCCTTTAATTAGATCATGTACATATACACTATTTTTATTGCTGGAAAAAGTAGATCCTATATCTCCAAACTGAATTTACAGAGAACATAAGCCTTTTTTACTCAAAATGAACAATAAGCAGTCCATAGCATCAGTACAGGATGAGCTCTAGGAAGGAACTGTGATTCAAATACAGAATTCTTTACATTGCTGTGGTGGCAGAAGGAAGTAATTTACTGAAACTAAATAGAGACTACAGTGTATTCCCTTTTTTTTTTTTTTTTCTAGTAGCTGATGGGTTGAGGCAGGTGCAGGGAATAAAGGCTGCATATGACAACAGCTCCTCTTCTTCTGCCCAGCTGGAAGGAGAGCTACACACAGCCTCTCTCAGCCCAGACTTCAATTCCCAGGACAAGAAAAAGGGCTAGAAAGATTCTGCCTCCTTGGTCTTACAAAATGGTGTCCCTGGAGCTCTTTTGCAATTTGGTTCCTGACGCAAAAAAAAAACCCAAACCAAAAAACAACAACAAAAAAACACCCACAAACAAACAAAAAACCAACCAAACAAAAAAAAAACAAACAAACAAAACCAAACAAACCCCCCCAAAAAACCAACAACAACAACAAAAAAAAAAACACCAAAAAACCCCACCAATGACTCAGAGGGGAAGCTCTGCATCACATACTGAAGAACTTCCTCTCCTTACATGTCTTACTTTGTCTCAATCCTTTTATATTAAAAGAAAATTCAAAGGAATATGATTTATAATTTATTTAAAGGTATAAACAAGAAGAAGAGCCTGTTATTCATTTTAAGTATATCTTCCATCAGTTAAGTGCCAACAATTCAAAAAATTATGATGGTGAATGGCAGCTATTATTGTCAGTATAGCTTTCCTTGTCAGAATACCTTAAAGTACGTGTTACTGTTGATACCACCTTCAGAATGTCTACAGGCCTACTCATTAAAAAAAAAAAAAAAACGTAAACAATTAAACACTGTTGGCAGTGAATACATACACATATTTTGTTAATTTCTTCCATGTTTCATACATATGAAGGGAATAAAATTAAGAATAATTATTTCTCAATAGAAAATACAAAAGTGGACACAGATTGTGGGTTTGTAGACTACTTGCTTGTGGGAAAACTATAGATAAGATTACATTGTCGTAATTTTTATGAGGAAACAGTATTTACCAGCCTTAATCAAAAGTGGGTTTGTCAACATTCTCAATGACAATTGATGTGAAAATTAAAGTCACGCATTCAGGCAATCTAAATCATCAATGATTTATCTTCTGCTGTTTTTAGATTTTTTGTTTTGTTTGGAGAGGTTGGGTGGTTTTGGGGTCAGTTGAGTGTGTGAAATTAAATCCAACTCCTAATCTGGTGAGTTATCTATGGTGTGCAAGGCAGACACCATCCATTATGTAGCATCACTGAGTGACAGTATGAATAGTAGTCTTTGCCAGTTAAAGCTGCGATAAGACCTGAATTGTGAGAGAAGTTCCTGCTCCAGAATGATCCCTATTGTTCCAGCCATCAGTTTTGGCAGCAAGGCTGATTCAAAGATAAGACAGCAATGATGCTGGCGTTCTACACAGGAAAATACGAGCAAATAATCAATTCATCTTCATGTAGAAAGACATCCATCAAGATAATTTTTATTTTAATAAGATCCAGGGTCATGTTTTTAAAATTAATAACTTAAATATGAAAAATTTCTTAAAGTCAGGATCTGATCCAGTGCAGAATTATTCTATATTCAGTATTTGCATCCTCATGAATGATAATTTCTGTGAGTAACTCTGGTAACAGCCCTCATCTGAGCCTTACCTCATCTGTAACTGCGTTGCTGCTCATGGGTACATCTGCTTATCTTCAAGTAGCACTCTGCTGTTAGCCCAGCCCTCAGCCGGTCTGAGCACTAAGCGTGCGTATTTGTCCCCAGCAGGGATGCAGGAAGCGTTGTGGGGGAGCGCAGGACGCCACTCGTGACCGCGACCCGCACGCACGGCCGCGGGACGCGCGGTGCCCTCGCCGAGCGGGGCCGTCCAGCACCGCGGACAGCGCCGGGAGCCCCGCGGGCACCGGGACGGCACCATCAGCCCTCGGGGGAACACTTGCGGCACACGGTATAACCCCAGTTATCTGCAGAACGCCCTCAGTAACAACAACAAAAGGATCGGCTGAGCTCTTTCGGAAACAGTTGCCGAAATAGCAGCTTAAATGACCCAAGGCACTTACTTTCCCTAAGTTTCCAATGAGCTTTCCATAACCCCCCTCCATAGTCTTTTAAGGAAAATAAGTAACTGTGGGGCAAAAGACAGCTATGGAATTGATTCAAAAATTAGTAAGTGATAGGAAACAATGAGTAATGGCAAGTGCTGCCCCTCAAAATGAAGAAAATGTAAGAGTGAATGCTCCTGGGCCTGCTGCTGATATGGGGACTATTTATTCATGGCTAGGAAATGAAATAGCACAAGTTAGGAACTCTGGTATTGTGAGTTTCTTGGGGCTTTTCTACTGCAAGTACTGGGAAGTTTTACAATCTTCAAGTAGCAGAAGAACCTCAATGATACTACAAGTGGTAAAATGAAAATCCATTACAAAAAGTAAAATAAATATGAAAAAATAGATCTCAATGTACACTATAGGACTGTGAGATAGTTTTTTAAAACAGAAAAATGAAGGTAAAGAGGCCCTGCAGAGAATCTTACAGCAGGGTAGACTGGGCCAACCCTGGATGTACATACAGACTGGGGAATGAGATGCTGGAAAGCAGTGCCATGGAAAGGGACCTGGGAGTCCTGGTGGATGGCAAGTTGAATATGAGTCAGCAGTGCCCTGGCAGCCAGGAGGGCCAACCGTGTCCTGGGGGGCATCAGGCACAGCATCACCAGCCAGTTGAGATAGGGGATTGTACCGCTCTGCTCTGCACTGAAGTGACCTCACCATGAATATTGTGTGCAGTTTTGGGCACCACAATATAAAAATAATATGAAGCTATCAGAATGTGTCCAAAGAAGGGCCATGAGGATGGTGATGGTCTAAAGGCGAAGCCATATGAGGAACAACTGAGGTCACCTGGCTTGTTCAGTGTGAAGAGGAGACTGAGGAGAGATCCCACTGCAGTTTACAACTTCCTCACGAGGGCAGGAGGAGGGGCAGACACTGGTCTCTTCTCTATGGGGACCAGTGACAGGACCCAAGGGAATGGCATGTCTCAGGAGAGGTTTAGGTTGGATATTAGGAAAAGGTTCTTTATCCAGAGACTGGTTGGGCACTTCAACAGGCCCCCCAGGGAAGTGGTCACAGCACCAAGCCTGATTTCAAAGCATTTGGGCAATGTTCTCAGGCACATGGTGCTATTCCTAAGGCTGTCCTGTGCAGGGCAACGAACCCTGTGGTCCCTTCCAACT
Source organism: Pyrocephalus nanus (assembly GCA_038380795.1). Lineage (NCBI taxonomy): Eukaryota > Metazoa > Chordata > Aves > Passeriformes > Tyrannidae > Pyrocephalus > Pyrocephalus nanus. The sequence goes on along the minus strand of CM076262.1, from coordinate 4,475,432 downwards.
CAGGATATTCTACGCTTCTATGACAACAAGGCAAATCTTTTTTCATATATGCAATTGTACCATTTGCCTCTGTATATATGAAACTACCCTTAATTTTTTTCTAGTAAATATCTAAGACAAATCATCTGTCACAATGATTGACTAAATTTACCTTAAACAGACACAAGTTGATGCAAATTAAAAATAAAGTCCATAAACAATCTACGTAATTCCCATAGCATATCTCATCCTGATTACTCAAACGCAAAAGTTGAAGACCATCAATTTCAGCTCTTCAAAATTATGATTTTTCTACCATCATGTACTTAGAAATGAAATTCTTCAGAAGACAAATAATTTATTCTTTTTCTTTTACTAAATTTCTTCATACTGCAAGGAAAAATGAGGGATATAAAATTTAAAAATATAGGCATAGATCATACACCAGGTATATTTTAATGTCTGTTAGTGTGTTCAGGTAAAAAAAAATCACAGGAAAACAACTGACTGAGGTTCTAAGGCTGAACCAATAAATAGAAAAGAATAAAAAAATTAACAAAGTTCAGAACTTTATAGCACCCAAACTTATATGCAAGTTAGAGGGAATTTCATACAGTTATTCATAATTAGATAGGATATATTAAAAACTGACCAGGTTCCTCTCTTTCTCTATTGCATAAAATAAAAGGAGTTTTAAATTAAAGAACAGTAAATGCAGAAAAAATACAGGGAAATATTTCTTTTACATCGTCAGTGGAACTGGCTGTCACCAGGTCATCAAGGTAAAAAACATAGCTATGTTTTTAAAAAGAACCGAATAATTTTATGACTGCTAACAACATTTGTAGCTATGCAAGGTAAGACAATAAGGGTAATCAAATCTCATGCTTCAGGGTGTAAGACAATGAACTGCAAGGTTTAGAAAGAAATGTGCAGTGTCAAGCAAATGGGTAAGATGCATTAGCCATTTGGGAAGAGATTTTCTTTTAAAATATCAAGAAATAGCCACTGCCAGAGGCATGGCACCAAACTACAGAGACCTGGTGTCTGATCTGCTGTGACAAATCCTTCATTATTATGAGTTTGGCTTTGATAGACAATAGATTCTCCTGAGTTTTATGGAGCTGAATTCAAATTAAAAGCACATGCTCTATGAAAGCATAGCTTGGAGGAAGGATCTGAAGGACAGAACTGTTAGCCAGTAATTAAGAGTTCTGTACTGTGCTTTCTGGCAGCAATTATTTTAACATAATTCTTAACAGAGTCTATTAAAGAGGAAATGCCAATTAGCAATAGCTTATTGCACAACAAAAAAACGACAGCCAATATAATTTACTGCCATAAACTACACTGAGAATTGACTGCTAAAAACAAGATTGGACGGTTAATTAAAAACGGGGGAGAGGGAGGAGAATCTACATGCACTTAACAAGCACAGGTCTGATGAAACTTCAGTTCCTACACAGACAGCTCAATTCAGTATCAGGTATAACTATCCAGTCTATGCCTTTTATTTGAAGAACCCTTCAAATTAGAGTGAAATGATGATATTTTGCATACGGTTTTTTTCAGATTAGATGTTCATACTTGCCAACCAGTCAGTTATTCATTTGACGAGAGAAAAATTTGTGGGCATGCTGTTATTCCCACACTTCACATCAGCATGAAAGAGGACAAAGGAAGAGGCAAGAAGGAGCCTTAATCTTGGCCAAACAAAGCACAGGCAATCTGGATCCATATACAGAAGACAATTATCTGTTTTAAGATTTTCTAGCAATGCTGCAAAGCCCTTCCCTGAATTACTGACCTTGCTCTTCCAGTCTAGCCCAAGTCCTGTTTTATCCCTCATCCAGCTGTTGCATCAAAATTGAATATGGATGACACAGAAAACATGCAGATACTGCTGTGCAAAGCAAACCTACAGTCTGGAAGGCCTTGCTGTGCAAGAAGAGCCTCCAAAGGAATCTAAGAGTGTGCTTTTTCAAGCTTATAAAAGTGAAATTAAAACTGAAAGTTTAGCATAGATCTGCTAGTTGACTCTGCTTCTTAGTTCTGACATATAAGAAGCAACCTCTGTATATTTTTACTTTACAGGAAATGATGGCAGCAGGAGGAGGAGAATGATCTTTAGGTTGGAGATTTAGAGGGCCTGCACTGCAATCTATCCCATTAAGCTGATAAAACAAACTCTCACAGGAACCTGATATGCAATGGCATTGATGCACTCAAAAAGCTAAGGCAGATAAAAAGAGAAATGTGAGATTTTCAGTCATAAGAGCTGCACTGTTTTGCAATCAAGATGTTCAGCTATGTGGAAACACAGCTTGGTAGTGTTATCACCTAAAAGATTGCAGTTCCCTATAAGACTGAAAGGAAGGAAGAAAAAGAAAAATAATGTTCCTGCTTTCCCCCTAGAGGGGAGAAAAAAACGAAATGAGATTTTTTTTTTAATTATTTTTTTATTTTTTTGTAACATGATAGTTAGGGACCATCTGCAGGCAGATTTCTCTATGAACTCTTGAATATATGTCTGATTCAATTCAAGTATACATACATTCTCTTGCCTTCTCAGTTTCTAGTTTTAAGCCTTATTTGGGGATGAAAACATGGAATCTATTTCTTCAGGTCCCTGTATTGAATCTGAGAATTAATTATCTCTTGCCTCAATAAATTAGAAGCAATCTTTGCTTTTAAAAGGAGAACATAATTCAAATGTGCTTTGTCTGTCTACCTCAGAGTGAGCTCATGCTTCCTGAAGCTGCAGGTCACATGCAGCACTGCAGAAGATGGTATATATTTATTGATGAACCACCTGATTGATCTGTTTTAAATTTTAGATGAGGTTTAGCCTTCCTCTGGAGAAAAAACGGAGCGCTTTTTTTTTTTTTTCTTTTAGACACATTGTCAGTGGTTCTTCAGCATAGTTAACTGCCATAAACAGAAGTGAAAAATCATCAGACTTGAGCTCGGAACTAAATAATGGTTATAGAGTATCTTATGGACCTGATTTGATTGTTACAAATCAAATAATTACTTACTTGACCTCAGCATCTTAGATGATGTATTAATCCCTTTCTCATAAATTACTATGTACCTCGTGGGTTAAGTAACATATTACTTAAAAAAAGAAAAGCATAGCTACAGAATTCTTTAGATTTTTCATTTTTAAAATAGTGGTAAAATCTTTATTTTATTTCTAAGTAATTATTGGGGTTAAGGTCTGATAATATGTATATTAAATAAGTAAAAGGTCTTGGACGTCCTTCCAAATCTAAGGTTGTCAGACTTTTTTTTCTTATTAGACTCCCTCTCCAGATACTCAGAATTTTGTCAAACTGTTCTTTTCATTAAAAATTTCCAAAAGGGTTGTCTGACTCAGTTGCTTATTCAAAACCTACCGTTTTTACTGAGAAAATGCATTTCTGGAATGTAACATAATTATCATAAGCAGTGTTCAGATTCAGCTATTAGACTTACTACAAAACACTCTGATAAATATATATATAGTGTTTACTTATTTTGCTACTGTTCAGTGGCAAGCATGTAAGGTTTTATAAACATAGGTATTAGACAACTACAGACTTACAAGAAACATCAAGATGTTAGTTACTCTACGCACAGAGAGCTAGATATTGTATTTCTGTAAGGATTCACTACACAGACATGTGTACACTGGTATGAACATCGTAAATTGTTAAGAACACATATGCAGACCTTCTCTTTCTGTTTTAAGTTGAAGGTTTGTTCCTAGTAAGCTCTAAATTTTACTGAAATGCAGACTATCACATTAACAACTAACCAGAGCAGCAAACTTTTTCCTAAAAAAGAGACGGAGCTCTAAGCTAGGATTATTCAAATTATTTCATTTATGACAGTTCTAATTTAGGTTTCTTGTATGCCTGTCTAGAAAAATGTTTTTAACTTTGAGTCACCAAACTGTAACCTGTGAAATCCAGTGCTTCAGAAGACAAAGAAATCAGGTTTTTTTCTGGCAGTTTGGTTTGACTGCTGAAAGGATGCATCTGACTAAGCAACTAAAATAGCACTAGGCTACTCAGAGATCTTTCTGACCAGAGTTACTGCAACTCAAAAATAAGCTTCTCAAAAGCATTCTTAAAGATTTATGTGCTATATTTATGGAAATGCTTCTTTGGAGATTTGGCTAACATAGATATATTACTCTTAGGCACCAAACCTTTTATTCCCCCTGAATATGCCCATTCCTCTTGGACTGTAAGAAGCATCAGAAGACACTGTATTAAAAAACCTCTAAAAACCTCTAAAAGCCTATTGTACACTTCGTTATAAAAACAAGTTGCTCCTATTTCAGCCTTCTGCTTTTGAATACAAAGCTATACCCATTATATCTACAAAATTATAATTGAACTACTTTAGCTATAAGTAAAGGTCTGTCCATTTTCTAATTACATATCATAGTATTTGCTTCATAGTACCATAGGAGGTGAAAGAATAGAGGTGATCTGTTGAGTAGTTCCCATTTCATTAAACTTGACCACCAAGTTGCTTTTTGCCTATAGCAAATGACTTTCTGCTTTTCTCTCTGCACAACAGAACTTCGCTCATCCCCTTTCTTTACTCTGATACTGGACTTCTCAAGACATGAAGACCCCAAGAATTAGGAATCTCTAGCTGGGGGAGGCTTCATTAGGCAATGTGTACTGGCTTACTTTGTTGGAAACGGGTATAGAAATGAGAAATTTTGTGATCTCCCCATTGAAAGCAAAGTATTAGACTTGAAATCATGCAATTCAGCTCAGTTACTCTAACAAACAAAATGCATATGTTTATATATATTTTCCTTATAGTTAGCTCTTAGAATTGAACCTTTTTTTTTTTTTTTACCAAATTAAATGCAGATACTGTCAATGCTATATCTAGAATGAAGTATTTCCTCATCCTGACCAAAAAGCTGTTGTCAAGAGTTAGCAGAACACTAAACCACCAAATCTTGCATGTCTGCTTCCAAAACAGAAATGTAGACAGTGCTGAGTTTCACAGATTTAAGGGACAGAAGTTCTGTTCGAGCTGTATCTCTATCCTTGTATATATTATGACATCATAATAGCTACATCAGCTGTAATAAAAAATGAATTCCCTTGACATATATTACCCGTAAGTGCAGCATAGTAAATAAATGATTCATGCAAGTTCAATTACAAGGGTATGATGTCTATAAATGCTAAGTACTGCAAGACAGCGATAGTAAAGGAAATGAACCCATGCAGTGTTAAAAATGCCTTCCAGTGAAGATTTCTGACCACACCTTTCATCTCTTTTTACGTGTTGTTTCACATGTGTTTTACTAAACACATTCATGGTAACAATCTGCTAAAAGGTTACGTACAGAGCAGTGTTTCTACCCTTACTAGGGATAAATCTAAAAATAGAACTAGGTTGCTCTTTTACTGCAGACGCAGTAAAGAAATCTTTTTAAGAACTGGAACTCCCAGTGAATTTAAGATTTCACCTCTGTCTCTTGTGAATTAAATTACTAAGCCTTTAAAATAAAAAATCTCTACCCATGATAAATTACATACATACAGTCTAAAAACAGTATATTTTATGTTCATATATTTTGTTCCTTTAGTCCATATAAGATGACATGACAAACACAGTTTCTTATATTCTTCAACTATTTAAAGGAAACTTAATGGCTTAGAGACTAGGAAACGTGTCTAGGTACGTAGGTAGTCATACTCAACTCTAAATCATGTACAGTTGATAATCTTTGGCAAATGCATTCCTAAGTCTTTACATACGCTACAAGACAATCATTCATGGTAGCAATTTTTGGACATTATTAGCAGAAAAACTAATTTCTGAATGTATTTGGAGTAGCAATGTCATTGTTTTATGCAGGTTTGCAGTTACCCATTCACCCACAAATGAAATAAGGACGGTCACGTGGAGCAACCTCATCATCTTCCTAAATTTATTCCCCACCTCTAGTAGGACGCAGCACTGGATGTGTTAAAGAGATCGTCCAAAAGAACAGATTATCACTGGTAAGTCATTACCACATCTAGTCTTATTCCAATATATGCTAAAAAGTGAAGTAAAGAAAATAGCACAGAGTTTAAATGTACCTTTCACAGGTGTGTATGGTCATAATTAGTAGCAACCTTGGATATTTTGGATAGTGACTTAAATAACAAATTAAGTGTGAAATTTTGATAAACACGCAGTTTTCACAATTTCCTAAGAAATATGTTTCAGAGCTAAAATAAAATTCCTAGGCCTACGTTCTCCAACTCATTCATTATTCTTTTAGTCTGTCCGGGTTTTAATTTGCAAATGCAAAATCCCTCAAAACACTCACCTAGTAATAGCAAGGCAGCCATAGACTTTTGAACCATGGATTAAGGCGAATTTGTATTTTTTAGGGTTCCACTTTACAATAAAAAGCATATTTCTATGTCTTCTATATTACTGTGTATATTAGTTGCAACACTAATTAGAAAAATCAAAAAGAAGTTGGGAAATTTCCTGTCTTCTAGACAGGGCACTTAAGCCCTGCTGCTCAGGGCACCCTCTGTTTCATTGCAAGTGTCTTGCAAGTCTACCTTTTTACAACTGAGTTCTTGAAATGTCTTTCGCCAAACCCCAAGGGCAGATGCCTGCAGGGCAGATCAAAACTTCATAATGCAAGAAATGAGAAATGAAAATATCAGTTTCCTTATTTTGCAGTTATGGCCACGCAAGTAGAAAAATTAATTTGTCTAGCACAGGAATCTCTCAATGTGATAAAATAAATGTGTGAGAACAAGGACAGAAAGAGTTCAGTATGACACTCTACATGGAAATAATACACATATTTACATTCAAAGTATTTGAGGATGGGGATTGACTTTCTGAGGCTATTTTTACCATAAGCAATAACAAGGAAAAATGCCTCTTCTAGGTTTGAGGTTTATTTGATATTGAAATAGTACAAGACAGCTGCTGAATATGAACAGAAAGTTTTAGAACTTTTTTTTCACTTTTTAAACATATGGTTGTGAACTATTAGAACTTGCAGCATTTGCTACAAAAAAAGATTTAGAGCAACAAATTCTCAAGTCATTATAAGTGTGCGCTACTAAACCTCTTGTCTAAAAGTAAAACACTTGAGTATGCAATTCCCCTGTACTGTACTGAAAATTTGCTGGAAAAGACTATTCATAAAATATCAATGCATCATTATTTATAGTGAATTTAAAAGTGACACCATCCCCTTAAATGCCTCTTTTCACCCAACCACTTGGTTCTAACCAAAGATGCAAATAAAAAATAGAGGAGGCAAATGATCTGAACTCCTCCATATTTTACAAGCACTTTGTTTACAACAGCCAAATGATCTGAACTGTAGGGCAGTGAACTGTTTTTAATCAAGAAACATGAATCAGGATGTCTGCCAGATTTTATGTAGTAGTAATACCAATATCGTCTGATATACATATTTCTCCTTAACTCTTAAATGGATTTCAGGTTGATCCTTATACTCACCTTCCTTGAAAATTCTACCATATTGCACCATTTATCTTTACAAATTCCAGCAGCAATTTTTAATTTCATATTATTTCCTTTCTTTTTAAAGCAACTAACACTACTGTGGAGCTGTATTAAAAATAGATAAACATTATTAACTTAGACCATATATGTAAAAATCTACCACTACCAATTCAGCACACTGATGTTTTGTCAGGTTTTTTTAAATAATGAAAATGATGCAATAAATTTTATATGGGCTTTAATTTTACTTTAGTACTGTAATTAATTTTGTGTTTGTCCAAGAATATGAGGAACACATATATCCTTGCAGGGATACTTGGAGGAATCACACTACTAGTTTTATTAAGTCAGTGTTCCCCTCACAATTTCCAGATATGCCATCAGATCCATAGACACAGTTAATAAATGCAGAGATACAGATGTCATCCACTCCAAAAAGCACCATTACTACACACACACGTTTTTCACAAGTCTATGTTTGCACAGCGGGAAGCAGTTGAAGACTCAGAAGAACCTTGGATTCTCCAGGAACATCTCTGAACAAAACAGGTACACGATGCCACACTGTAACCTCAACTTCACAGTGTGCTGCAGCTGTATCTCCTGGCACTTTTATATCTCAAGGAGATGGCGGCAGAGGTACAAGAAGGTTATGTGTAGTCAGAGAATGAAAGGCAGAGTTACTCATACACCTCTCTATCTTGATCAAGGTGCACCAAGGCTGCTCAAAACTGACTTCTTACTACCAATTGTGGCAGTATTGCAGTTCTGAATCCAGAATCTGAATTGCAGTTCTGCTCCAAAAGTTCACACTTAAATGCCTTAGAAACATAGGGAAAACAGGTCAATCCCCAAAGAAGCCCTTCCCATAAATCATTCTAGGAATAACCATAATTTCTGAAATGGCAAATACAGCTTCCTCTTCATTCAAACAACACCAAGCACTCACTGCTGTAATGGAGAAGGAACATGCCTCAGCAAATCTTCTTTTAGAGGATGTGTCTCCTGAGTCTCCCTCGAAAGGTAAGTGAGGAGCCAAAATCAGATGCTCTGACAAATCTCCTGGAGGAGTTGGTCTCTATCTACTCACTGTAGTTCACCAATCTCACTTGGTGAATATCTAATCTAAATATGGAATACGAATAGATATTACTTGGACAGACCATGAAATGCGTAGGCTCCAAGTACCTTAGCAGAAAAAGTTAACATTAATTTAAAGGTGGTTTATTAGCTGAAACAGAAAATATTCTGAATAATATCCCTCTAAGATTTTTCTTTCTCAATTCTTTCAATTCCTGATTCTTTTTACTCACACTGGACTAGCTCTTTCAGTCTACACTGTACTTGTTTAGATTGAATTAAGGTTAGCAAGAATAGGCCTAAAAGATTTACCAGGTTTTTGTGTTGCCTTAAGATCAAGTTCTTCTACATAGAATACTTTAAATTTCTATTAAAACCTTACAAAATTAAGACTTACCAGACAGACTTGAAAGCAAAGCCTCCAAATAGCAAACGTCTGGAGATATTAACATCAGAATTACTTCAGGGGAAATAAAATGGCTCTAGACTACATTTTTCACATGTTGGCATCAGTGTTCGGATTGCCCAACGATTCAACTAATCTTTTTAATGACACCTTGCAACAGGCAATTGTAAAGGTGATCCTGCTGTTGCAGTAATAGGCAATCTGACTCCTGTTTGATATGGCAGCTATTTTCTGAACCATCATTATATCTGTAAGGGTATAAGTTTTGAAACTAGCAGTTTATTGCTACAGATGACCTGTTTCAAATGTGATAGATATCGTTCTCTCATGCTCATCAGATTTGCATCTCTATTTTCCTCTTATCCATTTTTCCTTTGCATCTTGAAGCGACCTTGTACGTTAGTGCTATTCAGTATGGCAGAGCCTCACATTAAAGAGTCAGTATTGTAAGTGTGGATTTGCCATGCAGTTCCATCTTTGAATAAAATATGCCACCATTTTACTAAAATAAGTTCCACCACTGGAAATAAACACCAAGAGCAATACTTTTCCATACAGCACTCCTTTTATTTTCCAGAACCCAACTTCTTAAGACCGACAATTGACTGATTACTTAGCAACCTCACTGAGTCTGATAGAGTCACGCTGTGATAATGGAACTATCAATGCTGTTATAATGTACTTACACTCTGTAGATAGCTGTTTCAAATGGAGCAACATTCCCTTCCAGCCCAATGCTTCTCTGCAAGGCTGGAAGGCCTGGTAAAGATGAAACACATACCTTTAAAAAGAGCAAGTTAAAAAGAGGTATCAATGGCCACTGATCTTTCAGGCTACATTAAATGTTGCTGATGCCGTTTTTTTTTCATTCTATTTTCTCATTTAACAGTAAGTTTTAAACTGATTTTCTGTGAAGAAAAGCAAAGTAATAAGGATCTTTAATGTATTTTCCTACTTTCTATTACTTTGTAGTAACAATATCAATATAACTAATAATTAGTAAATTACCATGTGCCATGTTATTACATGTTATACAGGTCAAGATTTTTGTATAGAGGTATTTCACACAGCAGCCTAGCCAGTCTACATCATGAGGATATAATTTGTATCAGAAAGGTACTTAGTTGCAAAACACTGTGACAAAAGGGCAGCATTTACAGAAGTGTATGAACAGCAGTAAATCTAAGACCCATCCACACTGCCTGTATCTGAAACATACTCCAAAAAAATCCACCCCAAACAAACAAAAAAACAAACAAACAAACAAAAAACCCAAACAAACATAAAACCACCCCTCATGCACACACCTCCCCAGAAACACAAACAAAACCAAAACTAATCCAAGAAAAAACACTCCAAAACCAGACCCACATCTCCTCCTTATTGTAAGAAGCATAGATGGCCCAGCTCAGATCCCAACAAATTACTCTTTTCATCCCCCAAGTAGTGGCTTCATTCACCGTGCCTGCTTGAAACAAATCCTATTTCATGAACAAGATGGTGTGTGAGAATTCTAGTTGACGTAGGCCAAAGCTGTGCCCTACAAAAATGAAGTTATATGTAGCAAAGTTATGTGAAGTAGTCAAAAAATAAATCACAGCACAGTGCTCAGGCCATAGCCCTATTTGCTTCACATTATACAATCATTCTGGGGGGTCACAGAAATATTACACAGTTTTAAATATCTTTGCTGCATAAATAAATAAAAAGGCATTGCAGATGCAGCTACTTGCATCTCTTGGTACCAAAGCATCATTAAACACCTGTCCTAAACACCTTAATTTCTCCAGTGTAACCTTTAAGTGCCTAAATAAGCAACATACCCATCTGGACTTCATACCTAGTCTATGGACAGACACAGGCATCTCTGGAGATTTGCTTTGTGTTTACCTCAGCTACAGAGGTGCTCTGATAGAGATGGCTGTTGCCTTAGAGACTTTACAGAGTCTAGTTTAACCACATTTCAAAACAATACTGCCTAAATTTGGCTTGTAAAGCCATGCAACAGGAGACATGGCTCAACAGAACTTAAGCTTGTTTGAAATCTTGATTTATAGTAAGTTTTATCATGGTAGCAATTCACAGTGCATCTGAGTAAAGCATCTTCAACAGGCCGTAATAGAATCTTCTGTTTTTAAATACACCCACATACCCTTCCTCAAAATAGTAGATCACTGGCACAGAGCAAGAGAAAAAAATCAACATACCTGTACAGAGTTTTTGTTGCCAGGAAAAAAATAAAAGAAAGAAAGAAGTCAACAAATTATGTTAGTAAATTAGACATTCTCAGCTTGGCCAGGCCTGATGGCGGCCACTGTACAGTATACAATGAACTAACTGAAGTTCATTGAGAATTTACAGAGACTTAAGACCTTTTTGAAGGGAAGTCAAACATACCACCTGTCCTTACAAATGGAAAAAGCAGTCACTCTAATTTCAGTGGCTGGAAAGATGCGGAAATAAATTATTAAACAATCAATTTTTAAGACCTTAAGGATAATAATGGGATAGGGAACAAAGAACATGGATTTTCCAAGAAGAAATCAGTCAGGTCAATCTCATTTCCTTCTCTGACAGACCAGCTCTAATGGATAAGAGACAGGCAGTAGATATGATATAGCTCGACTTCACTAAAGTTGTTCATGCTGTCACACACGACATTTCCAGAAGCAGAAGAGAGAAATATGGTCAAGATTGAATTGTGCATAAAGCATAGTTATCAGCTGTTCTTCATCAAGCTAACAAAAGATATCAAGAAGATCTGCAAGGGCTTGTCTCAGGTCCTTGAAAACACACCATGTTCATGAATGGCTTAGATAACAATAGTTTGTATGTGTAGAAACCCTACAGATGTTACTGAGTTGACAAAATTTTTGCAATTTTAAGAACAAATTTAAAAAAAAAAAAAAACAGAACTACCTTGATGAACTGGACAATGCACATGCACATATATATATTGGGAACAACTGACTAGACACCAACAGCACAAAAAGTCTGGGGTGACAGCATTTTACTAGAAAAAACAAGAGATACAAAAACAGCCTTCCAGTACGGGAAATTGTTACAGCCAGGTGACCATTAGTTGTTTTCTGTGTTCACTGAGCACAGAATGAGTTGCAATCATCTTAATCTGCTCTGTGAGAGGTGACTGGGGGGAAAAAACCAAAACACAAAGCCATAGCTATAATAACAACTCTTTCCAATGCTTGTTAGTCTATTGGGAAAATATCAACACGGGAGGTTTTCCAGACTCTTTAGTATCTGGGAAGGACAGTGATGTGTTTCCTCCTACTATAGAACAGAGACTTGAATAAGAGAAAATTCTGAAGCCTCTTCCAGGCTTTCATACCCTAATATCTCACATAAGTAAGAGCTGTGTCAGTTATCTACGACTAGTCTTAGACTAGGCTTCCATTTGCATTGGGTATGCATCATCATCATCATCATCATCATATTTATTTATTTACTTTCCCCCTCCACAACCCAGTAGAAAACAAGTAGGATAAAAGAAGTCATGTATGTGCGTCTTAAAGTTATCGCTAATTCAGTATTTTATTTTAGCTGCAGAGGGTCACTGTTTAGGCACAAGAAAATACCAGAAAGTAGAGTTGTAACTTGTTAAATCAAGCTGAAAGATAGTGAGCTGTGGGTTTGGTCTGCATTAAGAAGCAACAAACCGGCTTGACTGCAGGATCAAAAAAAATACACAAAAATCCTTCAACAGCAAAAAACTATAAAGTTAGCAAGGAAATTAAATGAAGCTTGCAGCATTTCTCTATTCACCTTACACTTAAACAAAAGGCTTTCATTTTATGGTTATCAGATTAGAGCTTCTAGAAGGAAGTCTTCCGTAAAATTTATGTGAAAGCTTATGGCAAAACATTCATGCATTTCCACTGTGGGTTTGGTTTTTTTTTTCAGATGAAAATATCTGTGTTAACTTCCTGCACTCAGATAATAAATATGTTGACAGTAAAACATTAAGGTGTTCATCTGTTCTGTGATGGATAAAACTGTATTCTAAACAAACAGCTTACAAGTCTGACCTTACAAGCCATATGTGAAGAACAGCAGCTCACTTGCCAGAGGAACATCCTTTACAGGGAACCTGGGAGAGGGCTTTTCCCTGTCAGGGTAGTTTTAAAATGGAATATTTATACATACTGAAAAACAAGGAACTGAGGGAAAGGACTTCATACACTTATGACAGCTGCCACAATATCCCACTATTTTCTGACTTAGCTGAAATTGGACAATAGATCAATAAACCTCTAGCTGATTGTTACCTTCAGTGAAATATGATGAAACATAATTTAGAAAGTGATTTTAAGGAGTAATTCTCTGGGGCTTTTATGACACACATTTGAGGTTTATTTTCTTTTTCCCCATGAAAAATGCTTCAAATCCATGTGCAAATTTGGGAAAGTTTTCATCCAAACAACCTGCTTTTGTCCTTCTCTTACCCTGCTTCTGTTTTCAGTCATATCAATACTATTTCAGGGTACTGTTTTCAGATTTGAAGTCATACTTTCATTGGAGAGATTATAGCACAGAGTAATGCTGTTCATACATGCAGCTAAGCCAGGTCCTGCCTTCAACATGCTCTTTATTAGCACATCTCTGCACCCACATGCTTCATCCATCAAACCTGACACATTGTATTCTGAAATCGAGCCCACAGCAAAAAAAACTCCTTAATTCCTTTCTTACTAATGTAAGAAAAAATATACTGTAGGTGCAGTTAATTCTATTTCATGTATTTTAAGGGTTTTGTCGTAAAGTTTCATAGGCTGGCTCCTGGAAAACCAATCAGGTTAATTTTTTAAACACAGCTACTCAAAGTGACCCTATGCAGTTCTGCTGCATAGGTAAATCCCATCACCTCCTTCAGTGATATAAGCAGATAGGTAACAGTTTAAATGTGGCCCACAGCATTTCAAAATTACATTCCATGGTCACTAGCAAATAAGACTATCTTCATAAAGAGTAAAATGCAATGCAAAAATGAGAATATAAGTCAGCAGACAGACAGTTCATGTACTTAAAATCCAGCTGAGTCCTCTGCTATACTCACATAAGTATGTGCTTTGACAGTGTAATGCCACCTTCACTTTCTTTAATTTTTCTGTTAAACTTAGCATATGACTTGGCCTGACCCAACGTCATATCACTCATGATAATACCCCCACAAGATAATCTAGATCTAGTAAAGATTCATGATGTCACTGTGTATAGTTATAGTCAACATGAGATGACCTTTCAGTCCCATACGTTCTTAAGAATATAATTAGACTTATCAAGAAATCTCTAGATTGACTTGGTTAAGTACTTAGCAGGGTATTCAGCAAGAGCTGAAGTCAATTCAAGCTTCAGTTGCTTTAATTAATACAGAGTTTGAAAGCTTTCATTTGATGAGATAGAAAGAAAAGAGAAGTAAAGACCTCACAAAACACTCAGCTGTCTGCTGTCTTAGTAGAGAATATTCAAGATGGTAAAAGAGTGGCAAACAACATTAATGATATAGAAAACAAACTCTGATTAAGAAATGAAGGGTTTCCTGTAAGTGCACTGACAGGTGTGATGCTGGTAATTCATAAACTCTAAGATATGAAGGAATAATTATTCAGGTAATTTTGATCATTCTCCTCAATGGAGAAGCACCACGGCTTTATAATATTTGAAAATCCCCCATGTACAGCACTACAGACAGATGTACAGTCAAACCCTTAAAAACTAATCCTTACAAGACTGTAAATTTTCCATTAAGCACCAATCTGAATTTACAGGAATCCATAGATGCATTACAGAGAAAGGGTGGCCAACATTTCCACGGACAGGCATAATACCAAATTTCAGATTAAATTCAGTGAGTACAACTGCGTCTAGAAGTGAAGTGACACACAAAACAATGTCAAACAAGTTGATGATCTTCAAAATGCTGCTGTGATTCTGAGACAATTTGCTTCACACCCCCAGGATCACTGGCCACCTTTGTTCATCGTTATTATACAGAATTTGTAGAATAAAGATGTGGGTCAATCCACAAGGTCAGATTTACTTTGTGAAAAAATTCACACACATACAAAAAAATTTCTTCTGCATTCTCTTCACACTTACAATCCTGACTGCTTTAATGTTTTATGCAGAAATTGTAAGAAGGTATTAACATTCTTATATATGTAATGCCAATTTAACCAAAAGGTATGACTTAACTGTCTGTGGAGTTTTAAAACAGTTCAGCTAAACAAGGGCAAAATTTGGAGGTTGTTCACATTTTGCCTTAAATCAGGCTAATATACAGTAATTTATACACCATGGTAGTTTTACTATAATGACAATTTTGATATTAATAAGTAACTCGTGTAAGCACAAAAAGAAATTTAAAGAACAGAATAAAGAGCAGAAGAACAGAAAAAACTGAAGCTGCACTGTCTTTCACAGTGTGACAGTAAGTTTGACCCCATAGTGGTGTACTGGATGGACCTGCTGCTGGCCATGGCCAAGCCAATCAGCAATGATAGTGGTGCCTCTCTGACAGCATATTTAAGAAGGAAAAAAGTCATTGTGGCCAAAGAAGAGAGGAGTGAGAACATGTGAGAGGAACACCTCTGCAGACAACAAGGTCAATGCAGAAGGAGGGTGAGGAGGCAGCAGAGTTGATACCCCTGCAGGCTGTGCCCCTGCAGCCCATGGAGCATAACCAGGGTGCACAGACCCACCTGCAGCCTGTGGAGAAGACTCACGCTGGAGCAGGTGGATGCCCAAAGGAGGCTGCGGCCTGTGGGAAGCCCACGCTGGAGCAGAGTCTCGGCAGGACCTGTAGCCCCATGCATGGAGGAGCCCATGCTGCAGCAGGTTTTCCTGGCTGGACTTGTGACCCTGTGGAGGACTCACATTGGAGCAGCCTGTTCCTGAAGAACTGCACTCCATGGAAAGAGACCCACATTGGAACAGCTCATGAAGAACTGTAGCCCTAGGGATGGACTCACATTCGAGAAGTTCATAGAGGACTGTCTCCCATGCATAGGACCCCATGCTGGAGCAGGGGAAGGACTCCTCTCCCTGAAGAGTGGCAAAAGCAACATGTCAAACTGACTGTAACATCAATTCCCTGTCTCCTTGAGCCACTGGCTGGAAGGAGGTTCAGCCCTGGAAGGAGGGAGGAGTGGGAGGAAGGTCTTTTGAAGTTTTTCTTACTCATCATTATCCTGCCCTGATTTTGATTGATAATAAATTCAATTAATTTCCCTGAGGTTTTTTTGCCCGTGACAGCAATCGGTGAGTGCCCTCTCCCAGTTCTTATCTCAACCCATGAGCCTTTCATTATATTTTCTCTCCCCTGTCCAGCTGTGGGAGTGACAGTGATACCAGTGGGAACCTGGCATGCAGCCACCGTCAAACCACCACAAGCAGCCACCAAGTTGTAAAGAGATCTTGCTTTTCATGAAAACACAAGCAATCTCCTTTTCATTGTGAACTTTTTGGTGCAAAAAATTTGCATAGTACACAACAGTGAAAAAGTCCAATCTAGCCAACCAGCAGCACATACAGAGAGAAAAATAAAATTATTAGTTTTATCTGCTTAACATCAGCATCAGTGAAACTGCAAGTATAAGCTGAAGGTACATCATGTAATGATTTCTCAGTGCACCCAGGGACCAGTTTTCAAATTACACATGAGCAGATGGAAAGGCAAACTACTTCAAATATGAAGGAAAATGTTGTAATTTAGGAAGGCTTCACCTACACAAAAGCTTTTATATGTTTAAATAAACGTGTTCAGCTAAACCACTGTAAATCCATGTTCAGCACCCTGTGTTTTACCTCTTACTGTGATATCATTGCTTTTTGAATCTAGTAGTGAAAGAGGGCAATATTTGGTCCATAGTTTTGACTACTTAAAATATCTTCTGAAATTAAGGTATGGGCTCATGGGGACTCTCTTTTTTTTGTTGGCTTCCCCTCCCGCCCCTTCATGTTCTTAATATGGCACCTGGCTAAAGGAATCTTTCTGGCATCATTTTCAAAGAAATCATAATGACCACTGTGGAAACTAGAAGCCTATTGATGTTTTCCCCAAGGCAAATAAATATTGCATATAACAAAGTGTGTATAATAGATTTTTATTTTAATTAAAGGTTTTATAGAGCTCCTATTCCAATCAGAAAAACATCTCAATACTAAAACATCACTAGAAACTGATTGCTGGTTTTGGAAACTGGTGAAACAGGTCAAGTCCCAATTCATTCATCTGCCTGGCACAGCCACTGCCTACATGAGGCATAATTAAATAGGAAAGGTATTAGGCTAGCCAACTGTATGTTTATGAAAAGAAAATTTTTCTTAAGCAGGTCAGCAGTGGGTCACAACAAACAGCTCGATGATTAAAGGAAGATACACATACAGTCATTACATTTGCTGATATAATATCAAACCATTGTTCTGCACAGCTTCCTCACTCAGTACATCATTAGAAAACTATACTAGATGATACATTGTGCATTACTATCTGGAGATGGAAAACATAAATTATGCAAGATATCAATAAATAAGAGCTCCTAAATGGTCTTTAACAATAAAAACTGCTGACCTTATGCATGGCTGAGTTACAAACCCAACAGAACAATAACCAGATAAATACTACCAATAGTTATAGTTTAAAAAGAAAAAAATAAAAATGCCAGAGACCACGACCTTCAAAACTATGCATGCTTTTTATTCTTTGTATTCAGAGAAATCATTTATGTGGTTATTCGGTTTAGGTCTTTGGAGCCAAAACTTAGGTGTGTAAAGCTTCTCCTCCCAAGATCTTTCAAGACAAAGAATGTGTACCCATCTCTGCACAGCCAAGGTGGGCACTTCAGGCTCTGGCTATCTTGCAGAATTGAACCATTTGAACTGAACTGGTTGTGCTGAACCAGGCTAAGCAGAAATGAAGGCAAATGAATTAAATAACTACAAAACTGGTGTACATATATTTGGATTTCACTCTGAAGTGACTTGCAAGACCTGATACGCCACATACATTAGGGAGGAAAGGAGGCGATAAACTAATGGCAGAGCAAATGCAACATTTTAATAAACTACTCAAGTCTTTTTTTCACATTCAGAGTTTAACCTGAAATATTGTAACAAACAAGAATTTCAGGAACCATCTTGGATCTGATGGAGTCATTTCTCTCTGCCATCATCACCACCTCGAACAGACCCACTGGCTATAAACTGTCAGTTGGCTTGCAGATGAAAGAGGTTAAGCGTTAAAGTATTAGTAAATTTGCACATAAAAGAGTATAAACCTTTAAAGAGCTATTTGCAAATACCACTGAAGGAACAGCTTCCAATGTAGTCTTGCGTAGTATATGTAATTTAGGAAGCAGTCCAATGACCTTCTATTTTAAAAGTTTGACTCTAATTATATATTGCTATACGGAATCTTTTCCAAGATCTCACTTAAGATTTAGAAGTGTTTAGGAATTAGGAAATATTTCTTGTACTCATATAATATTCCTCTCAGTCTACTCCAATGCAAAGCAAGTGTTTATGAAAGAACACTACTGTGACACTGTGCTACGTATCTTTATTTCTGCATTTATGTTTTACAGTTTCAGGTACTTTTTATCATGGAAATAGTAATAATTTGTATGGAAATCTTAAGCTTTCAAGGCAGGGAGGGAGCTAGGAGGTCATAAAAGAAACAACTCAGACCAAAGGAAAATAAGTATCAGGAAGTCAGAACTGGGAATTTGTCATTGTCAAAGCTCAGATTTACATCCAAGCTGGGAAAGGTAACTTGCAAGGCAGATTTTGTAGCATTAAGCTTCTCTATTCATCCTTCTTGTCATTCTCTGAAATCATTCTGAAACCATTTTCAACAGTCTTTCTAGATAAATGTATTTCCATAAAATTACTCAGAAATGAAGTTTAAATAGTAAACATTTACTAAGTCATAGCCATGTGGAGAAGAAACTCCTAGAACCCCAAAAAGGGAGAAAGTCCTGAGAAGTGATGCTACATCATGGTGAAGAACATGAGAAGCATAATCACCTCCAAAAATCCAGACATGACATTCAGGGAATGATCTCAGACCACCCTGCATCATGGGAAAATGCAGCTCAGCTACAGCATGAGACCACAAAGAAAAAAGGCAAATAGAGAACCCAAATTCAGCTCTGGTGAGCTGGTATTTGAAGATGTGTTATTTGTTCTGTTTTCAGGGGAGCTTCTGCAGGCTAACGCATCAGTGCAGTACCAAGAATCAAAAATCTCATCAGTGACAGCAAATACACTTGATATCTTAGGAAGACATACAGAAAGACTCTGGTTCTGTATGTGCTTATTTCTTCCTTCTCATGCTGCATTTCGTCCTGAAGACTATGTATAGCAAGTAGAGCATTTATGGTCTGACCAAGGAAAGCTGGAATGCCATACAGACATCAGGAAAAACCAAATGCATTCAAGTGCCAAACTCTTCAAATTCTGATCTGAAGATTCAGGTGTTTTATTCTCAATAACAGCTCTGCGGAGCACCTGTAAGAACACGTCTGTCTGTGATAAAGCTGGTAATGTGCAATAATGCTCTGCAACTTCAGTTTTCAGCATTAGAACTTCTGTTACCGGCTTAGTTTCTGCAGTACTGCATTATTCCCTAAAAATGAATTCTGTAAGGAAATATCCCAGAAGTGTGTTTTAAGAGGACAAATGAGATCAAAGAATAGAGTTTAAATCACATTTTGTTGAAAGCACATTCAGCCATTAGATCAAATAAGTCTATATCACATTCTACTGTAATTTCTTTCTGGCAGGGAAGAAGCAGTTCTTATATTTTGTGTTGTATTGTGATAAACATAATAACATGATTTAAAAGATCAACTATCATTTCACCAAAAGCCCACAGCCATAACCAAAGACGTCAGAATGCATTAGCTTTACAGAAAGTATTAAAAGTTTTCCCAAAAAGGAAAATCAGAAACTGTTAAGCAAAATACTGTGGCCAAAGTTCCTAAGGAAGGGAATAAATGCCTCAAAGCAGGCTAAGTGATGCTGTGATCATGCAGTGAGCCAGCAGGTGCTGAGCTCAGTAGTGTTGGCATCAGACATACAGGCTCTGCCAACAAGTGCCTTTGCACACTGGACTGAGCACACCAGACTTCTGTATGGAAGGGACAGGGACTTGGTCCCCACAGTTCTTTTAACTAACCCAAATACACCTTGCTTTCATCAATTCCCAGATCCACTTAACAAGGAAATTGGTGTTTGTTTGGAATGAAGATAAAAAAAAAATCAAAGAGAGGGGTGTTCCGAGTCTGGAGGCTTTAGGGATATTTTCCAAAGTAAAGGAAAAATTATGACTGACAGTTATTGATATAATCACTAAGGTTTGCAATGTCATTCAATTTTTCTGAACATCAGCTTCTCTTTATTTTTGGAGGAAGTTCCAAGCACAAAGAACTTACAAAGCTTTTTCTGCAAATTCTTTGTTTCTATTATCAGACAAGATGGACTACAACATTTCAGTGATTCTGTCAGAGTTAGGTATTTGGTTCCTCAAATAAAATTGCAACACGGGACTGTGGTAGCAGCCAGTGACTGTGGCTAGATTGAGAAAAAGACATGAATAAGAACACACCGACAAACCTGAAAAGAGTGAAAGGCAAAGTAAAAGTTATAGCAAACTACTGCTTTAAAACAAAATAAACCCCCAGAAGCTACTCTGTTTTGTTTGTTTTTCCTATAAAACAAAGTACACTGTTGTTTGTAAAATACAGTAATGGAATATTATTATTTAACTTCTTAACTTGAGAAAGAACATTAGTCACAACACTGAGTAATCTGCAATTGAGTACCTTGCACAAAGAATATTCTTAAAGATATTGCTGTTCTTTGAAGTACACAATACTTTCTGTGAACGATTTCAGAGTAAAAAAATCACTAATTCATTTGAAGCTGGAAGCTTTACAGATCAGTTACCATAAATAATGGGATTAAATACACCAGAGTTCTGTAAGAACAGAACAATTATTCTGAATGGATGTAACTCAAAAGCCACAAAATCTGTTGGGGAAAACTTTAGCTGAGGATTGGACAATGTAATTTCAGTATACGGGCCAGAGTACAGAGCAGTGCATTCAGTGTGTTCACCAACCCACAGAACAGACGCTGTCCGTGGAGTACAGGGCCAAGCTACTTTGATGCACTCAGCTGTACAGGTCACATATGCTGAGGAGGACACTAAGCACATAGATGGACCCCAGATCAGGGAAGTACCTGGGGTATGACAAGCAAGGCAAAAGGAGTCACAAAGTCTCCATGTGAACACAGGGAGCTTCCCACTTCTCCTGCCTTTCTACAGACAGCAGAAAGAGCTGACTGTCCGTGCAACCCATGCATAAAGTCTGTTGTCTCCACTGAGCAGCAACAGTTTGCGTGTGGTGCCACACACGGGGCCAAACAGCCGTGCCCTGCTGAAATGTCACTGACCACCACAGAGGTACCAGGTGCCACTGCCACCCCAGCAGCATCCTAGGCATACAGCAGCGGCAATGGTGTATAAAAACCATTCTTTGGTCTTGATACCAGTGTTTCCAAAGCAAACTATGCACTGAAGAATCATATTCCATGAAAGGACCCATGCAAGTATGAGGAAAAATAGAACAGGCAACTCTGGAAACCCAGCATTGCCACTGCCAAACCACACTGCTGTTTGCAGATGGAATATTTTGCTTTCTTCTTGCCAAAGACAAGAAAAGAGAAAGGAGGTTGTGGTCAGAGAGTGCCAACAGCAGAAGTGAGCATCTGGTGGGCTAGTCCTATGTAATGGGAACTTTATTTGGGGTGTCTCAAGATTCGCATATGTACCAACCCCTTCACAAATACTCTAAGGTATATATAGCCAGAAATACAGGATTGGTCTTCTAATCACTTGAGATAATAAAAGTCCATTAAGACTTCATAAACACAAAAAAATTAATACTCAGTAATTCACAAAGGTTTCTTCAAATAGGAACCATACAAAATAGAAGTTACAGTCACACTCCACATAATATTAGGCAGTTTAGACAAATGTGGGGATTTTTTTGATAACATCTTTTAACGTTCTGTATATACACTGCAGCATACTTTGTCTAGGTGATAAAACTTATTGATGACATTTTGCTGTGCTTTCTTTTGTTATTTCTTGTCTAGAAAATGGGAGGACTCCATCTCTATAAATCTAAATAATCAATTGTGCAAATTATGAAGACATGCATTAGAATGACTGTCTTTCCTAAGAATACCATAACACATAATGCTCGAAAATTAAACTGAAATTAATGAACTAGAGATAACACACATATTTTAGTAAAGTTTACACAAGTAGTTTTTCCTCTAATCTTGCATAATCAGCCCAGGTCTGTTTCTACCTACACTGTGTTGCCATCATCTGGGCTGTTTGCAGAAATGATCAGCTGATATGCATGGAAGTATATTGAAATGTAGTTTTTACTATGACTGCCTGAAACAATCCTTAGGCATATAAAATGAAAGCAAAAGGGTAATTGACATTTGCCCCCTCCAAAAGATGCCCAAGCAGGAGAGTGGCTTGTCACTCTGCATTCTTACACAGCTCTTCAGAGAGACGTGGAGGCCGTATTGCAAATAGAGACACAAAACATCAGAGAAGAGCTACAGTTCCAATTAGGACAAAATCAGCCACTCTAGGTGATAAAACAACAGGAGGCATCACAACATCGATACCCGAGAAATATTGCCACTTGTTATCTAACCGTATCGCTCACTCAAAACATTACCCAGGAGATTCAGAGCCAGCCTAAACACTTCAGAAGCCATCCAAAGCCGTATGGCACTGCATTCTTTCATACCTCAGGAGTAAAAGTTAGGCTGAGCCTTCTGACAAACTGAAGTGATTTATTATCACATAGCAGAACTAATGCATTCTCCTTTACAACTCTCCTGGTAGTCTTGGAGAGATGTTGCATTTATTACCTACAGTACATAATGCCCGCTATAGATCTCTGTATTATTCATAAGACTGGCTTTTTTTGTGCCATCATAATGCTGATAAATTATGAAAAAATGCATATTTTATTTCAATTTCTAACATATTTTGGTACACATACCAATCCATCACATTGCTGTAGGAGGAAAAAGCATTATTGCTCACAGCTGTTGACATGTTCACCTCAACAGAGACGAAACAAAAGAGCTGCAAGGGTTGTTTCCATTCACAGCTCTCTCTCCACTACATTGCTTATTTTTTTTTGGTTTAATATTTGAAGGAGGCCATGGAAAAAGTCAGTGGTACCAGAATTGAGTAGTGCTGAGGGATGAAATAGTACAGAAGATAAAAAAAATCATCAAAGGTAGAAAGTGGAATTCAGAGTTTTCTCTTCAAAGGTAGATTTCTGCCAACAGAGTGGCTCCGTAAGATGAATTTCATTTCCTAAAGTGAGGTTAATTTCTACAGAGGCCGATAAAGGTGCTGCTGAGTAACACAACTACAGATGCAGGTAAGGCTGAAAGGAAACAAAGGCTATTTCAGCTTCTTTGTCTGGCTGATTTTTTTCTTTTTTCTTGTCCATTTCTTCCTCCCTCAGCTGCAGGTAACATGAGCACAGAGAGCCCCCTCCATCACTGCTCATCAGTTCTGAGGATAAAACCATCTCACTAAAAGTATCATAAAACCTGAAAATACAACAGCCTGCACTCAAATCCATTAAATTACCCTCAAAAGCATTATCTATACTAATAGAGGTATAGAAGCTGAACTATTTGCCTGTTATTAAATTGTTTTACATGAGTTTTGACTGATGTTAGCACCATCCACTGAGATTAGTAGTTAACAGGGAGAGCCCTAGAGACACCAGGGTATCATGAGACTTGCAGGGCTTTTCTAACACTATTGGTTAATATCATAAGACACAGAACAGATGAACACAATTATCTAAACTATTAGCTTAAAAATAGCAGCTCTCGCAAACACCAAAACTCTGCAGTTTCATAAACTATAATCTCTTTTGGAAGGCTCAAATCTTACTGTTCTCTACCCTTTATACTATTCTGATTTCAACTTGAAACAACTATCATGAATACAAATGAAATTCAGTTCCCTGCTGCTTTGTTTTTATTCATTAAAATTTTACTAATATTTACTGAGAGATCACAGCACAAACCCAACAGAAAGTGTGATACTTTAATCTGTGGTGGGCACACGGTGTATGTAAGGTGCCCATTTATCTGCACACAGACAGTCTGTGCAAGACGCCTATGCCTGACCTACAGCCATGGCTTTTAGATCTATGAGACTATTAACATAATTGGCTCTGGAGCATATCAAGGGTTGTTTGCCTTAAAATCCTAGCAGTAGGCTAAAATATCTAACTAATACCCACCTTTTATACAATTTATTTCTAAAATCATGTTATTTTTAAAAATAATGTACTCTCTCCCTGTATGAAAAGGAATTTTTACCTCGCATTCAGTCATTAAAGGGGAAATGGATTTCCTCTAACAAGCACTGCAGGCCCAGACCCAGGCATGGACACAGCCTGAGCATGGTGTGACCTTCAGTTCTTTGAAAGTCTCAGCAGCATCTGGAGCAGCAGGATTTCTTCCATCTCACAACCATCCTCTGCAACCTGGCACAGTCGAGGTGGCCCTGGCAAGTCTGAGACTACCCATTTGCACAGAGCACCTGTTCTCCACCGAAGGGACCTGGCCACCATCTGCTCCCAAATACCTCACCTCACCCTGGCACAAAGGTCTCTGACTCAGAATATTCCCAAGCAAGGTCAATCTTTGTAAGGGTTTCATAGAAGCAACATACAGCAGTACTCCCTAGCCTGAAAGGCACCTGCCCATGTTGGAAGTACACCGCAATGAACCGCGGAATGTATCAAAAGCATAAATGCACACAAGGCAGCCTGGGCTGCACCCAATATGTGGCTGCATGGAATAGACTGGGATATCCTGCCATCTGCTGGGAGAAGATGGCTTGCTGAAGCTCTTCAGTCCCTTTATCACTACATATGTAATTATTGACTTTTAAATCCAAGGACAACAAATACAGTTATGAAAAAATGTGCAAATCATTCTGCACATCATAAAGGTAATTTGTGAAATACATACTATCGTATACACTTTGAAGGCATATTTGTTTGCCAGGATCTCCTCTGGGATATGCATTATGCTAAATAATACCATATTAATTTCTTCTAATAATATCAACACTGTACATTTTAACAATAACTTTAGTTCTTGCAGAAATGAATTTTTTCATTATTTTAATAATAAAAGAAACATTTCAAAATGTCATTAACCTAGAAAGATTTGGTGATAAACTGTCACTTCATAGCTTTCAAAAGTTTCCTTATCTTTAGAAAATTATTCCAAGTGTTTTGGTATATTGGGGGATTAAGATAGACTTTGTTGCTGTTAGAACCCCAGACACAGGATTAAGGAGGTTTCCCAAGAACCTGAGCCTTTTAGTTCCTTTCAAGTAAATTTCAAGCAAAAAAGTTTGAGAAAACTACAAAAAAGAAAGGAAGGGACAACCTCCCACCAAAAAAAGTCTTGGAAATAAAACTAGGAAATAACCCTATGTCTTTTTGAAGACAGTAAATTTGAATTACCTGTATTCTCAGGAGTGAGGCAACTCCATTAGAGCCACCTAACTCCATACCAGCCAGGCTGCAAAATCTTTAGCGCCACTGTCAAATAGTTTCATTTCTAGCTTGTGACTGTCCAAAGCTGACACAAATAGTAGAAGACCACTGTAGCTTACTCCAACCAGACACCCAGCTACACGCATAGAGTCCTGATGGTCAAGGCACTCAACTCAGTGCTGCATATCTGCAAGCTAATTCAGAATAGACGCTTCCAGGCTGCACTGAAGGCAGCTGTAACTTAGCTGGCAAGGCAACACACATGCCACCCTAAAATAACTGCATGGAGAAAGCTTCAGGATATCCACAGAGATTAAAGTGCTGCGGTCACTGCAGCACAGTGTGTAGGCAAGCCTATGTTACTGAGAAGCATGAAGGATGAGGCACAAGGTGATCACCCAGAGAGGAAGGAGCCCACCACTTGTCCAGGAGTATTTTGCAATCAGACAGCTGGCTGGGTGAGGCAGAGAGGAGCACAGAGCAAAGGTAAGTGAGCTTGTTTAAAAAACTCTTCCTAAAAACTGCAACACGAAAAAAAAGTACAATCTCTGCATGTAGATCTATTAAAAAATGTTGACTTAACTTTCCTAATTACAAAAAAAAAGTTTGTCTGAATAAACAAAACACACGCACAAGCTTTTCCCCACTGCAGCAGCAACAGTCCAATTTATAATCCATGAAGAATGTAACCTGTCATTTAAAGAACAAGAGTTCTCAGCTGACTGACTGAGCATATACATAGGTTCCTTCTAACTTAATAAAAAACCTCCAAAAGGTACACAAATCTTTCTGCCTACATCAGTGAGGGCATGATGTCAAAACAGTCCTGTTATTTCTAATACTTCTTAAAACATTAGTCTATTCAGAAAAAAGCACCATTAAATATTACGGCCCATGACTGTAAATATGCATACTCCTCTGTAAACCTACAAGAGGAACTAGTACAAACACACATAATACGTTCCAAATAATCTGACTACCAAGGAACCTTAACCACTTAACAAATCTACTATAAACAGATTTATTCACAGTGATGACTTCATATCCACTCAGAAAGGCTGCCAACTAAGGGAAAAAACAGTTTAGCTTGCACTGGGGAGTAACACAATAATAGTGTAAAAAGCAAAGTGCACTCAAATATTGGATCCAGTGGAAATCAGTAGCTGAGCAGAGCACAACTGCTTGAGCTGGAAGCCAGGGAATGATGCTTATGGTCCAGAGAAAGCTGCGTAACTAATCACCACTGCAGTCCCATTCAGTTTTACACTGAATGTGCAAACTGACACATCTAATAGAGTGCTTCCCTCTCTCCTTATGGCTTAAAGGAAAGACTGCTTAAGTGCCAGGCTTAAACATTACACAAAACTCTAAGTGCAAGGAAGCACTTTAAATGTATTTCAAAAGGAATATGCTGAAGTTGTGCCAAGCTCTTGCGTTTATGTCAGCATTACTTCAAATTGCACTTAAAAGCACTGCCAGCAAGTAGGCAATAACAAGTTACCCCAAAAAAAAAAAAAAAAAAAAAACCAAAAAAACCCAAAAAAAATGTACCTACAGATAATCACATACTATGAAAGAAAGAGAAAGAGCAGCTTTACAAATGAAGCTCAAAGAAATGCAATCTGCAAATATATTCAGTATAAAATCAGACCAGCAAATAATTGTAACTTCGCTCAACTGGGTGGCCCATGCTCCTCACTAGAAACTTATCACATCAATTTTTGAAACTAAAAAGGAGAGTATTATACTTCCACTGAGTGACTAGTAATAAATTATTGAATTCCTTGTCCTTTGAACTGCAAGCAGGACCCTTTATGACAAGTCAGAAATAATCAAAGCAAGAACCACTGTTCACATTTCCTTCAGTGACTTTCTAATATATCATATATATGTGTGCCTCCAGCATGTAACAAGATTCAGTGGTTAACTAGAAACTTTTTTTGTAAAAAACAAATTTTGGATAGTGAAAGCAAATTTTGGATAGTGAAAATGAAATAAGTATTTCCAACAGGACGGTGTCAGAACTCAGTGATGGACATTTGCTTTCTTCTACACTTGCTCTCATTCCATGTCTTGTAGCAGTTCCTTTACATGTTTGCAGATGTGCATATGAGCCATATGGCGATGCATAGATTTTTGAGAGTGATTTTCTTTAAGAGGCACTTAGAGCAGTCACCCCCTTAATGCAATTTTAAATAGCTGTCAAGATTTAACACTTGTTTAGCCAGACAAAGCCTATTATTGGCAAGGTGGCTATTCTTCTAGTACCTCAATCAGGTCATGCTTAAAATCAATACCCAGCATTTGTCAATTGTGTTTCATGTGTCTTCAGCCCGATCATATTCATTAAGAAAGAACAGACTACTAATAGCATTCATTATAAATCAGGTTATAGTGTCGGGAAGCAAACAATCTTACTGCAGAATAATGAGCTTAAATTCTTAGCTAGAAGAGCTATACAGATAAAGCTCAGCTGTAAAAATCATAATGAATGTAGTCTTTAGTCTAAGATGACTTTCAGCCTCAAAAACCCCAGAACAATGTTACCATAAGTATTCCATCAATCCATGATTAATATCAGTCACGAGAGGAAAGGTAAGCCTAGTGGAACCCTTCTTAAAAAGAAATCAGCTTATAATCCATATTCCATGGATTTGTCCTACCATTATATACACTAACATTTCAACAGAACTAATTTCACCTTCAACCTTCCAGTTCCCAGTAAAAATGGAAACACAGCTGATCAATATCCAAAAATTACTTTTCAAACATACTTCTATTTCTTCTTAGCAGTACAAACTGATGAACATTAGTGAATCACACACTCATCTAACATATCAAGCTGCAAAGATTGGCTCAGACTAAGTGTTTTATCTCATTTTTTTTCCAATGCAATTAAAAAAGAGATAGCAAAGCCTTTTGCATCTTCAGTCCCAACCTGCACTCCAGCTGAGCGTGTCACCCCTGATTTATGTCACTAGTAACAATGGCAAATGCAGGTGAGCCCAGATCTGGATTTGAGACTCCAGTTTGTAAACTGGATCAATCACAGCTTATTGGCATTTGGAATCAAAGTAGGAGAATGGGGGAAAAAAGATACTGGTTTGGAATGAGAAAAAGGAAGCAAAGAGACAAAAGAGTAGAGCATAGCACAAACACAAAATAAAAAAAAAAAAACAAAACACCACAGGTTTGAAAAGGTTGAAAAGCCATTTCATTTTTGAGAGAAGAGAAACCAATTATTTAGAAGAAGAGGGAAGTCATTAACAATGTTCCAGCTTTTTAGTGGTGGCTGTATCCAGGAGCCAATTAAGTAAATGTTACTGCAGGATTGCCAGAGTTCCCATTTCTTAAATTGAATTATTGTTGCATTGTAACCACTGGCTGAAGCAAAGGCTTAAAAGACTCAGTATAGTTTCTGTTTCTTGCCATGGAAGCAGGGGAGAATGACATTCAACATATTTCAGATAAAAGACTTTCAATTCTATTCATTAATGTCAATTACTAAGTTCTACAGACTTACATATCACAAACATTCTTGTTGGCTCTGTAAGATATCAAATACATGATTAAATGGGATAACAGAAGTACATTAGAGAAAAATGCTGACCACTTGTGAGTTTATTCAACTGAGAAAACCAAAACACAAGCCACGGTGTAAACTGCCTAAAAGCTTGGCAATTTTCCTATCGCCACTAAGAAAGGACCAGTGATATCTTACCATTTTTCTCATATCCTCTGCACTCCATTGGCTTGATTTGTCTACATATTGTATACTTTTCTCTGCAGCATGCAGAGGATAGGGTGACCCAGAATTTCATTGGAAATGGCAATGTAATGTTAGGTAAGCTCGACCAGTACTGCTGCACTGCTCTTAATAATGCACTTAACAGCTTACCAACACTGACTGTAATATATGTTTGGAATGTTTTGTTTCAATCTGCATCTTGCCTTCCTTTGGATATGTAACATTCTTTTTATAATTATACATCCTAATATATGATTATATTATTATAATTATGTAAGAATTAACATATTGTTTTATACAGCTGAATGTTAACATGAATGAATTATTTATAAGACAAGCTAATGACTAAATGATACTGACTTGAGAAATAGCAAAAAGTCAATTTTAGATAAGTTTTTATGTCATTACATCTTAGCAAGCAATTAGACTTGAAACACAAGCAGATTTCTCCAAATAAATTAATAGAAGCTCCAAACAGTGAAACAACTGGAAACCTTTTAAACTACTCAAGGGAGGAGGGGGGGGGGGGGAAGAGAGAGAAGAAAAAAAAGGACAAAAATCTCTTACAGAATCTTGGTATTCAGCTACCTAGTCAGATATTTTGACATATTTGTGTGTTTATCTACCTGTTTACTCTTCCTCTGCAGTACATTATACAATCACTAAACAACTGCCTTTTTAAATAAGATATGCACAAGTCAGATGACGATGATTTGCATTCATTCCACACCCACACTGCCCATATATCGGAAAGTAGGGCCAATGCAGGCCTACAGAAATAGAAATGAAAAGCCTGAACTGGGTAGGTTTCAAAAGAAGAAGGAACAGACATTCAAGTCATTCTCTTTCTTCCTTCAGCTGGAAAAGATATAGTTAATTTTAAAACCAAAGGTTTTATGATGTGCACTACCAAGCTCTGAAGTTTCACAGGAGGAGGAGACCTGCACTACACAGCCCAGGCTTCCCAGTGGACATGCAGAATATTGCATATGCCCATCTAGCAGGACATGCAGTAGAATAACCTGAAAGCATTATCCTGAGTAATTTTAATGTCTTTTAACCATCAAAAGAAGGAAAAAAAGCACACCTATGAAATGGGTGTAGTTACAGAAGCATAGTTTCTTCCACCTTCATATGTTGACAACATCTATACAGGGGACTGTCATAGGTACTGACTTTTAGATTGATTGTCACTATTGGTTGCACATTCAGTTTGGTTTACTGTAGATCAGGGAACCAGAAACACGAACAACTGTACCCTTCCAGATGTATTTTCCAATTGTGGCATTGTGGAGTCTCCTCCAAGCAAAGAGATGGTGTAAACAGGGAACTACTTACAGAAAACTGCTCAATTGTCAAGTTTGCATTTTCCTACTCCATAATCCCCGGGAGTGGGTAGAAAAAATCAGGCTTACTAAATTTAGCAAGCATGAGAGCATTTCACAAGAATTGCCTTCCCTCCTCCATTAGTTGTTTTGAGGAAAACGGGTGGGGAAGAAGGGAATAACAGAATGAAAAGGGGAAAAAAAAGTCTGCTGTGTGTATTACACATTTCTTTTACTTTAAATAACAAGCTGGTGGTGTTCTCCTGTGAGAACTCAGTTGTTTCCTGTACGCTGCAGATTTGATTTTACATTTTACAATTTTTTTTCCAAGGCTTGTAAGCAACAATTACCACCACACCATCTAAAACAAATACCCAGTCTGAGCCTGAGCCACTCATTCACCCACAGATTTCCCCTCCCTATCCCCAGTTCCTCCTCAGCTGGGAAAGTCACTTTTTCAGAAAACCATTCTCAGGGGTGGCCCCAGTAGCACACCAAGGAGGCCACCCACTTTGAGCCAGAATGTACGGCACAGTCATTATATCATCATTCTCGTGGGGTAATCACTGGCTATTGAACTACAGTGAAACAGAGCCAACTCCAGTTTCTGAGTTTACTACCTGTGTTTCTCTCCAATTTGTATCAGAAGAAGTGCTGGAGCCTCACTAAGGGCAGGCAGCAGTGGGATCAGCCTTGTGCTTTGCTAAGTTCAGTGTCACCAGCAGCCTTTAAATACTGCTCACAAGTCTGTATTGCTTGGGCTCATGAAAATGAGTCATAAACCAAAATGACTGACGTGTTTTACCAAGTAGTTTTTTAACTTTCAGGTACTTAAACCTGGGTCATCAACCATATTAGAAAGCCCTGATAGCTGACCAAAACCAGCATTTTCCACTGTAAAAGCTGAGTATTTTATTAATGCATATCTTGTTTCTGTGCCTCACATCCAAACCAGATAGTCATACCTTGTAAAAAGTCTCTAGGAGAATAAAAACCTAAAGCAAAATGCCCTGTTATGTGGATCTTTTTTTGAACAGTCAACCGAATGTTCAAAACTGATTTGTTTTTTCTGTGCTCCATCTATTTAAAAGGACAAACTGCACAAAAAGCTCCCCCCGCAAGGGATCATCCACCCTGAGGATCAGAGCTCTGCTCTCCCACCTGCACTCTCAGGACCAGTCCCTCTCGCAAAACCACAGGAAGAAGACAGCATGACACTGTCAGACACAGCAGTTTCATCTTTTCACACTTTTCATCAGAGAAAGAACTTCTGTGCAGCAGTCCTGCAAAGGAGGGGGGTCGGTGTGTGTTTAAGAAAAAAGCATCTTTTACCTTTAGGTGTGATATTTAGCCATATTTACAAGGTATCACACTAGAGCTACATGTTTCTTTCTAGAATAGGTAAACTCTCTTGGAAACCCATACAAACATTTTCATAATGGAACCAGCCCCAACCAGAGGCCACTGATAAAAACAGCACTGATGAGAAAGTGAATGGCTTTGGGACTATTTATATATGCTGTCCCTGTGCAGCTCTGGAAAAAAAGAAAGAGGCAAAAAAAAAAAAAAAAAGGAAAGTGAGAGTGTGCAAGTTCCTCATCAGTGTACAATTAATAAAAGACTGGATCATTCAAGCATGACTTTTGAATGGATGCCCTAGATCCATTTCAGTACTTCAGAGCAAAATAAAGCAGCTCTGTAGTCTCACTCCACAGGGAATAAGCACCACTTGCTGCAGAAAAAAACATACTGTACTTCATCTTAGAGTAATATTAATCACTATCAGTTTGCCTCATATTTGAAAAGGGAAATTTAATAATAAAAACGTTTAAATTTGTAGAAATTTGTGGGAAAATATGCATTTAAGCCTAACACATATGTTAATTTTATTACTATAAAATTGAAAAACCCATTGTATTGGAATATGAAATTACACCATTATCACTGCTCAGTACACCACTGTCCATGGCCATCTACATCTTAAGAAATTCCTTGCAAATCTTTTTAAATATTCACATTCACATATCAACCTAGAACTTCTCCAGAACTGCCTTTGAAGTCTGTTAATCACATCTGCACTTTTGAACCCTACATAGGAACGTTCCCAATCCTGACTTCAATTAAGTTAATCACTTTCCCATCTAGAAAAAAAAATGAAAATGAAAATATAAAACAAAGTCTGTGTGCCCATCTCAGCATAAGAGGCACCACATAATGTCATCCCAAAACCTGGTCCAAATTGGTGTTCTTTTTTCATCAATGTTGCTTAAACCTGCTAAGAAATAGAGAAAATATAAAGCAGTGGTTTTGCTGGCACACCTTCTCACACTTCCAGCGGTTACCAGATACAGAAAGATCAAAATGTGTGAAGTTAAGAAATCATTTCCTTCTATAGTGCAGGCAGTGACACTACATTTATAGCAGTAAGTTTATGGGATAATACTCAAGTGTTAAAATCGGAAACATTATTCTGAGGTTTTATGACTTACTACCTTTCTAAAATCTGAGAGAATAAAGGTAGTCAAAGTCTGAGTTTTTAAAACCTCATATTAAGTGCTCCAATTTCAATTGATTTTGTTGCCTGAAGTTACTTATTTAAAAAGAATTTATATGCTTAGCTTTTCCTCAAAAAGGTTACAAAATTCTCGCCTGAGCAATTTGGCAAGTAGACTTGATGCAACTTGTCTTTTCAAATTATTTTTCAACTTCTCTAAACAAGGCTGATTTTAAAGAGGTTCTATTATAACACACAAATCCATTACAGTTACTAAAATGTCCTAAAAAGAACAAAATAATTGTTTTCCTTGTTCTACTACTGAGCTCAAATACATTCTGCAATTAAAACAGCTTAATTTTAAACAGAAAACAAAGTTCAACTTTATCAAACTCGTACCTGTTGTCTATCCACTGCTCTGTCACTTCATCTTCTTTCCAAAGCAATATTAGATTGCCCTCTAATGGATTACCTACACAACTGCACAAGCACGTTTTTCCTGTTAGTCTTGAATAAGTAAACAAGTTTTGCATGAGAAATGGGAAAGTAGTTTTGTTTCCGCTCCTGTTTAACTATCTTTTCAGATTTGAATTAAACTTTGCAAAATTTTAATTTTCAACCTATTCATTTTTCTGTATTCAGTTGCAAAATGAAACAACATGTGCTGCAGGTTCAGGTTTTTAAGCAGTCTCATGTTTTAAGTTGAATTTGAAATCCAGCGTCAGAAAGCTGCTTATAAAATAACAAAGTAGAAGCTGACTCAGCAAAGGATTTCTCAAGAAAATTTCAAGAGACTCCAACTCGACTTTTGAACTCAATTACCTACCCCAAACCAGACATTACACTTGCTGACTCCACCACTGTCCTCCTGTGTCAGCAAGATGACAGCCAGCACGACTGCCTGCCTTTCTGCTCTGAAAGTGCTTATCTCTTCCAAATGGGAAACAACTACATTTTATAAAAAAACAAGACTAAGAGACCTAATTGTATCTAAAGGTGATATCCAGAGTAAACAACTGGCATGTGGATTTGCTCTAAATAGCTATTTGCAGATAATCTATGCTTAAAGCTTGTGAAATAATTGAATTGAAGCTTTCACTATATCCAGCCTAAATATGCTATTTAAAATAGCACAGCATGGATCAGTGAAAAAAACCTTCAAGCATTTTAATAAGGAAACACACATATATTCCTCCTAAGCACAAGTGAGATGAAAGAAGAAAGTGACCACCTTAGAGGCATCCCATCCTGCAGAGGAGGAAGAAGCTTGTTTTACACAAATGTAAACTAAAGACTTCCTTCAATAAGCACTTTTCTAACTCCATACAATCCACAAATCTTATGGAAGATGTAGATGAGGCAGCTGGAGGAGCAGCAGAGAGCTTCATTCCAATCTTCAGGTAAGTGAAGACAGGCAATCTCTCTTGGGACCTTTGGAGATAGGGCTCACAGTAGTGACCATAAAAGGGGTGTCCACATTGACCTCTGTTGGCACATGCTGCGAGCACTCCTCTGCCAGCATCTGTAACACTCTTTATATATGATCCAACCCCCCTCAACTCTTTAAAATACATATGCACTTTTAAGTAAAAGGCAAGGTAGAGTTTTTGTTGTTATTTGTTTTTCAGACATTTTAATGATCCTACAGCACTATTTTTCATTTATGTTCATTCTCAAAATGCCAAATATCCACTGTGTGTAACACCAATTAAAATAAAAAGGCAAACAAATTTCAATTTAATGGATTGTTTAATCTATTAAAAGAGCAAGAGTGCACAAATTTAAGCATAGCAACTATCATTCTGTAATTGCCTAGCTTTATCCTTAAAACCACCAGAACCATCATTTGTAAATTAAAACAATTCGTCTTTAAACTATAAGGAATAAGATTTGGAGAATGTGAAGAAAATGGAGACTTGAATCTCTGAATGCTATGGTTCAAACAAGGATCTTCTTCCTGAGAGTTGCAAGATAAAGGAGGTTCAAGGGGGGAAAAAAAAAAAAAAAAGAGAGAGACAAAAGGCATTTCTGGATTGCTAAATTCATGAAGTATCAGCAACATACAGACAAGTGCCAGCATCCAACAGTAGAAGAACAAGAGACTAGTTTAGATCTACATCATGAAGCCAAAACAAGTTGAAGCAAAAACTGTGGATTACAGATGTTTAAATAATTATGTTTCTTTTGCTGCAAGTTACTTGATTTTGACGATACCAAAGAAAATTACATTTTCTTCTTTTGTTCTTATAATGAGGTACAAGCTAATTCAGTCTGCAAACAGATATGTAAAAACAAACAAAACAAGTAAGCCTTTCTTATAATATCCAAACAGTGCACCATGGGACAGAGTTTTCCAGCTAAAGTTCTAATCACTCACTTGGGGATTTGTTCCCTAGAGCTTATAAAGGTTAAACATCTCCAGTAGAGCTATGTAACGTAATGTAGCAATTCTTGTCCTATTCTGGCTTAACTGACATTTGACCTATTATATTTAAAACAAACAAAAATGAAAGGAAAGTCCACTAAACTGGCTATGACATTTTCACCCATGAAACTGGGTCTAACCTATGCTTCTGAATAGAACAACTTCTGGCATTTGCACACAGAAATAGAAGTAATTTTTACACACAGACCACTCAGCACCTGACTATCTGACTAGGACGGAAACAGACTAAAATACTGAAGAC
This sequence comes from Pyrocephalus nanus, assembly GCA_038380795.1. Lineage (NCBI taxonomy): Eukaryota > Metazoa > Chordata > Aves > Passeriformes > Tyrannidae > Pyrocephalus > Pyrocephalus nanus. Next base: position 4,439,540 of record CM076262.1, on the reverse strand, counting down.
GATATATATTGCCATATCCAAGCACTCAAAAATATGCTTACCCAAAGAAAAGTGTCATTCAGGGAGGTTATTTCTTCCTCTGTCCTTCTCCTAAAGTTGTAACTTAGACTAAAACTGATGGATCAATTTCGAAACAACTCAAGTTTAACTAAATGATCCAGCTGACTAATACAAAATAGGTTAAGGTGAAAAGCATTAAAATTAAAAAAAACCTATACCCCCTACTCACATAAAGAAAACAAAGGCAAAAACTTCTACTCTCCTTAAGAAAAATGAGAATTGAAAATTAATTAAGGAAGCAATAAAACTTTACTGGCAAACAGGTATCTCCATTCAGGGAGGCTGAAAGAAAATGCTGTCAAGCATGGAAGACCAATTTGTGTGAAGAAAAATTTATAAATTATGACTTCCAGTTCCACAAAACTATCTTCAAACTATGATTGAGACTAAGAGTAGAAAACCCTGTAAAGAGGGAACTATCAAATATACAGAGCCATGACAGTCAGCTTATTTCAGGAAAATTTTTGAAAGCCTGTCTTAAACTTCAAACCAGACTGCTCATTATCAACTGGTTATAAAAAGGGAGAGATGCTTATCAAACAAAGGTCTCTGGAGCAACGTAGTCCAGTGGAAGTTGTCCCTGTCCACAGCAGGGGCATTGAAATTAGGCGATCTTTAAGGTCCCTTCCCAACCTAAACCATTCTATGAAAGTTATTATTTGGTACAAACTCTAGAGAGGTGGGGAAGTGTAAAGAAAAGGAGGCAATCCTAACTGATGTGTAAGCACAAGGTTGTGACATTTTGTTTCGCAAAACGAAACAGATAAGGTTAGATGACCTGCTACAAAGGTCTTTGACAACAGCCACAATAAGTAAAAAGTTTTCAAAACAATTCAAAAAAATGTATAGCTCTGATTTTTTTTTTTTTTTTTTTTAATTTGTCACATAAGCCTCAGAGTAAGTGTTATCTCTGTCTTGAAGGATTAGTAATCAAGAAGGGTTCTGCAGGGGCTTGCTTATCAAGAGCAGCTTTAGATGATGCTTCTATCTCTCAGCCTTCATGTTATTTGAAAAAATACAGATGGGGGAAATAAAAGTGATTGCCTGGGTCTTTCACAGATCAATAGGAAGCAGAAATGTTTATTCTGCAAACAGTAGAGGAAGCTGCCTGATTCCATGTGAAATGGTGAAACATGACATGAGAAGTAATGGGAAATAAAGTAAACAGATCAGGAGAGTACTTTTCCTCTATTGTCTTTTGGTTATAGCATCTTTTGCCTTTTTTTTTTTCCTAAGCACTAGACTATTCTTCTCCTAATGATTCTTTAAGTTTCTTTCAAACTAAAGAGAGAACTTTTGAAAATTATGGATGACTATGGATTCTGGTTCAATTTTGCGATGACAGAAATCATATTTCTATTTTATTTATGAAAATGTGGAATAAAGTCTAAAGATAATCTTTCTCCTCCAAAACAAACTGCTAGGGTTAAATAAAACACAATAGACACATCATTAGCATTCTCTGAACGAATTCCAATTAATTCCTTAACACCAGGGTGCTCATTCTGAGAAACACAGGGATGAAGATCCTTGCTAAGGCCCATAATGCAGCAGGAGCTGAGCTCCATATGTGAGACAGTTCATCTGAACAACTGACTCCAACAAAAAGAGAAAATCCCAAAGGGTCATTAATTCACACTGAAGATAAAAGTAGTACTTCACCTACCCATTTCTCATGAAGGCAACAACGCAGTCAAATGACCTCTCTCCTTAAAACAGCAACTGCCTCCTTCAGTGAGAGCCTACCACATCCTCACCTGCGTGTTTTAGAGACCTCACATCCATATGCTACTGCTCACATAAAACCAACTCTGCACGTTCCCAGTTAATCTGAAGGAACAAAGCCCTCTGAAAGCCCTTGTTGCACACTAGGTACTTATTTGAAGTTACTACCCATTTAGTGTTTGCTGACACCAGTAAAAAAAACAAACCCTGTAAGTATACAGTAATTTCAGCTTAAAGTAAGGCAAACAGATTTCCCAAGTATTAACAAGAACAGGGAAGGACTGGATGTTTTATCACAAGCATTCTAATGCCTTAAGGATGGAAACTGTAAATTGGGGAAAAAAAACTAACCTGAAAGTTCATCTGATTGCATGACTAGCAATTCACACTCCTCTTTACCAAGCTCTATCAGAAAAAGCATTACTCTGCAGAATAACTAGGTGCTCAACTAGACTACTAATTGTACCATACGTGGGTGGGAGATACCATCTTTGAGATTTTGTTCATGTTGCATTAGTTTTCAGGTTGCATTAGTTTTCCCCTGTTAGAAATGCATTCTTCTACTTCTTCCACCTCATTTCTAGATCCATATCAAATGGTGCTACTAAAAACCAACAAACCATTGCTTCATCATCCCTGTATGTAAACCTGGGGATGACATAAGAAGGTGTTTCAGAACAAAGGCTTGATATGGTTGGGAGCAAGCCTGTGATTTTGTTTCATCTCAGCTACCACCTTCTGACTGGGGAAAGGACTATCTTTTAAATCAGCTGATGAGCCTGGAGAGTCTTTACAGGACTGTGAATATTAGAGATCACAAATTATATTCCAGTCATGCAATTCCTAGGAACTAAGAAAAGTATCCAAACAGGAAGAAGCAACTTACAGTTTGGCAACAATTCTTGCAAGTCTCAAGCAAAAATACAAAACGACATCATCAAGTGATGAAAGATAAGTGATAGGAAAAGAAGAGAGTGTCAACACAAGGTATATACATGTAAAGAGCAGCCAGGTAATTAAAAAAAATAAATATCTGTGCACATTTGTGAGGTAGGGAGAAGTGGTAGAAGCTGTTTGCAATAATGAAGCTTGAAAGGAAGTCTTTTCTATGCATATTTCTATATTTATATGGAAACTTTTTGGTTAAAAACTTATTACACCTTCTGGACTCTAATATTTAAAAGTATAAACGTTGTTTTGTTTTGTGGTTTGTTTGGTTGGGGGTTTTTTTCCCCTCAAAGCCAGTTGGCAAGGGCATATACTCTTACAACTCTGGAAGTGTCAACAAGTATATGCACAACAAGCATGGACGTTGACCTATGGAGAAGTTGGCTTTGTGAACCATCTTTTTGAAAGACTCATTTTGCACCAAACAAGATGTTTATAACCAACCATGACATCAGTCTCAAATTTCTGCTTGCTGTATTTCCAGGGAGAAGCGTTTTCTATTTTCTTTTTACTTCAGAAGAGTTTCTCCAGCCCTGCTGCAGTTTTTTTTTCCATTAAATTCCTCTTCTAAACTCTTATTTGCAACAGAAGAACAGATATCTAGCTTATAGTGACCTATTTCATTGTGCTTCAAAATTTTTATCCTCAGTAATTTGCCTTATACCTGAATTGCAAGCTATAGCTGAAATCATCTTTTTGCTCTATATCTGAACGCTGCCAAGCCCAACAGTGTTAAGCATAATTTCAGTTCCATTAAATTACAATAATAAATACTAAGAGATTTCGCTTTGTTTTATAGTATGCAAGATGTTTTTTTCCCACTAATTCAGCCTTAGCTAATGAAAATCAGAGGCAACCACCTCAATAATTAAGAAAAATACTTCTAATTTCCCAAACTATTACAGTTTCTTCTTATATAAAGGCACAGACAAGTCTGAAGTCCAGCAACAGCTGCATAACAATATACAAAGAAGATGTAAATTCACTGCCACCAAGTTTCTATCATGAAAAACCAGAATGAAGTTGCATTCAGACAGTTCTCAGACATTTCAATAAGTAATCCAAACATGCACAGATTTCTTATGGGGTGAATTTTTTTTCAGTAGATTCATTCACATGAAGTGGGCACACATGACACAACAGGAAAAAAAGCTTTCAAAGTGAATTTTTTAACAGAGAAGAGTTATTGGGGGTTTTAGTAACCCTAAGCTCCCTGGATTTTTTAGTATTGGGGTTTATTTTGGTCTTTATCCCCACGAAATATGAAGGAAGAAAGAAAAAGTAGGTACACATATTTGATGGAAAAAGCAATGGCTACCAGTGTAAGTCTTGCCACATTGAATATACTTAATCTTCCCAATAAAGATCCTCCGGGGCTCACAAGCTGAGATGTGCCTCAGCAGGAATGTTTTGTTATTGACAATGAAAAAGTGTTAACGTATTTATTATCTCTGAAAGTGCTAACATTAGTCAAGGTCTGTATGCTTCAGTACTCACTACAGTAAAAACATCAGCTTTCTATCAGTGTTTACTTCTGGTAAAAGTTAAAGTTGACATGACAGAGTTAAGGCTTGTCTTTTTTGAGACAAGAAGGTGCTCAAGATGTGCTGGTTCAATGATCATCTAACCATCCACAAGCAAGAAGATGATTTTTTGTGTCATGAGTCACATTTCTGAAGTGCTGCTGCAGGCACTGCAACAAAGAAAAGAAAAACCAACCAAAACCAACCAAACCAAAACCAAAACAAAATAGCTGCAGGCAGGTTTTGACCCTGTGACTCGATCCGATAATCATTAGAGATTTCAGGAGAACCCATAAAATCTCCAGTCAAAACTCTTCTATTTTAATAAATCAGAAGGCAGATAAAAGCTTTCAAATTCATCTGAGAGCATTTTCTAATTTGTTTTTATTTAGTGAAAAAATACAATAGCAAATATTCTTCTCAACAGAGAAAGCACTGTTTTTCTCAACAAGGCATCATCACACAAGAAGAATCTAAATCACAACCCAAATGCAATACAAACTTGATTCTTGAGCAACTTAGTGCTATCTCACATTAACTGTCAGAACCGGTATCCACAGCAGAAGATACACTCTCCCTCTGTTACCCTGAGAAGCATACTCTAAATTTCTTTCCAAAGACCTTTCTACTAACATTTTCTCAGCATGGGTAGAAAAATCCACAGATTATTGTGGAAATATTACTCAGGAAAACCTGTTCTGTTTTAACATTGAGGAATTCACTTGACAAAGCAAGTTGTGTTTTCTTTTCCAAAATGGTAAGGATCAAAGAGCATATGCTGATCAAATTAATTGAGATACATCTACAGGCAATAGTGTTCCCGACAATACCAGAATGACCCTAATTCTGACAATGTTAATAAAAAAATTAATGAACAAGATTGGTGTAGTGAAAAAAATGCCTGCTGCTACATGCTAACCAAAGTGACTTTGCACCAAGTATATCCCATTGCTAAAGAGGAGACAAAAGATCAGGTGGACTGTTGCTGTGTTCCAACAGCACTGTACCATTACTCATTGTAGCTTCTTAGTACAGGTTATCTCCTTTCTGCAATAAAGTCTTCAAATTACTTGGCTGTGAATTGCTACTATTAGCTTTTCCATGATGAAATCAGTTAGAGTAACAGCAGAAATTAGTCCCACCTTCAGACACTCTTGGAAATAACTCTTTTTAGACACACCCATTGAATGCAAATACTGAGACACAGCAGTCATTTTGGTCTTGTCAGCAATTTTAGTGTAACTTCAAATTACATACAAAAAGACTTGACTATCTTGACTGTCTGGGGCACTTTCATTCAACCACTTCATTTTCTTAAGCAGTTTGCCCCAAGGATACAGATTCCTAATGATGTGTCAGTTCATCAAGATCATGCAGTACAATGCAGCAAACAGTCATTTATCATCCAAGTCACCAGGCTGCAAAAATGTTTCTTTCAAATGCAGTATTGACAAACACAGTACATTATAACAGCTTATCCTGGTTTGTGTTGCTGCTTCTTTACAAACTCTCATTTTCTGGCCATGAATATCAGCCCTTGTTCTGGCATCCTGTGCTATCAGGAGCAAGTGATTTCAGACAGCAAATAAGACAACTGACAAAATGACTTATAGCCATTAAACTGAAGAGGCAGCATGTTTGTTTATGTGCGACATGGCTTAACCCTCCAATCATCTAGGAATTTCAGACTTGCTGTTATGCATATGTGGAATGACATGTTAAAAGTAAATTCTGGAGGAAAACAGAACACAAACATCAAAGCAACAGGAAAAAAAAAAAAAAAAAAAGAAAAACCACACTAAAAAACATCAATCAGAAGTTCCTGATGCTGAGAACAAACAAAATCATCAGTCCAGAGAGGAAGACACACACACAGGAAAAGCTAGTAAATATGCATGTGTGTTCAGTAACATTGCAAACAGATAGAACAGATTTTTGAGTCAGAAAAAAATATACTTCTGTATATGCTTACTTGAGCATTATATTTTTGAAGCTCAGTAATACTTTTTAAAAATGCTCATGTTGGATTTTGCCTCACTTTATAAGTGGAAGAACCTTCAATAATATTTGAGAGAGAATTGAAAATACACATGGAATCTCTCATTTAAATCTAGTCTGATGGCTTAAGTCCAGTTCCTGCATCCCAACCAAGGGAGTGCCCAAGAGGGCAACTGGTTTCTTAAACTACTTTGCTTGTATCTACAAAACTACCGTTGTGAATGTCTCAATAAAAATTAATGAAAGACAAATCCCATATTAAGGTTATAAAATAATAATAATAATAATACAATTAATTTTACATGTTCTTGCAAGCTCCAATTCCAGTGAGAGAATCCCTTTCTCTCATTTGTTTTCCTGATTTAGAGAACATAAGTGAAAGCTTATCTGCTGACTTTCACTGTCATTGCAGTAACTGAATAATGGGCAAACAAACAATAGCTGTAAGAAACACTATGCCACTGAAGTGGCATAATCATAAATGCTGATGGAAATCAAACAGTAGTTCTAAAGTCAGGGGTCTGGGGTTTGATTATCTGCATTTTTCTTTGAACTTCAGAGATAAGAAACTACAGTGACAAACGGGGCCCCTTCATGTAGATAGAATCCCATTAGATACAGAAGATACCAAGTGTATTGTTATTTCTTTCAGAGCTGGAAAAAAGTGCTATCATAGGCTCCTGCTTCTAGAAATTGAGAGCAAGTTTCATCTGAAAATGCGTAAAGAAAAAAAACCAAAACTAAACCACAAACAAAACCAAACCAAACCAACCAACCAAAAAAAAAAAAACACAAAACCCCAAACAAAACCAATCAACAACAACAATAAAAAAAAAAACCTCCCCCCCCAGAAGAATGCAATCACACATTTCAGCCAAAAAAGAATCTTGATGAATCCAGACTGCTTAACAATTCCAGACTAACAATACTGTTGAAACTGCTCATAACGCATTTGGACCACAACATTTTTCCTGCAGTAAGTGCATAAAGTTAATAAAAATTAATTACTAATAAAAGTAAAATCTAAGCTCACAAAATTTATTGCTGTCTTCATACCATATTTCTGAAGTGCTCATAAAAGCAAAAACTTATCACCAAATCACAGAAGTGAAGTCCAACCCTTACCCCTGCGCAGGACCATCCCCAAGAATCATACCACGTGCTTGAGAGTATCATCCAAACTCTTCTTGAACTCTGGCAGGCTTGATGCTTAGTTTCGGAGTTAAAGCCATACAGTATGAATGTAAAGCCATACAGTATGTATTTCATCAAGCTATTTAACGGGAGTATCTATAACCAATTGACTGCCGTTATTCTGAAAATACACAGTGATGGTAAGAGCACTGATAATAAATTGTACAGTTAGTTCAGCTTAAGTGCCGCAATGCTACAGAATATGAAAGAATCACACTGAAGACTGTGTCAGATCACCAAACTCAGCAAATCTGTCAGTTAAAGCAACTGACACTGCTTTACAGATTCCATGTGAGATAAAAGTGTTTATGGCCTTGATTCTCTCACTAATAGTAGCTTTTCTTATCAGCAAACTATTGATGAATGAAGGTAAGATCTCCTTGTGGTGTTTTCTAAATATACCAATGAGATTCTACTGTCTCATCACATCTTCTGAAGCAAACAATTTCTACTGGTGTCAAGTGATCAAAGAATTCACCATCTGAGAATAAAAAAACCAGTAAAATAGCCTACAGCAAAACACCTCCTTTACTTCAACAACACTAAAACCAAATATTTCAAAGCATTACAGAAAACACGAGTAAAGCACATCTTCTATATTTAAACTGTGAAATATAAACACTTTCTGACCACTACCTAATGAATGCAATCCTCATTAGCGTTACCACCTACAAGATACAAATCAACTTGCAGAGGACAGTTTCATGCTATATTAATCACTTTTTCTAAATTTCCCAAAATTTTTTAACTCTGAACAGATCCATACCTCCCTTGCAGTACTGTGATAGTCTCTGTTTATGATCTACCTTTCTGTTAAAATACACACTTTCTTCTATCTGTCGGCATATTCAGCTAATTATTGCTTATCAAGTGTTCTAGCCCACCTCAAAAAGTTCGCATTGCACTCCTTAACACATCATCTCTAGGAACCTGACAGTATAAAATAAAAAATAAGAATGTCTAAAGTGGATCCATCCTTGCTTAAGGCTATTTTAATAATTTTATATAAATTGCTACACTAACAAATTGCATTTTCCCTATTCCATCTTAAACATTTATGTGTGTTTATACACACATATGGAACAATATTTTCAGAGCTTGTTAAAGTTGCATTAAATCTAGTCAAAGATCAATAGCAACACAGTACAACTCTCTCTACACCATGAGTACAATACATGCAGATATACTGCATGATTATACTTCTGTATAATCAGAATGCTGTGACATCATGCAGCCTTTCTTAGGTTTCATGCAGCTCTAAGTTTCACTTCTGACAACTTCCAAAGGGTTTAGCAAGAATTCAGCAGTACCATATACAAACACCAGATGTGATGATCTGCTTAACTTGAATGATATAAGGTTAACTTTCAGAACAACAACTCCTCAGTCACCCCAGAGAGGTGCAACCCACTTGCATCTTTCTTCATCAACTGCCTGCTCCATACAGGTCATTTCCTGGCTGCCTAGAACAACATTCTGCCTAGCTACACCTGTAAAATCTTTCAGCAAATGGATCAGTGCCAGCCCCTTATTCAGCTGAAATATCCAGTGACGGTACAAGTTCTCTAACCTCCTGAGCTGCAGTCTGCCTTCTGCCAGAGGTTGCAAAACAAGCCCTTTCCCTGAGAGTTTCTGCAAGCAAAAGAGTTACTCTTTCTCCCTCTAACACATCCATGCTTCTCAGCTTCTTTACATGGATTATGCCACTTTTCTCCTTCCTTTAACCTGCGCAGGTCAATGTTATAAATTGCAAAATTACTTGGCTTAAAAAAACCCCAACAGTAAATTTTAATTACAGTAACATTAACTGAGTTAATCATGTTGAAATTACATTTTCAGTGAACAAAATTCTAATTACACACTGTTTTCTTTAAAAAAAGAAAAGTAAAGACACAAGAGTCTCGCTGTACTGGAAACAGTTCCTGGTCCTTAACAACCTCTATTAAATAAAGCAGTAGCAAGTCTTACTTTATTCTTGACCAGTTCTTATTTGTGTATCTACTCTTGGGAATTATCTCAGCAATGAGGGAAACCAGAACATCACAAAATACCCAGGTGTTAATACTGTGAAAGACACCCAGGCAGAAACTATAATGCTGCCAGCATGTGTGATAGAGGACAAAAAGAAGACATATTTCTGAACCTGTTGCTTTTCAAAGGCTTTCATCAGGGTCCAGATAACCATTGTCCTGGAGTTACTCTGGGGAGCAGCATTATACCACATATAGCATGTATGTGGAGGACTTGGGCACATTGCTCAGTATATGATTAAGAACATGTACTTGTAGCAGCCAGGATAATCATTTAAGCTTTAAGATGACTGCAGCAAGAGCCTCAAAGTCTCTACATGGCCGTGGAATCGCACTCACAGAGAAACTTAAGTTATTAAAATTGAGGTAGAAATACTGCAACAGGGAATTAAGCTACAGATTTGGCCAGTAATGAAAGGAACAGTGATGAACAGCAATTAAAGCACAGGACTGAGTTGCAAAAAACCAGAATGCTCAGCTCAGCTGTTTACTTGCCAGATGACAAGACCCAGGTTACATAAAGCCTAACACGCACCCTTATGTGTTCTAAGTACATGCAGGTTGAGAGTACTTGGCTGACCCATAAAAGTAGGGGAATTTCTGCCATAGAGCACATAATTTTTTGTCCCTTCCCTTCTCATGGCCAAAAAGGCTCATGAGAGCCTAGAAGCATCCCTTCGCAGGTGTAGAAAAAAGGTCATTTTGGTTGCAGATGTGCAACTCAACTGGGATGCTAGCCAGCCACAGCGTGCAGCTGCAGACCCTCCATGTCCCCAGCTTGAACCAGCAATGCTCCTTAGAAGGCTGTTGGAGAAGAACTAAACTTGTCAGACAGCCTTTACTCTCATGAAGCGGCCAACAGCTTAATTGCTCATTGCCAATGAAAGAAACTCCCCATATTCTGTTTGCCCGCCTCCAGACTCTGACAGAAGAAAAACATCAATCTGCCAAGCAGGGATCTTCTGTTATTTTGTCAAGTACAATGACTTTCACCCGGTAGATGCTAAAGTCAGAATTTATTGCCATATTGTTCTGGGGAATAATATTTGAGAGGTTCAGTAAGATTTGAGAAAAAATTGGTCACTGTGAGTAAAGAGAACTTCGTATGATCATTGCAAAAGTCTTTGAAGTGGAGAAAAAAAAGATAAATTCGTTAGAAGAAAACTAGGTAAAATTATCAGAGTATTCAGGAAATTCTTGGGATTTTTTCCTCAAAATTTATTACACTGACAAGGAAGGCAGGTAGAGTGAGCGCTAAGCAATGGATAATAATGGGTACGGATGAAGAAACTCCCACAAGACAGGGACTAATTCAAGATAAAATAACTCAAAAGGTCACAGAGGCCATGAGAAAAATCAGAGATTTTTTTGTAGGATTTCTTTCTAAAGTATCCAAGTAGTACTTGGACTACTCTGAAAAACCCTATGGAGAGCAGGCAGAAAGCAAGAGCAACAGAAGCTCCATTACTGCGTGTCTTGCACGACTGCATTTGTGTAATTATTCAAAGAATAAGCATTCACATACAGACTTCACACAGCAAAGGGTAGGGGTCACATCTGACCAAGTTTGCTCTGTGGCTCCTATCATGTTTCCCATCCCACAGCCACTGGCACCCAAAATGCAGCTGCAGACCAAAGTGGCATATGGTGGAGGTCTTTATCACAGATGACATACTGCATGCCAAGGCAGACTTTCCTTTCCTATGTTGTCCTCTGGCACAAAATACTACACCTTTCCCAAAGCAATTTGCATTAGTTGGGGATTTTCATGTTAAAAACAGAAGAGAAAAGGAAAAATATGATCAGCTAATTTTTTTGTGCTGGAAGGAGGGTATCACGAGCAGACACATCCCAGCTGGGATCACCTGCTGGATTCTACCAGCACATGCAGTCAAAAAGACCATAAGGAGGGCAAGACAGTGAAACCATTCCCACAGCTCCAGGAATTTCTCTTTCCTTGTCTACATCTTGGAGGAGTTTTTCACCCCTCCCAGTAAAAGTCAGTAAAAGTTGAACTGTTCAATTAGTGAGTGTTGAAAAACTTCCAGAAGACCTTGTAAGAATACAGAAAGAAAAGGTCTCTTGCTGATGAATGGGCAGAAGCACTGCCTCATACACCTAGCCATGGAATCCCCATCATGTTGGAGGTGTTGCTGCATATCACAGCAGATAATAATTAAAAATCAACACAAAAGCATTACATAAACTACAGATGCTCTGCAGATTTTCAAATGTTAACTCACAATGTAAGAGTAGAAACTCCTCTTAAAAAGTTGAAATATAACTGCGCTACTAGCAAGCAGAACAATAAGCAGGATAGATGACAGGCTGCTCAAACAGGGAGGAGTGGGAAAGAAGCCAGAACCTTTAGAAGAAGTGGTCAACAATAAGACAAAAGAGTCCAGAGGGTGTGTAAAGCAGGAGGATTTAGCAACATCCTAAATTGCTGAGAGTTAGCAGCTGGCTGGGCATAATAATAACCAGGAGATTAATAGATTTTTCCAGTATGAGGTCAGAAAACTACATAAAATAACATTACAGTGCTGACATTTAGAAGAGGGAGTGAAGCAACAGGTATTAAACAAAGCCACGGCAGTGGTGGGTGGGTGCAGGGTAGGGTCACTGTTCAATCCCCTAATTTTCAAAATTAACAGCAAGTCATGAATACCAATTTCTGGACCAAGTTGGAAAGCACTTTCTGTGGCTGTAGAGAGACAGTATGCTGCTGTCTTTACATGGAAATTTTTACAGCACAGAACAATTCAAAGCAGGGATGAAAATGAGCAGGCTGCATTACACACTTGGCAACTGACCCTAGAAGGAGTAAGTAAGAAAAACTAAACCAGGAATTTCTGTAACAAGAACAGAGAAAACAGAAGAAAATGTACTCCCTGACCTTCAAAGGGGTTAGCACCAGAAACACACAAACACTATGTCACTGCTTATTTCATGGCTTACTATACACTCTGTACTTTTATTACACATTTTTTTGTATTCAAACCATTACTCCTCCACACTGTGGTACCTAAAAGCTGAGCTGTAAGATCCTTTGATTCTACTGAAACTCTTCCTTTTTGACTGCTACACTTCATGCTCAAGATTTCAACATTCACCTCCTGTTTTTGAACAGCAATACAGCAAGACATTTTGTCTGAACCCAAAAAAAACCAACAGAAATTTAGAGTGAACAGATATTATTGTCTTATTATCAATAATGGCAAAAATATTTTTCAACTCATTACCTTAGGAATTGAAAATAAACTGATAGACTAGTGACTACATGATACTGACAGACAGGAACATGGATAAATTCTGTGTTTGTGCTCATGTTGCATTATTGGTCATGACGAAGCAGAGATACAGATGTGTAAGTTCCTTCTTTTTTTCATACTGAAATCTCTTGTTTGCCTCTCATCTTGTTCATGGACAAATATGCAGGAAACATAGGAAAAACAGGAGACAGTAAAATCAACACAGAGAACAGTACTGCTGATACCTACAATGATGAAGTAAGCACTGGTACATTAACCTTTTGTTTACAATGCTACAAAACCCCCTCATGTTCTTACACAGGTTTTGATAATAACTACACTACTACATTATGAGTGTCTTTGTGTCTGCAGCTTGTACAATATTTAGGCTGAACACGCACACTCAGAGCGCTGCAATAAAGTGGAGAGGCAGGATGTGTATTAGTAGGAATTAATTGCTAGGATACTTCTAACGTTTTCATGACTAATAATGATAAGCTTACTTGCTGTTGCAAGTAAAGAACACGTGTTATTAGAAATTGGCATAAGGAGTGCCTAAAACATCCTCTGGCAACTCATTAAAGAAATGGATTAGTCCTAAGGAAAAAAAAAGGGTTAGAAATCAACTCCAAAAGATATAAACTCAGCCTTTTCTATGAGTGCATCAAGAAACTGATTACCCATACAAGCACAGCATAAGAAGAATTAGCTGCTGAGTTATGAAAAAGCTGAAAAAGCAAAACACTTTAAATACATTCAAATATGAAGCAAATTTATGAAAAGAGCCAAGACATAGCAGGACATCTCAGCTCCCCACCTCTCTTGGCCCAGGCAGATAAATACAGTCAGCAATGAGAGAACAGGAAAAGGCAGTTCACTTTTAGGGTGAGATTCCAGAAGCCTTCAAAATATTGCCACAGGTATGAATTTTCTAGCAGAAAGATGAGGTAGAGTCTGTGGAGATCTTAGCACTTCATTAGCAGGTTTCTTCTATGTCAAATCACCCCTATCCATGCCCCCTTCCTCCCCTTGAAATCAGAACGGTATGCTCTCCACCTCTTACTCTCACATCCAATTTATTCGTGGTGTATTTACTTAATGTACACACCACAACAGTGTCCAAGGGATTGTCTGTTGGTTGCAATTACACCTTATATGTGCTGCCCATATTAATGGCAGCTCTGTGAAGGTGTCCTCTATACCACCTTGCACTAGAAAAGATGCTCTCTCTTCCTAAGCACCTGCTACACATCATGACTACCAGTCTGTTATATGCACAAGGTTTCTGATTCAGCTACCATCAAAAAAAAATGAAGGTTCTAGGAAGTTAAACTTTATTGTCAGCAGAAGAAGTTCTTACAAGTCTCTGGTAAATGAGAATGCCAGATACCTATAATATACCTAAAACAAAACAAAAGGACTTCATTTCAGCTTCAAAAAGAGTTCTTCAGACACAGCTGCAGCACTAACTGACTTAAAGATGCATGAACACAATATCCATAATCTACGACAGAGTAATTTTATTACATGAACAGAGCTTCAGGAGAGGTAGCAGTGTTTCAGAAATTTGAATTCTCCTGAATTTTTTTTGGCTGCTAAAGCTATTAAAGTTTTTTTTAGTGTAAGATACTATTTTCTCCCCCCAGATGGACCAAATGTGAAATAGATACATATTAATAGGAACTGCAAAACTACACTGTCTGAACATCTGGCAAAGCACCTTTAGACACTGCAAGACATGGAGTTCCTCTCCTTCTTGGCAGTCAGATCCACAGCACTAATCCACATGAGGGTCTCAAAAGGGAAGAGTTGCAAGAATCCAACACTGGAAAGAATAATTCAAATGCTGTCTTATAGGATTAAAATAACATTGATGTTTTTACCCACATCTCAGGATACCTCCATTTGTGCTCCTCTATTTAACCATAGAAGCCTGACCTTCAATATTATTATAAAAGAGGCTTGTAGAAGGTGCAAGGGGGAGAGGGAAGACTGCCATTAAAGCAGGCAATTAAATCTGTCAGGTAAGAGTTGGAGATAAGCCTGTACTGTCTCTAACAGCATGCTAAAAGGTTCTAAAATCACTCATCACTTACACTGCATTTATTCATGCCCTGCTTCTGGTACAATCAGGCAACTGGAAGGCTTTTTCTGGCACTTATTTAATTTTATTTTTATAAATCTAGATGATTCAGGAAGATTACATGGCAACACATGTTTCTGTGAAATAACTATACTCAGACATACACACAAAAAAAAAGAAAAATCAAGAAAATAATTTTATATTCCCTTCAGTTCCCTCACTACAACAGTAAATATAATATATAGCAACTGGTCCTGTGTTCTGAGCAGTGTTTTCAAAAACATTTTTCTTTTGCCAAGAGAAGAGCAAGTTTTTTTTTCACACACAAGTATTGAATAATTAATTGCTTTTTGCTTTGCCTTTAACTTCTTGAACTGACCTGGGGTACTCTATTTCTTTGTCAAAAAGAGGAAGACAGATAATGGGCATTTCTTGAGGGTCTCTCACATCTATCACTGTTATCAGGACAGGAACAGAGATCTTTCATGCTGTTCTGCTGATAACTCAAGAAGTTCACTATGTAAGTGGTCTTAAGTTCAGAATGTTTGTTTAGTACAGGAGATTTCAAGTTCTGCAAGAAAAATAAACACATTCTTTCAGGCTAACTTTAAAGATTCAAGACTGACAGCTGAAAAGAAAAATAAAACCCTGAAGCTCTACCTTCTGTAATGCCTTAAGGTAACTATTTTTTCAGCTCATCATGAGCACAGATATGTATGTGAAAGTCATGTGGTTCAAACAAGCCTTCCAGCTTTTTTTTTTTCTCCTTTTATTAACTAGCTCTTGAAACAGTAATCAATTCTGATTAAACATGAAAGCTGTGATTTCATGTGATGTTCACCTATTAATCCAAACAGCAGCAGTCAAACAAGCCCAAATGGCAGCTGAAACAGAACTGCAGGACAGAGAGCTTGCCCAGTGGCTAAGCCCCTGTTAGCACCTCTAGTCCTCAACCTAGGAGGGCAGAGGCCTGTAACGGGATCCATGTTCCTAAATGCATGTTTATATTGGGAAGTGACAGAGGATGTGAACAGGGACAGCACACAGTCACTGCAGATTTTTAACATGACAGGATAGGGAGAACAAAACACATTTTTTTCACAAGCATTTCCAGGCAGCCTAACCTCCCAACTGCCAGAATCTTCTTTCTCCTTTACCAGATCTCTTTAGGCAATTTGCCTATTCCATCTTTACAAACATACCCATCTATTCACACAGCTCTTGTATGCACAGACAAGTGACCCAGCCAACTTGCTGCAATGGAAAACGTACAGCAAGCTCTAAATCACAGCTCCAGGAGCCTGTCTGGCACTTGTTGATGGTCTACACCACACCTTCTACACTACACCCATGACCAGCGTTCCCCAGACCTCCCTGAGCTCTCCAAAGCAACATTAAACCAATCCCATAACAAACTGAAGATGATGTCTGGAACCAGACAACTTAAACTGAGAAACTGGAAATTCAAGTTAAGATGTGAACCATCAAATACCAGCTTTGGTAATTTGGTTCAATACTGTATTTCAGATGCTTCTCAAGATGTATTTTATGCTATCTCACGATGTGGTACAAACTTAGAAGCAAGTATTCCAAGGGACAAACACATATCATCTGATCAAAAAAAAAAAACACAAAAGGCACTCCAGTTCTATAGCCTTCTCTAATCAAAGGAATTTGAAATGTAGCGTATTCTGTTCAACTCTGCAAACCAGAACCCCTTTCCTCCCAGATCCCACAACTGTAGCTTTATAACTGAAGGCCAAAATATGCCATATGAACAGAACTTAGAACTCTGACAATTCCTTAACTCCTGGCTACTTGAGTATTCAACACCCTTCCCTCTTCTTTTCTCAGTATAAGTAATGTATAAAACTGCTACAATAGAAGCTGAAAAAGAAAATAAAGCCCATTCCATTCCAGATTCCATCATCTGGTATCACACATTTCACGGGGACCAACAGCAGTGAATTTTAGATTCATTACACATATCTTTTGCAGTAAGTCTAACTGAAGACAATTAGAAGTTGTTGAGCTCCACAGAATTAGCAAGAGGGAAAGAGAAATACACTCTACCAGGAGGTTTCACAGATAGGTACTAACATGCATGTAATGAAAAGACTCAGAATTTTCTGTCTTTTCCAAATACCTGACAAGAGGGAGGTTGAATAGATGATACAAGAGCCTTCAGTAACTATTAACAAGGCAGTTCCCAGCACATCTCATTCAGCTTGTTCTAGTTCCTGCTCTAATTCATTATACGTTATCTTAGCCCAATTTCCTTGCCTAGACGGACACACATCATACATATTATCAGGACTTTTTTCTTCCTAATTAGATGACTGCACTTATTAACAAAGGCCAGGGGAAATCCTCAAAGTATATTGAAAACTCCAGCTCACAACCAAGGTCAAACTGTAAAATAAATACCTCCCAAAGTAAAGAAAAATTCAGATCATCTAGTTCATCCTCTGCAAGAAGCACAATTGTCTTGTCATCATAAAAAATGCTCTAGATAGGTGTTCCTGAAAGGTTTATATAGAACTGCACATTTATCTAACCCTGTAACCTCTTTCAGCTTAGGCTGTAGAGGTCACTTACACAGACCAGTAGCTGGCTTCAAAGCCGATAGATGAAAAAAAGTGACAGCAATGTATCCTTCCTTACCCTCTCAGCTTGCCCACTCCAATTACTCTCGTATCTACTGACTTCTGGGCTCACTCACATTTCATTTTTCCTCTCTTTGATGATACAGACATTCTGGCTCCATCTGTCATAGGGTTAAATAACCATCTCTGATTTCAGTAGATTCTATGAACTGCAAAATAGAGCCCTGAACCAATCAAGATTTTCAAGAGTCTTTTTTTTTTTTTTTTTTAAATGGTCCCTTCCAAGCAAAAGGCAAGTAGGCACTTCAATATACATAGAAGCAGAATCACATTTATTTTATAAAAGTTACAAACAGTAAGTGTTCTCTGCTTTTTAAAAACATATAATCACAAAATACTATTTTAGGAAAAGGAAGTCAAAGAATGATTTAACTTCCGTAGAATATTATTCATTATTGCTTAAATTATGGAAATATGTGTATTTATAACTTTAGGAAACACCATAAATCTGATAATGTGTTTGGCTACTGAGCTATTCTGAAGGCCTACAGAAGGCAACGCTCTCCAACAGATGTTCACCTTAACAAGTCTGATGAGCTGGGCTATGTGTCCCTAAACCCATCCACTCACCTTAATTATATTTTACTGTTTCTACATACTAGGCACTTTACCATCAGTCTAACTTTTCATTCTTTAAGCGACATAACAGCTGAGATACCCCAGTACAGACACTGATGCTCTTAGCTCTTTAATACAGACATCTTGCCATACCATCCAGATCTTGATACTCAAATTCCACTAAAGTGTATACACACCATTTTCAACCATGAACTGTGAGATTACCACATCATAAACACTTTTGGAACAGAGAAAGACATTTTCAATTAATCTGAGGGCATAATTTATAAACTGTTTTCCAGGATTTTTTTATTTAAAGATAAACTATACTCCTGCCCAAGGCACTAAGTAACATGAGCCTCACTGCCAGTCAGTGCCATTTTTTTGCTATCACCAACAGTAACTGAGTCAAAGGGTGCTGGCTATGCAAGCAAAACGCATTGCCCGTGCAGACGCTGGCCACCTCAAACTTTTGCAGTGCATCCTACACCGTGGATAGGGATGCAGAATGGCAGCCCATTTGCCTTTTTCCCTTCTCCTATAATTTTTGCCAATGGTATCAGTAAAACATCAGCCTTAATATATAAACCAGATCTTTGTCACTATTCATCGCTCTCCAGTTATCACCACACAAAATTCCCTTACATATTGACCAAGCAGACTACTTTCAAATCAGTATCTGCAGTCAAGCTTGTAGGAGTAAGTTTAAGAGCCATTATGTATTAAATAATTTTGGCACATTAGGCATAGCAGAATGTAAAGTATCATTTGTGTATAGCCTTCCCAGCTCAAGGAAATCAGTGTGCCTCGTTTGTCTGAAATAGGTTTTGGACACTACTAAAACAACACAAAACAGGAACCTCATCCAGAAAAACAAATACCAAAACCACAAAAACAAACAGAACAATACCAAAACCCTCAGAAGATATCATCTTCATCAGCAACCCTTAAAAAGCCATTTTATCAAACATGCCAGATAAGGAAAGAACATGAAAACATTTTAATACTTTTAGTAATACCCAAACAGAGAAAATGTTTTGATATTTTTTTAGTCAACTTAAAAAAACAACCAAACACCCACCTAGACATCCTGTCAGGTTAACTAGGAAAAACTAAGTCTTTGGCACTGGAAACAGTGGCCTACAGAAAACACATTTGTTTCAAGGTTATCATAGGGTTACAAAAGGAAAACAGACATTTCGGCTTGACCATGATCACACAGTCGAGGCAGAGCTGGGGCAGGAAGCCTGGCTGTCGCAGTAGGATGTCAGGCTCTTGAGGAGATACACCCTGGGCAGCAGCTGTGACTGCTAATGAGTGTGATTTGACCAAAACCTCACCAAATGCAAAATGCTCCCATAAGAACTGCACTGACTGAAGCCAAAGGACCATCAAGCTCATGGTCCATTATGCAGGTTACAAGTATCCAGAGCCAATGTACCTTCCCTGGTAAGCTCTCCCAGCTTCTACCAGGAAGAGACTCCGTGTAGTTTACTGCCTTTGAGGCTGTTTTACTCCATCAATCTATTACTTTGTTTGACAGTCATATCAAATGAAATTAAAGGTACTAAGTAATTTATCATGATGGTTTTAAAAAAATGTGAGAATGAAATTTTAGCTACATTATAGTGAAAGCCTTTGGCATTTTTGTGATAGAGTTTTACAGTTCTGTACAGATCTTCAAGGTCTTCAATCACAAAACAGAATAAATGGCTCAACACAGCAACGTGGTGTGGGGTAATGGAATAATTTGGCACCACAGGGAAAAAAGCAGACAAAAAATGGATTTGGATAATATTGTGCTAACAAAACTAGAATTCTGGATCCAATTATGACTAATCCTTATATTTATGAGTTATTTAGGTTTTATTTATAGACGGCAATTTCCAAGACTGTGCTTCCCCCTCCCTAGAAGCACTAGTTTAATACTGAGTTTGAAGAAAACTCATCTTTCTAGACTACTAGAAAAATGCTGCCCTAAACCCACTGCTCAAAGGCAAAGTAAAATAAGAAATAAGCCATCACCTTCAACACAAGCTGATTCTATAGACAGAGAATTGCAAAGCGCTTTCTATTAATGACAAAGTTGTCTCCAGTCAGGCAGGAGTGCTCACAGCAGCTTCCTTTCTCCAGAAATACCGTAGGTGAAATATAGACAGCGACGTGGAGAAAATCAGAGATCTGATTTTCAACTCCAGGCACGCAAAATGCTAGCTGTAACTTTCCAGGTAACGTCTGATACTGCATACACAGCAAAACAAACTCCAAACTCTCCTCAGGCTTTCCTTACCAACCCCAGTCATCCTGTTTCATTCAGCTGCAGGATTACTGGGAAACATTTCATATTACTTACTATAAGGCTAGAAAATTTTTTGTCAAAATACATGCATCAGAGACTAAATTTTGCATGTCAAAACACAAATTCAATCACTACTGACATAAACAGGAGTAATCCACACTCCTTTCAGACTGGTTACAGTTACACCTGTCAATTTAAGTGTAATGGTCTGGAAATTGCTTAAAGTTGGGTTTGTGGTTGTCTTTTTTGCCTCCTCAAGAAAGTTAATTTTCAAGTAATAGTTCTAGTGTGTCTTTAGAACCTTTATGCATTCCAATATGAGATAAATGATGAGATATCAACTCTAGTAGCAATTATTTGAGTCTGAAATATACCACTAACTATTCCAGAGGTTTAATTGGTACACACTGAAATAGTACTTTTTTTGTTTGTGGGGTTTTTTGAACTTCCAGAAATCTTCACTATTTTAATTAAAATCCAGTTAGTTCAAATTCTGGATAACCAGACCAAAATGAAAAGGTAAGAGGTTATAAAAACGTTTTCTTCAAATGAAAATTGAGGAAAGTCTGCAACACTTCCAGTCTTCCAATACACAGGAGCAAGAAACAGATATTGTTATTTACAAATGGAATACAGACATACATGCTTACCTGTGTATAGAAATTTCTACTTCACTATCAGTCTTCTAAAGGGAGCAAAGAGATCTATCCTGTGACTGTCCTTCTCTTAAACTAAATATGTTTACCTTTACGGTAGTATATCATTACCAGATCATTTGCAATGATGCTTGGGGTCCTGATTTTTGCAAAGCAAACTTATGGAAATATTTAATACTGAGCTTGTTCATGTCTTAATACTGTAATTACACTTATCTGGTCTTAAAAGCTATGCATGTATTTGTAGAAGATTAGAGGTATACCAACAAACAGGACAAGTAAGCACAGAGTGAAGTCTCACAGCAGCTACAATCAATGTCAAAACTCTTGTTCTCGTTTACAGAGAATTAATTTAATCAATAAGCAGTACCATGTTTTATGCTGAACAGTTTTCATAATGATTTCACATGAGAGATCCACAAATGTAAATATATATATATACACATATACACACATATAATACTATACTCTACGCACACACAGAATATTATAATTATACACCCTCAAGGGTCTGTATTGGGACCAGTACTGTTTAATGTCTTCATCAGTGACATGGATTGAGTGCATTCTCAGCAAGTTTGCTGATGACAGCAACCTGTATGGTGCAGCTAACACACTGGAGGGAAAGGATGTCATCCAGAGGGACCTTCATAGGCTTGAGAGGTGGGCCTGTGCAAACCTCATGAAATTCAACACCTGGGTCAGGGCAATCCCAAGCACAAGTATAGGCTGGGCAGAGAAAGGGCCCTGAGGAGAAGGACTTGGGGTTCCTGGTTGACGAGAAGCAGGCAAAGCTGAGGGTAGCAGGCAGCAGCTGACTGCACAGCCCTGGAGATAAGCACTCCAGGGCTTCCTCTGAAAAATGAGAGCTAGTATTTAAAGATGGCATAAATGGCATAGTCCCAACAACTGACAACACCTTCCAGGAGCAGCTGATCAGTAGGACTCTTCTATATTGCACAACAACATGTAAATGAGGACTAATTGCAGACGAACCATGTAGGTTAGATGCTGAAGGTCCTGGCCCCAAAAACCCAGCTAAGGGCTCTGACATGACAGGCTAATGGAGCTTGAGGGAAGGCAGCTGACATCTTGCCTCATCAGCATTAGTTCTCCCACCTTGCTCTCCAAAACATCCTTTTGATTAAAACACATTCATTAACCCATTTCTTATTCAGGAACATATTTTATTCACTGAATGACGAAACAGCAGAGCTTTGCTTTTCAGATTTTTGGATGGCCACACTCAGAGAAGTCAATTGTTTCCTAATTTTCAAAGGACCCCTAGTACCTGAAACTAACCCTTGCCACTGTCAGCCAGTGCTGGCCTACATTAGTTTTTCAGGAAATATATGTAAATGAAAATTATCAGCTTGATTAAGCATTAAAACTATTATTAAGTGTTATTATCTGGATTTCCCATGCTCTTATAATATTTTCAAATTTATAATCAACCATGAGCCAATATTAAACAGCTGGACTAGAAACACCTGCATCAATGCAAGGATATTTCCTGACAGGATCAACAACAGTAATTAAACTAATTAAACATCACAGACAGCTAACATTATTGAAGAAAGTAAATCAAAAAAGAGGAGGTAGGCAGACAGCTTTGCATTGTGGGCAAGTCACAAACTTGATGAACTAGTCATGCACCATGGCCTGTAGATCTTGCTTCTGAAAAAAGTATTCTTTAAAAACAAAATCTGTATTCTTTAAAAACAAAACACATGGAGTGGAAGCTCTGATCTGACACAAAGATCAGCAATACCTAATCAGTAGTTGAGTTGTAGGAAGGCATAAGGTATAGCACTACCTCCCAAGCAGTTTCAGCATTTCCATGAGTAGATTTAGCAGGTGAGCCATAGTCCACACCTGAGCATGAGAGACCAGAGCAATCATCTTTTGGTTCTCACAGCTGCCACACAACATGTCTCTATACGAACAGTGTGACTCAAAAATTATCAGGAACTAAGTGAAACAAAGTCTTAAGCTCACAGAAGATAAGAAGATGTCAAGAATTATACTCATTAATTAACTACATAAAAGGTGCTGATAAGACTGGAGAATGCCTGCTCTCCTCCAAACTCTGCTGCACAGTCCTAGCTACCATCTCCTGCCCTATTCTTCACATCAGGAGCATGACCACCTGCCTCTTCTTACTGACCTTACTGAGAGCAGCTCATGGTTTCAGTCACCCAGCCCTTGACTTTTAAAGCCTTCTCTAAAAGTCTTATCAAACAGCAGCAAATAAATACATAAAAAATAAGAACAGATAAGAATGGTTATTTTCAGATGACTGTGGCCACCAACTCGGAGCTGAATGCTTCCACTCCAAGAACATGAGAAAAAATGCCAGATGCAGGGGGAGTGAAAAAATAGGGTTAGTTTCTAGGAGATGAAGGGAAATAAAATAAAAGTGACAATATTTCTTTAGCTCAACTAACTGCCATTAACATGCAGTGATCTGGGCATTCCGTGAAAAACAGAAGTGATTGCAGATGTGCAAGAAGGAAGCAAAGTTTTCAAAATATTTTCAGGGGGACTTTACAGAGAAATACTGAAACCATTTTCTTTATCCTCAAAAATCAAGAAGTATTTCCTACAGTAAGGTTTCATATAAAAGTATGAAGTAAAAAAACAACAACACACAGGTCTATTATTTGTATTTGTTCATGGTTTTCAATTAGTACAGAACACTTGTGTTTAACAGAATGACATTACTTGAGATAAAAATAAAAGAACTGACTGCTCTTTTTGGAAAAAAGAAAAAGAATTAACAAAAGCACAGAACAAATCTTTGACCTATTATGCAAATTGCTTGGAAACTTTTTTTTTTAAACTTTAAAAGTAAATGCAAACATTTATGCCAGATTAATCAGTTCACAGGTGATTTTGAAAAACTGTGTATGCACATATACATATAAATATCTATTTGTTGTATATTCACACATCATTAAGGGCATAGAAATTAAAATATTTTAAATAAATGTTAAAATGTATCTGATTCACGTCAAGATACACACTTGCAGCTGACTTCACTGTAATTTGCCTTTCTGTGCAAGTCCACAACATCAAAATTTACACAGACTCTCCAGAAAACTCTTCAAAGACCAGTAACCTCAAGAGAATACATCCACTTTCTGTAAATGGGCTTGGCATAGCCCTGGAACCAACTTGCTTTTCTGTGTGCAGCTCCCAGTAGTCAGACACAGATCTTCAGGGATTCCCTTCTTACTTTCAAGAAGGCATATTAAGACTAGTTTAGATTGCTCGAGCATACACTTAAGGTTTGTCAGTACTACTACTCGGCCTAATCAACAGCGGCTGCTTCAGAGAAGCCATTTAAAAATGCAGAACACATCACACAGATCCACATACCACCTGTGCGTACCTACAGGCACTGTATTTACATTTAGTATCAAATTGTCTGCCCAGGCAGTAGCTTCTGAAAGCCAGAGGTCTTGTCGTTTCACTGCAGACACAAAACTCAGTCACAGAAACGGGGCAGTGTTAGGTGCCAGTGCTGTGATCTGCCACACTGGCACACAGCACGGATACCAGGCTTTCCTCAACTGGACAAGAGGGAGAAGAAGGGAGGATGGTAACCAGGAAAGAGGGAAGATATCATTTGGAGTACACGATCAGAGTAGGTCTCTTCCACCTGAAAACAGTCTATTCTATTCCAGTTTCTCACTCACAGCAGCTTTTATAGCTTAATCACTTCCATATCTTCACAAGTGAAACAGTAGTTTGGGAAACTATGGTACTGCCTTCTGAACACAAAAAAGCACAGCTCACAAACTGTAAAAATAAAATTTAAGTTCCATCCCAAAAGCACAGTTTTATGGTCATATAATAGATGAAGTTGGAAAATTGTTGCAAGGAAAAATTAGGTAATATCCAGAATGCAGAGCTGAAAAACCATGTTAAAAAAAAAAAAAAAAAACAAACAAACAAACAAACAAAAAAAACTAACTTGGAAAAATCCATTTAATAGATAAAATTCAGCTGTTCCTTTTATACTATCCCTTACTGTCTTACCTCCCAGCCCAATAATATCTTAACCATAATAAAATATACACCATAATAAAATGTTACACATCCTTCCGCTAAAACATACTTTAAGAAATCCATACCGAACATTAAATATTTGTAATTTTCTTTTATTCTGACTCATTTTTAGATTGTTAATTCATGCTTATACTTTACACTAGTGTTTCTGCTTTTGCTCCAAGTCTTCCCTGTTTTCTCTGTAGTCCCCAAATGCCTCCAAGGTACTTCTACAGCCAACATACCCTTCCAACTGAAGCCTTTAATGCCTCCCTGCAGAAGCATCCCCATAATCAGTGTATCTTACATGTGTGCATCCTAAAACCTGATATGCTCATTCAATGCTCAAATATGCTTGTTGAAATTGAGTAGAAACACCTAACCAGGAAATCCCAGAATAAACTCATACACATATCAATAAAGATGACTAAGAGCAAAAAAAGAATTTTTTGCAGGAGGCAACACCTTCATCACCTAATTTCTCAGTCCTGGTTTTAAAAAAAACAAATAAACAAAAAAAAAAACCAAAACAAAATGAAAATTATATTTTCATTAAAGATATATAATAAATCTTTCTATGACAGATTTAATGAAAACACCCTTTGCCCAAAAGCCTGCCCACATTTTACAGCTGTTTGACAGAAGACACTGTCTTTCTTCCATTTTGTAACTTAGGTTTCTGAACAAAATACTAAACTCAAAAGCAGCAGAAGTGCAGATAAGAATTTCTTACTTTGAGCAATGAGAGAATTTGTATCGTTCTCTTGCCAAAAGAACATCACAAGTCTCTCAATCTTTGCACAGTCCGTTTCTCTGAACAAACCCCATCTCTCTGAAGACTGCTGAAAAATGAAGCATTGCTCCACTGCTTTGGATGGCTGGTGCTTTGTACCATTTCATACACACATCTGCATCTTTACTCGCTAAAATCCATCACCAAGGTTCCACAAACAGCTACTCAGATTCCTCCATAAACTGCCAAAATCAGAGTTAGCTGACTTCTAAAGAAGCACAGAGAACATTCAAAGCTGAGATATAGGAAGTATTTTCAGCCAACACAGCAGTTCATTTTTTCCACTACAGCAGTCAGCTGAACCAGTAGTACACTGACTGCTCTCACAGGGGATATGGACTGCAGTCCAACACTTCAGTTTACTTTATTCCAATCCTAAAGATATAGAGATTAATGAGACCGGATATGTCATGAAACCGTATGTCAAATGATCTCAAAGCTAGTCTCTAAACAGGGAGGGTTTACTGGATTGTGTTGCAAGTTGCATTTTTTCTTATGCCAACTCCTGCCAGATTCTGAGTAATAATGTTCAAAATTTAGTAATTGAAATATCTGAAACGTGGAATAAGGCTCGATTTTCTTGTTGTATGCCTACTTTGTTCTGTTAGTTTTAATGAAAAATATAATACTGAGAGTCATTAATTCCATGGAGTTGGAACAGGCCACCTCAGATAGGAGTACCACAGCACAGTAGGTGGATTCCAAGCCCAGTTTTGTACCTGAATTTCTCTCTTCATACTTAAGTTGGCATTTTACATATTATGGACATGGAAACTGAGCTCCAATTTATAGTAGTAAAATAAATAGGTAATTCCAGAAGAATGTAATATCAGAGCTATATGAAATGTGATGTAAGAAGGAAACAAATTATATTCTTTCTACTTAAATTTTATTCATTCTTGAATAACACAAGATTCAGTAAGTTCTGGCTTTACAATGAAGAACTCTGTACAAAGAGAACCTTTTATCCCAACAAGCCAACCTCAAAGGCACTAAAAAGCAATAAAATATTTTGGTTCATATGAAAATTCCAAAGAATTTATGATGTATTAGTAATGTTTTCTTCAGATGAATCTCATCCTAACTCAAATGTCACTATGTTAAATATTTCAGGCTGAATTAATCGCCTTTGCTAAAAAATAGGTGCCTAACTAATCTTCGGTATTTGGAGAATGAGAAGGTGTTAATATCTTTATCAGTAGGCAATATGAATCTCAAGCATCCTGTGTGCTCTAGGTTCTCTAACACTATTTTTAGATTGGTATTTCTTTTTTCAGGGCTTTGTACACTGTTGAATATATGATCAGTAGTCAGAAAAGTAAACATGAAGCAGATAGCTTGGCACAAGCTGGTGAACATTACTTATTATTGTTCTCCTACTTGGTTATATGGATTCATCGTGGTTTGGCTAGTCACTAGTTGATAAAATGCGCAATACATGAATTCAGGGAAAACTCAACATTAGGAAAAAAGCAACACTGATGGTAGTGCTTGCAATTTATAATTGGACTCCACTGTTTTGTGGTCGTCCAGCACACAATTCTCTATCCACTCCATTAGCCTCCAGGGCTCATTCACCTCTAAGCTGCTGAATCAAAGGTAAAACTTGGCAACTGGATTGTAGAGTTCAGGCTTCTCCCAGAACAGATCTTTAATGGTTCAAAGCAGAACAGCCAGACAATAAGAACTCTGAGACAACAGGGTACTTATACAGTAAGTGACTGTTGTTAAGAAAGCAAGAGGGGCTATCTTTTGGTTTTAAAGGATATAAAAACAGAGGGACAAATGCAAAGCAAGAAGTCAATAATGTACATGCATAATTCTTTATTTTGAACTGAAACTCACCAAAGTACTTGTCAATGCCATCAGCAGAACAGCTGTAATGGACTGCAGGCCTGTGACTAATGGAAGACACAAGTTTCAACAATCAGATGAAAACTTCCCTTTTAAACCGTTCTGCTAAGACATTAACAGCACTGTCTGAACAGTTCACTCTCTGCAATGTGTTCTGAATGTCACTGTGTTCTTTAATCTTAAAAACATTGTTCATGGTTTGTGCTAATTAAATGATAAAACTTCTGGATTAAGTGATAAATACTGATTCTTTAGATTTCCATTACTTCATAGCAGGGAGGAAGGAAAAAATACCAAAAATCCCACACACTTAGTTCAAGGGTACAGTATTCAAATGATTCAGAAAAAAGGCTGAAAACAGTGGTCTACATTTATTTTACGAGAAATTCTAGGAGTTCATTTTACTTTCTTACAGTTTCTTTTTACATTAAAGAAATAGAACTATTCCTCCTAGTTCCTCACACTCTTCCTCCTCCATTTTGAAATATAAATGAAAAATAGAAAAATCACTAAAAATACTTACTTAGAAATAAATTTTAAAGTATTTTTAATAGTTGAAAAAAAGAATTTCTGTATTTCTGGAAAATATTCTCATGAGTTTGTCTGCCACTCAAAAAAAAAAAAAAGGGGGGGGGGAAAATTATAAGATGTCCTAGCAAGTGCATTATGGCTTTTAACACCATTCCCTTGGTCACTAGAAAGTAAGTTTCTGTTTAAAAACTTCTCAGAAGTCAGTTTTCCATTTAACCACATGTTTAGAGCATGCTAAAAAACAGTTGTGCTGAGCACTTGGAGATTTCATGGAGACATTAAGAAAACAAGATGCAAGGGGCACAAAGTGGAAGTCAGAAAGCGCTGCTCTACATCTGGCACTAGCATGAGGCATCTGATTTGGGGCTCTGAGCACTTCAGGGGAAGTGAAGGATTCAGATTTCTGGTCCAGATGCTGGATGCTGACCCACTTAAAAAATGCAATTAATCCATTCAAGGGCAAAACAACCTGAAAGCTCCTGGAACGTTTATTTTTCAGGTCACAGTAGCAGCTACCATTCAGAGAAGGCTGGGGTATGTGCTGAAAAAGCTTGCTGACAGCATGAAGACCATATGGCCCCACATTTGCTGTGTGCCAAAGACTAGCCCAAATCAATGAGACTGTAACAGAGAAGTGTAGGGATCAAGATGTTTTAATTCATTCAAGAC
The DNA here is from genome assembly GCA_038380795.1 of Pyrocephalus nanus. Taxonomy (NCBI): domain Eukaryota; kingdom Metazoa; phylum Chordata; class Aves; order Passeriformes; family Tyrannidae; genus Pyrocephalus; species Pyrocephalus nanus. Next base: position 4,410,649 of record CM076262.1, on the reverse strand, counting down.
AGTAAATCCCTTCCATTTAAAATAGCATGCTTTCTTTCCGCAAGCTGCTGGAAGGACCGCAGATATTTATCTGCTTGATCAGCATGCTTAAAGAAACAAATGCAAGATTGAAAGACTGTACTCAGAAACAGATGAGCAAGCCCTGAACCATGGGGTCCCTTAAACGCTGGATGCTCCAAATGGTGAAGAAAAGACACACGAAGTGAAAAAACCTCATATTCTGTATCAACCCATTTCAGAATTTTTCCCACATTAGGTGACTACTTCTAGACACAGAGATTCATAATTTACCCAATTTTAAAGATGTTAAATAACTTGATAGGTTTTTGGAATACAGGTTTCCATATTTAAAAGCCAAATAGAAACCAGCAGAATGTCAACAATTCTGAATTATTTTTTTCTCCTTTAATTTCTACCTCCCCCCTTCCTATTTCCCTAAGTCTTGCTACTTGAAAGACAAATATTTTTCTCAAAGAACAAAATACATAAATCATATCCTGTAAATAACATATATAAGCTTACTACGTAAATAAATCAGCAGCCAAAAAACAGTGTTGAGTCACTCTGTGTTCCTTTCCTGTGGCAGCAGTGATTCAGTCATGTATACATATACAGTTGTAAATTTACATTAGATTTGCAATTCCAAACAAGACATATATTTACTAAAATGTCTGTGTATAAGTAATTTATGTACTTTGCTTATTGTATTTGATTTTACTTAGCATAGTGTTTGATGACAGTTTGAAGAGACCACATCTGTTCTTGCCAATTTGAAAATCAGGTTTTCCATTACAGTATGGGTTTAAGTGCAGCAGAATTTTGCATTTTGGAGAAAAGGTCCCAAATAAGAGCTCTTTTCCTTTTAACATTATCACTTCAATTTTCAAAGCATTTGGAAAGTACAGTGCTATACATGCTTCTTTTTACTCCTATTCAAAAGTTCTAAGGAGAAACATTCTCCTGTTCAACATACTGTTGCATTTCACAGCTTCTTAAAAAGTGGGTTATTAATTTTTTAAGTGAAGCCTTGAATGACTACTTTATTTTGGCATTTCTGCACAGGCAGGCACTAATGCCTTTTTTTTTTATTCAGCCTCCAATTATAGAGAACAGTGATTAGCTACTCCTTACAAATATAATTAGCTGATTAAGAAAAAGGGCAGAAGAAATCAAAGCTCTTGGAGCACATATCCCTGGATTGCAACAATCAGTTCAGTCCCTTAAGATAAAACACTGCATTCACACAACACATGTAAGCTGTCATCTCCTCTAACTGTGAAATTGTCTCAACCACAATAAAGAACAACCTTCATGAAAGGCTGAACAAGGCTCTTTTCACTTTCTGAAAGTGCCAAGAGCTTCTGGGGTGCCAGAAGCATGTGCCATGGGAGGCATGGCTTTTTGCACATCCTTCAGTTCTAAGCCAGAAACTCAGCACAGTCTCAGAATTTATCAGAGATTTTCATAGCTGGGCTTAACATCAATTATTTCCACTAGCCTCCTTCATATGGGCCTCAAAGGGTTAGCTCTCCCTGATATATCCTGAAGTGCCCCCTGATGCTTCTACTCACTATATAACTGACAAGGTTAAGGAAAATAATTGGAAAAGGTCTTCTCTCCTCTCAAACGTTCTGTAGTTCACCATGTACCTGAGCTCCACAGCAACCATCAAGTCCACCATAATGGTAAGACAGACATAGTCCAAGACCAAGGCAATGGTACACAGTCACACCTATAGCCCAGTTGTCATGGAGATTTGGCTTGTAAGTAGATGAGAAAATGCTTTCTTCAGCACTGACTGAAGATCATGCCCAGAGCAAAGACCAAAGAGCAAGGGTTATCACTGAAAAACCTTGCCACCTCCAGTAACAAATATAAAGACAGATTTCTATGACCTTGTCTTCCCTAACATAAACAGACACCGACATGTAAATATGTGTGTATGTAATTATTTGAAAAATTCCTAAACAAAACACTCCCCTGCATTAGCCCTTCTCTTCCTGGGAAAGGGATGAAAGCAGCAGCATTTGATAGATGTTAGTCAAATTGTTTAACACATTCCTGAAAGTACTTATGAACACCTCTAAAGCATCATATGAAAAAAAATTTCCTCAAAACCTACTACTATAAAACTACACATAAAACTGCATTGCTCCCACTGCTGGGCAAAATGGAAGCATGCTAAAGTCCTGTTGTTTTGCAAGGTTTACCCTAAAGTTTTAAAAAAACCCAACCAAAACAACAAAACCCAAAAAACTCATGGAAAGGAAGAGAAAGATGACTTGCAGCAAAGTCAAGATCAAACAGGGCCTCTAGGATGATGCTGAGTTTCAACTTGCCAAGTTTCCAACAAATTATACTTCAGGGTAAGAAGAGACACTTTATAAAAGGAGATGGGTGTGAGCAGGCCTTCACATGGTGCCTAGGGACCTGTGGCCCATGGAAGGAATATCTGTTACGGGATCTTGCAGGTTCTTAGATCAGTCAGTTCTTCCACAGGATAATCAAAATCCTTTCTACCTAACAGCACTGCTGAATTGCCAATTTGGCTACTGCCCAGTTCTGCAGATACAGTAGAGTTATCAGAGTTCTGCTCTGGTACTGTTCCTCCTTATTTAGCTGTCAGAGTTCAGGGCAGCGTGTACAGTTGATCCTATTTCACAGTTTAGCGATCCCTATTCCTACATCCCCTCCATTTCTCCCTCACTTCCTGTTTATGAGCAGGCACTGGACAGCACTTCCACAGAAACATAAGGTTGGTGCTTTGTACTCTTTAATTGTGAAGTTTCCCTTTTTTCCTTGCATACTCCACTCTTCCTCTTCTGCTCCTACAGTGATCCATCTGTTGTAGAGATCCCCCACAACCAGAGCAAAACAGAAATATCTTGTTGGAGACATGGGTTATGCACATTCATGTTCACACAAGATCCTGAAGCCTCTTCTATCGTGCTTAAGCTAAGCCACCTAGACAAAGATCCACCATGGTAGAAGTAGCATAAAAACCCACTATAACAGATGATTTTCACCATTTCCACTTTGCACGCTTTCTTGACTCCTTTCATGCTGGGTCACATTTCAGAAATGCTCACACACTGCTCCTTCTGCCCCATCTGCCCTATGCAGCTACTGTCATATTCCAACCACATGTTTGGCATTTCTTCCCTTTTTTAGATAAAAGCACTGTGAGCATACATATTTCCACAAAAACAGCATAGCATTATATTTGCACACGTGCCTGCTTTGTCTGTGAGAACACGCCCAGATGAGCACAGATGGGAAACACTCCTACAGGCTCATGCCTCTCTAGAGTTGCATTTACAGCAAGTACTCAGCAGATAGAAAGTTCTCAGTTTATACCTCAGATTAAAAAAAACACCCCTCAGAAGCTAAGGTATTTTAAAATTTTTTCATGATGCTGTATTTTGCAAGTATCAAAGTAATATTTTGCCTGTTTATGAACATTAAGACGATTCAGTCAACTAAGGGATCAAATACTGAGTTTTCTGATCACAAAATCTCAAGTCATTATTTGCTATTACACTATTAACACCCACTTCACCACTCACATATAATTTTGTTTTAGTTCTTTCTGTTCTTCGGACAGGAAGTATTTTGTGAAGTCTTAGTAAGATTTGCAAAAAAAAAATATTATATATGGAAGTGTAATTATCTCAGAAGTCCATCCTCTAACATACCACAAAAATACAGAAATTTTAGGTCACATAAAAACAAAAGTTTCGTGTTTTCTTTTAAAAACACTGAATTGCTGGAATTTTAACTGCTTTTTGGAAGGCACCTAACTTGTTTTTCTAAACATAACATTTGCATTTCTGTTCAGTGAATAGAGAGGAACCCAGGTGTCGGGGTTGTGAACTAACTTGCCTCTCATTGGTTTCTGTGTTGCCATAGTTATTATATTGTCTCTTTGGATTGGCTAGCTGAATGGCCAATCCAGTCCTTCCCCCGCAGCCTTTATAAGCTGCGGGAGATTTGAATAAAGCTCTCTTTGTCTGCTCTCCACTGCTGGACTCCCTGCGTGCTGTGTGGTCTCTGTCTCCTGGCCTAAGGGCCTACGCCGCCCGTCCCTGCCATGAGGGACGGGCGGCGGGGGTAGGGGTGTCCTCAGCCCTGGAAATCTTCACCGAGCAGCCGGCAGGACAGGAGGACCCCCCAAGGAACCCCCAAAGAACCGCAACACCCAGGCACCTCTAAAGACCTATCGCAAGTCCAGTCAAATTTAGGCTACTGATATCTGTGAACTCAAGCAATGAAATACAAAATTCAGAATCACAGGATAACTACAGTGAGATGTCAACTTCCAAAACAGACAGTACCTTGAACACCGAGTTCCTTCACCTAGGTGAGATCCACCCTGCATGGCCAATGTGGGTACCAGCAGCCAAAAACACCTTTAAGATAACGCAGCAGCTAGAATAAATATCAGGAGGAGGAAAATCACTACTACTGGTATTTATTCAGTCAGGGAACCCCATCTTTCTTATCTAGGGAAACCAGAAATGCAAGTATCATTAAAGGAAATTTCACATAAGACCCAAGACTGTGCAAGAAAGAGAGAAATTCTAATGTTTTGTCACAAGCACTCACCTGGAAAAGGGACCAGTATTCCAGATCCAGCTCCCCGGAATTAGTATCTATTTCACCACAGATTATCACTGGATAATCCTGACTCTCAATACACCTGCTGGCACCAAGCTCCATTTGAGGAGGATGGGCAGATGCTGGTCTAACACAGGAGAGCCTCTGCTTTAGTAACAAGGGCAGTTACCTGGATAGGTAAGCTCAAAATCCTTTGCAGGCAAGGCACAGACCACCTGGGCAGGGCAGATGGCTTTTTGTTAAGTAAAAAAGGTCGCTGGGGGTAGTAGCTCCTATTCAACTGAAGTTATGCATACACCTGGTCTCACTTGATTTTAAAAATTTTCTTCGGACAGATGAAAGACTTCAGTTGTCCAAAAACCTACATTTTAACAAATGAGGGAAAGGTGAAAAGATGCTATGGGCATTTCTAAGCCTATGGCATAACTAATTTATTATGCCAGGGATCTTTCAGATTTATTATGAGTTGTCTAATGATTGCAGGTGCCAAAACTGGTTACCTGCAACATAACATTATGAATTTGTTACAGATTTAAAGAATATAGCTAAGGTTACTTTGTGCATATTGAGATACGCTGAAATCCACACCACTAAAATTAGCTATATTAAGTTTCCTTAGCTACTACACAGATCTTACTGGCCACATCTGGTGCAGCTTTGGTTCAAAGTCATCCCAAATCTTCTAGCTCTGATCCCAGCAAGACATTTTAAAACTCACTACTTCTGCAGACATAATCTGACAGTGGAGATTCTTAGCCAAATAAACATGACTAGTATCAAAGATTTTGCTTGAGCAACATAGTGAGTGTAACGACAGAAATACGCAGAAGATAAAGCACCACGAGGCTGACACACAGCACAGTCAGCAGTCTGGCAATAGTTAAAAAAGTTTCTGTGTAGGCGCTTAGCAGATGTAAGTTATTCTGCCAGGATAAGCCTCAAGACTTCATCTTTATTGAAACTGGCTTTGCTGACATGGGCTTGAAAACCATTGTGCAAGTACTCTCAAAAAAAAAGTGAAAAGAACAAAGGGAAACATGGAATAAGGAGTGAAGTCTTATTTATTATCTACTTCTGGAGCTCAGGCTGTATAAACAAAATATACATAGTCATGATATATATGTGCATGCATCTCATTTTTCAAAGACAAAGATCCCAGATTAAAAATGTTTTCCTTTCCCTTCTTCTTCATCATCCCTGCTTCTAGCCATCAAATTAATTAGAATCAACTGCCTAAAATGCAGAAGGGGATTTCACTTGAGAGTAAAAGAACAGAAGCCTTTTCCTTGCAGTGCAAAGAACAGAATAACACTTGAGTCTCCCAGACAACGATGTACTTACAGTTCCACATATGAATATTTTGTCTTCAGCCTGAGCCCTTTTTATTTGCACACAAGGTGCAATAGGTGTAATAGGATTCCTGGAGTACATATCACCAAAGTGTTGTTTGTGCACACTGCTATTCCAGGGCAGCTTTACACTGCACAAACTATTTTTTCACAGAGGAGTTCACTTTGAATAAAGAGGGTAATGCTGTTCTTCAGCAGAACAGTGAAAATTATCAGTGAGGGTCCTGTGACCATGCCCTGTGAAGAGCTGCAGTCCCTTGACACAAGGTAACTGGGGCTGTCACACTTCACCTCACCCTGTCACCCTCACCTACCACCAACCCTGCCAACTCAAAGGCATTTGTTTCAGCTTTCAGGTCCTCAAGCACAAAATATGCTCACCTGAGAGTAAAGCCCAAATAAACACCAACCTTTTTCAAATGTAAGTGTCAGAGGCTCTATGGCCTAGGCACATTGATCTCAAAACCCTCCAGTAACTCAAATCATTTGTGTGGCATTTTTACACTTAAATACCTTTAAGAAAGAAATCTGATTTCTCTCGTTGGCACCCTTCCAAATACTGTAACAATTATTTGGCCATGTTGCTGCCATACATAATGACATATATAATGTAAAAGGCAACACTCCTCATGTCTGCCAGCCTTGGTTCACAATTCCAGCTGCCAATGCCATATGACTGTGAAATCCATTTGCTGCACTAGGTTACCCACAAGATGGTCATCTGAAATGTGCACAACTCACTGTAGTCAACAACATGCAGTTAATAATTGTTAAACATGTGATAAACCACTGAAACAAATTACCTTCCTATTTAGCAACATGCCTTGAGATGAGATTTGTTCCTGATTTTATGGGATAGTTCTATTCATTATCCCAGAAGATACACATTGCTAGAAACACCCTGTCCATCACACTCTCAAACAAATGACTTAAGCTATTAAAGGCTCTTTGAACAATGTCACTTTCTTCTGCTCTTGATTATTGAAGAATTGTCTCATAAAATAACACCTATTAGATCAGATCACCAAATAAGTGAAAAGCAAGCAATAATAATGTCCCACTTGCTATCAACTTCTCACCAAAACTCATATTCCATAAATCTGCCAACATTTTTGAAACAGCTACAACATATAGTTTATTTTCTCACAGCAAAAGCTTTCATATTGATCTTTCACAACCAAGCATAGCAGTGCTCTCAGGGCATCCTACTGCAAGAAGATATCGCTAGCTATGCATGGGCGATAAATAATTCAATGTTCTGACTCCAGATGCTTCCTATATCTAGCATGGAGGAATAATTACTCTTTTGAATTTCATTTAGAAAGTCTTAATGTTATTATTTCTCCTTCTCTTTTTATTTTGGTCCAAGAAATTTTGAAACACTGAAACATTTAGTAAAGTATTTGGCCTAACCCTGAACACCTAAATGTTTGCCTGAATACATAACATTATATACAAAGCTGTTGCATATTAATATGGCAAAAAGGGTGCTCCATTCAGATCTCTATGAATACTTATACTAGATTGGATCTATAGTTTCACATAGGACCGAAATCTGTTTCAGTGTGATTTTATGCAGCCAGAATTTTTCAACAGATAAAAATCAAGAATTGGTTATGGTGGCATTTGACCTCACACTTAATAAATGCTGGTTTGTGACTTTGTTCTTCCTTTCTCCAAAATCACTCAATTTTGCCTTAAAAATCAAGCCACTATAAAAGCACAATAAAATAAGGCAGGAAGTGTTGAGCAAATGCATGAAACTATATAGCTGATCAGTCTGTAAAAAAACCCCCAAACTAATGTGCTAAGTGAAATAGTAATGTCAGAAGAAAATAGATTTTATCACCATAAGGCTGCTGTTACCAAAAATTAAAAAAATAAATAAAAAAAAATTAAAAAAAAACAGAGGTGAAAGCTTTTGAATACCTTGGGAAGATAAGAGTTATGCTGCAAGTTCAGTTCTGCTCAACCCACCTGGTTTCTATTAGAGATGTACGAATCTTCCAGCTAAGAGCATAAACTTTATTTTTCCAAGAAAACATATTAATTTGGTTTCACATATTACTCTAGGCTCCCAACATTTAGCATAATGCCAGCATTCAAACAGTCTTAGCTTCTCTTTCTAGTCCTTAACAGCTATATAACACACAAAACCAGCTGTAGTTCTCTGCATTTGTCTTGCAATCCACTTGGTTCATGTGTCTTTTTTCAAAAACCTGTTCAACTGGCAAGTTCACATCATACCTCTAAGCCTCCCCTAAACTCCCAAGGTTGGAATGACGCAGCCTAAACAAACCAAGCAGCACTGGTATGTGCTGTCACTCAGAGTTGCATCAGAGCTGTAATGTGAAACACCGTTTTGACAACACCCTAAGGAGCCTGTTTCAGTCACTGTTTGCAACTGTTCCCTTGAGTCTTCTTACAGGCCTAGTTACAGTTACACATGTAGGCTAGATAGCAACCTATTCTTCTCACTGAGTTACTGATTTTTTTTTTAATTGTTTATAGTTATTTTATGGGAAAAACTGCACAAAATGCAGGAAGAAAATAAAATTCCCATGCTAGCATATTACATGACTATGAATGAGATATATTGGTCTTGGTGAGAACAACAGATCTCCTGATCACACAGCAGAAAATATTCTAATTCTTCTAATGGCTTAAGAAGTTTCACAGCAATGCTCACCAGCATTGCTTCTATGCCATGTCCCAGAGTCATGACAGTAATACTCCTTACACAGGACAAAATCAGTTCCACTAAACCTGTGAATTTCCAGTCATTTGCTTGCCTTCTGTCTCAACTTAGTGAAAAGAAATTCAAAATGCCTCTCCTGCTTGCTGCTTAAGTGTCAACACCTTTTGTTTTGCTTAGATCAGCTTAATCCCAAAACCAATAACAATAGATTTATTTCTTGTTGGAAAAAATCTATCTTGTGTCTTCAATTCTAAGAAATTTTCAAGCACTTCAGTGTACAAGAATCATGCTCAGACAGAGCAAAAGAGGAAAATTACAACATACTTAGTGTAAAAACCATCAAATCCTTTATTAATCTGATAATATGACAGACTAATCCACTGGTGTGGGGTTTTTTTCTTACCTCAATAATCTTGTCATGAATTTGCAAGCCTTCTGCTTTGTCTGCAGGTCCATTTTCCAAAATCTTTGACACATAAATTCCCTGAGCAGATTCCTCCCGATTGTTCTGTACCAGGCAATAGGGAAGTTGCAAAAAGGGCCACATTAGTGCAAGAAATGAGATGGTACTGCCATCAGCAACAATGAAAAATATAAATCCACCTCACTATTCCAGCTAAGGATTAAGCTTCTTAGGATTTTTTTTTCAACTTGCTTAACACAAAGTAGTCATTAATCAAAAGGACAGAATTAATGAACTATTTCAGCAATTTTTATAAGATTATCCATTTACTTCCGGTTATTTTAGTCTAAATGAGACACAGGGTGCAGTGGTAATCCGATCCCTGCTAAAATACTTAAAGCAAACTTCAAACTTTACAGAAGCCAGTGTCTAGCACATAAAGGCACAGGGGAAGATACTCATAAAAATGGAGGTACAAGTGTTTCTCTCAGGAGGGATAGGGCTCCTGCTGTACTGCTGCTTACAAACTTTCTTACTGCATTTGAAAATAATGTTCCAAGGAGGAAAACTGCATTAGTCAGCTGGCATGTAACAGTGATGGGATTTAGTTGGAACTGGTTAACCTCATAAATCCTATTCACATGGAAGACTGAGAAATTGCTCAACTATGAAATCCATATAGATCAGCTATGGACAAAAAAAGAGCCCATTTCCAGTTGATCTCTAGACATCACCAAAGTACAACTCATATAAGGTCAAATTTAAAAAAGACAAGTTATTTATCACAGTTGAAACAATATAACTGATGTTGTACATACTGAAATTAGTTTATTCCACCAAATGATAGTTAAAAGTAATTTTAAATAGTTATTTAACTATTAAATAACCTAGAAAGCAATAAACGAAGCATCTTTTTCCAGTTAATTTATGCTTTAGATAGCAGTTTACATGATGTTTATTTTCCTTCTGTGACTGGTTGAATCCCTGACCAACAGCACAGTTCATATGTGGACAGACCATAAGGTCTAGGTCCTATACGCTCCTGGGCAAAATATTTTAATAGGTACTTTGCATATGTGGCAACAGTCCTATGGAGACTCAACTCAGGTAGATTTCAGGTCAACAAACATTTGTTCAATACAACATTAGTCAAGATTGACTTCATAAACTCCTTTTCTTGCCCCCCTTGTCACAGGGACTCATAGGTGTTAGGTCAGAAGTAAAAGGGAAACATATTAACAGTTCCCACAATATCTTGAAATGATGAATAAGCAGACCTTCACTGACTTCCCATTTAAGCAATGGGAAATGTAACTCCAATAAAAGATGCATAATAGCCATTAATAAAAATTAAGGAGCGACATAGTTTGTTTTCAACTTAAGAAAACAAAAAGCTAGATTATAGCACCCTCACTCACACCCACTGTATTTCTTTTCATCAGCAAGTTCACTGGCTTTTTCAAGGGAAAGTTATGACCTGTTAAGAAACAAGGGTACTTCAGAATGGCTTGTGGTTCCCACTGGTTGTATGTGCTGGTACCCACCACTATTGACAGACAAACACAGCACAAGGCATACTGAGCTCCAGCACTGTATCACAGAGCCTACAGACTGTGCAGCAGTTGTGCCTACAGCACACACCTCCCTCCAGCCTGGCTTTGACATGGTGTCCTCAGGGTAAACAGTCCTCCCAGCTGGACAGAGCAGGGGCCCAGCAAAGCAGCTTTGCTCCCTCAGAATAATGAACCACCTCCCAGAAACAGACTTATGTGGAGCAAGTCCCTTTCTGACAAACTAAAAGACAGACTTGTGATGAATTGTTCCTTTCCTCTCCTCTGCCCTTCAGGTAGAAGGTAAACAGTGGGGAAGCCTATTATGGACTGAAATGAAACACAGCCAAAAGAAAGTACATTCCCCAAGTCACTAAGAGTCACCTGATTTCCAATGGGAAAAACCTGCATTGTACTTAAAAAATACAAACAACATGTGATGAAGGAACACATCCCCACATAAGTGACTAATATAGAGATATGACTGTTCTGCCCTTCTGCTGCAAGAGCCAACACTTCACCAAAAAGCACTTTTCCCTTGAATGTATAGAGCACTTTCATGTACTCTTTCTGTCTTGTTCTTAAACAACTCCTGTTCCAGTATTTAAGTTTTTGAGCAGAATTTTGTATTTTCAATATTCTGAGTCAACTCGAGTGTTTTTTTTTTCCTGTCCTATCCTTTGGCTCCAGATACACTGAGTGAGATCTTATACTGATAACTGAGAAATGCCAATCAAACACTTGTGGTATTCACATTTATCAAAATAAGTACAAAACAGAAAAGAACTTCTAAATTGAACTTCGAAGACTCAAAAACACCAGAGACCTATACCTGCCTAACAGCCCCACCAGTTTCTCCATCTTCAAATATGAGTGTTAATGTAAATCCATGACCATTTCCTTCTCCCTAGTCAGCAGCTCTCTCAACAAACAGTGCTATGAACCTTTATATATTTACCAATTACTCCTTAAACTTCCAGAATATTAATTCAAAAAGCCTTTTTGTAATATATAAAACTGTTGCAGTATGCACTGTCAACATCTTAGTACTCTAAAGCAGCTCAGTTACAATCCCAAGTAAACTGAACACATGCTCTCATTTCCCTGAAGTTTTCCTATAGATGTAAGTAACAGAAGTCTGGATTTTATTACTGGTATACTCAAAATATGAATATAATCAACTTGTAGACACTTGTCTCAACCTTCCTCTAGAAAATCTAAGAAATTCTTGCTTTGGATTTACAGCACCAACATCTGATAAGTACTGGTCTTCATATTTACCCACAGGGAACAGTAATTCTACAGTGGACTTTGGCTAATGGGAACAGACTGTTTGGCACCACTAAAAATAGCTTTAGAGCAAAAGATTGTCAAACTAATATACAGGGTGCCACTCCATTTCTCAATAATAGCTGTAGGCTACAATTCTTCCACTTAACAAGAACCTGATCAGCACATAATTATTATCGAGCCTTTTTAATCAACTACTAATTTTCCAGTTTAACAGGTTTCTTTACCCTTCATATGCAATGATAGTCCTGATTAATGCTTTTGGAAAGATGAAAAAGAAAAAAAGAACTAGCATATTCATGTGCATATTCTAGGTGGGGGTTAGTGATCCTTATGCATAATTTATGATTTGCAGTGAACTTTTTAAACCTCAGCTGATGATACTGGATTGATTTAAGATACAGCATCAATCAAAACTGTTTCAATTCACATACAAAAATTGAAAGCAGGCCTGCCAAAGCAGAACATGTGCTCAAAGTATCTGAGTTACACAAACAAATTTTCTTCTTTACATGCAAAAAAAACCAAACCAACAAGCTGTTTCACAAAATTCCAGTGGCCTAATCCTGCAACAATGACTCTTTTAAGTAGTCCCAGAGATTTTCATTGAACAGTTTGCATGAATACATATTACTTACATGGGAAGTGAATGTAGATAATCCAAAGTCTTAGAGCAAAAACACTGTGAACACCTTTTCTGAAAATAGGAATAATCCAATTCTCACAAGATTATGTCTTCCAAAAAATGATGCCAACTACACCTGATAATATACAGTTCTTCTATCTATGGAGCTGATTCCATACTTATTGTCATCAAAAGTAATTACTCACAGTGTATATAATAAAAGAAAGTAAGGTTAAAATCACCTACAGTTACTTTTCTCATTACCTGATTGGGTCGTCCTCCTATAATATTGAATCCCAAAGTATCATTTTCTCTGTGTAGCATGATCATTAATGGCTTGGGTTCGCCTACCTAAGAAGGAAGAGGTGAAATATTGTTAGAGAACACATTCTCATAAAGAAGTTCTTAAATGAGAGCACTAATTTGCAAAAGATTTTTAGCTGGAGAATATATAAGATAAGGCTTAAATGAAAATTAGGCTGAAAAGACTTGGCCCTGGAAAGAAAAACAAACAAACAAAACAAAGGAAAAAGTCACGTGTCACCAAAAAGTTAACAGGTAACACCTGATTACCTTTAATTATCTTCAGATTATCTTCAGCTGAACAGAAAAAAGTGCAGGGTTTTGGTGCAAGGAATATTCAGCACCACTGAAAAAAGTCAGAGCTCCAAATGTCTGGAAGTTTCTATAAATACAAAATTCCTATGTGTGTCAACATTTCAAACTTTAAACATAGAGGTTAAAATGCACAACATAATAATTTTCAGACCCCGAAGCCTTATCAGTACACATTTTGTAGCAACTTTCATGGAAGATACATAGAGAAAATGAAACCCAACTCTTCACCCCAAACTTTGACTTCTCTCCAAAAAGTAAGCATCCAAAATCACATCTGTAAAATGTAGGGTTTTTTTCTGAAGAAGGTTTCAAATATAAAGCAAAAACTCAAAAGCACAAATGGAGTCAAAGTTAAAAATTAAGAAGAGCAAGGTTTTCTTTCCATGGACTAGGTAAATAATTTTCTTAATATTCGGAGGCTTTAGCACAGCAAGTTATCTTATGCTGAAGCCCATATTTAATTAACTTTGACAGTGACGTATTATATCGCCCCATGACACATTTGATTTTAATGAAGTCTATTTTTACTTTATTGGTAGTTTTCCTCCCAAATTCCTGTTTTATTTATTCCCCTGCTCTGAGCGGCGGGGGATGCGCGAGCGACAGTTCCGACAGCGACACCTCCTGGCAGCGCTCAGAAGCAGCGGATGCTCCTCCGCTGCCCAGGAGGGGTGATGCTCCACGCCTATCCCAACACCTGCCATCTCCTTCCTGTAAGTCCAGTCATCTGTCCTCCCTTCTTCAGCCACCACTTTCCTTGCTCACCCTACACTTCTCAACAGTCCCTGCTGCCCCACTTCACGTGACCTTATCCCACGTGCCAAGAGATGAAGTAAATGTATGAGCACACCTCTCAGATCCACCAACCTAAACCTCATGGATTTGCTAACCAAAATACACTAAAAATAAATAAATAAATAAATATTCAAGTCTTCAAACACAGTTTCCCTGTGTTTCTAGGCATACAGGTGTCCTGCAAACAATGTCCCTTTCCCGTTTCCCATATGGCAGTCAGATGCCCAGCACACCACAGTGCTTCAGGCATGAGTTTGGCTTCTTTCTATTGAGATTTTGCTTCTCGGCGTCCGTGAAGATTTGGGTAAATAGAAAAACTCCTTGTATTAAACACTCTTCACCGCAGCTGCAACCATCATTGCCTGAGCCTGCAGTGTGAGCTTCCAGTCAGGAGTTAACACTTAAAACCAACCAGCTCCATCATAGCGAGTGAAGCCAGCTCACTGGCACCCTTGGATGGTTCGTTTCACCTAAAGAAAGCGAGTTGGTCTTTAAGCAATGTCCTTAGACCTGAGAGGAGAGCACAGCACTACTCTGGCCTCTGCTATCAAGGGCATCACTCTATTCCGCCATACGATAGAGATTTGCTGTCCTTTCACCATCGTTTCCAAAGTTTACAATAATTTCACACTCCATTTTTTAAAGACAAATTTTTCAACTGGTCAAATAAAAGTTAAAAACCATCTCCACGCCCCTGAGCTGCCGCCAGTCCCAGATGGAGCAAACGGAGCAAGAACGCAACCCCTGCGAGGCGGGGCAGCCTGATGGGGGACACCCTGCCCGTCGGAACCAGGACTCGTCTGCCAGCCCAGGAGAGAAGCCATCTCCCCTCCCGCCCGCTCCCCTCCCCTCCTCCCCGGCCGAACAAGCGTTCCGTCACTGCAGCTGCCAAGCACTGCTGGGCTCACCACAGTTCAAGGTTTCGGCCACCGCAGGGTGTCGGAAAAGGAACCGACAAGAACCGTATCCCCGGTGGGGGCTGGCTGCTCCATCTCCCCGAAGGCGGAGGCTCGCACCGCCCGGGAGATGCGCAGCAGGATCGGGCTGGGTCCCGGCACGGACTGCCGTGGTGGTGACTGCCAGCCCCCGGGGACACCACCCGCACCATCACTCGGGCCGGTCGCTCACAAGTCGGACACCGAGAAAGCAGGTTCGAGGGGAGCACAGCTAGAGAGCGCAGGCCGGTGCGCGGTGCACTCACCTTGCCAGGCTGGCTGCCCGCCAGGTCCCGGGCAATGCTGCTGATGTGGCTCATGTACTGCCCGAACTTCGCCTGGTACCGCCGCGCCGTCAGCTGCACCTCGCTCTGCAGCGCCGACAGCTGCGCCAGCAGCGACTTCTCCCTCCTGCTCCAACGCAGGGCCTCCCTCTTCAGCTCGGGACCCGGCTTCGGGGCGCCGCCGCCCCGCAGCTGCCCCGCGGCGCTGCCCCCCGAGCGGCCGGGGTGGGGGCCGGCTGGGGGCTGTGGTTCGGCGGGGCCGGGCGGCCCGTAGCGACACGCCGCGAGGTGGGCGGGCAGCTCCCGCAGCCGCACCGTGCGGCCGCAACCCCGCGGGCTGTAATCGCACTTGACCTCCAGCTTCTGGACGAGGCTGCGGAGGGGCAGGACAGGGCGCAGCTCGGCAGCTGCCAGCGGCCGGCAGCGCAGCGGGCAGCGGCGGCGCCGCGCCGCCCAGGGCAGCAGGCAGCCGGCGCAGAAGACGTGCCCGCACGGCGTGGACAGCGGCTCCTCCAGCACCCGCCTGCACAGCCCGCACTGCAGCTCCGCCGCCACCGGCCCCGCAAACCGCGACGTGTCGAAGCCCATGGCCCAGCCCGGCACCGCGAAACTTTCGGCGCCCCGGCCCGGCCCCGACCCCGCTGGAGCCGCTCCTCGCGGGCGGGCGGGCGGTGAGAGGCGGGCGGAGGAGCGGGGCCGCGCCGGGGGAGGCGGGCGGCAGCGCCGAGACGGAGATACCAGCAGCTGCCCCCACCCTCTCGCATTAGCTCGCCCTCGCCGGCGCTACCGCCCCACGCCCAGCCCTGGCACCACCTCCGCCCTCCCGGAGCATCCTCTCTGCGCGGCTGGGCGAGGGACCGAGGCGCGAGAACCCGTCGCCATCCTGCTTGCCCACACCGCCCTCCCCTCTGCGGGTACTGTCCCGGAGGGTCACTTGGGGCTGGGCTGGGCTGGGCTGTGCTGTGATCGCGGAGGGAGAGAGTTGACAGGCTTCGGGGCAGCGAGTCGCTCAGGCTCTGGCTGCTACATAGATGTGCAGGTAAATAACGTGCACGTGTAAGCACGCCTATTTCATGTAGCTCCAAAAGGCTTCCTTCTCTCTTTTCCTCCCCTTCTGGAATACCTGTCAGGTCACAGAATCCTGAAGTCTCCAGTACTAGTGCTCTCTTTGTTGTCACACGACAAAAGAAATACAGTTAGGGTAAGAAAGTTGCTTGTTGAGCCCCCTTAAACAACAACATAATGTATAAACAACACTTTCGTTTAAAGAAAAGTTAAAATGCAGCAGAATCTGGGAAAGCATAGTTAATATCAATAGTCAGCCTGGATTCTACCCCTTCACTGCTGCATAACCCACAACACACTGAAACATGAGACCCCTAACACATTCCCCACATAACTTCACTATTGAAAACACAGAACCAGATTGCTGCCCCCCAGCCCTGTGCAAAACCTCCCAGAGCAGAGGGGGATGGAGCTCTCTATGGGGTTTCTTCAGCTGGCTCCTTAACATGTGGATCAGACACCATCACTTTTGGAAGGGATGACAGGTTTGGTCTGTCCAGGCCCAGATCACAGGATGTTTTCTGGTCTGAGAACTCCTGAGGCGGAACCGAGGTGTGTTCTTACCAGTTCAGAAATTCCTGCCTCAAACTTTTTATCCCATGAGCATCCCTCTGGGAAAGCCATGAGGGCTTTTGAGACCTGATAATGAGTAGTTCTCTTTCATGACTAAGCAGACATTAGGGGGACAATGCAGGAGAGGCAAATTTTTTTCCTAAAGCAAGAAGGAAAACTCTGCACATACCTGACCTAGAATTGTACCTGGGATGGCAGATCTGTTAGGTCTATCCATAATTTACTTATCAAAAGATTGGCAATGCCTCACTGACCATCTACAGACCAGAATGTTACTGAGAAGCACCACCAACTTCCCATTTCTGGTTTGCCAAACAGAAACCCATAGTTTCTGTTCAATTATCATGACCATAAAATAAATAAGCAAATTAACTGCACCAGCAAATAGTCTCTCATCTTCAAGACAATGCTTTGCTTAGAATTAATGTCATTCTAAATGTTATAGAAAACTAAAAGTTAGTGTTCTCCTCTCCATCTTTCAATTTAGCCGTTCATTTTTCCTTCTATTTGTTTATACTATCCCTTCTGCCCAAATCTCCTGATGTACTTCCTTTACCTCATTATATATGGCCCAGAATCTCAGATCTGAACACAGGCAATAATGTCTCCATTCATAAATTAAACTGGGCAGAGAATATGCCCTGACAGTGGTTCATGATCTGTTAAATGGGTATTGCCTCTGTCAATCTGCTAGTGTGAGGATTGAAATAGTTTTGGCTGAGACCTGCAAGCAGCCTCCCAAACCACATTCAGGCACTGCATAAGGGTTGCAGGGGCAAGCCCCAGGAGACAGTTTGGGATAGCTGCCCTGTTTTGGGGGTGGCAGGTTAGGGGCAAGACTTTGAGTCCTTCTGAGATCCCTGGCACATTTTATTCACCCTTACAAATACAGTCAAAGGAAAGGTGAAGGAATAAAAAAAGTAGCCAGGTATGATCCTCAGAACCTTTATGCTTCCTTTAGATTAGGTGATTAATTAAACAATGGGTTAGGATCGTTGTGGTAGGCATACTTGAAAAAAACCTCAAAACCGTCCTTTCTGGCCCAGTTTGGGTTTTGATGAAATTTCAGTGCACTGGCAAAACAGTTCCAAGTAGTTGCACCTTTTTCTCTGTTTGTCCTGGACTAGGATCTTCCTTTGCCATGCCGTCAGCATGGATTGCAACACAGATTGACTGGGTTTATAGCAGAAGTAATTTTTCAATGCAGGAACCCATATTACAGAAAAATATACTAAACTCATCTAAAGGTAATAGCTGTCTGCATTCCAGACCTCCACAGAAATAGATACACATGGATAAATAAATGCAAATGTTACCAATTTGCTTACATGAGATTATTCCTACAATTAGTCCTATTAGTTCTGATGTAGTCAGAAAATGAAAAACACAATCCTTGTCCTGTCCCAAATTATTCTTAAAGAGACAACCTAATTATAATTTTATTTGTTTCTCCACGGTCTTGGCACCTACAGCTCCAGGTTTCCTGCGGCCACTCCAGTCATGGAGGGGGAAATCCATATTTAGGGAGATGGAGAGAGGCTGAGGAGCATAGGAACATCAATGCCCTCACGAACATTGGGGACATCTGTGATAGCAATGCACCAGGACTGCACCCTGTCATGGATCAAATAAATGTGCAGTGCCTTGTCTCCAGGTCAGTCCATGGTTTCAACAGCTTCCATCACATTTCCTTTTGCTCTACTGGTAAGGCAGCAAAAGTAATTTGAAATAGGAAAGCACTTGCTTCCTTAGTCATATGTACAGACATACACACAAGCGTGCTTTGAGGAAGGATTGTGGTGGGGGTAACTGCTGCTGAAGGAGTTCTTTATCAGCACAGAAAGCTTGTGCTTCTGGGCATCAGAGACAGGAGGAAAGAACTATTTAAATTATAAATCAAGGGTCATTTCTGCCCATGGTTCTTGTCTCATCCTAAGAGAATCTGCAGTTTAAATGGTGAACAATACAGCTGTTTCCAAATCTTCTAATAAAACGATCCTGAGATAAGAATTATTGCTCTGCAGTCCTGAAGGTCACTGTAAGGCTCTAGGCTCCATTGAAGTTGATGGGGAAAATCCTATGAACTTTCAAGTCATATGTGGGAACAAAATATGTATTTTTGTACTTTCTCCTTCATTTGCATAATAATTTTGCCCTATTATTCATCCGTTGGATTTCACAGGAAGGCTCTTTTCCCAGTCACACTATTAAAACACTGTAATTAATTTAGAGCCAGAAGGATTCAGCAACTTCACTCTGAGAGAAGAATTTAAACTGGAACATTTGGTATCAAAACCTGTTATCATTAGAAGTCTGGAAAGAACGAATGCTGATGCACTTTGGCAAAGAGAAGATTATAAGCATAAAGTTAGCCCATATTACTCGTGGTTCATTGTAGAGAATCACCTCAGAAGCTTTTTCCCCTCTTTATTTCCAAGTCAGCAAGTAAATTTTCTATACCACAGATTATCATTGAGCAGAGTAAAAGAGTCTGAGGAGAGTCCCTAAGGTGAAGGAATAAAAAGAGTCTGAAAGCTCACAGTTTTTTGATGAAACCTGCACAAGTATTTGCAATCATCAGTTAAGAAAAGAATTTTTAAAAAAAACACTGCAAACATTCAGTGAAGAAGATTACATACCAAATACATTTATGATCTATGTTGTTCATCAGCACAAAGACATTATATTGTCTCTTTGTAACTGCATTTGACATCAAAAAATCAATAATCAACTTTGGCCACTAGAACAATGAGAATGAGTCTTAAAAAAGAGTAAGTGGGAGATTTGGACTTTTGACCTGCCTCTTTCATCCACTGAATGGCAAGTCCTATAACCGCTTCTTACTTTTAACTTCACTTACTGCTAATGCTACACAACAGAATTCGCAGCAGTCAACTGAACTCCCTATACAATGCCTGTAGGTAACAAAGATGCTGCGTTAAGGCACCTTGGGGCAGTCAGAAAAGAAATCTGTACCTTCCAATGCAACAAGTGTCAAAACCACCTTCCAGGATGTGCCTGACCTGGGAGGTGTGCTCCACAATCACACACTGTGGACTGAGCCTTGTAGACAGAGGAGTACAAGGAACAGTGAGATTGTACGTGAAAATCTCCCTAATGCTATAAAAGCCAAATACTCCTAAGCATGTCTGTTTAATCTTTCAGGAACCTAACTTAATTATGCTATTGGCTTTGGACAACTCCAACAACTGAACAGTTGTTTTTTGCAGCAGTACATTTCTACTGAAGTCCTTAGTACAAAGTCAGAGCACTGAAAGGTAGCTTTTCCACACACTTTTTTAGGAGAACATTTTAATGCTAAACAATTGTGAAGGAGGAAAAGGCTCTTATCCATGTTTTCAGATGAGGATGTAGATAACTAAAGTTCTTCAGATGCTGGGTCAAAGTGGTTCACATAAACTAGAAGTGTGTGTCAGAGAGGGAATTGGGACTGCTCTTCTCTTTCTTCTTAGGCAAGGCAAGGCCATCTCCTAAATGGGAAACCCAGATCTCTCCTGACCTTCACCAAGAAGTTTCTGATGGTCAGGAAAACCAGCAGTGAGAACAAGAAGTAGCTCAAATGGGGAGAGCAAAAGGAAAGTCAAGAGCTGCAACCCCAGGAGCGAGTGGAGAAGGCAAATGAATACAGGTGTCTGGGCTGCAGGATTGCCTGGGGATATTTTCTTTAAATCTCTAACTGCAAACTGCACTAGGAAAGGCAAGAGAAGACTATGCACTTGGCACATATCAGTACACTTGTTCTACAGCTGAGACTGAGTTTTCTTTATTCCCCCTCCCCCTTTTGTTTTTTTTTACCTTTCTTGTTCAACAAAAGCTACTTTTTAACATGCCAAGACAGAAGGAGCAAGGAGACATGAAGACTCAGGCTGAGAGAAAGCAGGTCTGCCACTGTGTTCACCTCTCTTACCTGTCAGGTGTGTACCACATTCCCACAGCCAAGCTGTGCTGGCTGCTCACCCCTTCCTGGCACTCCTGCACTGCCTTGCACACTGTGCCAGAACTGTGGGTCTGGCTGTAGCCCGAGAAGGCACTAGCAGTGGGTGTAAACATAAAGGAACATCAGAGCTTTGTCTTGGGTGTTTCTTTCTTATTGCCTTTTCCCAACCCAACAGTTGAAACCTCCAGACGTCCCAGTTTCTAAATTTGTCCCTGCAGAGCCAGTCCACAAGGCACTCACCTGCTGCAGACACTTCCTTTCTGCACAGAGCTGCTCCCTAAGGGCATGAGGATACCAAAAGCTTTCTATTTTAGCACCCATTAACTTAAGGGAAACAATTCTAAGAGGATAATTTTTTCACATTATGAAGTCTCATCAGTTGGCTGTCACTAAGAAGAGCCACTCACTGTTCCCAGGCTCATCTGAGATAACCGACCCCAAACTGAATTGGAAAGGGATCTCTTCATCACTGATGACAGTCCTTCCTCATTATGGTTAAGTCCTCTTGCCTTTGCAGTACCTGATCAACCATCAAACACCTAGTGACAGTTCCTGGGGCTTCCTTTTAGGAAACAATATTATTTAAAAATCAAAGATGGAAAAACAGTCACACAGTATCAGTAAAATAAGGTGCACCACAAACTGAGATAGAAGCAGAACCTCAGTTTCTAACTTCAGCAGACCTCAGTGAAGGCTTTGACAGCTTTTCAGAGTAGTAGAAATGCCTCAGTATTTTTACCCTTCTGTCTTGTGCAAGTCTTTTGGCACTGTCACGTTGCAGAGAGTTTAGGAAACTTCCTTTATTTATGCAGTTTTTTAGTATTAGCTGCACATCAAATGGTAAGAGAGAGAAGTAAAACATTTAAAAACATATCTGAAAAGATGAGAGTGAAGTATAACAAACTATAGAGAAATAAATGTGGGAATTTTATGGTACGATTTTCAGAACTCTTATGTAAATACATTAATTTAAGCTTTGAAATTAAAGTTAAATATCATTGCCACCAGAATGTGGCTGGTCTTAGTCTAAGCCAGGTGAGCAGCCTAAGAAATGTGTGTAGAGAATTTTGACTACTTTATGCATTTTAAAATGACACAGACTGGAAAAAGCTATTGGTAAGTCAAAGAAAACCAGTCAAAAATGAAAGAAACCAATGGTAATCAGTTCATGGGAATATGAGAATCCATGCACTATTTGAGTGCAATTAAATTCTTACAACATGAAGTACCAAAAAAAAAAAAAAAAAAAAAAAAATTAATATCCTGGTGTTCATGTGGGCCTTAAAATGAGCATATGAGAATATGCGTCTGTTTCTTCCATGTGTTCTATTTGTTTGTTTCACGTACTGCATTTTATGAAGTATAGAGTACCCTCTTCAACCATATGCTTGTTGCCTCCATGTATAAAATAGGCTAAACAGAAATGGCCAAGGAGCACTTTACTCTGTTGGTATTCTTCACATATGAAAACTGTGATACTTCAAATTTTTAATTGACCCAAAGGCCAGTCCCTTTGAGACTCAGCTTACATGAGCACAAATAAAGCAGTTCTAAAAGAGAAATATTTGCTCATATAATGAAGTATTTTAGTGTTCTAGAAAACATGATTCCTAGATATATTTTTCTTCCTCCATGAGAGACTTAAACATTAAAGTCTCATGTTTGCATTTGTCAACATAATATAAAAGCAAATATTATGAGCAGTGCAAAAGTATATTTTTGGATTTTGCCATTTTTCCAGCTCCTGATCTGTTTAGCTTTATTTTTCTCCTGAGCCCTGTTTTCTTAAATCCACAATTTCACAAATTGCTTATTAATAAGTCTGAATCAAAATACATACAATTGCTTATTCCACAAGTAAACTTAAACCATCTGAATGAGTTGCATTTATTTGACTTATAATTGGAATTTGTTGTACTTGTCTTATGTCGAAGACCACCTTGTCTAGTTATTCTAAAAACACATTTAGAGCATTATTCTTTCCATCAGCATGTCTTGTTTACCACATTCACTAAAAGGAGACAGAACCTGCTCCAGTTTGTGATTTTTTACTTGTAGGTGTATGAGATTCACTGTTACACGACACAGGTCATTTCTGTCTGCCCTCCGTAAAGCTGGAAACCATGACCTCCTCTGAGAGAGAGTGGCTTTTTACAGTATTTTGGGTAACGTCTGCACGGGGACAGCACTAAAGGAACTCCAGGGAGCTGGGATCAGGCTTCATTATTACTGCCTCCATGCTTTCTGTCCCCTTCCCTCACTCACGTCCTGCACCAGGCGGAGGGCCACTGTGAGCCTGTAACTATGCTGCTTGGGGACTGTCAGGGTAAAAGAGAAATGGCCTCCCAGTGCCCTTGGGAGTGGAGGGCATCTCAAGGCCAACTAGAGGACCTTGGCAGAACAAATGGACATGGTTTTTCTGAGTTACGGATGGTGTCTGAGTTTTGTGATGTCCAGTAACACTGAGGTTCACGTTACCGTGTCCTTTGGTGGGAAGAGCCAAATGAAGGGGTTTCTCCTCTAGCAGTTTGCCAGGTATTATTAAACTTCTAGGATCTATCTCCATGTCTCCTACACATTTGTGAGATGTGGTTGATAAAAATGAGGAGTTCACACATAATTAAGTGGGTAACCAAACAGGCATGTATCCACATGGAGAAGGCTGAAGCCACATCTCCTTGTCTTAGGAGACCAAACTAGGAAGTAGTCTGTACAGAAAAAGCCACAGTAAATATGTTGTGGCTGTTTATCTTAGTACTTGAGGGAGTGCAGTTTAGCACAACATCTCCTTGGAGAACATTTATAAAAGCAATTGATGTTTTCTGTTTCTGGAAATGTCAAGATTAATGAATTAGCAATTTACAACTTGAGAATTTAATAGTTCTTATCCTAATGAGGCCAAAAAATGGAAAAGAGAAATAATTTTCTGATGCATGAAAACATTTTAAAAAATATTTAAAAATTTAAGATTTTCTACTCATCTTTTTGAGAGAGACGCAGACCTGAAAGATCAGAGATGACACCATTAGAGCATATTTGGACAAGTTAAATCTACATTGTTCCTAAACTGCCTATCATCACAGATTCATGAACGTTAATTCTTGTGTACTAATGCAACTTTCTAATGACTGCCTACTGCTGCACTGAGGATTGACATGTACAGCCTGATAGTCTTGTTATGGGGTGTTTCATCAAAGTGATAATACAGCTTCTACCTGCTGTATTACCTCATCATTATTTTTTTAACCTATACAGGTTTTCAAGAACGATGCAGAGTTTTTGAAATGCTGAGCAGCAAGATGCTTCAGTGACATCAACAGGAGATAAACAGGTCAAAACCAGGTGTGCTTTTAGATAGGGGGAACATGTTTTTCTTCATACCTATTAGTACTGACCTGTTCAGCCCACTCAGATGTACTTTATGGCATGGCCACCTTTCACCCTCGAGGTGTATTAGAGCTGCATTAGGTTCTGCTTGTATCACCAAATATTCAGATCAATAACATATAATTTAGTATAAGAGTCTGCTATTAACTTCTAAGAGGCTCCCTACCTGAGATAAGCTGGATTTGGCCCTTGGCTAAGTTTTAAAATGGATCAAGGCACAGCAAAGTGTTTTATATTAATTTGATATTTTGCTATCAAGATTTTCTGTTTTAAATAGAAACAGATGATACATAAGCTGAGGTTTGGGAGAACTTAGCACTTCAGCTTAAACTGGAAACTTTAGATGGCAAGTGTATTATCCGGTATATGCCGAGGAAGGGCTTCAAATTTGTTATATCTCATTTTAAAGCCAGAAAATTTTCCAAAATTAGTAATGATTCAAACTGTAATAAAAGTTGAAGTTCGTGCTAGATCATACATATTAACATGCCATCATCAAAAAATGCCAGTTTAAATTTTCTGTTGCCAGCCTCCAACCCATGAGAATCTGAAGCAGCATTAACAGCTTCTGTCAAAGTCTCTCATGTTAAAATAAAGCAGCAAGGTGGTTAGGGAGAGACACAGAAAATACTATTTTTCTGTAGTAATCAGACTGTGAAGTTCTCAAGTTTTCTTGCTCTCTACAATATCAAAATTTATCCAACTGTGTGTTTGAGCAAGCAGTGATTCACTACTGATGAGGACAAAGGTCCACAAGTGGCAATCTTCTGTGAAACAAAAGTTAGATGAATGGGATCTTTTGTCAGCCTGCATGCTAAGAGCTACCCTATTCCCAGGTTATCCATTGAGGACATCATTAGGGTTAGAAAAATGACATTGGAATATGATTTTTTACTGTTGGGAACTAAATTTCAGTATATCACTCTTTAGGCTGATTTTGCCAACATTCCAAGATTCCTTAATAAACAGTACCAACACTGCAACACCCAGTGCCTTTAAGCAGTGTGATTCAGACAAGTAGGAGCTTTTCTTTCCATTAGTCCCACTTGCAGCTCATTTTAGCAATGAAATGACTCCTCCTTCCTTTCCTACACAAATAATCCATTCCTAAAGAAGTCCAGCTTTTAGTGATTAAGAGCATTTTGCAAAGTCTGTCTAACCCTAAACTGTCAGATTGTCAAGGCCAGAGAGATCAGAGCTCAGGTCTGACTGTGGTTATTACTAATTCTGCTACTGACGTGCTTTGAGATCTTTATTAAGTTAATTAACTTCTGTGACTCAGTGTGAGCATTGGTGTAATGCAGGTAGTAATGCTTAACATAGAGTCCCACAGATGTAAAGAATGATAAAAGGGTAGAGGACTATTATTGTTACCAATGATCATTAGTTTGAAATCATAGTCAGGCAAAACCAAAAATAACAAGGCCATTACAATTAGTTGAAAGGTAGGGTTGTGATATTTAATCATCATTAAAAGGGTGCATGATGAAAATAAATTACGTATTTTCAATGAGAGACAAGAAATAACTTTGTGGGATATCTGCAGTAAAGACCAGGAGTAACAGCTCTGAAAAACAAGGTTCACTAAATCTTCAGGTTTTTTTCATCCAGCATAGAGGTTATTTTTCCTTCTGTGTCATGCACTGGGGCTATTAAAGTAAGTGTATTTTTGTACATGTGATAGGCTTGTGCACTGAAAACTAACAAGCCAGAAGTGTGTAAGTTTATCTTTATTTTTGTCATTGTTACTATTGTTCTTACTTTGCTTGGTGCTAATTCTATGTATTATCTAGAGAACCATAGGTTTGGGTCAGAGGACTTTTGTCCTGTGTGCTGCACAAATACATTACACATTCTAAGATATTCATGGTCTCAAAGATAGAAGAGAAAAAAGGCAACACCTTTTTACAGCACAATTGTTTATAGCTCTCTTTCCATTTCTTTTAAACATTGCCTCTGGGATATAATTAGATAAAGAAAGAAAACCCTCATCAATCAGTTGAGATATTAGTGATCAGAACTGAATATTGGCAGTCTCAAAGAAGACATTCCTTTCCAGCTATCAAGAATTTTCCTTTATTGACTTGTCTCTTTCAGTCTATCAAAGAAAAGTTTTAATTTGCAGCTGAAATCCTGATCCTCTGATGAATCATGTTTTCTTTTGAATGCAAAGGGCGTCTGTCTGGCAAAGCTGGCAGCCTGACCTCTATAAATATTGTTCTATTGATAAAAAGAGAAATTGGATATAGAGACTATCCAAAATAAATATTTTACTGGGATCCTGAATGTCTGAATACAATGGAGCAAAGGGATGTTGCCTCAATTTAAATCATTCAGACATAAGTTGAAGTCAGTACTAATTTTAGTTGAAAAACTGTCAAATGCAATTTGCACCTTTCATTTCAGAAATGAAAGTGGACACGTGTTTAGGGGGTGCTCTTTTCCTTTTATTGTCTATAGGGATTTGCCATTGATTTTATTGGGAATAAGCCTGGGCTTCTTAGTTTCTAGGGGATTTCAATGAGATATTTGGGAACACCAGCCCATCAGGCTCCTGCCCTTTGGGTGGAGGTGGATGGAAAATGAGTCATTTGTGCTCTCCCCATCACAAGCATTTGCAGGCTCGGGATGGCTTCCTCAGCGTGCCCTTGGGATAGGTGTGCAAGTGGAAAATCAGCTGTGCATGGTAGACAGCAGGCAGGCCAGGCTGCCCCAAGGATCAAGGGAACGGGAACCTTTGTGCCCCCAGTTCATACTGGGGAAGAACAGAAGTGTGATTTCTTCCAAAATGTAATACTTCCAGTGGCTTTCCTGGCATGGTGCACCTCCCCAGTGCCCCCCTAACAAGGCTGTGTCCCAAAAGATGAAAGATGTGCTGCTGTATGTTGGCATGCCTCCTCCTTTCTGCCCCTTTTGACAAAAACTGCTTACATAAAGCAGAAAGGGTGTGCAGAAGAAGGAGGTATATGTGAAGGACCACAGTGTGAGAAGTCTTCAGAAGGGTTTACAAGAGGTGTCTTAGCACCATCAAGTCACAACAGAAAAGGATCTGACAGAGGCATGAGCTGGCTTGTGCTAAAGTCAACAGAACCGTATCTATGCATATCCAGTGTCACACACCTGCTGCTCTTTCCCAGAAAGAGCAACAGGGGAATTTTTCTCATGAGGGACTTTTTCTTCTTATCAATGAATTTCATTATATTGCTGCTGCAATAGGTAGTCTGTGAATAACAGGGAACATATATTTTTACTGGCTCATCTGTTCAAGAAAAGAGAATCCCTGTCATCAGTGCAGAGCTGTAAACTAAAATTTGAGGGTAAGATATGATCTACTATTTCTTTCCCCTGTAACTCACAGCGCTGCTGTGACTGCCATGCAAGGGAATGTTTGTATAGTGTATATGACAGATACACCAAGACTGGCTGTTTATCCACTTCTTTCTTCCTGTGAATCATTGTCCTTTCTGCACTGTATGCCTCCTGAAAAGGGTCTCATTTCAAATTGATTTCATTTTTTAAAATGCATGTTTACAATAAAATCCTAATAAAACAATACCTCTGCAATAAAAATAATTACATTATTTAATTGGAATGATGTTCCTCTGTGTTGGAATCTCAAGTTGAACTTCGCTTTTTGCTTATTTTCTAGGTCATGGAGAAGCTTTGCATATATAAGATTTCCTTGCCATAAGCATCTTTTGGCACTGCCACCCTCTCAACATTTTGGAAAGGGGTTTTCTACTTTTAAAAGAGGATCACAACACTAACATCCTCTTTACCATTTGCAGGAATCAAGCAAAGGCCTTCTTGGCACCAATTGAATCTTAAATATGTGTATTAGTCACTCAGAAAAAATCCAAACTGTGAGAGATGAAGATGGCATTTTTCTGTGTTGAACAAAATGCTTTCTCTTATAGCTCAAAGAAAATTTAACAAAACTCAGAGAATGCCATCCACACCTAGAACAAAACCCAGAGAATACTATCTATACAGAATCCACCATCCACAGGCAATTCCCCATTATTCTGAGTGCACAGATGCTGCTATCAGAGCCCACCAGAATGCAGGAGTTTGACCCAGAAACTCAGCCCTGGGCAGTGATGGTGATGCCCCACTCTTTGGCACTGCTGTGGCAGAACTTCGTGCTTCTGACCCCAGCCACAGCCTGCTACATCTCTGCCTCAAGCAAAGCTCACGGTGGCTTCCTGGCCGTGCTTCTTGCACAAACAAGCAGAGCATCTGAGAAGGAATAAAGAACAGCTTGTAAAAGGACTTAGGGAAAAACTGAAGACTAAAAAAGTGGTTCATGGACATGTCATGTAGTCAAAGCTAAGGGCGCAGCATTTTTCATGTAACCTAAGAGAAAATTGTGTTTGTTACTGTGCCATCTGCTAGACTGTAGGTCTTGAAATCTGTTAGAGGAAGGCTGTGTACCTAATCAAAACACAGATCATTCTCTTGGCTCAGCAGTTTAATACCATTGCTTTTGGGAACAAAAAATTCTCCAAAGTACCACTATGCTGCAAGTTATAAGAAAGTCTTTCCGGTGTATCTGTCAGATGTCTGATTTCTAAGCACAAACTGAAGTTACTGTGGAATTTTTCTTAAAGCCAGACTGTAATATGGATCTCTGCATCATTATTTTTGCCTTGTTCACACTGCTCTTTTTCTGCTTTTTGCTCTAATTCTTACAACTAGAATTTATGAAGTTGTGAAGTTTGGGCAATGGGGGTGGGGGAGAACAGAACCAGGAGAAACTTTTCCTTCATTTAGGTCTACAATATTAAAATTAAGATGCATAATAAACCATTTTTTCTCTGCGACAGCTAAAGTTTTTTACTAGCAAAAGAGTTTTGCACTGGTACAGAGAGTTACATCCTGCAACAAAGTTTTAAAGCTACGCTTACTATTACACTACAAACCCACAGCAGACTCTACAGTAGTGCGTCAGCAGTTCACAACATGATACATATTAAAAGCTTTCAGTCCTACCCTAGGACAGAACCAATCCAGCTTTCTGAATACAGGCATCTAGTGCCACTTACACGTCCTACCATGTCCCACTTGGTTCCTCACCTGTCTCTCATGCCAGAGATTACCAGTTCCCAAGGGCTTGCAGCCAAACCTGGCTAAGTCCTTTGTGTATTTTGCCTCTTAGGAGATATCCAGTGATGACTGCACATCTAATTTACTTCAAACCTCTTAAATACATTTCAGAATAAAAAGAACTGTTTCTTGTCTTCATATGTTGTTTGAGCAGAGATTCTGTGCTTAGGGGTTTGCTCATAGAGAAACTCCCACAGCCGTCATGAATGCACCTGTGCTCACTGGAAAAGCTTTTTTAAGCTTCAGTGAGCTTTGAACTGAGCTCAGAAAGTCATTATTACTCTTAAAATGACAACTAGAGGCCTCAGCTGAGACTGACAAATACTGTATAAGAGACAAGAACTTCCCAAAAAGTTTTGAAATTAAAAACACCAAATAGACGCGATGAACAATAGGCAAATAAACTGCCCTTTGTATAAGTATAAATTTATATATTTAAAAAAAAATACTCATTTTATAGCTTTAGTTCCTACTACAAATATCTCTGGTGGAATTCAGAAAAGAAGCTACTGTCCCCAGGTCCCAGGTCAGCACTTTAACTACACAGACATCCTCCTTCACCTGTCATTTCTGAGATATGTAACAGAGATTAGGTTAAAGACCATTATTAAGAGTTCAGGAGTTAGAAAATACATGACGCCCAGGAACCTTGAAAAAACAAGGCAGTGCATGTCCCCTAGGATGCCATCTTTCATCACATGTTCATGTTCTCCTTTCCTTTCCACAGGTTCTTTCTTAGTGCAAAAACCTGACTGTAGTCAAATAATGAGTAACAACACACAATTTTATTTTCTTTCCACTGTTCAGTGCAAGGCTGTCAGGGGTAGAGTTAATTTTTCCTCTAGTAGCCAGTACAGTGCTGCATTGTTTGGATTCATTATGAAAATAATGTTGGTAATAAACTGATGTTTTATTTGTTGCTCAGTAGTGATTACTCTAAGTCATGGACCTTCCCATGTTCTGCCAAGGGGGAGCTCCACGAGGGAGAATGGCCAGGAAAGCTGACCCAAACTGGCCAAAGGGACATTCCATACCACAGAACACCATGCCAAGTATATAAACTGGGGGAGCTGGCTGGCAGGCACTGATCACTGCCTGGGGATGGGCTGAGCATTGTTTGTCAGGTGGTGAGCAATTGGATTGCTCATCGCTTGTTCCTCTTGGGTTTTATTTCTCTCTCTTTTTGTTCTCTTCCTTTAAATGACTGATATTATTATACTTATTAGTGCTAATATAATTTATTTTATTTCAATTATTAAACTCTTCTTATCTACTTCCACAGGTTTTACCTTTTTGCCAGTCCTCCTGCTCATCCCACTGAAGGTGTGTGTGAGTGAACAAGCCATCTGGAGTTAAACCACTACAACAACCCAAGTTGTCTTTCTTCTCCATTGATGAAGCTGTGCTGTGAAAGTAGGGTTATTCACGCCTTTAAGAGCTCTTTATAATGCCTTTCACTGCAGTGTGTGTGTGTGCTTCATTGTAATTTGTAACCTAGTTTCAAAAAGCTCCTCTGACACATGGATTTTGCATTTTTCCAGTGTTTCAGGTTTGGAAATGCAGCGCAGAATGACTAATGTCAAGTTGAACAGCATATGCATGCTTAATGTTGCAAGGTCCTTGGATGTGCTCTGGAAGCTCAAACAGGGAGAATTCACATCTCTGAAGACTATAACTGGTGAACTACAACCACCTTCTACAGAGAAATTTTGTACTTCACCATGGAAATGTAGTGTTTTAAAGGGCTGTCACTTGATTGAGGTTGAATTTTAACAATAGGACATCATCACAGGACAGTAAAAGATTAGCTCCTAATATGATGTTTATCCTTTTGTGAAATTTCATATCCGAGCTTCAAATGCTAGAAGAAATTACATTTAAAGTAAAAGATGCTGTGCAGTCTTGAGACAAGTAGAAATGTATTCTTTATCCCAAAAAACTGGCAGTACAGCTTTAGCTGAAATATTCTTTGGAAAAATAAAATAAGTCAGATGGAAATTAGATGGAAAATTGCATTGCATATGGAGAAAATTTGGAAGAGTTGTGAGAAGCTAATAATGGGGTATTGGAACAGGAAATGTGCAACCTCAGGAATATGCTACTGGCCTGACTGCAAACTCAGACAGCATTCAAAACAGAGATGCAAAGGAGTGTACTGTAATGCTGAAAAGAAAGGAAATCACATTAAGAACACACCTAAGAAAAATGCCTGTTAAAAAAAAAAAAAAGTTTAGTAGTAATAGTAATACAGAGAATGTTGTGTGTATTTCTCTGTTCATTCCTTCTCCAGACTTTTGGCACCATGGAAATATCCTTTTCTTGTTTTCCACTGCCAGCTTATACAGAAAAACAGCTTGCTGGTTACATAAAATAGAGGTTATCAGCAATATTGCTAATTAATGGTGTAGTTGCCAAATAAGAATTTAAATTCTGACAAACATGACCTAATGTTACACAAATGTGCTTCATCAATCAGAGTTAAAAAAATTACACAACAGCCAGCATTTTTTTGGACAAGTAATAGAGCGTATTGGCAGTTAGTATAATTAAAGGCTAGTAAGCAGATTAAAATGTTTGGGGGTTTATAGACTTGTGTACAGAAAAAAAAGGATGGAAATATCTTTAAAATGCCACAGCTCTGAACTGGTTGTTGTTTAAAAGGGAAGAGTTTAGTGGGAGCCCAAGGACCTACAGGCAAATTCATGTTCAGTGTGCACAAGTCTCAGGTCTCTGGGCACAAATGGATGTCCTCTGATGGATGGTGGCTGTTGCTGGATCTGATCTTGCTCACAGCAGCCACTGGTACTGTGCTGTACTGGGCAGCTGATCCCAGAAGAGGAGGGAGAAGTTATAGACCCTTGAAGATATGTGATTAGTGAAACCCAACTGAAATACAAAGCACTGGCCAAACGCCATGCATAACAGATGTATTGTTGCCTGCAGGCCTCATCTTAGATGTATAACCCAGATATCAAAGATTTTTTCAGTTCTGATTTCTATTTTTTTCTATCTCAAACTTCCTTAAATGGAAATCAGTCAAGTGGATTTAATGTAAGTGAAATGCAAATACTAGTTCCTTTGACTTTCTGATACTCTTTATTTCTGCTTCATGGTCTGCTCTGCAAAGCTCCCCAATACTCCTTTGTTTCTTATTCTGATTGTGCCTTTATCAAATTTCCTGCCATATTAAAATGTGTTTTTTTCTGAGCCTCATTCAAAGGCGATTGAAGGCAATGGGTTCACAAAAGGTTCAGAGACAATTATCACTGACACTACTTCCTTCCACATTCTTTTCACGTAGATGTTCCGCTTTTACAGTTCTCTGTCACTGATATTTTAAAAAAACCTCCATCACAGTGCAGTGCAATGTATTTAATATTCATTTTTTTATTTTACTTTTAGTAAGTAACAACAGTTTCTTTCATAGCATTCCTAATCTTGCCGGGATGGTATGTGAATCCAGTGAGTCTAACAATAAATTGCCAAGCACAAATGGAACTCTATGTCAATGAATAATGTTTTGATCCTTAAATAAATATTACTGTGAAATGTATCGTTGATTTATTGAGTCTGTGCTAAAACACAGTTGAGTAATGTTTTTCTGACAGCTTTTTAAAAATGGTCAATCCATTCTCTTGCATGGCATGTGGGAAATCAGCATTCAGAGTGAATATTCAAGAATGTTTGGTTTGTACTCTTCACTGGACTTCTTTTTTATGAAATTCAATTGTAAAAACTTTGATTTAACTTCATTTAATGATTAAATGCCCATGCAAGATCTCCCATTCCCACCCCCTTCTTTAATCTTTGCATCTAAGCCTAAGAATATAATCTGCTGAATGCCTCATCTGGGGCTGTTGTTGAAGCTCCCTATTTATCTTTGCACTCTTCGGCTCCCATCTCTTGCAGGCCATCATTCAGAAAATTCTGCACTTAATACATTAAACAGATAAACTGTACTTCCCCTGCTCTGTTCAAATGGAAGAGGCCAAACAAACCCATCTCCTAAACAGCCTTTCTGGGCTCTCCACATTACTAATATTCCACAAGTGCTTCAAATTTTATGGGACACGGTGGGACAAAGAAAGAATAGCCCTGTATGTCACAACCCCAGGCAGATACCACAGCTATGAGATGCAACATACAAACAGTTTGTTTCCTCATGAACATGTATAAAAGCTGCTGTTTCCACTGATGTAGGACTGGATCTCCAGTGAAAGGTTTCCCCTTTTTCTGATGAAATTGTGAAAGGCCCCTGCTAAGAAGACAATGCACCAGAAAGGACACAAACATGTAGCATGGATTTATAAACAAAACTGCAAAGCTGCAATGCCAAACCTTTTCATAACCCACTGAGTACTAGAGCTCTACAGGTGCCTTGAACTTTTAGTTTTTCTCCAACATTGCTAGAATAAAATGCAATTATCCAAGTAAGTCATTTCACCAGCAGAAGATAGAGTAAATCCCTCTTTTTGTTCCAGTAAGGATGAAATTTGTCTGGCCTTGTTTTCAGTTTCTATAAAAGGAGAGACTCTGTCTGGATCCTAGAACAGCCAGTAGATGGGGAGTCAGGACACTTTTTAAGGAGCTGAGCCATATAGGTGCAGGATGGGAGGGGGAATTTTGATGAGCCTTTTATTTTCTGATCACCAGAGACTAGAAAGGGAGGAAGAATAATAGTATATGATGCCTCCCCGGAACAGGAAGTAGAGGCTGCAAATGCCAACCTGGTTGTACCAGTGGCAGCAGTAAATGCCAGATTTAAGACACATTTCGTTGCGCAGCAAATCTTTTATCTATGTATTACGTATTTTCCTGCAGATTGATTCCTGAGCAGGAACAGCTTATCTTGTGCTAGCTGTAGTTTTTCCCAGTCCAGAGGCCTTGCCTCTTCCTTCAATGGAGATCATGGCTGTCCTACAGGGACAGCGGAGACCTAGGTAGGAAAATGTGAGAGCTCTCTGTGGCATATTGCCTCCTTTTTCTGTCCCACTGCTGACTGTTGTATTTTCAACAGGAAATTTTCTCCAGATACTGAAAGAGATCATGGAGAAAGAAGATATGTGCAGGCATTTTACTTTATCCCTTCACAGATCCCAATGGGGTTTGTACAAAAGGATCCCAAACAGCTCTGCTGTCATGGTGCTTTGGCCAGCACACCTTTCCCACCAGTAGTTCAGAACATGGATGTGCTTAATATAATCACCTCAAGTCCTCTACTAGTTACCTCAAATTCCTTTCTGGGGAATCTTATGACTTCCATGTCTCTAGAACTTAGTGGCTTAAATAGACCATTATTAATACATAAAAATGAAATTTTGTCTATAATCTTTCTTCTTCAGGCTTCTGCAACGATGTCTTATTTTACATCCCACTCTCAGTACATCATTTGCTATTCACAAGCAAGCTGCTTTCACAAGCTTGGAAGGTAACAATGACTATGGGCGCACAGTAAAATATTACCAAGCTAGAATGGCCAAACTTCCATAATACTCTATATACTATACATGAAAATGTTTTAACTGGGATGCAAACCACATGACATTGAACTAGAATAAGCAAGGTTTGAATAAGCACCCAGAAATAACTGTGAATTGAAACATAGCATGTGTGTGCCAAACTTAGGAGAAGTACCTGTGACAAAAATTATATTTGCAAACACAACACATTTACACACACAGATCTAGAAACCAATTTCATTCATAATTACCAAATGTTATTCAAAGCATTGCTGATACTACAAAACTTGTAGCTAGGAAGAGACTTGTGTGGGGTCATCATTTTTGTTGGGCCTTATCCACATCTAGTTGATTATCTCAGCCCAGGAATACTATAAGATATGTTTTAGATAAAGTTGCAGGTACTTTGATATAAACTGGTACAAAAAAAT
This sequence comes from Pyrocephalus nanus, assembly GCA_038380795.1. NCBI lineage: Eukaryota > Metazoa > Chordata > Aves > Passeriformes > Tyrannidae > Pyrocephalus > Pyrocephalus nanus. The sequence continues at coordinate 4,375,506 of CM076262.1, read as the reverse complement.
CTAAATTTAATTGCCACAAGAAGAAAAAAAAGGACACGGGATCAAGAGATTGCTGTGCCCAGTCACTGGTATGCAGTCTTATCTTTTGTATTTAAATATCTGTTCTTTCAACCAGTGGTCAACTCAAAGCCTGTCTGCCACTGTTGTTCCTATCCTTCATAGTAATTGTCTTGGGAAATCTTATGTCAGGCTCTGCCTTGAAGAAGACTAAAATAAATGCTCCAGAGATCCCAGAGGAAGTGTTGTACCGCACCTCTGTTGGTATGGTTCACTTATTGAAGTATGCATAGAAGATGGAAAAGAAAATCTTAGTGGTTTTTTCCTATTCAGTATGCCATGGTTTGAGTGGGTTTAGATGAAGACACATTACAATATAGAGCTATCACTACACATTATTTTTGACAATGTTTATTAGTCCTGACTTAAATCTAGCCTGACTTCTGTGTTGGTTAGTCATGCAACTGACTGGTCTGAGTTTCTTGAGAAGAGGGTTTACTTTATTTTAGAAAGAAAAATGGGGCTGTGAAAACCCCGAAGACAAAATTTGCAGATTAAAATTACTAATGGAAATGCTTTTATTTGTAAAATTTAAATGTTCTGTTTTATTATTTTAGATTCTTGCAAGCACAGCATTTCATTTAGGTATTCTTTTTATTGGGGGAAGAAAGGACATGTTTACAGCACCATAATTATTTAGAATGAGGGTTTAAAATTTTATAAGATCATTCCTACTATTACATTAGAAATCATTTGACCAAGGATATAATTTTAGAAATAAATGTTATTTAGAAATAAATGCTGAGTAAGCAATAAAGATGTCCTTCTATTGCATTTAACCATTGCACAAAGTCATGTCACACACTTAGATGACAACTTTTTACTCCAGTACAATGTTGTGCAATAGTTTCCACATGCATTCTGGTGACTGAGAGGGGGATGACAGACGCTTTATCTCCTTCACTTCAGGAAAACAGAAACTTGTTGTCAATGTATTCAAAGAGAGAGAAAGAGAGAGGGAGATGGAGAGAGAAAAATTTGTTTGAAAACCACCAATGCTATTATGAAATATCAAGTTCTAATCCACATGAGTCATACTAACTACTCTACCCAGGCTGGCCAGTTGACAAAGCACATTACAATTATGTGGCTAAGATTGAAATGCTCTGAAAGCCTACGTAACCAGCCTATTGGACTCCACTAAAACCCACCAAGGGCAATAGACCTCCCAGCCAAAGACCATACCTAGAGATTACAAGTGGCAAGGCCATAGTCCAATGAAAATATGGTGCTACTTGCAAATTGTTTCTCCCTAAAATTATTGGTTTGCTGAATGCTGGAAGAGAGTGACATCAGTTTCTGGTCACCCATGACAATTTTATTCCTTCAGGCATTTTTTAGTGCTTCAACTGCAAGGAAAAAGGTTTTCTTTTCTTGCATAAAACTCTCTTTGGAATGAATAGACAGAGGAAAGCTTTTTTAAAGCTAGAGGTCTCACATCTTGTGTAAACAAGAAAATTCCTCACAGGACTTTTTAACAGGAAGATGGCTATTATCAGCAGGAGTCTTCAGCAAATAAATTCCCACTATATGAAAGAATATATGAAAGAATTTGGCCAGTTGAGGATAACAGAAAAGTGCAAACTCCTGCTTTCACTGGCTGGACTAGATCAGCCATCTTGATTAGTTTGTCAGTGCTTTTGCTCCCTATTCCATGCAAAAATGAAAAATACAACTCTACAGTGAGTAAAAATTTCTTTTCCATTAAAAAAAAATTATTTTAAAATAACCAGTACTCAATGCACTGCAAGACCACCTAAACAGTCCTCAAAAGGCAAGGTAAAAAATAAAAAAATACCCCAACAAGACAAAAGGAAATATTTTCAATGTCCAAAAACCAAACCAAAACAAAACCAAACCCCACAAAACTATCTTAAACACAGAATAGAAGCACAGACCCAGAAAAATATTTCTACAAATTTCTGCCTTCCTTTACTGACTCAAACTTTTCCTATTCCTCTTACATTTTCTTTATATCTGAGTTTTAACATTTATTTGCTTATTTTCCTATAACTTCTTTGCCTTTCCCCATACCAGTCCCTGATCATCCTTGTTCTGGTTTTCAATATGCCCGGTTCTTCTTTCCAGCTCTCTATCCCTCCCCTGTTTCATCTATGGCTCCTACATTTTATTTTATTTTTTTCTATTCTTACTTTGCTAGAGAGGAGCCATGAGTTAATGTCTCCTCCCTGCCAGAGAAGAAAGTAGAAACGGGAGCACATACAAAAACAGACTCTTGTGAGGAAGAAGGAAAAGTCGGAGAAATCCCACGCAGCTGCTGCCTTGTCTTCTTCCTTTCAAAGGCTTGCAGCTTGGAAACTCAATTCATTGCTCCCGCAAAGTTACCCCAACACTCCCTCCTCCCTGTACATGAGGAAATAGGGAGCAAGAGATCTCTCATGGATCTCTCACAGCACAGGAACATCAAGAAAAAGACACAATCCCTTCTAGAAAAGAAGAACAGATGTGTATGCTCTCCTTTAGAAAGATTGCACCATCACATCCATTGGAAAAAGTAATTAATCATTTTTTTGTCTATTTTCAAATCACTCCCTTTACCCTCATTTTCCAGATTAGATCATCACCTGGCACAAGCAGCCACCAGGAGCTCACCCTGCCATTGCAAGTCCCAGGTTTCCCAGTGAAGAATTTAGGGAAGTTACAAGATCAATCTTAATTTTATTTTAATTTCTTTTTTCTTTTTTTTTTTTCCTTTGCAATGATTTGAAAAAGAACTGTTAGAGAACCTAGCTATTTCTAGCAACTGAGTTCGAATGCCAGGCCTGCCATACTTGTTGCTTTTCCCACTAGCCTACAGCTGTTTGGTCTCCTTTCTGAAAACCTAGAGGGTGTCCTCATCAACCTGTGAATTATTTTTTAGCACTGGATCAGAATTGTGTATTCACCTTGTGAGATTAATATGGAATAGTGCCAATATAAAACTGGGACGTTCTGTTTCCCTGAAATCACTGAGAATATGTTATTAAAATACAGTTTACACAGATTCACGACTACTGAGTAATTCTGGGTAATATTTTCTCCTTTGTTTTTTATTTTGGAGGTAGTGCTTGTATTTTTGGTTCATGATTCTTAATTGATATTTCTAAAGGTTAGAATCACTGTCAATTTACGAGCTGATGAACAAACCCTTCAAAAAACCCCACATAATTTGGCTGTATTTTATTGTAATCAACATTGCAGTGCCACTGCTTTTTTTTTTTTTTTTTTTTTCATGAACTCATAAGTACAGAGCTGTTGAAAATAGCTTGATGCTTCTCCTTTGCCTCCTGACATTAATCATGGTTAATTAAGTGAGAATAAGGTTTAGGTTAATGCAAACAGGCATTAATTCTTGTCATCTCCCCTCTCTCAGGAGCATTCAAGTTGGAAAAGCAGAGTTCTACAACACTGAAAATATATCCTGGATAAAACATTCAATTAACCTCAACATTGGAGGTCCTGTCAGAGATTTGTTAGGATGCCTTCCCCATTTTTTCCCAATAACTGCATGAAGACAAATCCCACTGTCTCTTCAGAGTTAGACATAGGACTGAGGCCTACTTTACAAGCACTAGGATGAAAGCTTTTTGTACAGCAGCTCTCATCCTTGCAGCTGAATGTATGCCTGGCAATGTCAAGCAGCAAATGTGCCAGGTTCATTTTTCTAGATAATCTTATTAAAAACACTTTAACACTTATAAAAGTGTTTCCTCATGTTGCTCAAATGTAGGAAACTAAATAAAATTGGGGGCTGAAGAACAAGCAATATTTCTTGGGTGGCAAAAAATAGATTTAGAAATAAAGGTTTAAGTAAACAGGTATCTTTTTTGTTTCTTTGTTTTTAATTAGGGGAAAACATTAATTTAAAAATCATCTTAGAGAATCTGAATAACTATCACTAGATTAAACATTGCTATTCCAACATGTGTTGGCAGTAGTTCTGAAATGCTTCTGTAAGCTGAGTGAGGGAGCTAGCTACTACCTGCTTATACATCACTCATAGCTCACTGCCCAGTCATGAAGAATTAGCAAGTAGATCTCTTTCTTGAAGGATATGAAATACATGAGTTATGAAACACATACTACATTCAAATAAAGCATTCACAGCTCTGGTTCTGGATACAATACCCACCCAATGGCTCTATCTTTAAACATGTTCTCCATAGCTTCAGTTCAACTCAGCCATTTGTCACCACCAAAGCTGTGCTGCTCATCATCACCTACCAACCAGCCCTGCAACACTACTGCCACTGACACTACTCCTTTGAAGCTTGCTGCTGCTGCTACATCCCCATCAGTCTCCCATAACTCCCCATCCCATGGTGTTGTCCTCCTGTTACCCTTACAGCACCCCTGCAGCACTTCTTCCTGCTGGAGAGGTTTTGTGGCCTGAAGGACTGGCTCCTTCCAGAAGGAGAAAGGACTAGAAGTTGGGATTGGAATTGTCTTTTTTTTACAGTAAAGAAAGGCAATCTCTCCATGTGGCACTTTGGAGAGATAGCTCTTGTTCACAGGTTATCAGATATCAAACCATACATTACAGTTTTGTGAACATTAAGTGAAAAGTTTATTTGTAGTAAAAAGACACACCTGAACTTTCCTGTCATCTCCCATGGCTCTCCAACAGATTCTTGGAAAGATTTCCTCCCTGTACCTTTGATCACTTGTACTGAGAAACTGAAGTGGTTTGATGTGGAGGCTGCAGCTATTGCACCTTCCAGGACCCCTTGGCAGCACATTCCATCCTCTCAGTCCCTAGGACACAGCAGAGAGCTGGCAGCAAGGCCAGGGGAGCTGTGAACATCCACCCTGGGATGCCCTCACAGGGCACTCCAAGGGCATGCCAGCATTCAACAGAGTGACTCCCTGCAGCTCAATTGCCAAACAGCCTGTCCTGTGATCTCCACCCAGGGAGGGGGCAGCGAACATTTATTTTCACTCTGAGTAAGACCAGATAAGCAAGAGCAGAGTGCATTTAGTGTCTGTTGTGTAGGCTTATGGATGACTTGTGTTTGAAGAAAAGTTTCTCCAAAATGAAGTCATGGAAGGCCATTTGCAACAAAGCAAAGGACTTACAGAATTTAAAGTTTCTCATAGCAAAAATTTTAATAAATCTTTTAATTTGGGTACTCTTTTACATACCCTACAATACACATAAGTGTTGGCAGGTAGAAAAGCAGGCTTGTATTGCTGTCAAAGGAAGAGAACCTGCATTATTTACAAAGGGAAAATTTTTCAGTCTGGGAATCATAGTCAAATGAAGAAAATTAAAAATCTAAACTCCTGCACAGTGCAAAGGCTATAAACAAAAGATCTCCCATCTCAATTTTTTATGTGGCTAAAGGACATCTACATTCAGCAGAAAAATAATTAATATACAAGTGGATGCAGGTGGACCTGCTTTTCCCTGTTTTGGCTCCTTTAGCATTAATATTTGCTAAATAAATGGTTTGACACAGAAACTAGACTTCCTCTCTGAACTGGTTATTACTGGTTTTTTTTTGGTGCATACTGGCTTTCACGTCTCTCCTGCTTCTATGCAATAGTACTGCACTTTTGTTATCTTAGTTTTTGAGTTTGCCACACCACAAACCTGCTGGGTGCAATGACTCAGCTATTTTTCTCCTCTTATTGCTGCATAGAGCATGTATATATAATAGCAGTGATGAAGGGCAAAAGGAATGGGGAAACCAGATAGAGATATATGCAACTATTACGTAATGTAGATACATAAATACTTATGCTCTTCATCTATGCCAACTCAAGAAATTTGTTTTAAAGATGTGCTAGTGTGTTATAAGAAAGAAATAGTAATCCATTCTTGTGTTCGTATTACAGCAACACTTATGGAAAAGGCAGCCTTTATATTCTTTCTGTAACAAACAGTCTCTTCTATCTCAGTTTATTGGGGTTTGCACCTCCAGAAAAAGATTTTACTAGAAAAATAGCCTTGGCCCTCACATCCTATCCCAGGATGTGGCCCTGAGCTCTCCCTTACCTTTGGATGTAGAAAAAAGTGCACTTGCCCCAGCTTTCAGAGCTGGATTGCACAGAGGACTCTGTATACACACCTAGATTCATGTGCTACAGCTTCTCTTTTTCCTGGTAAGCAACTACCAGAAAAGAAATTTTTTTTCCCCATATCTAATATTGTACAGCAGCTCTGCACTTACTTTTGTTAATCTTTCCTCTAGCAGAGGCACCGAGCTCTTGAAGAAATCAAAAGCTGTCAAGCATCAGCCTCTTCACTGAAACACTTTGTGGGGAGAAAACCACTGCAGAAGGAGAAAACACAACTAAGTTCTGTTTCTTTTTTACCTTCTAGACACTAGACTTGAGGTGGAGATCACAATACTTAGCTGCACTCCTTGAAAAACTTGATTAAGAAGTGGACAAATTATTCTGAGAAGATCCTCCCAGAATTATTTCCATAAAGGCAACACCATCCCACCCAGTAAAAATTATTTTTCATCAGTTAAAAATCAAAGTTGGAATTTAAGAAAGAAGAATTAAAATCTTCGTAATTTCCTTCCTTGTGTTCTCTCATATACACATTCAGCCAAGCTCATTAGTGCTTATGAATCAGCTTTGCTTTAAAAATATTACAAAAAATTAATTATGACTGCTAGCTTTTAAATAAAGAGGTGACACATGGGAACAATCTGGATTACTTGATAAACTGAGTTCATTTGAACAATATGCACTTGAATACAGTTAACATAATGTCATTAACCTTGACATCAGAAATGTAGGTTATAGAAGGGTGATTATATTTTGGAAATCAGTAACCATGTTAAGGATTTAAGGGTCATCATTACAAGGGAGCTAATTATGCTTTCCCAATGCAAGGCTGATCCTGATTCCACTGCTGCATTTGTACAGAATGTAAAATTAACCCTTTCAGTTACTAAGTCTACCTGAACAAGTAGAAACTCCAGCTGGAAGGAAGGAACACATGAGAATTTTTATAAGTAGCATATTGCCTTAAACAATAATAATTTTTATAGTTAACTACCTTTGCCTGGCCTGCCAGTCATGTAATCATGTCACAAATGCAACCTGCATTAAAAAGTAAACAACCCTCCACCACATACTGTTGCCTAGTTCTGATTGCTAGAGAAAAAAAAAGGAAAAAAAGAACCCTGTTTTTGTTTAATTAAATCTCATTGTGCTTGGACCTTCCATGCTGCCCATACACTAAATAGAGGTAGCAGTATCATTTTCATTTTACAAAATATAACAAAAAGGAGTAGCTAAATTTATGACACTTTCAAACATGAAGATACAGTTTTGTCACCAAAGGAGTTTCAATCTTCAGTCTGAGTTAGAGAAATGAAGGCTAGTGCTAGGAAAGATATGCTGAAGCGGTTTGGTTTAGGTATGTCTGTAGATGGTCAGTAAATTGGGATACTCCCACCTAACTTTAAAGTTTTGGAGTTGTCCACGTTTGGCTTCTTGGCTCCAGTACAGCAACAGCAGTTACTGTGTTAGGTGTTAGGTGTCGTAATCTCTGTCAGCATTGCCAGCTGTCAGCTATAGCTGTGTCTCTCCCAGCTCTTGTAATCTGAAAGGTTTTTTTTCTCATCAGCCCACTACAGCCAGCTGGTGTTTCTAAAACACAGAGTTCGAGGCCTGCATTGGGGGATCATTAAAAATAGTCACATTTGAGATCTGAACTCCTGGACTCTTCCTTTGTGCTAAATCAAGTCTGCAAAGACTCACAACACTTAGTCCTGGCATGGAATAAGGCTTAGTTTTAGCAGTTTGATTCCCTCCTAAGGAAAAATTCAGATGACCAGGATAGACTTTTCCCTGCCACCTTTGCTTCTTTTCCAAGTCATAGCCTTGCAGGCAGTGCTGTGTTCTGGCTCTTCCTGGACATCACAGCTCCATTCCTCAAAGTCTCCCGGGGCTTACCATGCCACCTTTGCACTTCTCTCCTCAAGCAATGGATAAGCTCTAATGCTGTGAGCCAAAAAGAGGTCAGGCACAGGCCAGCATCAGGCACACTACACTTTTACCCCAAAATGAAGATCCCTCCTGTACTTCATATGTCCTGCTGGTCCTCCCAGAGATTGTTCAGATGGATAATTACAGCCTATTTCTTCCTTGTGTCTCCGAAACAATTTGACTTTTCCTCTGGCTTTTTCACTGAAGAGAAGCATTTGCAAGGCTTACAGCTTTCCTGACATCCCCTAGTTTTGACCAAAAGGCCTTTTTCCCCCAGAGGTCCCTCCCAGTACTCTTCTGCCTTTAACTCTCTGTTTCTGTGCCAGGATAGCTTGCAGGAATGGGGCTTATATGAGGATATAATCGCTTGGGAAAGGAATGTAATTAAAATCAACATATAAAGCAATTAAAAAAAAAAAATCTTCTGAGGACGTTTAGCTGGCACAGTGATAATTTTGCTCAGAATATTTAATTGTTTGCATTATTAAGTGCAGACAGGTTGGTTTTATTTCAAAACAAACATGGCAATTAAATAAAAAAACTATATAAGTACAACATTATAATTACAAAGTTTTAAAATATGAAAACATGTAGGAAACACAAACATTCAGGCTTTAAAAAAATTGGAAAGATTTACTGGATTAACCAGATAATTAAAAAAAAAAAGTCCTAAAGTTTTATATCAGTTACACTGTAAGGAAGCAGATATAACACTGATGCCGCTGCCTTGATCATTAGTATTTTTAATTCCTGTTTTTCCAGTTAAATCTGCAGCACAACATACTGCATTTGATGATATCAATTGCATGTCATAAGAAACACCTATCATTCACCTATGAATTTATATTTGCTACATTTTCTTTCCTACATGTCCTGTCTTAACATTTAATTTTTGAAGAATTAGCACACTGACATATTAATTTAGGGGTTTAATTTATTTTCAGAGAGTATATGGACTTTTTTCATGTTTGATGGAAATATTTGATAAAAATACTGTCAAACATCAGATAGACCTGTGTAAGGCAATGCTGATCAGAAAAAGTCAAAGCTAATTTTTTTTTTAAACTAACTAAGGAGAAAATTCAAAGATCCTATGAAAGATACTACTTATATTTATCTGGTATGTCTCTTCTGTGGATGTTAAGCAATGAACCTACTCTTATTCAACAGAAGTAGGAAGCATTTAGCCCTTTTTGGGAAATGGAAAATCTAAGTAGGGAGATTATTTGACTACCATATATCCAAAGAAGGAAATTCCTTCAGTACTATTATTAGATATTAGGAGTTCTATATTTCTCACCACCTGCTCAAACCTGTAGACAGAATGATGCCATCCACTTCAAGGAAAATACTGAATATCTCATTCTCTGGAATGGATTATCATTATAAAGTGTATTTTCCCCAAAACTGACCAATTTCTCTTTTGGAACCCTTTTTTTTTTTTGAACTCCTGTATTTATTTCCATTATACCTTCATTGCATTCAGTCACTGCCTAAGCCAAGCCTCAGCAGAAACCAGTTTTTCTCTTGAGTCAAAACTATGTTGGGGAGGAAGGGATGGAGGGTGCTTGGATGACAGTGTTGCCACTTGAGCTGCTGTGGAGAATCACAAATACGGTGCTTGAATAAGTAATCCCTGCTGACAGGTTAGAAATCAAAGGTCATTAGCACAGAGGGAAGATAAGCGCTTTAATGCCTCTGGATTCTATCCACTGCAATTAACACCACATACAGCATATTGTTCACCTAAAGCCATAAATCACAGTAAAAAGTGTCATTCTATATACAGATCCTGAAACCACAAGAATGAAAATGATGGCTTAGAAAAAACAGGGAATATCACATTTTTTCATACGAGCAATTTGAAACTAAACCTCGTGCTGAAAATACTTTAAAATTTGTGCAAGATGGATAGTCCTCATAAATATGTCTGAAGGCCTCCATTTACCTGAACAAACTGCATTGCTGTAATACCTGTGGGCCAAACTCTACCAAGGCAAGCAAGCTAGAGTAAGACAACGGTATTCCTAAAGTGAATATATAAACTCATGTGCATTAGTCTGCACCGAACTCAATACAATTTATGGTAGGATTCTGACTGTCGTTTTTAAAGGGAAAATTATTGACCCTTAAGTTCAAAAAACCTCAAAGCCAAATCTGAAGCTGAACACTCCACGCAGATACAAATTAAAGAAACCAGTGATTATTTAAAAGCATTTCTATTTCCAGGTGAGTTGGATCCCAGGAGGAGGAGTTGTTAGATTGCTGTTACTGTTTAAACTAATTATCAAATCCACTGTGTTCAATTTTTTATTCTAACCAATTGATGCACTGTAGGAGAACGCAGACTTCTTTACAGGTTCTGTGCCCTGTCTGACATCTTTTCAAGGAGATTGTAAGTTTATTAAATATCTTTTTTCAAGCTCTCTCTTCCTTCCTGTTTAGAGCATGAGGCAAACACAACAACCAGCTGAGAGAGAGCTCTGAATTGAGACAGAAATCCTACATAGTCAAATGCTGGACAGAGAAAACATAGTTCTGATAAACTTTGCAGCCTAAATGCTGAAACATGTTTTCAGACAGTAACAGCAGAGAAGTGGCACACAGTACAGTTGCTGCAGTGCCTGCGAGAGCACCAGGGAGGCACAGGGCACTCTGACAGTCAGCACTACACTTGAGCACACAAAGGATTCTGAGGAAGCACCATGGACCTCCAGCCTTTGCCTGCTCAGCCACATCCCAAAGTTCGCATGCTGGCCCTGCAACAGGTGATATTCTGAAAAATGTGTCTTCTGCTGCCCAGATGCATTGCTCCACACTTGCCTCTCCATTCTGGCTCAGCTAGGAGAAAAGCAGGATGGCGAGATGGTGTGTGGCCCCACAAATTCCATATAAGAAACACCACCCTCCCCAAAAGCATTTCTTATAGCCCATCGGCAAGTAAAGATTAGAAACTATTCAGAGGTCATTCCAGGACAGCATCAATGTTCCTGTGGGACAAATAGGACAGCACAATCAGAGCCACCCCTTATGACCCCCTGTCTTTGTCAGACTCACCTCTGATCTGGCCTGGCCTCTCTATCAGACCCAATCTGAATGAATATGTGTCTCAGGAGGGATCATGCAGGTGCTCTCTGGTTGCATGGAAAATTTCTCAATGATCTGGGCTTGGCTAGGTGGGGAGGAGAGCACAGATCTCTCTCGGGGAGCTCCTTGGTGTAATAGGAAATAGATTTGGCACTGGCCATTTTCTGCTCTTTCTGCTCTTTAATTACCATTGTGAGCTGTGGGCCAGGAGAAGTAGGTTCTTGCTGCCAGTTCCTTCATGTACAGATCCTGCAGAAAAGAGGTACAAAACCATGTCCACTGCCAGCTGGGTGCCTGCCCGCTCCGTGGCAGTGGAAGGAGATTCCTCTGAGAGGAGACCCACTGCCTGCCCCTCAGCTGGGAGGCAGCCAAGGGATGTCAGGCTTCCTTCCCACACAGGGACCCTGGCTATGGGCTCGGGCTCTATTTTACTTGCTCTTTTCCTGCCCCATGGCTCTAACATTCCTGTCAGCAGGGGCTGGGATCTGACAGGAACATGAGGACATGCCCCTTTCCCATGCCTCTTGAGGATGTTTTACTGCTAGTGACTAAAGACAGGCATTGTAATCCCTTCGGAGACAGAGATTATCCAAATGCTCATTCTAAGTGAGTCTACAGATCAGTCTACAGATTGTCCTGTCTGAAGAAGAAGCTGGTACCACCAGCATGTAGGTAAGCTCAGAACTTCTAACCCCGTAGGAGACCATAACCTGTCATAAACCTGAAGGTCTCCATGGACAGAGGAACAGAACATGGTCCTGAAGCAGGTGTTCCAGGGCCAAAGGGTGGCAGAAATTCAGGTATACGTCTATGCCTACTGTGTCCTGATGATTTGCCCTGTCCTGATCCCTGCTTGACATATAAAGCTTTCTGGATCACGGTTTAAAGGCAGAAATCTCTATTTCAGTAGGAACTCCGTATCTTTCTTAGGTGGTCTAAATTTTCCTGCCAGATATCTCTTTCTGCCTGTTATAGCTGTCTGTTTCATGTGTTGCAATCTCCATCTTGCCCTTAGGCACCAGCGAAAAAAAGAAAAGTTTTATGTCAACGAGTGGTTGGAAACAAATATACTCACAAAACACCATTATTTCTGGTCAGATAGACAAGAAAGACCTACAGCTGGGCAGTGAGAGCAACCATGCCTCCCCTTTTTGTCATGTTCCACAGGTATGCATCCACTTAGGAACAGGAAATGCATAGCAGAGTAAGGGGTGGCAAGAATTAGACCTTTGTGAATGTTCTGAATTGGTCTTTTCCCCAGTTCTCTTGTATTTCAACATATTACTCAAAGCACTCAATTACACATCTAAATTTCCTTAGCTTGTCAACAGAAATTTAAGATTTTGGCTCTTCTCCTAGAAGGGTATGGCTGCAGCTATAGGAGAGCAAGATTCTTACCATAGTTTTCTAATCAGGTTCTCTGTGGGCAAGTATTCCCAGTCCCACCATAAGTATTTCTGAGAAAAGACATATGCTGTCCCACTCTCTGTAGTCATCAACTATCTGAGCACTATCAGCAGTATTATTAAGATGGAAGGGAGCAGTTTCCCACAGATATGCTTCTCCATTTGATTCTCACGCAAAAATAATTTTCAATTAGCTAAGCAAATATATACCACAGGGAACACGTGAAGGCTTCTGGCCACAGCTGGTGGGTGGATTACACATATATGGAGGGGACTCAGCCTGGTAGGTAGTTGACAGTCATGGCATCAAAGTCCAGCCTGGTGTTCACATCACTGTGATCAATAAATCATTTTCTGGAGCCACTGGCACACTGTGAATGGCATGGTTAGCCTTCAGCCACCTCTCTTTGACTCTCCAGCTTTGGTGACCACATTATTTACTGTTGCAGATCCAGTGATCATATGATTGAGTGCGGCCAGCCTGTGGCACAAGTCCAGTGCAAAGGTTTGGTGATGCTACTGTGCCACAGTATCTCTTACAGCTGAACAATCACAGAAGGAGATCATACACCTGTCTTAGCGGATTTCTGGACTATGAATGAAACTGTGTCAGCTGCAGCTGCACAAATGACTCCTCTGCATTAAGTAGAAGGCTGTGGCCAAAGTCTCTACAGGGCCCTCTGCTTCTCTCCCTATCCTCTGCAATCACCCTTTTGCAGTAGCCACCAATGGCAGGTCTTTGGGGTAGGCAATCCAAAGAGTTCTCTCTGTTGCCTCTGTCAGTAATACTACTGTACTAGGGGTAGCAGATTGCCCCAAATTTATGGAAATCCATTTGAAAGAAACCACAAGAATTCTTAGTTGGTTCACATGCCTGAATCTGCTGTGACACTTCTGTGGGCACATACAATGAAGCCGAGAGCAGAGATCAGCCTGCTTTGACCTGTTTGCTGCCTTCAGGACCTTCTCAGCAAACCTGAAGTTTTGCCTGAAGTAACCCAAAACAGCCTCTTACATTGTCATACTCATTCTGTGGGGCTCCCAGCAGTTATCTGGCAAAAACAAACAAACCCAAGACCTTTCCAACAACAAATTAAATAAAATAAAACAAGTACCAACAATCAAAGCTGCATGGATTCTGAGGGCAAAACCCATAACAATTTATCGGCTGTTTACATTCCTTTAAAAACTCACCACTTATTCTACAGATGTGTTTTGACGGCAGCATTTTGGGCAGCAGCCAAGCAAGGATAAACACAGAGAGCTGGTGCTTATAGGGGAAGCACAAGAAATGCAAGAAGGAAAATAATCACACATGTACACACAGAAAACCCAAAGGACTTTACAAGTCGATCAGGAAATGGGGAGGGTATTTGCAAACAAATGTGTAGTCAATGAGCATTGGGAATTACTTTTCTGAGGGGAAGCACCAGAGCATCAGGACATTAAAGGTATGATCACCCAGCAAGTGGGCAAGTGTGAGCTCTGCTATCTCCATTGACCCAAAATGAAGGCAAGGCCAGTTCTACAGGGCTGAGTTAGCATCCCCTTCTCTTATGGCCATTTTCTGCTTCTCCATTACCTTAGCCTCCTCCTTTCCTAGTTTTACTGCTAAATCCCTAAACCAGTATTACAACCTTCTCTCCACCCTGGCTCTCATGAACTTCTTGTTCCCTAAATAATTCTCCAAGTTCTTCTCCAACAGCTTGCCCTTGAAAAAGTTCTCAAATCCAAGCCATTTCCCTCCTAACCTTTCCAAAGACCTCCTTAAAAAAATTCTGCAAAAGTGATGGTTGTAGAGAGGCTGCCCCTGAGCATGAGGCCCTGCACACTGCACGCTGCCAGTATCTCCTCATCTGGGCATACCACCTGAATGCAGGACTTACTCTGCTTGAGAAATGGGGAAGATTTGCTGAGAAAAAAAAATTTTTTTTAAAGAAACCTGGCTAGTTAGCACCCAAAAGTACCTGAAAAGATACCCAAGATCAAGATTGGGTATCTATATGTAGACTTGATATCTGAAAACACCACTACTACTACAGAACAGCTAGATGAAGATACGAAGAAGAGAAAACAAACGATAGGACACTGTGTATGTAGCTTAAATTTCAGAGGTAGCAATATTGTCTGATTATGAGTCCAGTAAGAGTGACAGACACAGAAAAGACAAGATTGCAGTGGCTTTGAATGGGAAAGCTGATTAAATGCATTTTCCTCAGTCACTATTTGATGTTACTTGTCACTGTATCTACCCATTACTCATTCCTTCTGCATATCATGCTTGTGTTTGCCATGCTAAACCACACAGTGTTATTCAAATAACCCAAAGGCTGAAGCACGAGCCAGTTGCATTTTGTTGGCAAGCTGCAGAAGGAAGAGATATTATACACTATGTATGTTTAAGAGGTACTTTTTCGTAGCTTATCCTTCTGTGCAGGGGAGAACAATGAACAATTGCCACCTTTTAGCAATAACTCCCATGTTTTTATTTAAGTTTTTCAGGGTCTTATCTATGACAAGTAATAATTCTAATTCCTTACATTACTGAATTGTTGCAGTTTGAAATACACTACACATGGTGAAGTGCTCCCCTACTGTTGTAAAACACTGATGATAAATACCCAGATAATGTACCTGGTTACCGAGTTACATAACTTAAAAGTCACTAACCTGGTTTGCAAAACTTACTTATCTGATTCTTATAATCTGATGAAAATACAACTTAACCCCAAAATGTTTTGCCCCTGGATATTTTAAGATCAGTGAGTGACATTACTTAAGGACCACAGACAACTCCTGGTTATTGGTAGGATGTGCTCTGGAACAGACTGTTACACAATGAACTGCTACTGGCAGAGGTTTAAAGTCCCTGTAGTCTAAGGTCTAAATTTAATTCTGGTCTCCCACTCCTAGGCTTTGCTTTCCTTAAAACCTCCTGCCTCAGTGATGTTCCTGCTGCCACCACCCTTCCCTGCCCATCAGATAGCTGATGTTCAGTTCACTTGCTGGGAATTGATCATGGAGGCTCTGTTAGATGCTACAAAGGCCTTCACTGTCCTCTTTTTCTTGACACCAGAACTGGAACGTACCAAGAACATCTTTACAAGTAAATTCAATCTTGCTGGCTTATCCTTCTCTAGCTACATATCAGCTCAGAGTAGAACTGAACAGAAATCCAGTATTTCCATGGTCCTCAGCACTGTACCTCAAGCATAAGTAGGAGGTGTGCAGGGTGTGAGGAATGTATTCAAAGCACATACATCTGAATGCTTAAATGCCTGTATTTGCCAGCCTCGCCTCCCTTGATAGTCAGTGCAGACAGAGCGTCTCCCCCACCGGGCAAGTCAGAGCCTATAACTAAGGCTCCTCTCTGAGTCACCAGGAGAGAAGTTACCCTCGTCCACTGACTCTGACATAGGAGAGGGAGACTCATTTCTTTACAAAGGCATCCCAGTTCAAGGCCTAAACCTTGGCAGTGTCACCGTCCTCCATCTTCCCTGGATATTTTCTATTTTCATTTCTCAAGGGAATAAAACATAGTGAAAGAACTGCAGGTATTACAAGCAACGGAACTAAACCCAGACTAGAGAAAATAGACTGTTGCCACATTGGTTAATGGAGAAACAAGCCCTGGCCAGGAATGTGTGACAACAATGTCTAAATCTGAAAGATGGACTGGGATGATATACGGTGAAGCCAAACTTCCCAACTTCTAATGAATCCTACTGCATGTATAGACTCATAAGTAAATGTTCAATATATGGGAGAAAACTGGTTGTTTTCCAGCGCATCCTCAACTCTATGTAAACCAGGAGGTGAGCGACTAAAGTAAGATCCCAAATGAGATACCAGATAGTTCTTTCATCCAGTTTTAAATATATGAATACATAAATCAATGTGCATGTTTATGTGTCTGGCTCCAATTAATAAGCACCCGTCCTGTGCCTCAGGCTTCCTGACAAGCATCAGAATTAATAATTTAATACATGGAAGAATGATAATCTTGTGGTTAAGTAATTTGAAAGTTGGATCAGTTCTTGGCTCTGCCATAGATTTCCTGTGTGACTGTGGGCAAGTCACTTAATCTTCTTGGCTGAGTACCTCAAAGGTATGTAGGTGCCTGATCCCACCAGTTAGGCGCCACTGCTATCTTCAAAAAAACATTGCTTAGCTGTTCCTTCAGTCAGTACGTGTCTGATTTCTGTCAGAAGGCATAAACAGGGTTTGCTGACGTCATCCCAAAAGTTAATGAGCCACTTTGAGGCCTTATTCAAGTTCAAACTCTGGGGTCCCCACTGTGTCACAGCTGGGAAAGCTCGCTTCCAGGTCAGGGGACTCCACGGGGAGGTGCAGAGCACGTGCCTGCCTAGCTAGAGAGAAAAAAGCTTTTTTGACTGGAGAAAGTACTGCCTTTTTTTAAGGCTTGCTGGCAGCTCCTTTCTCAGTTGGGAAGGTTTTTTCCCATCTATCATTTGTCATTTGCCAGGGCAGTGCACTCTCTGTGCCCCATGGGAGGGGAATAGCCATGTCTGGCCAGTGTCAGCCTCCCAAGAGCAGAAACTGTGTCTCTTCACCCACTGTCTCTTCACTCACTGTCTCTGTTTTGCTTGGAGCACCCACTGTCCTCCCTTTCCCTTCCTCCTTGTGCTTCTGATTTTCCAAGGGGGAAAGCTGATGTTCATCACTACTGAAAATCCTCACAACAATAGCAATGGTCTGGTCAGTGCCCTGCTTAGTGCCCAAGGTAGCTGGAGCTGTGATCTGAAAGTCCTGAGAGCTATTCAAAGAAAAGAATCCCCCAAACCTATTTGCCCTTGTGACAGATTTGGGAACATTTATTAAGAGGATGATAGGAAAAATCATGCATTCTTTCTGTTACCAGTTATTGCCTGAGGGTGGTGTGTGGATCATCCTGGCATTCAGTGGCCAGAACTGTTGCTCTAAGCTTCCTGTCCATCTTTCCTGAAGGACATGGGCACCTGAGCAGCCCTGGGTAAACCCCAGTGAGCTGTGCAAAGGGAGCAGCCATAGGGAGGTACTAACACATTTTGTATTTTCCCATATATCTTTGGAGGAAGAATGATGTTTTTAGACTCTTGGGAGCTTTAGACTTTGAGGACTGGATTTAAACAAGTCAGTCAAGTTGTTCAGGTCTTTAGCATATGTTCTAAGCTCAGCCACCTGTACTTCAAAAAAAGAAAGAAAAGGGAGAGATATATTACATGGCAGGATAGGAGTAAACAGAAAATACAGAATGGAAATCAATTCAGTGGTTTAAGAAATTATTTCAGCTAAAAATGAACTTACCCTGTTAGTTGATTTAAGACACTGCAAACCAATCAAAGTGATATAAACTATTACATTTTCTATGCTTGCTTTAATGTTTTCCATAACAGCGTACAGCTAAAAAATCTCATGACTTACATATGAGAAAACTGAAGATGTCTCAGCACAACTGAAAGGCACTGAGCTATCAAGGTAAGGAGACTTCGAGCTGGTCAAAGTTGTTCCCTGAGGTCAGTGTCATTGTGGATGTGCAGGGCTGTCTCTGATGCACATGCTGTGGGAGTAGCAGCTTCATTGGAGGAGAAAGCAGGCCCTAAGTCTTGTTTCTGAAAGCGTAGGGCTCTCTTTTTGTCTCTTTTGCTGGCACAGCCCTATGGAGTGGGCAGGCTTGCTGCTGCTGCCCACAAGGAAGACTTCCCAACAGGGGTATGACGACCTTTCCCAGGAAAGCATTGCCTGTTGTTCCCTGTACAAACAGATGCCAAACAAACCCTGTCTCTCCCAGTAACAATAGCAACTTCATGCTTCAGTCTTGTTTTGTTCCCTGTTGTGCAGATGTAGCCTCTCTCTTCCAAATGAAGTGTAGACAGGGAGGCACAGAAGAATTATGCAGCAAATCTCAGCTGTGCCTGGGAGGGCAAAGGATTCCCCAGCCCTACAGGTCAGGCTCTGCGAGATTTCGGCTGGGATCACAACTCCCTTGGCTCTTGGGTAGATTTAATCAAGCTGGAATGAAAGCCAGCTCTACTGAGTTCAGTGCAATGTTAAATAGACCAGCGTTTCACTAATGAACTCCTCTAACCCCTCATTACGGGAGGGAAGTTAGTTCAAGATATCTTCTGTGCCTCCATATTATCGAGGAGCACAGCATGGCAAAAATGGAAACTTAGGAACTCCTTTGTGACTTTTAAAGATACCCATCAAGTGCTTGGGGTACACAGATTGCGACACTACAGCAGCAAAAAAAAAAAAAGAGGCAGGAGATATATAAAAATAGCACAACATTTAGAAAATGAAGATTTTAGAGAAGAAAGCAATTCTTCTGTATCTGTGCTGCACGCATTCTCTAGAAGCAATCTTCTGAGCATCAGTCTGCTGTCATTATAGTCAGGACCTGCCACAAATGCCTTCAGGAAGAATCAGGTTTTGTGTTGTCCTTTTGGGAAGGTTTTTTAAATGGATAATGTGATGAATAGAGTATTAAAATGTGCAGGTTAACTCTTTTGCCCTTCAGCCTGATCATTACAAAGGCTGATCTTTTTGACAGTTGAACCAGCATACAGGCATTGATGAAATAAGTAGTGGATGGAAGTTTAACCAAGAAATGAATCTATTTGTAAGTGAAACAGTGATGGAAATGTAATGGAAAGGCTCCTACAGCTCTTAAAACTACTCTGGGCTGCATTGAAGCTTTTCCCTCTTATTGTGTGGTAGAAAGCAATTGTTTTTTTTACTGTCCTAGCAACCTGGTCTAGTGGAAAGAAGGGGGGGGGTGGAACTAGATGATCTTCAAGGTCATTTCTGACCCAAACTGTTCTATGTTTCTAACATCATACATTAATGTTTAAAAAAGACTATACCACCATTGCTTTTCATAGAATCATAGAATTAACTGGGTTGGAAGAGACCTCTGAGATCATCAAGTCCAACCCTTGATCCAACCCCACTGTGATTACTAGATCATGGCACTCAGTGCCACATCCAGCCTCATCTTAAAAACCTCCAGGGATGGTATGCTGTGTTTTATAGGCACATAAGCACGAAAGACTTTGTGAGCTTAGTCATTATTATACCTAATGATAAGCATTAAGAATAGTTTATTAAAGTCTGGCAGTCATCAGCTTGTAATAAGAGGCAATTTTAATATATCCACTCCAGAAAATTACTTTTTGATGCTTAAAGGACAGAAACATTAACATCCATAACTGAGGGATTAAAAAAAAAAAAAATCTTAATTCTACGTATTTTACTTTTTTTCTTTTAATATGAATTACTTTTTATTTCTGGTTGAGCACACACACTTTGTAAAGGAAATTAATGGAGGCTTCCTGTTATGAGCCAAAGACGAATACTTTAAATGGGTATCTTCAAAAATCCACATAATGCTTTTTTATATATCCTTAATAACATGCTTTATGTAGATTTTGCTTGCAGTTATACCACAGAGAATTGGGGTGATTATATATTTGATATAGCTATTGTTTAATCCCTTTACACAGTTCTTTCAGCAGTTTGCATATACAAATAACTTTAAGGTCCTGTCAGTGTGTCTCATAGGAAATCAGGATTGGGAACTAGAGACAAGAGACCAGGTATTAGGAAAGAGGGTCAGAGTACCAGTCACAGATAATCCAGTCACTGGTCAACAAAATGTCCTTCATAGCCCCTTAATCATAGTTACTGTTCCCATGAGCATGTGGCTGATTGCACTGCTGTTTAATACATGGCAGCTGAAGAGATTGCGTGGCCACCCAGCACTGGCTGCATCTTTGTGGAACAGAGCTCAGACCCAAACCCTGCAGTCCTCTTTGAGAACAAGGTGTCTTATAGCTGTTGGTACCAATAGTAACTGCTTTGATTCATTCAGTGGTCTTAATGCTTACAAACTGTATCCAAGACAAATGACTCATTTAGGCTTGTTCATTTAAAGTCCTCTGCCCCATGACCTGTTCCATCCTTACTGCTCCATGAAGTGAACCCATGAAGGTTGGGCATGCCTCCTCACTCCATCCACTTACTCTAGACTTAAGGCCTCCTCTCTGCTGAATTTTGCAGCTCTGCAATCTTCACTTTATACAATTCTCAACTAATTTTAATGCAGAAAGGAAAAGCAGCTTTCAGAAACACTGCTTTCCCATGCTGTTCAGATCTTCACCAGTGATAAACACACAGTGGACATGATGTTTGCATATATAATGTACTGGAGATATTTCTTACTTGCCTGTGATGACAAGAGCAGCTGCACTTTTGTTGAGACTTACCCTGTCTGTCTGCTCTCACCCAAAGTCCTGGGGCAGGGGTACCATGTTCCTCCCAGACTGACATCCTCAAGAGATCCCTGGATCCCTTCCCCATCAACTATGACCCACTGCAAAGAAGTTCTTTCTGGACTGGTAACGGCTCACTCTATATTTTCTCCTTTGATCCTTCCCTGTAGAGATTGGCTCAAGAAAAGAGGTGAAACCTTCAAAGGAAACAGATACAGCATGTTTCCTGAACTGATCTGCAGATAGATGGCTATCTTGAGACTTGCTCTTCTTTTCCACCTGTTGTTCTTTGAAAGCCTCCTGCTCATAAACCATTAAAACCAAAAAACAATCAAAACAAACAAACAAACAAACAAACACCTATTTACCAATCAGTCAGACAGATCCCATTTTCATATATCCACCCTCAATCCACTGTGTTGTGTCACTGTTACATGCGAGGTGCAATAATGCTATTGCCCAAAGTACATTTTACTTGATTTCAGAACCTCATGGATTTTTAAGGCTCTTTATGCCAAATCTGCCAAATTCAACCGCTTTGTTACCTTAGTAGCTTGAATACCTTTAACAGTTTCTGGCATTGGTACAGGAGATATCACTGGCAATGGCAGAGCAGGGCTGTGGGGAGCTGGACACTGCTGCTTTGTTCATGGAGAATCTACTCATGGGATGAAGAGCTGCAAAAAGGTATAACTTATTTTTTCATATTTATCCCAAGAAACTGTAATACTAGGAATATGAAAATCAGAAAACACATCACCATTTTCTACAAACACCCAGGAAAAGGGAAATGCTTAAAATACTGATGATATATTTGTCATTTCAGAAGAGGATCTTCTAGATGCAAGCTCTCACACTGTAGTTTTACAAATGTTCTCATGAGATTTTTTTTCATCTTGTGTTTACTTGCATATTTATAGGTCATAAATGGAGTTGACTTCCTATGAGTTTTGATTTTGTCAATTCTCAATAGACATCACTGCTTCTGGTATAGCATCAACATTATCGTAGTTTACATGCAATTATTCTCACAGTAGGTTCTTGTTCATTAATTCCCAAGAAGCTAATATTGTCAACAAGACTTTGATTTTTAATGATATTATTAGAAAGAATCTTTCTATTTTTCTGTTTGTTATTTCTCCAGTGGTATTTCACAGTACTAAGTCCTTCATTTCAGTTGCCCTGAGTTTCATCTGTGCTAGGATGGTACAGTTTCAATTTTTCTTGAGCAAACATCTCACAGGATTTAACTTTTGGTATAATAAGGTTCAAGTATGCCACTGATAATTAATATACCTTTTCCAGCATTTCAAGGTCTTGAATAAAAAAAAAAAGTATGTTGGCTGCCTTTCTTAGGGCACACAGTCTCCCTCAGCTTCCTTTTTATTACCCTAGGAGGTAGCCAGTCACCCACCTGGGGTCCCACCTAACTTCAGCAATGAGCACAGCTCTTCAAGACAAGCCCTTCGTGTGATGGGCAGAGGTGAGGGTGATCAGCCTGCCTCAAGGCTAAATGGCTCACTGAAGCCTGCCTGGCTGGCTTCCCATACATGGTGTTGGTAATGGAGATACCTGAATTCAGGTGGAGTAAAGCTGGCCATGGCAAGTAAATCCTTTATTGATGAAAATGCCCTGTCATGAAACATTAAGCTAAACATAGGTATATTCCCTCCTGTTCTGCAATGCTCTATGGAAATACCCATTTTAGTTTCTGTTTGCTGAAAGGCTGAGTGCTGGGAGAGCACTGGCCAGAAGCCACCATGTTATCACATCGCAGCAAGGACATTCTGGAAGGTGCAAAGTAGGGAAATACACTGTATTAACTAAGTTCATGCTCTCTGAGACCCCATGTTCCTGATAGATTGCTCAGTACTTCTGGTACCTTCTAGCTTGCTCAGTACTGATTTGAAAAAGACCAGGTCAGCAATTATGCTGTTCCTATATATAAAAAAAAAAAAAAAATAAAAAAAAATCATGCTTTCCTACCTCCTGGAACTCCAAAGCAAAAAGTGGTAGAAAAGTTAAAGACAAATGAATCATCTCTGGAAGAAATGGAGAGGGGTGCACAAGGATGAAGGAGGTGGGGAACATTCAGAGAGATGGTGTTTCTCTTTCCTAGTCACCACTACCCATGATGGAGCCCTGCTTTCCTGGGGATGGCTGAACACCTGCCTGCCCATGGGAAGTGGTGAATGAATCCCTTGTTTTGTTTTGCTTGTGTGTGAGGCTTTTGCTTTTCTTGTTTAAACTGTTTTTATCTCAATCCAGGAGGTTTCTCAGTTTGACTCTTGGGATACCCCCACCACTCACTATTTGGGAGTGAGCAAATGGCTGTGTGGGACTTAGTTGCTGGCTGGGGTTAAAGTACAACATTTTTCTACTGGAATAAAAAATATTACCTGAAAAAATACTCTGCTTGGTTATCTCTTGCTTCCAAAAATGCCAAAAAGCTCTCAGTATCTTCTGTGTTACTGATGTTAGGAAATTTTTCTATCTATGTCACCTATAATCAAAGCAAAACAGCCAAAAAAGCTCTTAAACTCCAGCAGAATTCACAAGAAGGCAGGGTAGGGATACACAGAACTTCATTTCATCCACACCTATTCTGTCACAGATGACTACATCACTGTTAGGAAACTAAAAAGCTCCAATTCAAAAGACAGCTGTTATACTTTGAGTAACATTAATACATTTATTTAATTGTAATTTACTTTTCATTCATAAAAAGGACAAAGCACGGTCCTGTTCTACTCATTTGGAAAAAAAAAAAAAAGATAAAAAGTAACTAAAAAACCAGTTCAATATTCATCAGTATCAAATAATAGTAATATCAATTTTCCTGAAATATAAAGAAAAAACAAATATGTCTATCTATATAAACTTTAATTAAGAACCTTGCATTTTAAAGCAGATGATACACTAGTTAGTTTTTCTTGACAACAATTTGAAACTGAAGGTCCCAGTCAAATTTACACAATTATGTGAAACAGAAAAATCTCCAACTATCTGATCAGTATGTGACATCTACCTCATCTGTGCTGCTGATTTTAAAAAAAGAAGTGGCTTTCCTTTCCAGGTCATTTTCATGCAAAAATGAAACAGTTTTGCTTCTTACATCATGTATTAGAAAAGTAAAAGGCAATCATGCATTTGGCAAAAGATTTAGTTGTGGTTGTAGATTATATAAAAATGAGTCATACTGCAAAAAAACAAAACCAAATGAAACACCATAAACCACTTTTTTTTTTTTTTTACAGAAGGCTTACAGAATATTAGTTGCTAATGTATGAAGACAGCTTATTTCTCTTTCAAATAATTACACAATTTATGAAACTCGGTAGTGTTTGACACTGACATTCCTCTATAGGGAAATTATCACTTTCACCTATTTAAAAAATTTTCATCTTGTAACAAATGGTTAAAATTAAACTAAAACAGTATTATTGATATTTCTTAATGAAGACTCTACACTTTTACATGTAAATATATAGTACAAAATTATACAAATAAAAGAAAGGGGTGTAAAGTATTAATAGACCTATCCTTGCTTCATGTAAATATTATTATTACAGACCCCTACAGTATCCGTTCTAAAAAGATAAAATCTATTTCTAAGTAGCTAGCAAGGTTGTGCTAATAAAATATGATTCAAAGCTTATAATTCTTGAAGCATCAGACATTGCACTATTACTTGAGCCAGCTGATTCAATACCACGGTGTTTCTTCACCATTCACACTCAAACTAATTCCCAGCACACCATGGAAAACGAATGTGCATTTCTTTAACAACTTAAAAAAACCCAAACAAACCAACAAAGAAACCCAACACTGAAACACTCTAGACACAGTCAGAACAAAAACATTCTCTATCTCTAGGAGTTCTCATTTTGCAAAGGCCATAGTAAACATTTAGCTTTGACTAACAGTTGGGATCTGACTTTCACGTACTAACACACAGTTGGATCATTCGATACTCTATGAAATAGAGAAATGGTCTCAGAACTTTAAAACTCTTATTTACAACACTATGAACATTAGAATAATATCAAGTTCTTGAAAAATCATATAGTTCTCCCAAATGTACTCCTTCAATACAGGAAGGTAACACCTGGCATCTGCAGCATAAAAATGTAAATATAATAATTTTTTTACTGTGCTACTCTGTTTCTGCCATTCATTGTATATCTTTTTCTTTTTTATATTTTAAATCTTTTCACTTTAAAAAATAACATATGTTTACTACCATTTCATGGTCCACTTGGCTGATCTTAGCATGGACTCCATCTCCAAACTCTGAACTGTTATATTGCTACCTTAATAACAATAATAGTAATAGGACTAAATAAAAACAAATACATTACGCTGCTTCCCTGAAAGCTGACATTTGACTCCTCAAATCAGCAACAATGATCATAACAGATTTTGTCAACAGAATTCTTTTAAGAAAAGAATATGGTAAAACTTGTGTCAGTAAATTCATTTAGGCTGAGTACGCTATCCATGTCCCGGGTGTTCTGAACATATTTAAAATAAAAATATCTTATCACTGACTTTTATTTCAAGTCCTTCGAATTCTATCCAATAGCCTCAAGAAATACAGCTTTAAATAATGAAATGTTTTTGCTTTGACTGTCTCTCTAAAACCCAGTAATCCCAATAAATGATGATGGGGCCATTCAAAAATATGCAGTACACAAAACATATAGGATTGTACAGACAGACGTAGTACTCTTACATTTATCACATACAATCAACATTTCAATCTCTATTATATTTCACAATTTGTTATTCAAGTTAAAGCACCTACGTATGGTGATTTTACTTTCACTGTACAGCCTATGTTATTGGGTTTTAACACTGTAACTTGCCCCATTGGACCAAATCATGCAACTGTCACAGATCAGCATAAGTGTTTTATAAGGCATATTGGAACAAGTTAAAAATATTTCTTAGCAGTTCAAAAGTTGATTTACTTCATGAAGGAGTTCCTGGATGCCTCAGTCCTCTCAAAGTTCATAGGAAATCAGTAGGGTAATTAATTTTAAAGTGTAATTTATTTGGCTTAGGATGGTGCCACAGGAATCAAAAAGAGTCGCAGTCCTCATCTTCAAAGGGAGTTCTTTGTGTTAGGCAGAGGACAAGATAAATCCAGCTACATTCAGAATCCTGAGCAGGCAAGGACACCCAGGGCAGGCACCACCAGGACAAGGAGCAGAGTCGGTACTCCCACAGCAGCACCTGTGCATTGAAAAGATAACAACACAGTATTGGTCTTACTTCAGCACTACTCACAGTGGGGGAATAATCCTGGATGTGAGCAAGTCCACAAGGTACAGAGGCTGGAAAACCAGCTGGCATATCTCAGCAAAGCCCCTACCTGTATGGATAATCTGAAGCAGACAAAGAGACTTGCTACAATACAGAGAAGGACCCACTCTTTTGTTCTGCAAGAGCTGTTTATGCAGTGTGTTTACACAAGAAACAAGGCCATTCAGTACACATCAGTGTATTTTGATTTGGCCAGTCCAACAAGCCAGGAGGTTATTATACCAGAACATAAAAGGTCAAAATAAATATTTAAGCATGTTAAAACAAAATTAATGGATTCTTTGAAATGTGATGAAGCAAAGAGACACCTCTGGAAATGTTAATGTTCATATGAAAAGCAATAATCTGAGATATGTCAAAGAGCCTGGTCTGTTTACCTGCCAGATTACGAAGTCCAGATGGCTGATTTCTAGCAATGTGGCATTAACGTCTGTTAAAGTCACAAGAGTCTTTCTTAAACAAATATATTAAGACAGAAAATATTAATCTAAGGTTTACAAACTTTACATGACTCACTCTGGCAAACAAGCATAAGAATTGAGGTTGTTAAGTGGCTTGTGTTGCCATGGTCCAGCTCCCACTTAAAAAGCATCTATATGAAAACATAACAAAGCCAAACTGTGCCTGGCTCTCAGTCTTGGAGATGGGCCAAAGGAGATGGAGAACAGGCTATTCTTTCATTCCAGAGGGGCTTGTCTATATCAGGATGGTAGATAGGCAGTGGTGGACCCAGCTTACTGCTCATCTTGCTTTTGAACACAGACTAAGAACAGAAGTGCTTGCAGCTGGTGGTGACAGTCCCACTGGACAGCTCTCCAGCAAATGCTGAATGAAGAAAAACCATACTGAAATGTAATACGCAAACCAAACAGCACATTTCAGCAGGCAGCCCTGTTTTACCTAACAACAAATGTCAAGTGTTCTTTCATACAATGAGGTCCCAAAACAGCAGTCACATTTTCTCATCAGACCTCTTGCAAGGACAAGTAAAACACATCATCTAGTCCAGCATCATGTAGGCTCCTATAAAGACAGATCTAAAGGTTTTCCATGTCTGACTGAAAAGTTTCAGCATCTTTCAGGTTAAATAAAGAGCTTAATTCTTAATTTCACGTCTATCTTGTACCTCCTATGAATAAGGTGCTTACTTAATTTTAAGTTAGCAAAAGAAGATCCTGAGGTTGAAAAAACATGTGGATTTGAAGTGAGAATTTTTCCAAATAAACAACTGGAGGTTACCTTAAAGTATTTAATTCTTACAGTATTTCCTATCCAAAAAAAAAAAAAAAAAAAGAAAAAAGTAAGGAAATCAGATGGAAATGAAATTGATTGATAACAAAAACCAGTGTGTGCCTTCCCTGTCCAAGGAGCAGATGTGTACCAGTATGCTTATGAGCTAACCAAATACCATACAAAAGGATACGCCTAGAGGTGCCCTATACACTTATATACAGCTTGTCCCCTAGCAAATCACCTAACAAAAAGGGGACCACAAGCCACTTGCACACAGAAGGCCCAACTTGTTTACAGTTGGGTTTCAGTGGTGAATTTAAGTGCTATTAGAAAGGCAGATATGAAAGGCAGTCTCCTGACCCATGGGAGAAGCTCTCTGCAGATGCCATCAGGGATATATTTTGAAGACAGCCTCTAAGACCAAGACAGCTATTTCCCTTTCTGTTTCTACTACAAAAGCTGAAAACAAGTATTTCTACGTGATCCTGGTTTCTCCATTGGCCCACCAGGAACAATCATCATCACAGTTTACATCATATGCCATGAAGCCAGAATTGTAGAGCTTTTCCCACTGAATAATTTCAGCCATACTCCTCTTACTGTCCCTCTTCTTTCTATGTTCACCACCCTACTCCTCTTGACTGTAGTCCTCTCTCAAACTAAGTCTTTCTGCTGCTCCATGCTCTTCCCTGTCCTCCATTCCCAGCTAATTCCAAGTTTTTTCTGTTTCTTCTGATGTCTCAAAATTCATCTCTGTACCCCTCCCCACCCTTTCTCCTACTGCTGTAAGGAAGCTTTCCAAAGTCAAGATTTCTTCCAAAGCCCTTTGTGGTATCCAAGCACTCAGAAAAACAAGATGAGAATCCTACTAATCCTTCCCTCATCAGCTCCATTCACCTGTAAAGAGTACATTTCTAAAAATATTACTTTTTCCCATAGGAAGCAGTATATCCACCTCAGTGAAAGATAAAATAAAGGAAATACTGGAAAATATCAGAAATTTTGCTTTTTAAGTATCCATAAACCAAGGAATTCTATGCTTAAAATGAACGCAAATGTTATGTCCAAATATATTTTCATACGTAACAACTACACATTCTGGCAACTGTGGAAGTGCAGTGAGATATTTATCTGTATTTTTTTGTGATTTATGAGGCACAATAATCTTTTCTGTAGTTTTTATTCCTAAATATAAGTAGTAGTTTTTAATTAATAAACAGACATAGGAAAAAGAATAAGTATCACGTTTCATATTTAAGAATATCCACAGAAAATGTATTCTGCTTTTGTCAGACTCGGATAACAAAGTTGGAAAGACACAAGTAAATATTTTGGATGCTTGTAAGGGAGGAAAACATGAGAAAAAGGTTGCTCAGTGAAGCTGAATGATGAGCAAGCATGAAGAAACTTTTATTTTCCTGTTGCTATTCTATGAAGAGAAAGGAATAATAAACCTTCCCTCTGACATGTTCTCGCTGGTTCCAGAATTAATAGTTTGCAATTCACGTCATTACAGTGGTTTCTTACAAGGTATAGGCACTGTTGCAGAAATATATTTGTCAGCTTTCTGTGATGAAGCAAATCCTACCCTTAGACAGCACATTAACAGAACATTAGCAGTATAAATGCACATTAAACAGATCATGTCTTCTTTTTTCTCTTGTTAGATTACTGACCCACATGACAGGATTCATACTTTCTTGGAAACACCATTCACCAGTGCATGACAGCGAGTACACTCCTGCAGCTCATGAATGGAAGTTTATAAAAGTTTTGCCTGAGAAAAAAATATAAGATTCAATTCCATGCATTAATGCAACTGTGATGTTAGTTTTAACAATCTTTAAAAACCAGAGAAACACCAGATAAAGACTTAATGGATGTGTACAAATAAACATGTGCATGTAAATTAAAACATGAGGACTATCAAGCTCCTTCTGAAGTCTGTCCAGTTATGAGCTGGATATACTTGGCACCTACAGATTCTTTCTGTCCTCAGTGTTATAATGTCTGATCTCTCCTCTCAACCAGCATCTTATGGATTCAGTGTACAAGCAGTTGCAAACTACAGCCATCAAAGTCAAGGTCAAAACCAAATCAGTATCATGCCTAACTCTCACTCTAACACACCATGTGTGAACTCCATATCAAGAGTTCTTTCAAATAAACAATGAAATACACATCTTAAATTTGTGACTTTTTTTCCAACAGCTCCAAGCAAAAATTGAGAAATGTTGCACAGGCTTTACTACTGTCTGGTATACAGCTCCTGCAGTTGGTATTTTTAAGTTTAGGACTAAACTATCTACAGAAACATATAGTCAGAATGTAGCATAATATCAAAATAAAATTTCTATGGGTAAAGTCTCACCGATCCACAGCTTTCTATTTGTATTTTAAATTCTGTGTTGCTATCTCAATCACATAATGCCTAGGATGAAATCTTTTATACTTTTCAATGGAGATCCTAAATTTTATTGACATCTTGAATAGCATGCAGCACTCTTCCAATTATACTCAAAAGAAATGAAATCAATTTAATGTTGAAATGAAACAGGCATCAAAGCATATCAGACTTAGATGTATTTCCCAAGCCTTTGTCACAATTTGTTATGCCATTATTATCTTTAGATATTACTTATATTTATATAAGTGTAAATGATATTTTATACGATATTTTTGGCCCTTTTCCCAACAATAGTGTCTTTTCATACTGTATTGTGAAAAAAAAAAAAATGTAGAGACCTGTTTAAAAATCTTACTTTCATCAGATCTGTGAACCAGGAAATTAGTTACTGGTCATCTGTGAAGCTGTCATATGCGAATAACTTCTCTTTTTCAGTCTTTGCTCTGCCAACATACACAAACTACAGGCTATTCCTTAGCTAATCGTGAGATGATCCTGTCATGGCAAAACTCTCTCTGCTTTTTGGTCAGGAAAGATCGTTGAAGAACTGATTTGTATTAGATGACATCAGTTTTGCTAGTTTCCAGCTACAGAACATCAAGGAGGGGTGTTTACATGATTGTTCTTGTTTGAGGAGGAGCGTGCTTTTAAAGCAAGTATCTCAGCCACTCGCTTTATTGGAGTTTATTTTGAACTGTGAAGTTTTCTTGGCTACCCTGTGCAGGAACCAGAATAGAGGTAGTGCAAAGTAACATCTGAGCATATCGTGGGATGCTGGATCTGCAATGGCACTGCTTCTGTCTACAGATACACTCCTCACATGCTGTCCAGGTAGATGCAGACTGACTATCTGAATGATGCAGTCACTGCAACACATTTTTTCATTATACATTTAGTAAGAGTAAGGAAAAGAGAAAGTTTTCTTTCCAGGACGGGTATTTTACATTATTTATAAAACATTTAAATTTGTAATGTAAATTCTGTAACTTGCTAAGAGATGAGTCTGTTTGGTGATACCACCACCCCCATCCCCCTCCTTGGACCGCACTACAATCTCAGAAACACTCCTTAGGCCTCAGCCTTGATGAATAGCACCTGGGCTAAGCTCCTCCTGAGCTCATCAGAAACACTGACTTCTCCCAGGTACTTAGGTTGTCTAACGAGCTCTTGTTTTTTAATGAACAGACTTGGAAACTTATAAAAACCAAAGTGGAACAACATTTTTATTACTGAACTTCCAAAGGAAGTTACCAACCCAAATTGCAGCCAGGATGGAAAATTACTATAACTAATGTCAATGCAACGCCATTGCAATCCCATAAACAGCACTCCTAACTGAGATCATTTGAGCTTTCCTGGACCACAGTGGGCTGTGACCAGCAATCTCCCTCTCAGTGGGACACCTCTTAGAGCCAGCAAACTCTCAGTTTTACTATGTTCAGAGGACCATTGCCAAACACAACAGAGACTGGTCTGATATCCACACTCCCTTCACCTGCTCAGAAGATGCAAAGGCATTCAACGTATTTCAATGAACTTGAGGGGAATTATTTATTCAAAGATAAATACCTTGTACACACTCCTTTAGGTCTGTGTGCGTAGAAGTGTGAATATGCTGTAGCAAATGTACTATGAACGTTGCTCTCTTAGATTCTTAACTGCCTTTGCAACAGATGGACATTTTCAAATCATATTTGCTTAAGCCACATGAAAAGTGAATGATCACCTAACTTACTTGATACCATGAAAAGCAGTAAACATTTATGTTCCCTTCTAAAAATAACTGAAAAAACTAAAAGATAAAATGATTAAAATGATTGTATAAGTTACTACAGGCAAAAATTTTGCATTGTCCTTTGAAAAAGCCATGCTTCAGGGTAAATACTTTTTCAGCATCCTAAAACATGCCTCTGGCAAATGGAATTCATATGTGTATATATATGTGTGCAGTGAGCACAAGAAACCATAATTTTGTACTCCTGATACAAGCATATATAATACATAAATTATTTTTATAAACTTTGTCCATGTCACTATTTAAACTGAGACATTACTCTGATTTCATCTTTGAAGCTTAAGGTGTATGGTATTTTCCTTTTTTTCCCATTTTTTTTCCCAAATGAGAAGTTA
Source organism: Pyrocephalus nanus (assembly GCA_038380795.1). Classification (NCBI taxonomy): domain Eukaryota; kingdom Metazoa; phylum Chordata; class Aves; order Passeriformes; family Tyrannidae; genus Pyrocephalus; species Pyrocephalus nanus. Next base: position 4,343,635 of record CM076262.1, on the reverse strand, counting down.
TCCCCTGCCTCTCTCTCTGGATGAAATTTTAAAATTTGAGAGCTTTATTCTGTTTTTCCTTACTTTGCCATAAATCTAGTGCACTGAGGCCAGTGCTGTAACAGAAGTGAAGTAAAAAAGAAACAAGAACCATATGGTCTTAGCTTCCACTGATTGCAAGATTGCTTTGATTACACTAATATTAGTAATGTAGCAAAGTACTGCAATCTGAAAAGCATGCAAAAGACAAAAAACACCCTCAGCCTTTAAAATATTTCAAAGAAAACAGATAAGACTTTTATTAACCATTGAAACAGACTTCTTTGGTTAACCATGTAGTTCCAACTTTTTTTGGCTATGGTAACTCTAGAATGAATTTTAAATTGTGTAGCTCATTGATCTACTATAAGGACTTGAAAAATATCCCCAAACTCCTAACTGTACAACAGACAATGGCCAATAAAAGGTAACAGTTCATGACTGTATTTTACTCCGATTAGAGCTGTATGCTGAAATGCAGCTAGGCATATGTAGAGAGACTGAGTTTATGATAAGAACTTCTATTTCAAGATTAAATATATTCAAAGAAGTACGCATGAGATATTTGTGTTTGGTATACTTCCCTTATATCATTCTCAGCTAAAAAGTGTATCCTGTAGGAGGCTGAATGGTTATATCAGAGTAAAGTAGCTGCAGGATGTTTGCCTCCACCTTTTGCAAGTGAATGGGTTTTCTGTGAGAAGGAGGAGGATGAAGAAAATACAAAAGGAGGTTTTTCCTTTAAACAAGGGACTGAGTTAGAAATAGCATCTAGTTTCTTTCACATTTGACTTTCAAATGTAATTCTGTTAGTTAAAATGTGCTATAGTTTTAATACCTAATTTAAGATCTCAGGGCTAGTTAGGGTTCCTAAACCTGAAATATAGGCCAAAAGACCAATGCTTCAGGCGTTACCATTCTGAATTGCACCCTAGATGACAACCAATTGTAATGGGAGCTTAGACACCTAGCTCAGCTGTATTATGTAGATTACTTTGGATTTGACACCCCTTGAACAGCAGGAAAACACCACTCTGGATAACACATGGATTTTTAGACAATCTTTTCTCTTTGGTGCATCCTTCCAGTTCGCTTAAGATCTGGTCATTCCTGGTCAGCATACAGGTTATTTTGAACCTCTGCCCTAGCTGCTTAATTCTTCCCAGTCACATATGCAGGAAATTAACTAGGTTTGCAAACCTTGAAATCAGATGCCTCAAGGTCAGGTAAGGCATTGTTCCCCTCTGAATTTGGTAAGATGCCTTATATTTTGCCTTTAGCTATTGTTTACATCTGTCTGTAAATATGTAGCTTCTGTTTTGGTCAGCTGACCACCAAAACACACCTTCCTACAAAACTAAATCTTCTCTTCTTTGCAATTCTCTGAGAAAAATCATTATTGCTTAAAAGCTTCTCATCACTCTATCAATCTTTTGGGGCAATTGTTCTAAACCCTGATGTGCTACTGGAAAATCTCCTTAAGAATAAAAATTAGCAGACATTATTTGCCATGTGAAGGCATTAAAACTACACGTTGTTCTGCTTTTTGGAAAAAGCATGTGTTGAGCTTAGAAACCGCCTGAAATTCTTGTCCTGTTTTCTGTATACTACGTATTTGAAAGAGATTACCCTGCCATTTGTCTCATTTTCTATCTTCAGTAAACTGAATCCAGGGAACGCTGCCTTTATCTATGTCACCAGAGGCACTGTCCCTGTCTGTCCAGCTGCTGTATGGTAGAATTTGTGGATGAAAACTTGTCTGCAGTGTGGAAGACAGATCAACACTAAACTCTGTGAAGCTCCAGAATTTTTAGAGTGCTAACTCTCCCAGCGGTGCTAATTCTGTATGGTCACGCTTAGGACAGGTCATACTGGAAAGACTGATCAGTTTGGGCTTAACATTGTACTGACATGATGGTTCTGCTTCCAGTCTGGGAAGTAATCTATCTACTGTAACCTAAAGGGTCTTTGCATCACACTCATGACAGGTTCTAAAACGTGCATGATACGAAGATACCTAGGACATGTCCTAAAGATAGCAGTTGACTCAAATTTTTTGCAGCTCATAAAATATGCCAAAAGTGATTGTCAGAGTGTATGATAATATCTACAAGGTATTTTTTAAAGTGGTTGACTTAGTACCCCAAAACATTCTCACAGAACATGGTGGACACTACTAACGTGTATGCTAAACTGATTAAGAATTCAGTCAGTGGCAGATCTTAACGCACAACTACTGAAGAATGGTCACTGAATTGCTAGTGCAATTGCACAGTGAACAGCAGTACACTGAAGATAATCCAATGTTCTTCATCAAAACCAGAAGCAAACACTTAAGGAACCAAAATGGCAAAGTAGTGACAACAACACATTCATAAAAATTGAGACAGCGTGGGAACTTAACCAATTCAAACCAACTGTCCTTTGTCATAGTCACATGTAAAATTATACACCAAGGAAAAAGAAGACATGACACTGTCATGGTATAGATAAGGATGAGGCACTGTATCTTCGAAAACAAGGATTTAGAGTTAGTGTTGGATAAACAAGATGAACAGCATTTTATAGCCCAGTGCAAGGCAACAGATGGCTAATGAAGCCTTTCATGAATAATTCTGGGAGTAGTTAAGTGTAAGAAGGTGAGACTCTCTCTGCAAACAGTGCATATAGTTATAGTGTCTACAGTCCTAAAAGAAGTCTCAGAAGCTGGAGAGGTGAAGAAAAGAGCTGCTGAAATTATTAAGGACCTGAAGAATTTGTTAAGGAGAAATTCAAGGCTCAAGTCTGTTTAACATTTAATTAGTATCATTGGCTGGTACACATACATTTCTCAATGGGAAGAATGTATCAGACACAAAAAGACCCTTTAATCTAACAGAAGTTATAAAAGGAAACAAAGGCCAGACTCCCAAACCAGATAAATACAGATAATAAACTTAGGTAAAAAAATGTCATCAGTGCAGGTCATTAATCGTTAGAACAAAGATGCACAGATGCTTCATACAAACAAAAAATGGTGATACCCATGAGTTCACACCAAGTGATATAAACTGTACATAATATTGAAAACCTGCAGATGGGAGGTCCACTCCTTTAGTAATCGGCAGCTTCCCTCACAGTACAGATAATACGGCATTGGCATTGCTTTTTTAAAAAAGCCACAATAATGGTTGCATTGCTTGTGTGAAAAGAATATTGTTGATGTTTAATCCTTACTATTCCCCAAATTAATTTTTTTAATTAAAAAGACAAGAATGCAATGCAAGTGTTCAAACCATAACCCTGAAAAGACACTATCCAAGTTCTTGATGTCTATTCATATGTTTTACTTCATACACTGTGTGCCAAGGCACACTATTACTTAAAAAACAAAACTAACAGGAAAGAGATGTACAGACCATGTCTGAGCTTGTATTTAGAGTCAACACTGAGCACAACCTGAATCATCCCAAGCCATGCTCCCTTCTCTTCTTTACCAGTCATCCAGACCACTCTGAAGTTGAGCATGTTGAGTTATTTATCATTTTTATGTCACAGATCCCTTTTTCACGGAGAAGTGGAACTTCTTGAGCAAGGGCTATGGATCACTATGGACCAGTCCTTTTCTCTATTACTTATCTCTTAGTGGCAGTTGACAAAGGAATGAGATACAGAGGCAACAGGTGCAAGGAACAATAGGGTTATTGCAAGCTGACACGTAGATCCTGAGGCCTGCACCATGTAGTTATCCTTGTAAGATACTTCTAGAAGTGGCAGCCTAACCAGGGGCACTAGTAGAGCAGTCTGGTACTTGGAAGATTGGCAGTGCTTCCAGGATTGAGCTGGACTGCTATTGAAGTGTCCTGTACGCTATGAGTTCTGAGAAATATTTTAAGATAAGCTCCTATTCTCAGTACAGTCAACACTGAAGGACTACCTCTCAAATTTTGGATGTGAATGGTGTGCCCATCTCTAGATAGCATGCAAGAGGAAAATACTCAGTCCAATATTTTCAAGGAGTGTGGGATAGAAGAAGGGATGTTATCTGCTCACCTGAAATTTTTATTTGAGCTACTTCTCCATCTCCTCCTTCACTGTGTGCTCGGACCTCAACAACATATTCACCGTCACTGGGGACTGGCACCTCTATTGTGTGCTTTCCAGTTGAAAACAACTTGCCTTCATGCTGTCCATCTGGCCTATAAAGTACCTAGGAAAGTCACAGTAGGTATAGTTATTGAAATGCTACATTTCCATGAAGACACAGTTATGTTTGTACAGTGTGTCAATGAAAAAGTATTAAGTTTTTATTTACATATGAAGCCTATATATATATATATATATCAAAACTTACTGGTTGATACTATTTTTTCCATTTATACACAGAGTGAATCTAGACAGAATGTTTCCTCATTGTTTTCTCTGTTACAAAATTATGCCACCTTTCAAAAGATAATTTCAGTACTTATAGTCAAAATAAGTAATTAAATGATGGAGGATAATCATGCAGGGTGGCAAAGAACATCAAACAAAAATATGAGAACGCAGTTGGGTTTTCTGACATAAAATTTATAACTATTTAAATAAATGAAACAATCAGAAATTTTATTAACTATCAATGATGTTAAACTATTGCAAATGTGATGGTATATGTCTTATGGGACCTTGAGAAATGATCTCAATTCCTTCTGGAATAATCTCTGTGAAACACTGTCAGCAATGCCCAGGAAGGAGTTCAGCTTCTCAAGCACATTTGTGCACGTAGAACATGATACTAATTTTCTTTCTGTCCATCAAGCAGCAAAATGAAACAGGAATTATTATTTGAAGGTTTCTATATGCCCTATAGTTAGTATATACAGTTGCTCCAGTTATACAGCAACTGCATCTAACTTCCTTTCCTATACCTTCCCAGACTTTAAAGACCTCATGTTCCAGGAACTGTACCTCCCATGGAGATGGGAAAGAAAAGCTGAAAGAAACAATGCATAGTGGTATAAAGACAAACTATAAAGCGTTCAACTTTTTTAAGCATTATTTTAAGCCAACAGACAATAAACGTGATCACAAGGGAAATGAGATTGCTCCAGTTGCTGCTATGAACCTTCCCATAATATGGGCTTACCACCCAAATGAATTTCAGTGCCCCAGTGTTTTTTCATAATATTGACTAAGCCCATTGGTTTTGCCCTAAGCCTACTGGATGGCTGTGATTGCTGAGCATGATACCTTCATCTTATGCATTCAGCTATGTATGTGTGATTAGGTACAAAGATATGCACAGTCTACAAAATGCACAACATGTAGCACAAACAAAGATAAAAAATATTTTCAGATATCATACTTTATATCCTTCAACTGCAGACTCATTTGACATTGCCTTCACGTGATCCCAGGTGATGATGTACCTTGAACCAGATCTTACGGAACTGATAATTCTTGGACGTTGGCTTGGAGCTGAAAAGCAACATACTCTTAAATGAGATTTCATAAATGTTTGATGATGTTGTTATTAAGAAATGTAAAAATATAAGAAGGGAAATCAGGCTGACATTTATATGAGCAAGGGATAGTCACCTTCCTGGAATGAACTGCTACAGCTCGAGCCAGGCAATTTTGGATCGCTTGTGCAGTGGCTGCTTTGTGGGTTTGCCTTTCTACGTTGCGAGGACAGAAGTGGCCAACATTACCCTTCACTATGTTGCTGGCCATGGGTATTTACTGGCATGCAACTATATTCAGAACCTCCCAGAAATGTGGCTTAGGTCATATTTATTCATGGAGATTAAATATTAAATGAAGTATTTACAGGCTTTTCTGCAGCATTTAACTCAGTTCTGTAGAAATAGAAGTACCCCACTGCAGAAACCATTAATTATCATTCATGCAATAAGCTTATAAAATGAACCTTTTCTCAACACAAATGAACCCTGCAGGTGAAAGCTGCATAATACTCTATTTACTCTATTTAATAATCTCTTTACTGACAGAAATTAGTTATACATATTTTTAGCCCATGTAAGTGTGTTTTAAATATACAAGATATATTTCTTAAATTGCTCAATCAATGCTAGTACTAGGTATCATCATTAAGTAAGGAGCAATATTCAGAAACCTGTTATGGTATGTAAATTCTAGGGTGTGATTCAGATTGCCCACTTTTCAAGGATGCCTAATCCTGCTCCTCCACTGTTAATGAAAATGGCAGTTTGTCACATTCTGATCTTCAGAATCCTTCTTGCTACTGACTGAACAGAAAGACAGAAAACTGCTGCCTACAATAGCTGGTTACAACTGTTCATCATTTGGAATATCATGTGCAGCTTTGATATCCCTAGTAGTAGAAAGACACTAGTAATCTGGAGTAAGGCTACCAACCTGGTGGGGAGTTGGAGCACTGGACATGTGAAGGGAGGTTGAGAGAGCTGGGCTTATCCACCCTGGCGAAAAGTCTGCTTTGGAGGAGACCTTAGAGTCCCTTATCCTTACCAGGGGGGATATCAAGAAAGATCAAGGCTCATCAAAACAGTAGGGAAAAAGGATGATTAACAAAAAGGCTCAAATTTGATTTAAAAGAGTCTTAGACTAGATGCTCAGAAAAAGACGGGCAGTGGAACAGGTTTCTCAGAGAGGTTGTGCAGTCTCTATCCGTGGAGGTTTTCAAGATCCAGCTGGATAAATCCCTGAGCAACCCAATCTGAGCTTGCAGCTGACTCTCCTATGAGCCTATAATCTCAGTGTCTCTACTGCCTTTTATAAGATATCCACATTGTACATGGCAACAAAAGAGAGGAAGGAGAACCTTAGCAGAAATTTTCAGACAAAGAACCAATACCCTGTGTAGGAAGAACATTCAATATATGAATAAAAAGCCATGTTTGGAAACATGACGAGCATGATTACACCTATCCTAATGTTCCATTTACTTACGTGCTTTCCTGGTAACGACGTCGATGGTGCTGCTGGGGGGTCCATAGCCTGCACTATTGAAGGCAGAAACATCTACATGGTAGCGAGTGTTAGGCTTCAGGTTTTCCAGTTTGGTTGAATATTCTTGATTGCTCACTTGTACCCGCTGTGCAGCTGCTTCTTTATCGTGAGCAGCCCAGTAACGAATCTGTAAGCAAGCAAATTAAAGGATTAAATTTAACATATTCGGTCATAAGGACATTTTATAAAAATTTATGTATTTCTATACTATATATTCTGGGTAATAAGCAAGCTAAAAGAAATTTAACAGCAATAGCATGGAATTTCTTCTATAGGCTGCAGTTTTAACTGAGTTGTGTATACGCATAAAGAAGTAGAAACAAATGCAGATTTTATTATGAAAACTTTTCTCATAGTGGTCTAACTTGTTCTTAGCTAAGTCACCAAAAGTCTGGGAGATGGATAATGCCTTCAGAGAATAAGACTATTTTCTTCTTGCTCTTTTGTTTGTGCATTTTACTCTGGACTTTAATATTTTTTTCCTACACTAGGAGAGACTAAATTCTGCAAATGTTTTCAGAGAATTTTGTTTAGAATGTCTTAGAAATTTAGACCTCTTATACTTCTGTCTAGGGAATGCAAAGTATTCAGTCATGCTAGCTGTATGTGTAGGTTTGGATACATGTACTTTAATATTTTCTAAGGTTCTTTGGCTAAATTCAATTAGATTTCATAGTACAATTTGACATTTGTCAAAGTGAGTGAAAAAGAACCTGAAAATGCTTAAACTTGCAACATCTTAAAATCCAAAGCCAGTTAAGAGTACATAGAAGTTCTGTGAGGGTTTTTTTTTTCTCCCCAAGAACTTGTTCCATCCCATTTTAATTCATTATGCATTGCAAAGCACCATTTTAAAATAGAGTAATTCCTATGGAGTGATGCCAGTCCATCACATACACAGTCTTATTCTGTATGGCCTTGTGAGATACAAATGAGAGAGAAACAGTGTCAGTCTCTGGCTTTTGTCTGGTTTATAACCATTTACATGTGACTAAATTACTGCACCAACCTGAAAGAATGGAAAGCCATGCCCATTACATTTTGCTTTTGAGTGTTTTAACTAAGCATTTAGGCTCAGCTTCTACCTGTCTTCATGAAGGCTTTTGGGTATGCTACATGACAGACTTTTAAAATTTTTCAGAAGTATGTCAATGTTGTTGGTAAATTCAGGCTCTAGGAAAAATGTTGTTCTGTAAGATTTTACTGGTGACTTTAGGTATCCTGACATTTTTCTCTTTAAATAGCATATGCTTTAATCTTTCATTCTGCTGACATTAGTTGCCCTTGGAACCTTCCTTTAAGGAACAGCTTAGAAGAGCTGATAGTTTGTCAAGATGTTAGTATCACAGTTCTCATTACAAGTTATGGGTATAATCCTTGTTTGGTGAGGCATTATTTTCCCCTGTTCACATTTAAATTACAATATTTAATAAAAATATTTCTTTATTTTACCTCAGAACACATGCTGTGTCTGAAAGAGGAGAGAGGCAGTAGGTGATTTATTAGGGGATTTCTCTTCACCTGCATCAAATGTCTTTGAAAATGAGAACATCCAGTATCACTACTTCGAGATTACTCTCATCTAAATACTTCTTGTAGTTTGTCTCGTCATTATTTGTTGCCTCAGTCTTTCCCACCAGTGTTACAAGTTACTCATACTCTGATTATTATGTGACAAGATCTTCATGGCTTTTGTCACTCTTTCATGGTGCAGAGAGAATCACATTGTATCTGCAGACCAAACTGGCTTTGCTTTTTGAATTCAGCATGCATACCTGACTTTCAGGTACAAACAGGTAATTTTTAGTTCTATAAATGTATGTCCTACATACTGCTTTGGAATTTTAATCCACTAGCATCCTAAACATCAGTTTACTGTAATTTAGGCACTCACACTCATGAAATTCCCACTTATCAAGGTGGCTATTTTTCTGAGTCAACAGCCTTTGCCTCAAATGAGTGAGGACTGTGCACCAAATCCATCCTGCAGGCTTCTTCAGCTTGATGAATGATTTCAAACTGGCACAGATCTGAAACTGTCACAGTCATTTCAACTGAAGGTCTCGTCATGATCTTCAAATCATAATTTCTTTTATATAACCAAAAAACTGTGGTGGATAAGCTGCTGTTATTGAATGTAACCAGCTGTACACCATAACTTGTAAACTATAAGTGGCTGACTCAAGTTTAAGAGGGTGAGTACATCAGGAGTTAAAGGACATCATGTCTATCTCTGTCTCCAAGTTCAAACAGTTTGTTTCTAGCCTTCAGCAAAGCGGTGTCTGTAAAGTTCTAGGTGGCCAAAAGTTTATTAACCATGACAGGACCAATGGCAGCTTTGTTGTTGATATTAACTGTCCACTGAAGACTAATTAACTAGCTTTTAGTATGATCTATTATGTTAATTAAGTACCTGCTTTACCTAAAGATGGAAAATATACTTCATGTGAAACTTTTATTAGTCATGTGGCATATGTTGGAAGCCTTCAAATTCCTCTGTCTTGCGAAGCTTTTTACAATCCCTATATTCTTTTGCATTACAGTGATGCTAAGGGTGTAATATACAAGTAACATACAGCATCAAACAAGACAAGGGAGAACAATGAATGAAAATGTAAATTGCTTCACTGAGAGCATATTACATTTCAGGCAGAAGTAATATAATGTAAAAAATTAAAGTCCCTAATACTATTGTTCTTGGCTGCAATGTTGTAGACTTTACTCCTATAGTGTGTCAGCTGTGTGTCATGTATACACAGAAAGTTCTTTAATACACAGTCATATTTAATACATAGTCATATTTACATATTTGGAACACTGTAACTACTCTTGGAAAAGAAAAAAAGGAAGATTACTTCCTTGAGAGCTAAGAAAAAGTACTGCCTTCTTTATACTATTCCTACATTTCTTAGTTTATATTTAATAATTTCAAATTGTCTTGAAATAATTTGGAATTTTCTTTCACTCTCTTGCCTCTGGGGAAGTGATATCTAGAATTAAATGCCTCATTGCTTCAACAAGTCACATTTCCACAATGAGTAGGCCCTCTCCCTTTTTCTTAAAGAGCTTAGATAGTAGCCCCAGACAGTCTGCTTTTTCCTGGAGCTCTGCATTTATTTTGTTAGGCAATCAGTCTCCAGAGGACACAGAAGGGTATTTCACCCAAGCTCTAGAGTTTTTGTGAGAAATAAGCCAATAGTGAAGGAATGCCTTAGCCATCAAGAATTGGTGCAGCCCTCTGTGCTGAAATCAGGGAAAAAACTGTCTTTCATGGTCCTCTCCTCTACTCATCCTTTAATATACTGAAATACATCAGAAGCTGCTTCTGCATAATGAAAAAACAGCTCACACACTCATGAAAATTTTATATATGAATGACATAAAAATATACTTTACTCATATTAAGAAAGAATGCTAATAGCATATTTCAGTCAGACAAGAGACAATGGTGGTGACTGGTGATAAAGTTTTTTAATAGAATTAGCCTGTATCTATTGCATAGAAGCAGCAGGAAATATGGATAGTGTTTCTGGTACTGCATGCACTGAAGAGCTGTGGCTTTTAGCAGGCTATTGTAAGAAGTCATAAATCTTAAAATCTCTATATGGATGGAGATAGTTTTCATACTTTATCTCTTTTTTAAGTGTGAGCTGAAGATATTCCTCTGTAATGGCAAAATGTATCAGCTCACACTCATCACCATGAGGGCAGTCATCCTGACAGTATGCATTAGTGTCAAGATAATCTAACTCTTACTGGTGTGAGAAGTGTCATGTCACAGGTGAAATACCTTGAGGTACTTTGCTCAGGGTACTCCCACCTCTTAAACTCTAGTATTCAAAAAGTCAATTATGCAATCTTCTGGTGATAATAAAGACCAAAAGAAAACTGAGGTGTTCTGGTGAATGGTGTTTTTTGTTAACCTGAGCAGTAATTAAAAAAAACACAACTATTGTAATACTTATTGATGTCAATATACACAGAGCCTGGAGAGAGAGTAACTGGAATTTTATAAATGCAGTTTGAGTGCTCCTTCCACCACAGCTTGTATTGCAGTGCTATTACAGAGTGTCCAAAGGAGGGCAGTGAAGGTGGTTAAGGGCCTTAAGGGGAAGCCATATGATGAACAGCTGAGATCACTTGGTCTGTTCAGCCTGAAGAAGAGGAGAGACCTCACTGCAGTTCACAACTTCCTTGTGAGGGGAAGAGGAGGGGCAGGCACTGATCTGTTCTCTGTGGTGACCAGTGACAGGACCCGAGGGAATGAACTGCATTTGTGTCAGGGGAGGTTTAGGTTGGATACAGGAAGAGGTTCTTCACACAGAGGGCACACGGTCTGGCTCTTGGAGATTGTCCTGTGCAGGGCCAGGAGTTGGACTTGATGATTCTTGTGGGTCCCTTCCAATTTAGTATATTCTGTGAACATCACAAAAGCTATTGGTGGCCCTGACCTTCCAGAAGAGCCCTCTCGATTTTTGCCATGTCCTATGGCTCTTTCAGGACTGATGGGAGAACATAAGAATTTCTTTTCATTTTCAGTGGAGAAGCACAGGCTTGCCTTTTGCTGCTTTCCCCTCTTACTAGAATGAGACTGGTGATTGCTCAGGAGAAGATCTCTGAATTAACACCTTACTGAGCACTTTTCTTTACAAGTTATTCTCTTTTCAGCCATAAAATCTTCTACATTTTTTGTCTGACGTTTTTTCTTTTTTTTTTCCAATCAACATGCATTCTGGTCTTTCTCACTGAATCATCTCCCCTCCCTTTTTCCCTGACGTCTCCTGTCAGCAACTCACGTAGTTTTATGTAAAATAAGGTAAAATTGAAAAAAAAAAGGCCAAATGTGGGTTGCCTATGAGCATGTTCTCCCACCATTTCTTTCCCCATTTATCCTTAACCCTCCTGCCTTTCTACCCCAGTCCCTAATACAACTCTCAACACCCACTGTCATGGTCTATCACAACTATAATCCCAACTCTCCCAGCTCTCTCCAGATTCCCACAGGTCCGCCAGTGTATGCCTGCCTAATGCGTGTTCTGGTTATTCTGGGTGTGCAGGCTTCAAGCCCAATTTCTGTGCAAACTGTTCAGCTCAGGAGTGCAAAGCTCCTACGGGGCTGTCTTGGCTGAGCTCATGCATCTGGGCACTCCATCCAGCTCTCAGCTATGACCATCAATTTGTCTATCCTGTTCTAAAGGCACAACCCTAATGAAACACGAAAACAAGGGGCTACTTTAGGAAGCAGGAGTTAAAAATGATATTATCATCTTAATATCAAACCTCAGTGTCCTCTGTTTGTAAGTTTTAAACCTAATGTCTGCACTGTATAAAATCAAGCTTTTCATGGGACACTATACTGGTTCCTAGAGGTCTTCACTATAGTCTTGTTAAGTATTCCAAAAGTATTACATAAATCTCATGGAGACAGAAACAGAGATCACGAAATATAAACCCAAGTATTACTAACTTAAAGAAGACTTTTTTGTAATTTCAGCAATAAAAATGAGGTTACTCCTCGTTTATATGAGCTCATTTTGGAACACAGAGATATCAAGTAGCTGATAACTTGAATCACAAAGCAAGTCAGGAACAAAACTAAGACCCAAACCCCTATTCTGGAGTGCAGCCAACGTAAACAGGCTGTACACTGCAGAGTTTGTCAGTATCCAGTGTGTATGGACGATGTTAAGACTTTCCTGCTGCAGTACTATGTGGCCATTTCTGGTTGCACCCACCCTGCTGTTTTCATCTCTGTAGAAGGACAAGAACAGTTTTTACCAGTAGTACCACTTAGATGGACCAGACGAACATGCCCTGAAGCCCTTTCTCATGTGGAGAATAGAAACAATGAAGAAAACATTATTGTCTTGCACAATAGCATTGTCTACGTTATACTGGATTCTGGGCACTTGTCATGTAGTCCCACTTACTATAGGGTTTGTGGGTGAAATATATTAATAACTGCTGATAATTTAAGTGGGTCATCATTTATTTTCAATTTTATGTATGTGTTGACAAAGACACCAGAATTTAATTTCAATATGTTTTGAGAAGTTAAGAGATAGGCATTCAATTACATAACATAGACAAGATTCTTTTATGAAATAATGATACTCTATGACAGTTGAACACTGAGAACACACATTTCTTAATACGTTTTAGTAATGAAGTACATAACACCAAAAACTATCTGCTTCTCAGAATGCAAAATCTGCACAGAAAGCACCAACTAAAGTGAACCCTAAGAGACAGAATGCTAGAGTAGGAATTATTCTTGGATTTAACTACGGAAATGAAATTAATAAGAAGACATACAGTGTCACCTCTAAACTCACCTGATATCCTTCCACAGATTTATCAGAAACATGGTGCCAAGAAACAGACATTTCAGAAGATGATAAAACTTTTACACTCACATCTGTAGGTATTTCAGTTGGAGCTGGAAGATGAAACATATGTTAAATATCCTATCTGATCCTGTGATACTGTTATACTTCCTTACAAGGGCTCTTCTCACTTCAGCATTTTATATTATTTTCTTGGTATCAGTGAGCCAAGTGTTAGTCTTTAATCTGGTTTTACTTGAGTAAACTTCAAATCCAATGATGACCTGTATGGAAAATGACTCTATAAAAACAAAGCAATGATCCTGTTGCTTGGCTCAGATTATGAATTTTTATGCTTCAACAGATTCCATGATGAAATTAGTGTGAACAGAAAAAAGGCTTTTGTAAATAGAATGAAACATCCAGTGACCTTTTACTAAATGGGACAGCAGCTCCCAGATTACATACATCAGATTTTTTTTAAGTTAGTTACACAAAAATACTCATGTATGTCACTTAGTCATGATGATGCAAACTTTTTATGAGCGCAGATATTAGATATAGGGCTGTCCAGTGGAACACAGAAACTTGAACATAAGTGTGATATGATCCAAAGCACCCTTCTATCAGGCGTACATCACACAATAGATTTTGGTTTTAGTTCTGGGCAGTAGCTAATGCACAGCACAGACCATTATAATGAGATACACTTTTATTCAGGGCCTAGACTATTAAGTTCTGGTTTCATTATAAGAAGTTGTTATTTCACTGCTTGCTTGCATTTTAAGTGAGATAAGGAATTAAAAAAGGCATAAACTTAGCAATGCATAAGAAAGAGAGCTTTCCAAGCTAAGAGCAGTTCTCTGTCACAAATCTTTTGAAACAAGTTGCAACAGATGGACATGGCAGCCCTAATGAGGAAAGCTTTCATATAGTTAATCTTCCAACTGGGCATCCAGTCAACTATGCATCAAAACAGCCACTGTTAAGAAAAAAATCAGTTACATCTCTCATGAAAAGTATCCCAGGTAACTAAATAATCTTATATGCAAAGTTACCTTTCGTAATTGTCTTTCAATGGCTGTTAATAATGCAAATGTCTAATTAAAAAATTATACATTATTGCAAAATTGTTTTCACAGTGACAGGAATTTAGATAAGCAAGAGGCCTGTGCACTCATTACTAGCAATCATTACTCACTACTAGCAATGGCAGGTATGACTAGTAGTTGTCAGACATGGAACTTGGCTGAAAACACATGGGAACACAGAAATCACCCAGTCACTCAAGTTAATAATGCTGCCAACAGTTATAACTAGACAGACATAGATCTATTATAAAATACACAACTTAGTGGAAAAACTGTCACTATATGTATGTATGTATATTTATAAATATCTGTATGGAATATTGTATGACCATATTGCTTTAAGATCTCCCTAATATGTTTGAGAGGCTGTGTTGTCTAAAAATAACAATATCAATTGCTGACTTGAAGGTACAGAAGTACAAGTGGAATAGTTGAGATCATCTAATGTATTCCCAAATCACTCTCAGACTCCTCTCCATTGTATCAATTACAGAATTTTCCAAAATATTTCATATTGAAAAGCTTCAAATCCTAGGGATTTTGCTGACACAATACTAATATAATGTTTAGACAACATTTTATCTGCTTATGCTTGTTTATGAACTCTAAATAATTTATATCTCTATTTGGCATTTACATTCTATAAATATTTTGCAGTGTCTCCTGAGCCAGAAAGATGACATCAGTTGCTTTTATACAGCCTTCTAATTCAGTAATTCCACGAATAAAAGAAGGGAATCACGTGGGCTTCACAATATGTTCTCTTCACTGAAAACACAGTGGTCATCACACAATTATCTCCTAAGCATAACTATAAGAAGTTCAGGCTGGCAGCTAGTTAGCACACTACAAGGTATGGAGGTGATTTTGTTCCAGCCCTGATGTCAGGAGAAAACTCCGCAGAATGCTTTTTGGAGTAACTTCTGTTACATCTATGGGAAAAATTCTTTCTTACCTGCAGTTCCTGGATTTGATATGGGCAGTAGTCAGGGTCACCGACCCACACAGGAGCTGTGAGCACTACTGGTAAGGTTTGGACTTTTGTGCTTGAAATCAAAGAAGTAGGCTCGCTGAGCTTCTAATCCTTTTGCTGTCTGCATCTGGCATCATTTAAGTGTAAATGTTTTTATCAGGTGTCTGGACTTTACAAAAGTCTATGTTAGAACATCAGCAGCCACTAAACTGACCTCTTTATCTGGAGGCCAGCACTACTGCACAGTTGCTTTTCCTCTGTCTTTTGGAGCTACTAGACTCTACTGTGTCCTTGAACTTAGAGAGCTATACAAACACTTGTCATCTCTGACATGGTTAGTATAATCCTAACAAACACATGGGAGCTTATCAGTCAGGTGTCGATAGGCAAGTCTCTGAGAAAGGATGGATATTGAAGTGTTATTTGGCAGATATTCCTTTTTTTACACCAAAGTCACATACTAACACATTTATACAATGCAAAAACCTTTGTGTTGCTGCGGCAACTGTTGAAGATTTCCTAAGGTACACTTTTAAGAGAAAGAAGATTAGTATTAGCCTTGTCAGATAGCTAAGCATTGATAGCCTGAACCCTGAATTAATCATAAGAAGTGAAAGCACTATTTTATCTTTTCTTTGTGTGTGGCCGATTTGCATCCAAAGTTCCCATTAGTGCTAATGGGAATCATGAACATAAATCTTCCAAAAAGTACACAGAATAAAGAGCAGAATCAGACGTGTGAGAGTGTGGCCCTGTTATCATATCCCTCCTGTTGGTTCTTTGGTCTATATCTGTTGACTTTGTGAAGGGGATTTTGCTCTATGGAAAGAAAAATACAAGCAATTCTTTGGGTTTGTGGCAGAAATTAATAAACTCTATTGTTTTAGAACAGACTTGAGTGATGGTGTTGCAATTAAGGATGTTGTATATATTTCTTCTGATTTAAGGTAAACTTTCTTCTAGCACTTTCTTCTGCTAAGTTTGTAAAGTCACTTAAACTTCATTTCTAAAGATCACAGCATGTGAAATAATTCCAGTAATAATTAAGAAAAATATCTTATTGGAATGTCAAAGAGGTTTCCATTAAATTATTCACTTGATAGCTCTAACATGAAAACCAGAATAAAGAATGGGACAGAGATAATTTATATTAGACCCTAAACACACTGGGACTTTAACTAGGTACAACTGAGCTATCATTCCTTCATAATTTTGGGCTAAATTCTGATACTGATCTACTAGAACAACAGGTTTTAGTGTGGTCTTTTAAGAAGACAAAAATTACACATATGTCAAATACATGTATCAAGATCCCAGAGACATTGCTGGATAAAGATGTAAATGTTTTAGGCGACCAATATGAAGATCAGAATTCCTTTTTCTATATTCTTAAATCTTTTAACGGCTCTGTGAAGAATTTTGAATGCCTCCGACTATGGCTATGCAGAACAATGGAAAGTGTTTTGTGTGAGCAAAAACATACACCCTCCCTGCTGAAGATGTATGCTGCTATGCAAATCAGTATCTCTGCTGCTATACAAATCACTGTCAAGGACCAGGTTCTCTCTCCTGATGTTGGTAGTGCTGATCTGGACCCCCAGTGTAAAACTTATTTGGAACCTTTACTCACCATCTTGTGCTGAATAAATGACTGCAGTGAGACTGAATGGTCCATCCCCCTTGTTGTTAAAAGCTTTCACTTTTACTTGATACTGAGTTGAAGGTGGCATTGATTCATCCTTGTGGACATACCGGCCAATTTCAGGATTAGTAACTGTAACTCTTCTCCATTCTTTCTCACCAAATGGCTTGAAAGCCACTATATAACCAAAGTTATTGCCATAGTGGTATTCTCTCGACAAAGGCTGAAGAGACAAAAGATAAACCATTAATTTTTGTAGCCAGCTAAACGAAGAGGTCTAGAACGAAATATAAATAATGCAGAAAGTATCAGTACAATTGTAAGAACACTGAACTAAATTTCCATTTCGCCCTGGTTTCCTTCTGTGTCTTGCCCCCATCCCCTTCAAAAACAGAACTGCAGTATTAGCATATTAGTTACCAAAACATTTTAAGACCTTGTTCCTCATCTGAACTAAGTGCAACACACATCATGTTATCTCCCACAGAAAGAAAACAAGAATCATTGTGTAATAAAATAGCTGTAGCTAGCAAAAAAAGACTAGAGTAAGGGACAGTGGATATGTAACAAAGACACGCCAAGCCAGTATGTGGGTCCATGTGTATGTATGGAGATTGGTATTTCCAAAAAGAAAAAGAGGAAAGAGAAAATTTATGTGGCTGGCTGAAATTATTTTATCTTAAGTTCATCACCTAGGCAACTTGCACAGCTGGTGAAGAAAGATGGACATATTCAAAGAATGACTCATCACTTTTCACTGATGATGGAGGGGATCCATTTGCTTGCTGAATTAGACTTTCTAAATAGCTTCTAACTGGTAAATCTATCAGTGAAATGACTCCCACTTTCAGCATGAGCATTAAAGGTACCTATTCAAACAATTTTTTAAAACTCTAGCTGATTTCCTATACCTAGGAATATTGGAAAAAATAAAATTATGGAAGGCAACCTGGTACAATAACTTTTACTTCATTTACCAAATCTCTACCTTCAGTGATCCCTCCTCAGTCCATGGAGTCTTTACCATAAGTATTAGACACTGCACCCAAATGGCCAAAATCATGCCACTCCTGTGTTCATCTGGAAGCTGACCGGAAGCACCCTTGGAAAATAAACTTCCTGCATCACCTTTTTCCCTAATGGAAACCTCCTAGAGAATAAATACTTTATCTTGAGGCAAAGGTCCTGAAGCAGTGACACAGAGAGTAATTATTCTCCTTAAGTGTTTGCCCACAACTGCAGGACTTCAGCCTATGTGTGGAGATATTCTGAGCAATGACTTGTGAAACTCTGGTGTAGCTCGTCTTCTGAATCTATCACTGTATCTAGCTGCTTAAAATAACAGAGCATTCCTTCTCATATGCCAAAGTAAGCAGCCTGGATGAGGCCCTAGTCTCTGAATGACTTTCAGCCAGAGCAAACTTTAGAAACCCAGGACTGGCACTTAAAACTTATATTCTAGAAGGTTTTAATTACTTGTCCTCCAATGGCTGCATATAATAAGTAGGTATAAGTAGCTGAATAGTTTGTAGTATCCACTAAAAATTTCAAAAAAGGAAATGGAAGAGGGAATGACAAATGGCGAAAAATGAGGAAGAATGGGCATGCTAACTCTTCTCAGTTCTTTCAAAACAAGACTTAGAACAGCTTTGATTGCATCTCTGGCTGTCTCATTCAACCTGGGCTTATGAATCACAGCAAAAGCTGAAAGGGGGTTGGCAGCAACATGTGAACCTGCCATACATTTTGTTCTTCTCTTCTTAATTAAGGACTATTTAGAGTACCATATGCAAATGTCGGCACATTTGTGAGAATCAATACACATCTTTATCTTAGCCTTACAGATAGTCATATCTGTCACTCTGTCAGAAAGACTCCATAAATCTAAAGCCTCTGTTCAAAAACACTTGCCAGACGTAGTATGGAAGATTCTTGGAAAAAAAACCTTGAAGCCATGCTTACTTTGTCTGACTAAATGAGCTACTTGGAACAGATGTAAAAAGCATAACATTATTTAAGAGAAAAAATGAGAATATAAATCTACTTGGGTGTACAGGAAATACTGCCTTGTGTTAGTTACTATTCTTCTGCTTATAATTTTCTTTTTTTAGTTTAGTCACAGCCAAGTTTCCACTATATTGTAAATGCCATGATATTGGTCTTTACATGCAATGAAAGAAGTAGGTCTGTACTTTGTTGAAGTTTTTATAAGACAGTACTCTTGAAGAAATAATAAAATAATTTAGGTCTTTTGCAACTCTACTTCTTTGCCTATTGTTAGTGGAACTAAGAAATAATCTTCTCAATACATTTTAACAGAACTGTGGACCTTCTTTTTTTGGAAACTTATAAAGCTTTTTTTTACTGCTAAAATACTTAATAAGACTGATTAAATATTTTAAACTGAATTAAATAAAAACCCAATAAAGAAAACCAAACAAAAACAGAGCAAACAAACAAACAAACAAAAACCAAACTAAAAAACAACAAAAAAAAAACAACCACAAAACCCAAATAAACAAAAGAAAACACAACAACAAACCAAAATCCACCCAAAAAACCAGGAAAGAACAAATCTGTTAGCTCAAACATATGGCTGCCTGTTTCTGTGCCATATTTGAGAACTTTTGCAAAGAGATATGACCAACAAGACCATAGAGATATGATATAAAAATAATCCACGTGCATATAGATTAAAATTTGTACATTTGTAAGGAGATCCCTATGCAACAATAACAAAGTTGCCGTTGGAATTATGACATCTTTACATTATTTTCTACATGAAAAAGCCCTCTTCATAGAGGTAAATAGGCTGCTTCATATGAAACGAGTTGTTCCCCAAAAGACACAAATGGTGTAATTTGCCTTTTGTGCCTTATGACAGTGAAAGAAGAGGCTAACAGCAAAACAACTTGGTATTTTTTCAAGCATAATATTTAACCGTCTTTCTTTGTTAGATGTAATGCTGCTGTAACTCTGTTTTTGCTGGATACTGATAAGCTCTGACATGAATCTGATAGGGTTTTTTATAAATTTTATTTCTACTCCCTAGCTTTCCCAAATATACTGCAGAAGACTTCAGTTCTCTCTTCCATGCTACTTTTCCCTACACAACAATTTTGCTTATAAATCCTTATACTTTCTTCTACCGGGTTTTGCTTTATTCTTATCTTGGTGCTGCTTTTCCTTTCTCCTTTGTTGTTTTTTGTTTGTTTGTTTTTTCCCCCACAGTATAGGTTAATTGTAAAAAAATTGCTTCAATACCAGAATAAAGACAGTGTTTATATATAGATATATATAATAGTCTTTTTTTTTAAAAAAGAAATCATGAACTGATACATACGTTGTATGAGAGAGATGCAATTTTCAAAATACTTTGGTTACTGAAAAGCTTTTTTGTTAACATTGTAATTGTTAAAAAAAAATTTATTCCACTATTTTTGAGATTATAACGTTACCTTTTTCCCTTATCCATTCTTTCTTTTGTTTAATACATAAACATTCAAGAAAAAATAATGGCTTGGAGGAAAAGAACATTGTCAGAATGTGGGTATCAATGAATGATTAAAATGTGGTATGAGGCAATATTGCTTTGTTTTACCAGTCATGTCATGACGCTTAAATGAAGCTTATAAAATGTCAATTTACAAGAATTTCCATAAAACTCCAGTTAATATTTATGACAGGCTAGTTCACAGAATGGTTATATATTTTCTTGTTTTAAAATAAAGCCTGTTAATCTGTGCACATTAAAGTCATAATTAAGATATCCTTTTCATTGTAGAAAGCAATTCTGCATGCTATTCACATTGTAACTTAAGAAAAGCCTTGAAGAAAAATACAATATACAGAATTTTCAAATGCAGTCACATTAATGCATGATCATAGTATCTGTTTCAATCTCTTTGTTTTAGAATGTTTTAAAAATGTCAACATATAAACAGATAATGTATTGTCTTCTTCATTCCTTTTTATGCATTTTTATGAGGAAGGTCTGAAAACCTATATATTGTGTTCAAATTCTGCTCTTGCAAGACACAGTGACAAACCATCCATGGGTTTCAGAAGGAGTGAGATTGGATACAAGGAAGTTTATTTTCTGTTGTTCCACAAGTGCAATACGTACCATCCACGTTATTGTCAGCTCTCGATTGCTTCCACCCCCTCCTCCGACATCAGAAGGAGCCACATTAGGAGCTAGTGAAATAAAAGAGACAAGAAAAATTAATCCAAAGTATGTAGTCAGTAAAAGGATCACTATTTTCTTTTTATGAGCAAGGCCAGTGAGCACACGTGGCACACACAATTAAAAGAATAATAGTCTGTAATTGCTGTGAGAGGCTGTGCTCTTGCCAAGACTAATGTATAGCTACTGCTTCAGGAAACATGCCAGTTCTAACCATAGCTAGAAATCATTCTTCTTTTTCACCATATTGTCTAAAAATATTTAACTGAAAATTCAGGAATGGAAAATTTCTAATAGGTCTTAAGAGAAGCACTGTGCAGTGTTCTTGTGCTTCCTCAGATACTGGTATGCCAAGGGCTCAGGCACACAGGACTTGCACTTGTAATTAACAGACTGTGATCAGTTCCATCTACTTCAGTTGATTTACTCGACATGTGTAAGGTTAACCCATGGTTCTATCTTTGAAATACTGGCATCCTAATCCTGTTCTAGACTAGTGGCACATTTCTTCTTGATTGGCATGCTCAGAATGGGTAGATGTACATAAGCAAAGCTGGTATAGCCTTAGTAATTTACTAATTGCATTTTACACTGATATTCTGTGTAATGAAATAAGGTCTATTGATCTATCATTAGTGCACAGCTGAGTAGTAAAGAAGGATACTCTCAAGGACTCCATTACAAATCATTCTTATACTCTCATTCCTTAAAGACTCTTTGCACTGAGTGTAATTATTCTATTGCTATACTCTACGGTGTTCATGTATTTCTTTGCCGCCACTCAATGCTGAGAATAAAGAAAATATTACTGAAAACTCAGGAAACGATAGCCTACCTACAGTGCCTTAAATATGCCTCAGGTGTGCATTCATTAGCTACATGCCCTTTCTATATTAACATGTTCTTTGTGTTAAAAATTCTTCTATAGTGGCATTTTCTCCACTAGTCAGTGAATGTCATAAGGTAGTAATGGGATAGTTCCTAAGTGCTCTTGCATTATGTAAGTAAGATGTTTGCTGAGGCCTTCTCTGAGGGTCATCTGAGGAGAAACACAAAGCAGAGCAGAATGAATATTTTCAGAAAGGATAAAAATATGTAACAATAAATTTCAAATTGAAACCAGTGTTCAGTCCATGGTTTGTCCTATTTATTTCTGGCCTTCCAGAAAACAAATTAGTGGAGAATGAGACCAAGCGCACATATGACAATTTGAGAGGAAGCCTGAATTTATTACTTGAATTTATTATTTGACCTTGAAGTCACCCTATTTAAAGTAAATAGTTTTAGTATTAAGTTAGAAGCAGAGAGTTGCTAGAATGTTTAAGTAGTTGAAGAAGATATACAGGCTGCCAAAGAACAGAAAAAATGGCTTTTTAATGTCTTACAAATCACTCTTTTCAAGAGAATCTTCCTCATTCTCTCAGCCATTAAACCCAGCTTTCTCTCCCCATTAAGACAAGGTTATTAATTCAGACACTTAGACAACTACTCTAATGCATCCAGAAACTAAAACACATTAAAACAGACCCTGATCCATTGAATTTCAAGAAATCACTGTGAAATGTTATTGATGAAGCAAACAGATACCATTAAAAAAAGAAATCATAGCACACATTCTTAGCATTCTAATAACAATTATTGAAATTACAGTTATCTACAAGATGAGAGACTTCAAAATTGAAGAAGACGCTGACAACTTTTGAGTTTAAAAGACATCAAAGACACAGCACTGTTTGATGCTGTTTAACATAGAACAAATGTTAAAAATAACTACAATGCATGGACATGGGCTGTTGTCTATTATTTACCTTTTCCAGATTTACATGAAAATGCACATGTAGTTGTGCATACTGCTTCTCTAGTACCCTTGACACTGACAGCGCAACCCCATTCCTACTGTTGCTCGTTACAAATTCCAGCTCCTGGCAGAAAACACACCTGAGTGCAGTTGTTCTGCAAACTGTAACTGATTTATACCCCATTTTGGCATGGCAAGAAGTGCTGATTGATGCCTAGTAAGATTAAATTAACATTTTGCATTGTTTCCCAAAAGATATCTCACACTCTGCCAGAGGTGGCAGTGGTGCTGTGCCTGGGGAATCAGACAACTGACTAAACCAACTACCTCCTGCAAAAGCTTTGCATCCTAAAACTGAAGGATATGACATTTTTGGGGAGGCTACAAGAAATGCCGTAAACGTGGCACACTGCAAATTGCAGGACACTACCCCTATTCCATCTGTAAGCATTATTTCTCTCTGTATCTCTGTCTTTTCTGACTTTTTAAAAATGTCTGTTTTGCACCAGGCATTCCAAGAAGCATGTGTAGACTTTTCAATTAGATTCCTGGGCCTCAAACACAGCTGTTGAGTCATAAATCATATGACACCAATATTCAATTTTCTAGGCAGTAATTTCCTTTTATTGTAGTATTAAAGTTCTGCAGCTTTTTTTTCCTTATCCAGAATAATTTAACCTATCTGTATTTCCTTTCTCCCTAAGCAACAAAAATTTTAATGGACCAAATGTAACTTTAAAGAGTGTTTTGAAATTTATAACTCAAGTACATTTTACCTTGAAAATACTATCTAATCAAAACAATGCCCTAGCAGGTTTAATTGCAAAAGTTAACTTTTAAACTTTGGTTTCTCATTTTTAGTTTCAAATCTCAAGCTCTGGGACAACAATTATAAATATATATAGATTGCACATGGGTGCTAGTATGTGGTATACAGGCTTTTTTGGATACACTCTTTTAGCAGTGATGCATTACCTCCTAGAACACTGCTATCTCCTTTGTACAGTCAAACCAGAATATATTATCTTGAATAATAACACCTAATTCCTCATTTTGGAGAATTCATTTTAAAAAGGATGTGCCTGAGCCTAGACTGAATCCTTAAATATGCTCTGAGTTATTAACTAAGCAATTAAACTGATAAGGGTGTATGTTGTGTTGGATACTGTCATATCTTTGACAGGGAGTAAGAAGACACAAGACCAAACCTTCAATCACAGAAAATTGGCCTTATCCAGTATAGTACACATCCTGTCACGTACTCTCTAGTTAGAATACAAACCAAATGGCAAATGGAGATTTTCCTTGTTAAACACATGCGTGTTTTTTCTGAAGTCCTGTACATTGGTCCCAAACATGTGCATGTATTCATACAGACAATATCTGACTGACAGATACAGTGAGGGATCTCTGAAAGACGCAGTATGATTCTGTTTCAGTAATGGAGATGTATTTGCCATATCATGATGTTTCTTTTCTGTCTGCTTTGATGTTATGGACGGCATATTATTTGCTTAAAAAAAATATATAGTAATGGGTAGCTGAAAACATATTCTCTGGACTTGAATCCTATAAAATGATTTTTTCAAATAAAAAACAAAATTAAAAAACAAATCGATAAAAATGTGAAAATTAAGAAACACATTAAAAGAACTTGATATTTTCTGTTTACGTACGAGCGCCTTCAGTTCTAATCCTCTGTGATGGCATACTGGGTTCTCCTGTCCCCAAAGTGTTTGTTGCAATTATCCGGAACTCATATTCCATCCATGGAATTAAATCAATCACTGTCGCAGATTCCATATTTCCTTCAATATCTGAGGGATCTAAAAAAAGGATTAAATGCTTTAGAAAACAGCATTTTTACAATAAGATAACAATTTGGCTGATTTTGTCAAAACTAACTATTCTGCAACTAGACATAGCCAACTGGACGAAACAATGTAGTACATCAGGAATACTATATCTTACAAGTACTACTCATGGCAGGGACTGGGAATTTGGAAACTATGACACTATCTTGAATAAACCCTTATAGACTTTTAAGTTTTAACTGGGTGTGAACTAGTACATGTAGCATGAGATTTCCTTCCTAATTACATATTGTAGTTGTAGAATTTAATTTTGCCTAAAAAATGCAATGAAAAATCTGGAAAGCAGAAATAGTAAAATAAAAATTCATGATATAGAGAGACAAGAGCCAGACGTAGTGTTTAATCAATTGATAGAGAGTGGTTTATAAAATGTGGTCCTACTTTGGTGCACTTTATTAACAAGCATGTTACAATTTGCTGTCTAGTTCTAACCCAAACAAGGATAAGTGTTCTTGTCGTTCCTGTGAAAATACTTATAATAAGATGAGCTCCTTTACCATAAATAAAATGAGTAACTCATGACTGTCTGCAATTCACAGACAATAGGGTTGTTTCTATAGCTGCCTGGAGTTTTGGAAAGAGAGAGTATTTACATTTATCGCATGGGCCAAGAGTTGTTTGTCAAATTAGAGTCTTGGGTTCAGAGGGAGATGAGAAATGAGATATCCTGTTCTAGAAAGGCAGGTGATATGGAATTAAAATATGAATTCAATGCCTGCAAAAAACCTAGGCACAACAGTGTAAGCACTAGATGATGACACAACTTTCCTTTTCCTAATGATCATAAATTTTTCATTTCAAAGTGAGGCCCTGAAGGAGAAAGAAAAACACATTCTATTTTTCTTTCTATCTGCCCACCACTCTCCCTCATTCTTACTCAGATTATTTTCCTGTCTAGTCAGTAGAGTCATTACAAATCTCCAGTACCATCTGAGCCATGACATAAATTTGCATTCCTTTTCCTGGGCTACTTTCAATATCTTAATTTAATTTTACTTCACACAAATTTCCAGAAAAATTAAAAATCCGCAACACAGTGAGAATCTCATCCCCTTAACTGGAAAGAGAAACATCAGTGTAAAAAACCTATTACTTAACTCATTCATTCATATTTCCATACTGTGAAGTAAAATACACTTCTTTCATAAAACACACCCAGTATTATGAAACCCAGTATGAATGATTTAGAACAATGGTAGCAGTAGTAACAACAACAATAATTCCAAACTGCAACATGGAAGTATATTTTCTCTTTCCACACACTGAAAATTAGCAGCATTAACTGATAGCCTAAACTAATGAGAGATCAATTTGGACTGTTCATCATGCTTCTTTCAGATGAAAATGAACACTGAGCCAAAGTTGGAGCATCCCAGCAATTAGGTAAAAGCTTGCTGTGGTGCCAGTGATGGTTACCATGGTGACTTTACCTATTTTTTGAGGGAATAATCGATTTATCAAAATTCCTCAGTGTGGTTCAAACGAAAAAGCAACAATTTTGAAAATACCAGAATAATTAATTTCAACTTTTCAGAAATTAATAATTTATATCTTTTCTGTTAGCTTCTTTAAAAAGGAATTCAACAATCTCCCACTCAAGATGTGAATCCCAGTCAACATGCTACACGATAAGATTCAAATGCATGTCTTAATGACTAGCTCAATAATTCTGGGAAGCAGAGAACTTTGGAGATGCAGAGAAGCTCATCCCATCATGTCTATAACACGGCAAATAGGGAATCTTCCTGAGATGTGAGAAGATGGTTTCAAGTGTCTGCTCTGAACCAAAGTGAAGATCTGAAACCAACAGTTGTATCTCCTACACATACATTTCTCGTCCCAGTAATGTGCAGAACAAAAGGAAGCCGTATCAGAGTTGCCACGCACTGTTCATAAATTCTTCCTATATCTTCCTACAATCTTGTTTCTTCATAGTTAATTTTTTTAAAATTAAAAATTAAAAAAAAAGGAACAGGAAATAAAATGTAATTTATCCTAAAGAAAGTAGAGGCTGGTCTAAAAGGATCCTCCCTCCTGCATATATTTTACTGAAGCAAATAATCACCTATTTGAACAGCTCTAATTTTTACATTAATTATTTTTTTAAAATTCTAACAAATCTATTCTACAGAAACTATAAACAAGATAAAAGAGATAACAAGGGACTGGGGAATCTTCTAGTTTCATCTTCCAAGGTACAAGTCATATATTAGTGCTGACGGAGGTAGTTATATCTGGTAGAGCTAAATATAGCACATAGCCTGATAGAAAAATATTATTTAAGGCAGTAGGCCCAGTATTTTTAACTTTTTACTCTAAAAATTGTAACAGATTTCCAGGTCAATATGTCATTCTATTTCTTACACATCTAACTGTAGTTTCAAGTAACAACCTAAAAGAAAGACAGTCACTGAAACTATTAATACTCTTAGTATTTAGAGATGCTGAGTAGGTTATTTCACAGAAAAGCACTTAATAGGGAAATGCTGTATAAATTGTGGCAATGCTATCCTTCATAAAGCATCCAAAGATGCCATTAGCTCAAAAATATTTTAAAATTTATGCATTTATGTTAAATCTTGTGGAAAAAATTATGTTAGCATATCCTGTGCTCAGATGGGTGCCTCCTTTACTGCAATTTTGTGGCACAATGATGACATCCAGTGGTTAGAAGGATAATCTTAGCTATGTTTTCTCTAGGAGTGCCAGTTTTAATGCAACTGGAACTTAGCCTGCTCCCAGAAAAAAGCAGACAATTTTAATTAACTTTCCATAACAAATATCATCCAAATTGACCTGTAAATAAATTTTACAATTCTACTAGGTGATGTTGAATGTGTCAAGTAGCAAGGGAAGGGGCAAAAAAAAGGTAATAACTCTAGCCTGTTCTTTTTCTATTTGCTGATATTCAGTTCAGGCCCTCCAAGTGCTGGGAACAAACCTATTGACAGCACACTGATAGGACAGTACCCATTCCTAAACCCCACAGTAGACATTAATAGCATTACTGGTTTCCTTTCATTGTGAATATTTTCTGATTAGCGAAGCTTTCTAACAGTAAACTTTAAAACCTACTTCTGGCATTACTCTTACCTGTTTTGGCATCTTTCCACTCTTCAGATAGAAAAGTTTTTGACTGGATAGTGTATTTAGAAATAGGGCTATGATTGTCTGTTCCACGACTCCACGTAAGTGCTACAGCAGTGTCTCTAATTTCTTCTACTCTTATACCTCCAGGAGGGCCTGGAGGACCTGAAAAAAAACCAAACAGTAGTTCAATTCACAAATTGAATATTCTGAAAATGAAAGTTCACTAACTTTTAATACCCTGCAGAGTGATTCAGAGGACAGATGCTCTTGCATTTAGTAACTACCGAATGAAACTTCCATGACTCTTGCCTAAGTTATATTGAGATCTTAAGTGAAAAGAGAGTACTTTGAAAATGTTGCTGTGCTTTTTCAAAAACAAGTGAACTCAGAGTCAGAAAAAGTATACAAGATCTTCCTTCTTAAATTCCACCTGATAATGACCTTCTTGGTGGTCCACCTTTAACCTACACTTCTGCTTGTGCCATATTGCCCTGACTGAAAGTTATGTGGAAAATTTTGTATCACATACTGTAGAATATCTCAAAGAAATTTCAAATAGACCTCTTTACATTTTTCTTGGCCATCATATTATCCTGTATAGTAGAACCCTCATCAGACTGATACATCCTACAGACTAATATACCTTAAGGGAAACCTCTACAGTTCAACAAAGCCCTTCTCACAAGAGTTTCAAAAATCCACGCCAAAATGTGGAATCCACTATACCCATTAAACTATAAACTATCTTGTAAACTACATGGGTAAAATTGAACAACCTCTGTGCACCAGAATTATCTCACAAAGATTACCACAAAGGAACAGAAGAACTAAGCTCAAAGAAAAAAGTTTTGTCAAAAGTGTCTTTTGACAAAACAGCCATTCCATGTCTGCCCTTTCAGTCTTGATCATCAAGAAGGATCTATAAAATTATTTCTAAAGAGTAATTCCTTTATCTTTAAAAGATGGATACTTAAAAAGATTCATTCCAAAATGCATAGGTCTAGTCAATATAAACAGTCATGAACAGATTCAGATGTTGGCTTGATGACGTACTGCTATGCTCCTGACACCCAGCTAAATCATTAGAGTAGAAGTTGCCTGTACCAAACTAGTTAAGGGTCTATGCTTTTCAAGTATTAAATACTATTTCTGCTCTACTATGTAAGTAGCTATGCTAAAATAACAGCAATTATTCTCAATCCACAGTTGGCTTAAGTTTGTTAGTTGTACTTCAGATCTGAAGAGAGAGGCCTCTGTTCCCAAAACTTGCCTGTTTTTTTCCAGATGTAACATTAAACCTAATAAACAGTATTACATTTCTTCAACAAATCTCCTCTGGTTTATTTCTGAACAATAATAACAGAAAAAAAAACCTGCTGAAGTAAATGCTTGAATTTTTCTAAATGCAATTTTAAATTTTTTAAAAATGTTCCTCTAATTACTGCTATTCTCACATCTCTGCTTTGCAAGGGTAACTTTTTTATTGTTGTTTGTGCCTTAGTCCCCAGAAGAGGCCAAAATGTGCAGATTAACAGGCACAGGTGAATTTTTCATAGACTAAAAAAGCTAAGAAGAGAGTGATGCAGGCACATACTGCTGCATATGAGTAAAGAGATCTGTGTCTTTTAAAGACACCACCATGTTCAGTAAGCTGTTCTAAAACCCCTCAACTCATATTAATTAGGTAATCCAAATTTTAGCACCTACTTAAAAACTTGGCTTATATATATTTTCAGATCATTCTATTCACATTGACTGTTCTAGTTTTGTTATTATGATTCTGTTTTATGTGATACAGAGTTATCTGATATATATTAACTGCTGTGTAAAAAGAGATACAATTCATTAGAACTGTTGAGAAGTATTTTCTGCTTCCACATTCAGACATAATAATATGCCAACATGATTCAGATAATTTTCCAACAATGTGACTGAACAAGTCTCAGAGAATATTAAAAAACTCCAACAATAACATGATACATTTCTCTGCAGTATTTACAGACAAACCACAGAAAATCAAAACAAAAACAACTCAACAAAAAGAATGGACTGAGATTTCTACATCAGATCTAAATGCAGTGTGTTCCAAATGTATCTTCAGCGCTTGAGCTCTTTATTTTCTCTTTACATCTGAGCAAAAGGGCTCAAATAAAATTAACTGAATCAAGGACATTTACTACCAGTTTCAATTAATGTATCCTTCTAACAAGCAAGCAGTTTCATTCCTCAGACCACCCTTTCAAGGTAAGGACTAAATATGTCATTGCACGTGGAAAAGCCTCTTACATCCTTCACAGAGGATGCACAAAGCAGAAGTTGTTAAGAGCTGATTTTTAAGATGAAAGCTGTTGGTCAACTCTCCATCCCGGTAACACACGTATTTGCTACCCCTGGGCCCATGGGCAGCTCCATGAGGGGATGTGCTGGCTGAGTCTAGGCAGGGCCAGTACGGTCTGCTGTGCACTAAGGGGCCTCACAATCTTTAGTGTACTGCTATCACCAGCAATACTGAACACATCAACAATTTAAATAAGATCACACAGAACAATCTGTACGAACTGTTAAATTGTTTTCTGGACTGACAAAATATTTTCATATGCCTGCAGTGAGAGCAGCTATCCTTTACCTCTTCACTGATGAGACGCTCTGGAACCTACCTCTTTGTTTTCATATTTTGCTGTTGCCTCTATTCTACCAATACAGTGAAACTATAATGTAACCTTTGTATTATTTAATATTTACCCTTGCCACTTTAAGATGCTGAGTCTTCCATTGACAAAATTGGTACTAAGAATGACTCAGCATTAAGCAGAACTGTGTTCATTGCATTAGTATCTAAATGTTGAGCATAAAACAAATGTTAATTTCTTCTGCAACGTAACCTCTGAGCAATGATTATAAATACTAGCTTGGAAAGGGAATAAGAAGCTTGATAAAGCACCTTGTCTCTCCTTTTATTTTTAAAAAGAATTTCTTGCATAATACTGAGGAACGTTAACAGAGACTTCTCTTTCAGTTTGCAGATATATTCTGCAGTTTCACCATTTATCATATTTGCTTTGTCATTTTATGCAAACCTGGTGACCGTTCACGGGCTGTTGACACCCAGTAAAAATTTAGTACAGAAATATTCAAGTCCACAACATCCTCAGGTGGCAGAAATTCAGAACCAAGGCAATAGCTATACTTCAGCTGCTATTCAGCTGCAGAGTATAACTGGAAAGTGGGGCAAAACACAACAGCAATGCAGCTGAAAGTAAAAGTTATGTCTGCTTTGAACTGTCAGCACTACGGAGCATTAGCACTTCGGAATGTGTTATGCCTAGAGGAACAAAACAGAGCAAACTGCCCAAAGAATGTGAATTTAACTCATGCTATTAAAATTTCACATTGTAAGTGTTCTTGTAGGATACATATTATATGAGCAAGAACAGCATTTTGAGACTGCAGTTAACACTTAATAGACATGAATTAGTTAAAAACTGAGTAATAAGCTTAACCGCAAATGTCCTGGCTTCATTTGGAAACTAGGAACCCTTTTAATCTAGGCCTAGTATTATACACAATAATTTAATCCGTAAAGCTTTATAAGAACAGAGAAGTGGTTTAAAAATATTATATGTTGGATACATTGAAATGATCCTTGAAATTTATTTTTAATGATAAACACCAAATTAAACTATCTAAAACTTGCTTTAACATAAAGAAAATACCCATAATACAAAAATCCTTATTGCTTTTCAGGAAAACACATGCTCAGTTAGACCTCTAAATGTCTGCAATTGTATCAGTATTTTGAGTAGACTTCTAGGCCTTTACATGGTCATGCACTTCTCATTTTAATTTGTCATCTATTGATGGGAAATAAAATATTCTAAACAATCAGAAACACTGCTTGTCCAGTTAAAAACCAGACAAATTTCTGTATTACCTTGAGGACCTTACCTCTTACCACAAGGTCTGCTGAAGCTGAGGAGTTGTCCACAATTGTCTGAGCGGTGCACATGTACCTCCCTGCATGTCGCAGCTGAACGTTTTTAATCAGCAGCTCACCGTTGGATTTAATCTGTCACAAAAACAGCACTTAGTGAAGCTGGTAAACATCCCTGTACAGCTATGTGATACTTGTCTATACAACCCTTCCAACTGATCTACAGTGGTTGCTATTTCCAAAAAGCAAGTGCTTACTTCGAGAACAGAACACCCTCAAATATATATCTGATTTATAGGTACGCTGTTGAAAATGTCTTGTGCTTCCTGAGGAGCTGCTGCTGTCTATGGGACGTGGAAATTCAGACATCTTAGAAAATATTTTTTTACAAGCCTTTTTACTGATTGAAAACCATATCTTAACATTAAATTAAGTCAAGAATTTGTTCATAAACTACAATCAGATGATTTTTCTGCACCATTACTTGCTTTTCTTACGCACATTGGCATGATGACATCTCATGGTGTCCTACTAAAAGAGTGGGATGCTGTTTGGCTCTTCCTTACAATACTAAAGCAGTATGAGAGTTTTTATTGCAGACAGGCTTCAATCACAGCCTAAATAAAGGTGCACCAAGACCTGCCCTGCACCCTCAGCCCTTGCTGGTGATGCCCCTGCCTGATTGTACGTCAGCTCAGCTCCTGTTGCTCCTTGGCAAACAGCAGAACCCCCAGGGAGGCAATTTGCTGTTCAACAAGGCTCATACACTCATCATCATAGACTAATCTTTTGTCAATACTCTTCCCTAGTGGCAGACTATTGGGAATTATAGAGCCATGTTTTCAGATGTCTGCTGCTACCTGTGGCTTTACAGAGAGGCAAACCAAATGAAGTATTTTTGTCCGATGACACTTCGGTGAACACATTGAGTAACTGGATGTGTACCAATAAAGCAAGGAATAGAGCAGAGACCACTATATACACCACAGCTATTCTTAATGAAAAACACATTTTATGTGAAGACATTTACATAAATGTTTAAAAATAACAGTTAAAATGTTTTGCTTATCTATCCTGCATTTTATTACAGAAAAAGATTACCAGGCCAATTCACTGCATTATATATGTGTTAATCTTAAAGGTATTTCAGAAAAAAACCAAATGTTGTCTCCAAAATACATCTAATTGCTTTCATGGAAGTAAAACTGCTACAAAAAAAACCAGATGGATTTATCCCACACTATATCAAAAGGGGCAACATTCAGATTTCCTAATTCACTGAAAATTGTTCAGAAATGCAATTGATAAACCCAAACCAAACACTGAGATAAGTCAATCCAATCCATAAACCTTTATATGCAGGAACAATAGGAATTCAGATGCAAAATGATATGCAAAAAAAAGAAACAGCTAAATATTTAAGTGTAAGAGCTAGTGCTAGCATCATTGCAGGTTCTGGGGAACAACAAAAACTTTCAACACAATCATGAATATTATGGGCTGTGTCTCTGCATGTAAACGTTTAGAAGAAATGAAAAAAAAAATTATGCCAGTCAGTTAATGTTTCCTGATTAAAAGTGATGGGGGGAAAAAGAAAGGTTAAATCTTTCCCAAATGTTCTGAAACTAGAATGAGAGTTCAGAGTCTATATTTGAGGGAGGTTAAAATAGACAGATAAAGCCATTTTTCTTTTCCAAAGTCCTGTGATGATTTTGGTTGCCAGCTTCAATTTCTGCTGGCATAAAATTTCAGAACCAACTGAAATCTGTTAACACCAGCTTTTTTCACATCTTTAAGAAATTACTATGGTAAATCAATACAAGGAGAATCAAGCAACATGAAAGAGTGCTTAATTCTGGCTAGTAATGATTCAGCTGATTGCCTCATAGGGTCAGCAAGAAATGCAGGTTACACTGTACCTTCTCTCTTTTTGGGTGACACAAGTGCTCTTAGCAATAATCAAACAGATCAGTTGGATGAGTGAACAATCCTATATTCTTAATATATTTCAGACCATTTCTCTTTTAGTTATTATTAAACTATGTCCATGTGTATATACATATTTTCACACTTTTCACTCAAGGCTAATATGACACAGCTTTTAATTTAATTTGCCAAAGTGCATGCAGTATACAGAGATGAAGTAATTCTGGGATAGTAGCATTTCTGTGCTGATGCCCACCAGCTTATTCATGAGAACTAAAGGGAGAGTGCTATTGAGGACAGCATCCTTTGAAAATCTACAGGATTACTGCATAAGCTAACGCTGTCTGGCTTCCTGACTAACTACATGTAAGCCCAGCAGTGGCCTAAGCAATGCTGCCCATGGCTTTCAGGAAAAAAATCAGTGGGAGTGTCATTAGTTCTGTGGGAACAGAGAGTGCAGCTACCGCTTCTCTGCCCTCCAAAAATTACAACAAAGAAGCTGCAAAAGTTCAAATTCCTTGAGCTTTCAGTTCCTGTTTTTTATTTGATTGTTGTCTTTTTTGTTTGTTTGTTTGTTTTTCCAATCCTGTTCTTATTGGTTTTGGTTTTAATAAAAAAGGTAAACAGTTCCTTATTTGATTGCTATGTATAAATCTTTAGTTCATTAACACTAAATGTCATTCTAGAAAGAACCACACTGCCTTTGATTCTCTAATCACTGCTTGCACTTTGATCTGCAAATAAACATAATCAAAGGTTGGGCAAAACAATAAGGTTTAGAAAAACTGCATAAACAGAATCCTCATGATCATATTATTACTTCAATAACAAATGGTTTCAAATTCTTTATAGGCTTAGTATTCATTCCTAAGTTAGCACTTTAATTAAAATACTTTATTATATTTATTAATGATAATAGTGCCCATATACTTGCCCTAATAATAATTTCCCTGTCAGGAACTTGCTCTTAAAATCTAAATGATGAAAAACAGATGGGAAAATGTAACATAATTTAAAAATAAGCAAACCATAGATATGATATTTTATCTCGTTGGTTCAGAAGCTCTCCTGGAGCAAGGTTTTATGCATTTGGTAATGAAGGTTTCCATACCTCAGAAGAAGCCTAAGTTCTTGGTGGTAAAAGAAGAGCTTACAAAGCAAATAAAGAGCATGGGCATCAGCAAATTCTGTCCACAAATTAGATATGAGTGTAGTATATATTTTCGTTCATAAACCTCAGCATGGCAATGTTTAAAAATGTCTTCCTTAACTCAGGGAAGACTGAATCACAGACTGGAAATAGTGATAGCAATACTCAGGGATGTTCCAATTGCATCTGTGGTTCACCACTCAGTATTTACCAAGTTTCAAGCAAAGACTTACATTGTATAAGCTCTATATTTATGATTTAATAGTGATGTCAAAAATAGCATTGTGACCTATAAAATAGCAACGACCTATTTCTGATGTTCATTGTTCTCTTATGATTATCACCTTTGTCAGTGCCCTGTATTACTGAAAGCCATCAGAACATGCCCCTGTGTGATCAAAACTCATTTACATGAATTGAGCATTTCACTTGAAAGCAGTATTCACTCCTGTTGGACCCTCAGAGACAATGAAGAAACTTAGGTAATATAAGACTAACAAGCCCTTTGTAATAAAAAAGCTAACTTGGCAGAAATAGAAGAACTTGGTAGGCAGAGAGTCTTTTTTTTGCCATTTAATTTCTAAAATTAGACATCTGAGCTTCAGACTATTTAATACATAGCTGTGGTAAAATGGTAAGTTAATTGATAAGAAATAATCAGAGATGGGATTCTGGGTGATGAAATCAGTTTTTCCAATGCTAGAAATAATTTTAAAAATCTTCTTCAATTACCTGTACCTAAAATTATTAACTCTAAATGAGTTCATGTGAATTAGTTTGATTCTGCCATTAGAGGATCTGCTATGTTGTTGCTACAAGTAGAACAGACAATCCAACAGCTGCTGAGGAATGTTAATGTAAATGTGATTATAGCTGTTTTCCTGATATTGAGATCAGATATAACATAGGGACAACACCCCCAGAGCAGCGCTATTATCTTAATCCTATTCACTGGAGAGCTTCCCTTGTTTTGTTTTATAAGTCACGGACGACATGATAGTTATGAAAACCTCAGCTGGATAAGGATGACAGTCTTTCCTTCGGAAGAATATCTTCCTTCAGTGAGCTATATTTATATGTAAACGAAGTATAGTGTTAATTCTACTCTTAAAATGTCGACTGGGAAGTATATCCAACAAATACATTATTCTTTTCCATTCAGCATACCACTGAGAATGCTTGAAGACACTGTGTTTGTAGCAAGATCCCTGTGGTGATACGCCTTGTTATTTCACTTCCAACAGAAGAAAAAACCTTGGTACTTGATCACGTATGCTCCTGACTCACAAATTTATGGCTGATGACAAAAATTCACAATACACTAAAAACCACGTTTCTCTGAGTAGTGCTCACACCTGGCTTTCTCAGCTCCTGCTACCTAACCAGGGATATACATGAATTTTGGTAGCTTGCTAAGTCTCACAGGCACATAAAAGCTACAGTCAACTGCTTTTGCAGAGTATTTTTTTAATTCTGACAGAGGGTTGGCAGATCTTCATCCTTAAACCAGCTACAATTCTTCATGCTGGAAATAGCACTATGGATTAATAATAGGTTTCCTCAAAGGCTTCTGTCAAAGACAACTGCTGGTTGGCTTCCCCTTCACCACTATGTCTTCTGCTTTCCGTCCCCTCCTTATTCTTAACCACTGACTCCATCCATGTCATTCCATGCTCACTACATTACTATTAGGCCCTTGCCTTTAAATATTACCCCAAATCTAGCCAAAATATGTTATTTTCAGTTCATTCATGTCTAAACCATCTCCCTAATGCATCATGGCACTGAAAGCAATGTATTAAGACAGTGTCTTCAGAGAGTCTTGGGACTTATTTTCAGAAACAAACCCAGTAGGTAGTTGATTTGGTTGGACATGCTTCATTAACAGTCACCTGCTACCTCCATATAACAACTGTACTAAATGAGCTCACTAAAACTCTGGTTTTAGTCCATAAATAAGCTCTTCTTCCTCGTTAATGTGTAACTGAACTTTCCTATTTTGACTAACCTAAAGTTGGCCTGTTTAGTGAATGAGGGAATGGCTGTGGATATTGTCTACCTGGACTTTAGTAAAGCTTT
Organism: Pyrocephalus nanus; assembly: GCA_038380795.1. Taxonomy (NCBI): domain Eukaryota; kingdom Metazoa; phylum Chordata; class Aves; order Passeriformes; family Tyrannidae; genus Pyrocephalus; species Pyrocephalus nanus. Next base: position 4,306,582 of record CM076262.1, on the reverse strand, counting down.
CAACATCATTTTCCGCAGCATTCTCCTGGAGAAACTGGCTGCTCATGGCTTGGATGGGTGCGCTGTTTGCTATGAAAAATCTGGCTGGATGGCTGGGCCACAGAGTGGTGGGGAATGGTGCTATATCCAGTTGGTGGCTGGTCCCCAGTGGTATTCCCCAAGGCTCAGTATTGGAGCCAGTCCTGTTTAATACCTTTATCAACGATCTCAACAATGTATTGAATGCACTCTCAGTCAATTCACAGACAACACTAAGATGGGTGGGAGTGTTGATTTGCTGGAGGGTAGGATGGCACTGCAGAAGGATCTGGACAGGCTGCATCAATGAACAGAGGACAACTGTGTGAGGTTCAACAAGGCAAACTGGTTGAGTCACCAACCCTGGAGGTATTTGAAAGACGTGCAGATGTGGTAATTAGGGACCTGGTTTAGTGGTGGACTTGGCAGTGCTAGGTTAACGGATGCACACAATGATCTTAAAGGTCTTTTCAACCTAAATGATTCTATGATTCTATGACTCTATCTAAATATTTTACTCCATTCAGTTCTCTCAAATTTTCTATTCATTTTCTGGTCTGGAGCTAGACTCCACACTCTGCAGGAAACCAGTAAAGAAAAATTAAAAAGAAAATCCTTGTATATTTTTCTGCTGTAGAAAACTGTGGAATCATAGAGTCATAGAATAGTTTGAGTTGGAAGAGAGATTTATACAATAAAACTAAGTGTCTCCTATGGAAGCAAGAGCATGCAGTAGAACTTTGTCTACTAGTCAAGGAACTGCAAACAATAATAATTTACAAAAAACAGGCATGTATTAATCCGTACTCCTGATTTTTTTTATATAGTTCAACTTGTTCTTTGTGGTTTACAAAACCATCAGTTTGGAGAACAAAGTGTTTTGGCAAACACTATCTCCAATCTAGAATTCATCCCATCTATTTTAGAAATCTGTAGTGGATATTAGTGTCTGAATTAAACACCTTTATCAGTTAGAGAAACAGGCCCTTCCATGCACTGTTTTACTTTAAGGTAAAGTAACTGGCCACATATATCCAGAACATTACGAATGTCATCCTACAAGACTGCAAAGCTTTCTATATTTGAGAGATGCATAAAGTAAGAAGAATAATATTTGCAAAAGGAAAAAAAAAGCTTTGGAGAATACAGAGAAGGATATACATAGTCCAGCCTCACTGTAGGATAGCTGGAGGGATACCAGAGCTAGTTATGTACAGACAGCTTGGATTCAGAAGCGACATCAAAGCTGCACAGAGCCTGAGCTGTGAGCCCTGCAAGTTGTATGCTGAACATATCTGTCTGTCTTTGTTCCATGTCCCTAAACCTATGAACATTGGAGAGCACACTGCTAAGTCAGAATCCACCCTTCAGTCAGTGTGGATTCATCAGGTCTTAATTCCTGCTCTGTAGCAGTCATGACACCAAGTCAGCACCAACTTGAACAATGCCCCCTTTGTTCATTCAAGAGAAAATGTGAGCAAGTAACAAGTCAGATATCCCTATGACAAAACTCATCATCTGGCCTTACTGTATTTTTCTATCGCCATTTAGTCTTTAATTAATTCTTACAGTAGAAAGATATTTGCAAACAGGCCAAGTTCCTGAACACAGAATCATAGAATACGTTGAGCTGGAAAGGACCCATCTGGATTATTGAGTTCAACTCCTGACCATGCCCAGGGCAGCCCCAAGAATCCCATCATGTACCTGAGAATATTGTCCAAATGCTTCTTGAACTCAGACAGGCTTGGTGCTGTGACCACTTTCCTGGGGAGGCTGTTCCAGTGCCCAACCACCCTTTGGGTGAAAAACCTTTTCCTGACATCTAACCTAACTTGTAAAGCTATTTAATTATAGTTGTTAAAGATAAAATGGTGACAAAAATATCAGGGTTTCAGGTTTACTGATTTTGCTTAAGACAACTTAAAAATATTGTAGCAAATAGGAATACTGCTGGTACGTAAAACATTTTAAAATGTATGTGAGTCATTATGTGGCTAAGACTACTACAGCCTACACTTGGACTCTTCCTAATCTATGTACAAGATTCTGGCTTTAACCAGTTTAATTATGGAGTTCCTCTTCCTGATTATCCATACAAATGGACTCAAAAATATGAAAAGAACAGTTACACACCTTCACATATTAAAGGGTTTTTTTGGTAATAAACTTGAAAGAATAGTCATATTTGTATAGTACATACATTTTTAAATATATATTATAAGTAATCTTTTCAATCTTTAAAAACACACGACGAAAAGCAGATCTATAAATAAAAAATGACCATATGTTGACATTTCTCAGACTATTTGAAGTGCTGTATCTTTTTGGGACTTGAAAGGATTGATAATGTTTAGTTCCTCAATCAAATAATCAGAGGAACAACCATAAATAAAGTCAAAAGTAATCAATTTAATAGTAAGATTTTGTAGACTCCATTTAACTCTTTGGAAGCTAACCAATACATATATCCTTTTTCCCTTTTAAATACTGCTGTCACAGGAAATAAAACCAGCAGTGACAAATATCCTTTTGAGAAATAAATTTTAGTACTAGTTTAATGCAAATAGTTTTGCCTTCAGTCATGATGGAGATACCAAAGCTTCCATTTAAAGAAAGAATAGTGTGGGGACTTACATGAATTTCATTAGCATTTCATTATGTGTACGGGACAACAATATTAGCATTATTTTGAGAACTGAAATACTGTGGCTCTATCAAGTTTCAGCATGTTGATCTGCAGTCACATAAATTAATAGTGATATTATCAGGAAGACAGATGAGGATCCTTCATCAACAGGAAATTATAGCACAGAATGCAGGCTTCACATATTCAGTAATTTTAATATTCATGATGGAATATCTTTTTATTTTGTGTTTGTGAAAGGCTGCGTGGCAGCATGGGACTCCACTGTTTCAAACCCAACAGTTTGTGCTGCTGCTGTCAAATCACAACAGCTCACCCTTTGCATCTGAGAAAGCCTGAACAAACCTGCCACCCAGTGACTTCAGCTCAGAACTGCTAGAGATGGAAACGGGCAGAAGAAAATCCCTTTCTTTGTTTGCACAGGAAGGAGAAAACCCCTTAAAGCAAGAATACAATAAATGAATGAAACAGAAATATAAAAAAGTTCATACTCCTCTTAATTATATCCAATACAAACCTTTGTACTGGATTTGCTGAATTTGTTGAAAATTCTGCATTTGTTATTACTTAAGCGCTGAATAACCTAATAACTACATATGCAGACTTCAAATGCAATTCTACTGTCCCCAATAAAGACTAAGCTGCCTGTGGAAGAGGAATGAAGATTATCTGCACTTGCTTTGTATTTAAAAGCCCAGCAGGAATGCAAAACAAGAAGCCACCTCTGTTAAAATAATTTAGTATCGATCAAATGCAAAAGAAACACAACAAACCAAGAAATATCCTTCATGAAGATGGATACACACACTTTACACACTGAAAAATAAATTAACTGATGTTTGGACCTAACCTAAACTTTAACTGTCTAAGTGAATTAAGAGTTAATTGGTCTTCAGCTCCTTCTGAATGCCATGCATTATACATCCCTATAATCCCTTGGAAAAGGAAATATTCCAGCACAAGATTCAACACCCACATGAAGTAAAGCACCTCTTTCTCTCTCTCTGCAGATCATGGAAAGTTTGTGGAGACCAAGGTAGTCTAGCAAAGTTAGGCTAATTTGGTTTTAAAATCAAACATTTCAATAAAGTGTCTAAAACACTGTGGAGTTAATCAGAATTTGGGATCAGGAATCCAGGACCACAGCCTCTCTGGGAGACGAAACAGGTGGGAATTATATATTATCAATTTTCTAAGAGAATCACACACTTCCTGAAGCCCTTACTTGGCTCCACCTTTGTTCACTTGAAGTGCTTTGCTAGAAAGTGCCCTAAAATCAGGATAAAATTTCAGAATTAATTTCCCCTAAAAGAACAAAAAAAAAATCCAATTTCCTTTTATTTCCATTATTTAGAGGAAAACCCGAAAGTATATATCAGTGATATAAAAATTTTTGTTCAACATATGACCCACAGATGGAGAAAGTTCAGATTCCTTTCTCTTGCATTACAAACTCCTCTGAAAAAAGCACTTTTACTTTCCATATCCAAATCACTGATTCATCAACACTTTCAGCCTGATTTTCTGTTCTATGGAACAAACTTTTTTTGTATGACTTGTGTAGCTAAAAGCAATCAACTAAATAAATCTGACACAGAGTGGTTTTATTTGCTCTTGTACAAGGAATAAATTATTGGGGCTTTACTCTTCAAGTTCTTATTTTGACTGACACTCAGACTAATTCCAACCTTTACCGAAGGGCAAACGAATGTTATTAGGAGGGGATTCCAGCTTTTTCATGGTATTCCTATGCACTTATTACTACCAAAGTGTAAATGTAAACCTATTAGAAGTGTTGCTTAGTAGCCACATGAAGGAGATGTTTTGAAAGATGCCAGTGTGCTGATGAAGATCTACTTTTTTTAAAAAATTCCTGAGGTAATACAAAACACAGTGCAAACTGCTTACTGCCCTGCTACTCAGTCTGGACATAGACTTTCAGGAGATTTTTTTTGCAGAAAGTGGTTAATGTCATTGGGTTTAAATATTTTAAGCTGATTTTAGCATACTTCTACTGGATTGTTGGACAAGGACTTGTTCTCTTACTGAAAGAGAGCAATGTGACTTCTTTGGGATGTTCTGCGATTAAGCAAATGAGCAGGTTGAGACAACTCTGACTCCTCAAAGGGCTGGTTTGTTCCAAATCAGACTAAAATAGTTATGCTTGAAATATCTTTTCACATGGAGATAAACAGATACTGAAAGAGAAAAAAAGAATCTCTTTGTCCACATAAAATCAGATAATATTGCCAGTCTGGGAGGAGGACTGCAGGAGGCACTGTTATGATACATCATTTTGAACATGGAGTTGAAACTAAGGATGGTCCCCGGTGTTCCCAGACACTACAGGTACCACTAGCAACCTTTTCTCTATATATCCACAGTTCCTCTTGGAAGCACAAAGTAAAAAATACATGAATTTAAGGATTTTTGCATAATTTAAACCAAGAATGACAGAACATTTACACACATAAGCAAACACCCTGAGGTTGTTGAATATTAGGTAAATCAGCATGTGATCAGACACAACAAGAAAGGATTTCTAATAGAGATATTAATTTTGAATAAGCCTGATAGAAGACTCTAAAAATAAAACCATATATGCAAATGCAAAAGAACCATGATTCTTCTTTCTGTGTGTCAAAATTAGTGTCTTTGTGTTAACTTGTTTAGCCTTTACACAAACTCTTGCTCAGTGTTTACAGACTGTTTGACTCCTACCCACCACCTGGCCCAGTTTTGTGCCAAATTCCAGAAATGTTGATGAGAAAAACATGGGTAAGTAAAAGTGAATGCATATGGACACTTTTATTGAGATAATCTGCACCCTGCTTACTACAAGGCTACCTATTTACCAGCTATTTTCACTAATAACCAGAGTGGGATTTAAACGAGGTACCAAAATACTTACGTCAATTTAGATACCTGATTTCAGGTATCTACCTGCAAGTGTTCTATATGTATCTGTAAGGTGTCTAAATTGAAATTCTATTTTATGTTCTTGGCCTACTGCATCTTTCTGGACCTGAACCAACACAACAGAAAAAGTAAACCAGAAAAGAGAGCTATTCACAGCAAAGAAAACTAGGTTTTCCCATATTAAATAAAGATCTATAGTATCTTACCATAAAATTCCTTTCATAATGTTCGTGCTCTTTCTCAAAATCTATTACAAAGCCATTTAGAGACCAAATAAATGTCAGGTCTAATGTGGGATCATGGGATGCAATGCATTGCATGGTAGCATTCTCTCCAACGGTGACATCAACATTCAACGGAGCTAAAGTAATCCTTGTAGCTTCTGTGAAGTTAATGGCAAACATGGAAAATTCCAATAAATAAATGTTTATTCATATGTAAGCTCAGCTCCATAACTGTTTGATTATACATTAAACCACTCCTTCAAACTCCAATTTGTAACTAAAGAGAACAAAGAAAACCTTCTATACCTTAAATGCCTGACTTCTATTTAGCTGTTTCAGTCTCTGAATCACATTACTGACTATTAAAAACTATTTTTATTCATTGACTATATCTCAGGTAGAAAGTAGGCACATTATGAATCTTCTATGACTTGTGATGCATTTTTTGTTTCAATTATAATATTCATGTTTTAAAACTTGTCCTTTTAATGAACAGAAAGTTGTACTCAGTTAGCCAGAGTCAGATTTTCATCAGAGCATTGTAGAGACTAAGATCTCAACTTATCTACTGAGAAACAATATAATAGATGCATAAAAACCTGTGCAAATAGCTACACGTGGAAAGAAAGAGAAAATAATACAGGAAAAAGAAGAAAGCTGTATATACCCTAGGAACATCCATTATTATTACAGAAGCAGAGATCTCATGACACTTGCTAGAGCTCTTGATAATTGCATCAAATTCATACGACAAATTAGCAACTTTAGTGCTAATTTAGTGCTAACTTTAGTGGAAGGGACTCACTGGATCTGTGAGACCTCTTCGTTTTCTTACAATTATTAACATTAAACAAAAAGCCATGGAGTATCTTCCTTATGCCATGACATACAATATCTCTTCCACCAATATGAGAGTTGGAGCAGAGTATCAAAATCTGGAGTACAATAGCCATAAGAAAATTACTATTGTTACTAGTTAAAACGAAGGTTCAAGCATGCTTCAAGAAGCACATTCCATTCCACCAGAGAACAGGAAAATATCATCAGTAAACTGAATATTTTGTCAATCTACCTCAAAAAGAAACCTTTCCCCAAATCCTACTCCAGTAATCTAAAAGCTGCTAAATATCAAGACTCTGAGGATGACACAACTACTGGATTTTGCAGTATGGAGCATCTCATAGTGCATTGGAGCAACCAGTTAAAATTCAATCTCTGAAGTCTTAGCTGTGGACACATGCTTAAGAGACTTGCTCCATTACACTGTGGTGGTGCCTGTATGCTCAGAATTTGGTTCTACCATCACTGATTTTCTAAATGTATGGATAAATATTCTACCAGTCTAAAACATCACTGAAATAGTGGGCCAGTGGCAGGGAACAATCAGCATCTGGCAAAAACCATCAGACTTTGCAGTGCCCGTCAGTTTCAGATTTAACTTTTTAACTTCCTATAGTCATATACCATGTTGAGACATTTTGTAGGCCACACAATGTGCTTGGGAATGCCACTTTTAAAGGATTCTTCATTACCTTCATCACTGTCCACTTTGGCCACAATGTGAAAACAGTTTTGAAATACGTCATCTGACCCTTCTGTTTGTGCTATGATGTCTTATTCTCTTGGTGTGCATTTTTAGATGAATCAGAGCAGAATTCTTTAAAATTTAAAATTGCTTTATACTAGTTTATAAGGTTTACAAACGTATGGTTTAAGTGTTTCACTATGTGAATTTAGTTTGCAAATGTTCTTCCTGATTTTAGAAGGTATGATATAACTATCAAGGGGCTGAATATATTTATTCACATAAACTTTCAAAATACTTAAATGCCTGAGAGTAATATTAAGACATATGTAACAGCAGAAGATGATAAAAAGTAACTGTAAACATTAGGTAAAATTTTACAACTCATTTGGTTTATATCATCCAGAAAATTGTTTTCATATGATCTGATGCTACAGATTAATTCTTACATTAGTACATCAGTATTGCAGCATTGAGCTGACACATCCAGCATAACTTCTGGAACAGAGATAAAAATGCATTTGATAAATGGCTCTCCTATGATCAGTGGTACTTGACAGACATAGTTGTTATAGGATGTTCTCTTTCCTGTCTGTAGTCTAGAGTTATTTCATTATTTGACATCAGATTTAAAATACATAATTAAGGACATCAGTATTCAATCAATAAATACTAATACTCATAAAGGAAGAGAATTTTGTAGCACAATCATAAGGCTATATGCCCTTATCTCACAAATTTCATGCATATTCCCTTCAACATGCATACTCCTCTCTCAAACCTGCTTAAAGCACACACACAAAAAAAAAAAAAAAAAAAAAAAGAAAGGTCAGTGGGAGTGCCCTTGCTCTGAGTCGTGGCCCCAGAATCACACCTTAGTTGAGTGCTAAGCTACCAAATTAAGGAATGCATTCAAGTATGTCAACTTAATGTACCTGATTTATGGAAAAATCAACCCTGAAAACTGAAATACAGTGTTAGAGCTGCTGCAAATAAACCCAGTTCTTCTGAGCAACATGCTTTAAAAGCATCAAGTCATTGTTAATGAGGAATTAAATTAGAAATAAAAAATACAGAACAGCTTGCAGTACTGGAGCAAAACATTAGTGATTTTGAACTAAGGCAATATAGCCAAAACAAACTAATACAATTCAGAAGCTTACCTGTCATTTCTAGAACACCAGTGCTATTAGCTTTTCCTCGGTTATTTTCTGCAAAACAGGTGTAGCGACCTTCATCCAGCTTTGTTACATTGATAATTTCCAGACTCCCATCGTCCCAGATACGTATGCTATGGAAAGTGCAAAAAATACATCATGAGCAATTAGGTTTTATATTGGAAAGCAATGTTTCCTCTAAAACTATAGTAAGTGAACGGACAAACTACAAACATCTTTTGAAAGCTCACATATCACTACTGGATTTATAAAGACTTTCATAGCAAAAAATATTTAAAGAGACTGTGGTATGATTAGATGTCTCATGTTGCTGGAGCAAGAGCATGTACTCCTATGCACTTGTACTCATTCAAATATTTTTCTTGGAGTTTTATGATACAATTCAATTCTTAAATGTAACCAGCACCAAACAGACTGGTTAAAGTTGGACACCCTGCTAGCTGTTTGGATCCACACTGTTCAGCATACTATTTTCCTACATTTTCCTGCCCCTGAAGTCTTCAAAGTTGATAACTAGCCTACAGGATAGATTGAAATATACGGCAATGTTTTTAAGGTTTGAAGTATTCACTAACACTCAATACTAACCGGCTCCCATTTACAAGCAATTCTGTTCCTTTGCTCCAGGAGAATTTTGGCTTAGGAGCAGCCTTAGGCTTGCATTCAATGATTACACGCCCCCCTTTAGCTGCTAGGATTTTCTTCTTCATAGGGTTCAGTTCAAAAGTAGGAGGTGAAGCTGAAGGCAAAAATCAACACACATATTGCTGTTAGTGATTTACTGGAAAAAAAAATTTATTTGCAACATGCAATAAATAACAGAACTATAGACTTTTTTTACAAATTTCCATTATTTAGACCAGTGAGAAAAATTTTAAGGATACAGAGATGTGCTGGGAAGTAGTTGGTGATCTAAAAGAAACAGGAAAAATAATTATGTAGTTCTGTGCTGTGTTACACTAGAGGTTTCTTTCTGAAATTTCCATCTAAGTTTAATCTAACAAGATCAAAGTCCACTGAAATCAATAGAAAGTTCCTCCTTTTCAAAAGGCCTTTTGATCAGTCCTAATAAAATTCAGATTCTGGGAAATGAATTTCTGTAACAAGTTGCTCACTTGATCATACTTCCAAAGAATAGTTGGGTTTACTTTTCAGTGATTTTAACCCTCTCCAGGAACTTTAAGCTTGTACCCTTCTTTGCAGTTTTTTGTTTGGCCATCTAGTCTTAGGTGCACTCTCATATGTACAAGAGTAATGAGACATGACCGTAGTAAGCACCTTGCTTATGTTTTTTTAGTCAGATCTTTGCTTACTGATTTTCTCTCTATTTGAAATCAAATGAAGGAAAAAAATCATTTAACTATTTTGCATCCTGGCATACCATCGTTAATCATGCCAGCAAGTGTGTGCACAGCCTGAAGAAATAAAGCTGTGAGTTAATTACAGAAGTACAGAGCTAAACTCTGACAAACATCCACATCTTACCAACACTGAATTTCAAAAACAAATGTAAAAAGTGTGCATTTTGTGTAATCCAGGCTAGTAGTGAATACATAGTAATGGAAAAACAGTGTAGGATGAGGTACTTTTGTGCAATGGGTTTGGGAGAACCAGTAATAGTTCAGCTCTTGGGTAAGACTGAATGCAAGTGTGAGATGGAAAGAATCCAGAGTAAGTACTGCAGGGAAATCTAGGAAAACCCTGTCATACAGCTGGTGCACCTGCTCTAATGACATCAGTAAAAACATTAGAAATTGTTTTCCGGCTGATCACTCTCAATCTAAAAGTCAAACTGATGTTCCTTTGGAGAACAATGGATTAATAACAACATCCAGCCATCAAATGGCACAGCTCTATTTCACACAAACATTGTGGCTTGGCTTTAATGGGTTTTAGAAGACGAAAGCAAAGGGAGAGTGAAGAGGAAGAGCTGTGGCCAAGTGACTGACAACACAGTTTCTGAAACAGCAGCTCTACATGCTGAATATGATTTCTGCACTATCAGTTTCTCTGAGGGGTAACAGCAGTAGACAAACATCAGAAATAATACAGCAAACATGCCTCATAAGTTAGTAACTTTATTCCCAAAGTTGTCAAAATCCAGGTAGAGAGCTCAAAGAAACTTCACCTAGACTGAGTGAAGGTTCTGAGCTTTATTCTCACAGGAATCTGTTACCAAAAAATACTTGCAAATATGACTGCTATATTACTCAACCCTTAAATAGCAAATAGAAAAATAATCCCACTGACCCACAATCTTCAGTTCAGCATTTGCATAAATAATTCCATGAGTGTTTTCTGCTATACACTGGTACATGCCGGCATCATCAAAGGTCAGACTTTGAATTCTTAGTTCACCTTTCCGGAACTAAAACACAGAATCAATAAAATAATAAGACATTAATATAGACTACATATGCTGAAGAATTCACACTCATCCACATTCTTTTTGGGTTTTTTTCAGTGGCATTGGGTTCACCTTCTTTTTTAAAAGAAGATTCAGTGTTGTTCAACACTTTTCTGGAAAAGTCCTAGATGAGTGGCAGTAGACAAATTTGCTCTTCAGTCCCCTATTGATGCAAACACTCCTGATTCAGAAGTGAGAAACAAGGGATTGAATTAATTTTATGCACATAAGCTTTGTTATACCGTGCTCACTGATCAGTACTTTCTATTGTTTTACAACAATAGTCAAACCAAGCCCCAATGAGGTAGGAGTTTCTCAGAAAATTCCCCTCAGAGATTATAGGATAAACTATTTTCTATATATTTTGTTTTAATATAAAAAATAAAAAACAATAAATCAAAATAAGGTACTTGATCTATTTTTAAAAACTGGGTATAAAAACACACAAAGCGAGGTGGGGTATTTTGTAAATTACAAATAGATGTCGATTGGTTTTTGAAAAGTTAATAGATTGTTTTCTTGTGCAAATCAATCTAAAAAGCTTTAACCCTTGTACTAAATATATAGGAGTGCATAGAGCAATGGAAGATTAAAAGAATATTATATATCTGAAAAAAGAACAGATTAAGGGAAACACATTTCCTGACTGCTTTATGTAAAACAAGAATCTGTTTTGTGCTAAGTGAAATACCTAATTAAAAATTATCTGATTTAGAAACAAGCTATATTTTCAAGTTAATTAGCATATTTTTGCTATCTTGCATTTGGAAATAATCTCAACATCATGTTAACACACAGCATAATCTTCCGGTGCAGTTCTGGAGAATTACACAGTGTTTCTGCAATCAAGTATGCAGATTTTGTCAGTGAAAGCCAGGTTCAGTGGGGACCATCAAGGAACTTGCTTGTTAAATTATATGTTTGTAATAACTACTTTAGCTAGACAACAGCATTGCTTTTCCAGGTTTAAGCCATCTCCATATGGCAGATGCTGACATCCCTGTGATGGCGATAACCCTGTTCTACCTCCAACCTCACACATTTTTCTTAAGATAGTCAAAAACAAGCTTCCTCATTGTCTTTTTTTGTTTGCTTGCCAAGATCAGAGTCACCATAGCTCACGCAGCACTACATTGTGCCCTCTTATAATCTCTTTGGGTTTTAATGGCTTTTCATACAGTATAATCAATAGACTTTAAATACAGTGTTGAAATGCCTGGACAAATTTTGCCTGGAGAATCTCTGGATGTCCTAGCCTTGGAAATGTTCAAGGCCAGGCTGGATGGAGCTCTGAGCAACTTGGTCTAGTGAAAGGCGACCCTGCCCATGGCAGAGGGGTCGGAACTACATGATTTTTAAGGATCCTTCAGCCCAAATCATTCTGTGATTCTATGACAGAAAATCTACTTAATTTAAACAAAATATCCAATGTAACAGAATTAAACTATCGAACAGTACTCCTGCAAACTTCACATTAGCTAAACATTTGCAACATTCTGTACCTAGAAAAAATGTGAAAAAATACAGGATATAGAAACACCACTGATAATTTAAAAATACTCTTTCTTCTCATATCTCCACTGACTCCATTTTGTCTTATATTTTTAAAGACACATTCATGCTTAATGTGACAAAAAGGATTAATTTTAAAGAACAGCTGATAGACATTTTTTTTTATCCAGAGAAGAGAAAAGAGTATTTATTTAAAAAACAGGTCTGAAGAAAAAGAGATATCCACCTCTCAAACATATGGTGAAAAGATAAATTCATAATTCAAAGCTGAACACTAAATAGCCTGAAGAAATAAGAGAAGACTGAGATAAAGTTTAAAAAAAAATATTTTAATACCTAGTGCAAGTGTAATCAGCAAATATTTGTATCATTATTTTTCTTTTAACCTTTTAATAATACATGCTTCAAAAAATCATTTCTATCAGCTAAGCAATCAGTCCAGCATCATCTATGCTAATCTACTTACCGAGGCACCATTCTTCAACCACCTAATTGTTGGAATAGGCTTGCCTGTAGCTACACAAGGCCAGTACAGGTCACTGCCTATATCTTTCTCTGTGTCATTGATATGTTCTACCCATTCAGGAGCAGCTGAGGAATAAAATACATAATGCATTGTTAATATAGCACATACATATTTAATGACCATTATGTTGCATTAATTCCACTGCTTTTCCCATGGTACTTAAATAGGAAACACAAAGTAGTGATGATAACTCAGCAGTGCACCAGCACAACAAAGAATGAAGAAGTTTGTGTCTTACAACATAGATTCAAAATTATTTCAAACTGCTTTTTATGAGAAGAAAATACAGAATTGAAATAATGGTTTCTGAATGGCCAAAGACATAAGATACTGCTTATACTGATCTGCAGATCATACAAAGTGGAAATTACTAATACCATAAAAATGATAGTTAAATGACATGAAATTGTGCAAAACTATGTATGTACTAAAAGGATGTCCAAGAAATTATTTTCTTGGTCCAGAGAGGATATTTAAGAAATTAATATTGAAAACAGTCCAGCGATTTTGCTTTTCCTAAGCAAAAAACCCCTATTTATTAGCTTTACTTATTATAGGCAGGAACAATCATCCCACACTAATTTTGAATGTATCCCATTGAAGTTCTAGCACTTCACTGAGGATCTTAACTCAGAAGATGTTCTGTATAGTCAATGAAAAGAGACAGAAATCTTCTGAAAGTGATTCAGATGTTATGTGTTACCTTTTCATGCCACAGTTTTGTGGCACAAGCCTCGGTCAATGAGGCAAGTTGGGATGATTCCACTTAGCAGTAAGACAAAAATTTTTTATTACCTAATTTAACCAAATGCATAAAGGGAAGTGACAGGGTAGAGGAATGAAGAATTGAGTATAGCTAATAAGAGAGAGAGCTAAGACAGGAACCACAAACAACATGAGAAAACAAGAAAGCGTAACAAACCTAATTGTCTCTTTTTCTTCCAGGAAGTTCTTTCACTTCATGTAGTCTAAATTGATTTAATTGCCATTATGCATAATTACATTAATGCTAACACACATAACTGTCAAGGTGTATATACCAGCTATTATAACCAGACAAATTGAGTAGACATTAAATTATCACACAAATGTTATGCCTGGCATTTAATGCATGAGTTTTGATTTTGCTCTATTGACTTGAGCAGCAGTGTGTGAGGATGGTGGTATGAATCAACACTGACATCAAGTGTGAAAACATAGGTATTTCCAACATATGTAAAAGCAACATAGATCATCAAGAACAAAATTGTTCCTCCTACCTTGTACATAAACTCTTGCTTGATGTTTATCTTTTCCTTTATAGTTTTCAGCTTCACACTCATAAAGTCCTTCATCTTCATACTGAATATTAAAGATCTTAAGAACTGCACCAGACATGCTTATCTCAGCAGTGGCTGGCATGGGTTCAAGGTATTTACTCCATCTCAGTTCAGGAACCGGACTTGAAAAGGTATAGTAAAGTACAAATCAGCATGTTCAAGAACTGGCTGTTAAATTGCAGACTACAAAAAGAGCATTTGATCATCAAAGATGTATTTTCAGTCCCTGAAATATGAAAGCAAACAGTGCTCTACAATAACTTTAAAACACACTTACTTTCCAAGAGCAAAACACTCCAGTGTCACGTTTTGCCCCAGGAGAGCATTCATGTCCTTGAACTTCACCTTGATATCAGCAGGATATACTTTTGCTCCTAACACAAGAAAAAAGATTCTCAGAAAAGCAATGGCAGAAAGTTATAAAGATACTAAAATTTCCACAGTTCAAAAAAACTGTTTGTAAAATTCCGGACAAAATTATTCTCTACAGTGAATAAAAAGCCTGGCCCTCCACAAAGTCTGACTAAGCACTGAACTTTTACTAGTAAGGCATAATTGTTTTACTCAGCAAGTAGTTATCTTTCTCTTGATGACAATGTTTAACATTTTTTACAGAACTTTTAATTGCATTTGAAGTGTGATGATGGATGTACTGTTTGTGTGGGCAGACAAAAACCTGAGTCTCTGTTTTCCACATATTCTTTGTGGAATGGATGGAAGGTTTTAAATTACTTTGAATTTAAGCTCAATTTTATCTCGGTATGAAGGAGCTAGAGCATGCAAATCTACAGCCTAATGGGGGCACTGGGATGCAAATGCAATCAAATCTACCTACTGGTGATCCCTGTATAACTCCTCTTGCAGTTCTTCTAGATGAAGATCACAGTGTGAATATTGTCCATGGAAAATTTGGATAAAGATCACTAATTTATAATTAATCAAATTCAATCACAGTTCTTCACTGTAGTATGGGAAATTTAACAGATAAAAGGGTCACTGAAATACTGAGGATCAGTTTATGAGACTACTGACTTAAGTCAAAAGGGAGTTTGGTTACTGTTTGGAAAACATGCAGTTCTCATGAAGAAATGGTGGTAAATAATCTAGTAACACAAAGCCACACAAGTGTCTTAGGGAGTCAACAAGAGACACAAAGCTCTTAGGACACCATTGGATAGGAAATTTCAGCAGGGGAAAAGGAATCCCCCATTTTCATGGGGGATTTCCTGGGAAAAAAAAGTAATTCCTGAAGCTGTTAATCAACTTTTACATGAAGTTTCTGCTTTACAGTCATACCCTTTGACCTAGTGCCAGGACTAGAAAAGATATTAAAGATTTTGGGATGAGTACAGGGGCTTATCACATAAAAGATATGAGAAGAGGAAAAGGGGATAAGAACTGTTCTCGATTTAAAAGGAAATTTGTGAATGAATGAATCCATGGAGATTTCCTTCACAGAGCATTTATTGTGGATGGGAATGATTCGGACGAAATAACATTGTGCAGTAGCTATTATAACTTGCCATATAATTCTCCTTACAAAGATGAAAGTAGTTATGAATTAGCAAAGTTATAAGACAAACAGTTAAAGCACTGCATGCACATAGTATTTCCAATAAATACTTACGATCGGATTGCGGAATAAGAGGAATAAATTTACTGAAGACACTCTTTGTTATTGAAGGGCTCGACACAAAACATGAATAATTGCCCTTATCTGATGCTTCTACATTTGCAATGTAGAGATTGCCGTTCGTTTGTGACACAAATCGTCTCTTGTCCAAAGCAATGAACACCGGGAACTCATTTAGAAGCCAGCGATAACTGAGATCATCTGCAGGAAAACAATTTTTAATCAATATTAAAACCCAACATGATCGGCTACAGAATACTGCCTGCGTATAAATTACTCCACTCTGATTTCTAGTTTATAGATCTTTCTTTTGGAGAGGCAGCTATGTGAGAGAGATTTATACATGCCTCAGTAGCCAGCTCATACCTTTCTCCACTGAGCATTGGGGTGGTGCTGCCATGAGTGCAGATTACTGGTGTCCCAGCTACAGTGCATTCAGCTCCCCCTGGGGGGCACTACCACCCCACAGCAGCTGGAGCAGGGTGGGAGACAGGCAGCTGAATCCTGACCTCATGCAATTCAGAAGCAAGTAAGTCCTCACCAGTCTTGTGATTTAGACAAATTAGAGTATTTTAACTAGCAATATATCTTAGTTCTTCATTTTCTTGAAATACTGAAACAGAGTATAAAAACCAAATCATTTTCCCATTTTACAAGGAAGAAGAGATGGTAACAGCCAAATTCAGCTCTCATGATGGAACTGCAGATACTTGAGATTATGACATAATCCCTGCAGAGCTCTTCAGTAGCTAATGATGAGAAAAAAGAACTTCCAGAGCATAAATCGCCTAATCTCTGACCCTCTCGAGGTGCCTACTGCTGTTACGTGATTTTGACAGGAGCCATGATCATATCAACTGAGGTGACTTCATTAGGTAGAATGAAGCTGGGCCCCGTCCAAGACCAGCAGAAAGTCTGTGATGACACAGTGACAGAGTGATACGTACCCAGATCTTCTGATTGGTAGGCCAAGTCTCCCCTGCATTATCCAGATTAGCCTGAGTAATTGTATTTATATCAAAACATATTTGCAAATTCAACTATATCCTTTATATATGATCAACAGCAAACACATATTAAAAAATGGAGATCTAATCTAAATGTTTGATTCTCCAGCTGCATAAAAATTACTGCTTAAGTACTTTTAAAGGAAACTTGGAAAAAGAAATATTAATTTTTCTTTTACTCTTAAGACATTGAACATGAAGTACTTTTAGCTGAATTACCTGGGTAGTGGGAAGGGGGTTCACAAAGAAGCACTGCTCCAACACCTTCTCGCACTTTAACCTCATAACGTTCCTCGGGTGGAAAGGGATCCAAAACTGGTTTTAAGAAGGCAAGGGGAGAAGAATTAGATTTTTCATGACAATCATTTATTATTATTTTTAAATATTATTATTAATATTTTCAGTCCTGTAGAGATTGATATAGAAATACAATACAGAGATACTTCTGGACCTCTAATGCCAGTTTTGCTTATTTGCCATTATCAAATCAAATTTTTGTTATAGTATTTTTGCCATCCTAATTGAAAATGCCAAGAAAAAACAAAACAAAACAAAAAACAGTGGTGCAGATTGTATCCCTAGGAGTATCCAGGTGAGTTACATTTGAAGAAGGAATCCCAGGAACAGACAAGAAAAGGATTTTAGGTTGTTTTTCAACGGGTTTTTCCAAATTGCAAGTTTAATTCTACTGTAACTTAAAGTGGCTTCTCTGAAATGACCTGGATGCCCTTCCTGACAACTCCAGCAGCCAAGGACTGGCAAGCAGTTAACTCAGACACATCTTTAGTGCCAGAGGTTTGGGACAGAAGTGACTCACATCCCAGTTGAAATCTTAGCTGACTCTCTTTAAATCAACTTCCATGCAGCAGGGTAGCAGGACTATTGTAAAAGAATGAAGAAACAAGTCCTTTATCATCCCACAGACTGTGGGAGAGCAGTAATGGTATCTGCAGATATAAAACAGTTGCATGAGTAACATCAATTACATCACTAATTGCACTACGCTGCTTCTTTTCACTCTTATCCATTCTGAAATTAAATCATAAACCTTGAGGCAGGAAACATCTCTTGCGAGGTTTCCCTATGTCATCACCAAGTACAGGAAGATTGTAGAGATCCTCAATGGAGTCCTGCTATAAATGCTACTGTGGTGCAAACAACACTTCTGTAATAGCCGAGTGCACAGCCTTTGAATGCAATATTCTACCACAAAAATCATCAAGATAAAGTCATTCAGATTACTTCAGCTCTCTTCAATGGCAGGCAGCTGTCTGGTTCTACTAAATTCCCAGGGGTGTCTCTGAGATCTGACTAAAACTTAAATTCAAGTGCAGCCAGCTAGCAACAATAGAGAAAAAATCAGGACTGAACTGCATACAAAAAGAGATTAAGTAGGAAACAGAGCCTATTCACTACTGTAAAATGCAATGGGTAGATCCATTATCAATTATCTAACTTGTTATCTAATAATAATTAATTCCTCAACTTTGTAAAAACTGCTACATTTATTAAATACAGTAAAGGTAAAGGAATCATCATGGGGACCACAGTTGTCAGATCTGAATGGCTACAAAAATCTAGGAAGCAAATGTCACTGCACTTTGTCAAATGCCTGAAGAAAACTCTAGTACAGCTGTGCCAGTGTTGAGGGAGACACCTCTCCCAACTTCTGAAATACTAATTTTTATTCTGCTCAAACAGACCAGAAGACAATACAGATGTTTCCACCAACTGACTGGATCTTGACTAGATCAATGCTTAAATGGTAGGCATTGTAATGAGCCACTCAAAGGACTGGTGATTCCTATTTTTAAAAAAAATTTACCTTCTGTCATAGTGTAATGGAAAAATTCATTTCTTCGCAACTATCTTCCAATTAATTTCGAATATTATTCTTTGATAAAAGAAGAGAGTAAGTATAACAGACTAATGCAGTAAGAATTAGGTATTTCACCAGACAAGTTTTGTAAGTAAAGCCTGCAAAGCTCTTCACCCACATTAGAATACCTCTATTCATACAGTATCTGCAGTAGTTTGAGTATATTCACATTCCAAACACCAGCGTAGACCTTACTACACAACTACTTTCTATATGCAAAATATTGATTGATCTCGAATTAAAACATTAGTTTCCTTGCTGCAGAACTTTTGACCATCTTGTAAACTTGACACTATTATTAATTTCTGCTTTCTTTGGAACAGATTAGTGTTTAAAATCTCTTGCAGGAACAGGAAAAAAATTAAAATTACAGTCATTACCAACAAATGTGTCGCTAATTTGATACTGCATTGCACATGGGCGGTGTGGGTTTTGATGTAAGGAAAACCTATCCCTGATTTGAAGTGTGTTTTTTAGCAATTTTAAGTTTGCATTTAAGTGTAGACATTTTGTTTATCATGTTCTTTATCTATAAACTCTGAAACTTTGGGACAGCCACCACAAGAATGTGTGCAACACTTAAAAAATACTGTAATAGGTTTGAAGGCACTGGATCTAAAAAAGATCTAGTTCTACTGAAGACAGTAATCTCAGATGGATTAATTGACATGAATTTTATGAGATAATGTTGATTTTGTTCCATAATTTCAGTAAATTTGACAGTAAGACAAAAATACAGCTGGTCAAGACTTCTTTGAACTCTTCTAAATGGTTGTTGACATTTTTTAATCAGTTTATGCGCAAGCAAAAGCACAAAAGCTTCCACTAAAGATCAGATATTTTCTATATTAATTTTAGCAAGTCTCTATTCAGCTTTTTAGAGCAACTGTTCAAAGGAAATGCATTTTTATAGGTGATCATTAAAAAGAAAAAGGGAATAAATACAATAACATAAAGAAGAATGAAAGCAGCCTCTTTTTTTAACAGGTATTTATCAGTTTCCAGATACCTTTTCTCTTCTATTCCTTGCCTCATTGCTCTATTATTGTTTACGCTTTGAAACATTATATACTAGGTTTCTGTTCAGTATAAATGCTCAGCACAATGACTATCAACATTCAGGTCATGCAGTCAGTGAGCTGGTAGGCAGAACACATGCCTCAGATGGTTTTGACTGCACTTTTTTCATCTATTGTGTGTATTGATTTAATTTTTTTTATCCTTTTGGTTATTTGGGACAGACCCACTGAAGCCTGCTTTGGGTATAAATAAACAACCTGTAAACCGAATTTTAATATTTTCTCCATTAAAAAGAAGTAACAACCTGGCTTTCAATTTTTTTTCTAGAAAATACACTGGGTAAATACAGACTAAGACTGTATCAACTGCAAATATAGACTAAAACTGTATCAACTGTATCAACTCTGATCCATCAGGTCATTATGGCCTCTGAATTTTCCTGGTATATGTGGTCCCACTGTTTTATAACTACTATCAGAAAGTGGAACTTCTCACTTCATGCCTGATCTTATACAGCAAGAAGTGAATTCTGCTCACGGAAGCTGGTGAAAGACAGGAGCGGCGCTAATCTCTTAGTGTCGGGGAACCCGGGGCTCTGTGAACAGATCCCAATTAGAGTGTATTCCTTTTTTTTGATTCCTTTTTTTGCTCTCTGATAAAAAATATATGCAGGGAAAAAGGCAACTTAAGGCAAAGTAAAATAAAAATCCCAAACACCGTCTTCAGTCTGTAAAATTTCACATTACTCTTCATTTAGTTCATCATTTTTTCACAATGCATGTATTTGATGTATTTGTTGATGGTGCAGGTCTGTACATATGCATGCATTCACCAGACTAGCTCATGATTGTCAGAAGTTGACAGAAATGTCCCTCAGCAGGGATCTTCACTGTAGCCTAGGAGTCAGGGAACACGCTTCACTAGCACCTGGCATGCCTTCCAGTTGTGTTTGTGCTGCAGCGGCACCTCATCATCACATGCTCTCACATGTGCCTTTCCTCTGTGACTATTTCCCCTCAGGTCCTACTATGATTTTAAAGGAGTCTGGACATTATTATCTCAAGATCTAGCTCCATGAGTCTCTTCAATTAATAATTTAACAGTTACTCACTGGGAAGGATGTCATGTCAGCTGAATGCTAAAGAATATAAAATGCTTACAAAATTACTAAGGCACTTAAGATGTTGAGGTTTTTTACAAAATAATACAGATATAACACACATTGGCAGAAGACACTGCAGTGTAAAACACTGGGCCTTCCAAGCCAACCATAATTTTTCTACGTTTTGACATAAACATTGGCTTACATCCAAAACGCAGAGTGGCTTCACTGCTTCTGACAGTTCCAAAGACATTCGACACTATACAGACATATTTTCCAGTATCCCTTGATTTCTCTGGATTATTGATAACAAGTCTGCCTCCCACCATACTGTAGCGATCCTTTGTTAAATCAATATCCCAGTTGTTGAGTTTCCACCTATTAAAAAAGAAAAGCCAGATGTAAGATTTGGCCCAAAATAACAACCTGGTAAGAAATATGGTGTGAAAAATAACTCATACATTGTGATAAAATATACAGGAAGTTATTATTATACTTCTATATATTTTTAAAGCTTTTCTTCAGCAAAAGGCACAAATTTGAACTCCATAGGTCCTTTAAATATAAGAGTCTCACATCTGCCTTCTTGGAGATGTAATACAGGTTAAAACATGATTGCTGGCTGAGCTTTAAGAGATGTTTGAGCTGGCTGTCAATGAGCTGGCTAATGATCTAACATGGGCATTTTAAACACATTCTCAAATAATTATCTAAGAGGTTTTTGTAAACCTGTTGCAGGTAATGAAGATATTTTGTAAACCATAACATGCCAGTGAAGTCAGTGCAAAAACTGTGGCATGCTTGATTTAAGACCTACTTACTAGATTCAGAAAATTGCTGAACATTCTCCCCCTAATTATGGTAAAAGCCCACAGCCACTTCAGTGAATTTCTGCAATTGACTTGAGGGAATAAGACAGAAACTGGTGGCCCAGATTTGGCCCTTATCGATTTTTAGTGGGTTTAGAAAAGTTAAAATACGTGGAGTAGGAACCTGTACTCATTATTTATATTTACATTTATATCTACTATTGTGTCCACAAGGGGGAGCCCATAATATTCTTAGAGAGGAACTACACATTTCCTTAGCACAAATAGGAAAGATGCAACTTAAATACATTTAAAAATCCTAAGATTATTTCAGTGTAAATAATTTTTTTTCTTAAGTTGAAGACAGGTATAAGTACTTAACAATGAGAGGGCTCACCCTATGTGTTCCTGCACTATTGGAGATGCCACAAAATATACAGAATTCCCATTTGGAAGTGGAACTTGGAATTGTCAGTAAAAGTAATAGTAAAAGTGGCATGAACAAAAAACATAAAGTCTAATGAAATGGCAGAATCTTTAAGATGCAGCAAACAGCATTTTGATCTTACAGAATTTTAGAGATATCAATTCAGTCCTGTGAGACACGGCTGTGTTACAAATAATAAATTCTCTGTTCAGAAATACCTAGGAATAAGACAGCTTATGCTGCAACAAAAAATGGCAGGAAGGACTTATTTACCTCTGAGATATGAAAATTTTGGCTCAATAACTGTTAAGAGGGCTAAGAAATGAAGAAAATGTATTGAGGTATAGTAAAAATAATTATGTCAGGAAATAGGGAAAGTGGCCTTGTTCTGTATTGCAATTATCCTCACATCAGCTATCAGTGCTAATTATCAGATCTGTTCCTAGAAAGAAAAGCTTGGAGGTGCGCTGCAATCCTTTGAGAAAGGCTTTACTAGTTCAAATTTTGCAGAGCCCACAACGGTTAAAGAAGGCCAGAATTTATGTAGAGTCTGTAATCACTCTATAGATGGTATGTTTACAATCTTGCAGACAGGGGATGGGGAAGTATATCAGAAGAATACAAAATTTAAGCATATCTGATCTTTCCATACTTCCAGTCTTTTCCAAGCATGGTGAGAGCAAATAAGTGCAACAGCAAATTGTGGGATCATATTCAAAAGGGCTATTCACAAAGGTTCTGTATAGGTAGGCAACCTGTTAGCATATTTTTAGAAAAGGCAGTGAAGACTAAGCTCTTCTGATAGAAAAATGCCATAGTTGATCACAGATTTAAAAGAAGAGCTGGCAGACTCAACTGCTTTTTCTGTTCTAGAAACCAGATTCTGGGAACACACATAAGTGAGTACTGGGGGCTGGTCATAGGATAATTTACTGAAATTGATCTCTTTTGTTGGCAAGAAATTGGGTCTGTCCAAGTATAATGACAGCAGTTTTCTGCCTGTGACCAGGTTGTAATTTAGTCACAGTCTTAATAGTGATAATCTTAAGTACATTTTTCTTCACATAATGAGCAGATAACGGCTCACAAACTTATATGGATACACAATAAAGTAGAATTGTCCTCTACAATAATATAATTATTGTGAAAAATGTCCTGTGTGAATCTCTATTAAAACTAGTTGAAATGCCTTTCAGAATAAAGTTTTTCATGTCTTCAGTAGCAAAACTGACACATTCTTGAGCACTGCCCTACAACGCAGATGCAAAAGCAATGTGGGATGTAGAATTTGCAGGTTCAACAGCAAATCCTTTTTCTTTTTAGCAAAATAGGATTAAAAAAGCCATTCTGAATCAAGGAGAAGAACAAGGACTTGAACCTCAGTCATCCCTAGCCTAAGATGGAAAGGTAACCTCTTAATTATTTTTTAGGGTAATTTTTTTTTTTTTTTTTAAGATCTGGATCCATATTTCTTTCAAAAGCTGAAAACAGTTAACACAACAGGAATATACTGTTTTAAACACTGTCTAGACATTTTGGCAAATTGAAGCAAGGTTGAGTCTTAGAAATTGCAAATCTCCCCATTTTTCCTGCCTTGAAGACTTTGCACTAACCTTATAAGTCAGTCAATCATTTACTAACACAATCTGAAACACTTCCTCAGTAAAATAAGCAAGACCTGAAAATAAAAGCAAGAGAGGTTACCTGTAAGTAGGAAAAGGAATTGCTCGAGCTCTGCAGTTCATTGAAACTTGTCCATCTGAAGATTCTTCTGGATAGATGGTATCAATAGGTTGCTCCTCAAAAACAGGGCCATAACCTTTGTTTCCTTCCTCTGAAAACAGAATAGAGATTCATATTAATCATTTTTTAATTAACAGGTAAACTGAAGATGGATTAGCATCACACATTCCACATTCAAAATGTGAAGGCCAAATAGCAAGTCCCCCAAAGTCGAGTTCTATATTGCTTCAACAAAACTGGAGCAGTACAGATAAGAGAAGTGCTGGCTGTCCTTCACTGCCCCCTACCTTCTGAGAACTAAAGCAACTCAAGATAGGTCCCTCCAATACTACATTGCGTGCTTTTGCTGCTGAAATTAATTATTTGTCACTGTTTATGCCAGATGTGGAGATAATTATGAACTGAATATATGCCCTTTAGAAACGCAGTGAGACCAACTTATTTTACAGAGAACAACAAATTCTCCTCAAACAGGTCCAGATCCAAAACAACTACTCATAGTTATTCCTGATCTTATAACCTAGTCATCTCCAATAATTTTATTTATTTAGCAAGAATCTTTACTGCATGGGACAAAATCCTCCTTATTTTGGATATCAAAGCTGAGAATTACATTGTTTCTAGACCACACCTGTCCTTCCTTTCCACTTGAGGCACATGCTAGCTCTCTACCCTCTAAAATAAAATTTTTCAAAGGTCCTTTATTGAAAGTGATTTCAGTTTGCAAAGTCAAAAGCATTTAAAGGTGAATAAATGTCAAACAAGTTTGTCAATAAACTGCATTTTTTAATCTTTATCCTCCATTTGCTGATGCTGTTGTAAAGGTGGCAGGCTCTGCCCACCCTTGCTGTATTCCCTTCTTCTTTATCTCCTCCAAGCATACAAGGTTGCTCTTTGGGATCTGCAGAGCCAAGACTAGGAGCAAAGGTGGAAAGTTCTGGGAAAATTCTGCTCAGTAAATGCAGGATGTGACTGGGGTTTTTTCCTGTGAAAATAGCAAATACGCATTCTAGGTACCAAATGGCTCTGTGAGGAGATGGTGCATGCTCCATATAGATAAAATTTTGAGACAACGTAGCTCTCTAATTCTCACAGGTCTCTAGTGAAACTGAACTAACAGTATGGACACTTGTAAACAAACTCATGGGAGAAGAAAAGGAGTGCACGACTGCTTATTAACTTTCCATTCAAATTCAGAGCCCTGCTCCAAATCCTAGAGATGCCAGAGCTCTGGAAAATGACTGCAAGAATCTGGTAATACAAGGGAAACAAACAAAACAAGCATAGTTTTACTAAAAAGATCTTCAGAGATGGCTGAATAATTTAATTAAAAGGTTTCCAAAAGCAATGTTTAAGGATGGAAAAATTCTAACTTTTCATAATATTATCTGTGCTGCCTATAAAAATCCGCTATATGTCTTGTATACTACACTCAAAATATCCTCACAGATCAGGAGAAAAATTGGCAATGTAACAGATTAATGTTCTTAAATCCAATTATGTTTTTTTTACCCATGCCCTTAAAACTTCTGTCTTTGGTTATAAAGCATTTTAGATTAAATTAGACAGTTTTTAGGAAACCTATAATAGAAGAATTTATTGCTACACCTAAAGAACAGTGTTAAAATACCGTATATATAAAAAAAATTCCTTCTGCAGATATCTTTTTTATTATTCCTAAATTCTATATTCATAAATAGATACTGAATTACAGCACTAGAAGAAGACTGATTGCAAATAAAAAGCAATTTCCCTTTCCACTTCAAATTTGGGGAAAAAAAAAAAAAATCACCATTTCCCTTGAAAACAGGAGCAGGTCCAGAAGACACCGTTATGCTGTGAGACATATGGTCAGGCAACTTAACTTTTAAAAACTAATTAATGTGAGACAAGTCTTTCAAAGAAACAGCAGCTAGAAAGAAAGGCAGAGCTTTTGAAAAATAGTCTGCTTTCTTTCATATTTTAAAGCACAACATAATGTAAAAATCTACATGTTGCTAGATCAAAAGAAGTGGCTCCAGACTGAAAAGGCAAGATTCACAAATTTGCTCAGAGCCCGCAATGACTGAGCCACAAACATGATGGCACGTTCTGTGCAGTTCTTAAATACAGACACAGAGTAACAACAGCCTCCAGCAGCAAATGGCCAGATCATACACAGCTGACTCTCCACCTTGGGACTCAAACAACGTTACAGAGTACTTAGGCATTTCATGTCATGCATTTTTAATGCTGCCAGCTCTATTAATTATGCTAAGTGAACTCCTGCTTCTCACACGTACCACATATGCTTTATGATGGCATTTCTGCTGCAATCTATTATGAATGTTTTCAGATGTCTGGCTGAGCAGAATACAATTCATAGACTGAATGTCAGGTGTGGCAACCAATAAACCTTTCTTAATCACAAGCTGAGTGTGGACAGGGATATGAAACAGCAAGTGGGAGAAAAGAGAAGAGAAAGTTGTGAAGAGATCAGCAAGAAATGTTCACACTTTAAGTACCTGTGTGACATTTGGAGAGTGAGGAAGGGCAGACTAAGAGTACAAGGAAAAGGATCACCTCCCTGAAGTTGTGCCTACATGAAAAGGGCAGAAGTAAAAACCGGGCAAGATGAAGGAAATGGATGTATTAGGTGAAGATGAGATGACCAGCACATTTCATCTGTTCTGTCCTGCTTTAGATAAGAGGATGGAACATCTGACCTCTCAAACACCTTTATGCCCTATGTTTTGGGTACATTTCTTGTGATTTATACTTTATATTGGAGCAAAGTTATCACCTGACTACTCAAGGCATTCTTCAGAGAATTCTGCAAACAAGATTCAGACCTTTCAACAGTGCTAAAACATATTAAGAACTCTTTGCAGAGATCAAGAAAATCTGCTCTCAGCTGATGAGATCATAAATCCTGTACAAGAACCTTTCCCTCTGGAAGGTGGTCCTGTCATCCTTTCTGTAAGTGACACTGCAGCTGGGCAGTGACATTTCCCTTCTGGGTTTTCCTGCAACACTGGTTGTGCCTGTCTGATTTCTTAGGTAGTTGCTAAAGCTAAAGAAAGTGGAAATCTATTTAATTCTTGCTTTCTGGATTAGTTTTCTGGCAGTTTAGTGAGGTGATTTTTTCCCCTGATGAAGACCTGTGCCAGTGCAAAGGGTGGAATAGGAGCAAGGGTATAGTCTTCCACTTTTTGTGTGGCAAAAAGTTGTCTTATTAACTGAACCACCTGAAAGAACTCCTATCTAAGTAAGATATAATAATATGAAAGCCTTACAGATGGGCTACAAAATTATATTAGTATGCCTTAATGTCCCTGAACAAGCCTGTGAGAGATCACGATACAAAATATCCAACACATTCAGAGAAAAAGAGACCAAAAGGATATCTGAAAATAATAATCAAAAACCACCTGAGGCAATTATTTTCAAGTCATCTCAAGAAACACCCCTTAAGAAGAGGGAAAAGGAAGACACAGTGAAAAGGCTTATTCAGTGCATCCTAATTCCATATATACATTTAATTCAGAAACATTAAACTTTTCCATATAAACATATTTTTAAAAAATAACCTAGATTTCAACTGACATAATTTTGCACATATATATACACTCATGTAGAACACAGAGACAAAGAAGTTTTCCAGTCCACATGCACTCCTTCTGCATTACTTACACGCAAAAAAGAACTAAAACCAAATCAATAGCAAACTATCCTTTTGTCTGTCCTCTGTGGATCTCCCTTCACCTCACATTCTTCCATTTTCTAACTATTTGCCCACTAAAATGGCCCTGCAGCCTGTATATACCCTGCTCTCAATTCTACCTCCTGTCCTTCTCATCCTCTTTGGTAAGGTGATTATGCTTAAATACATCCTTTTGATATGCCACCATACAGGTTCACTTCTTGTGCCTTATTTCCAAAAGCTTAACTGTTGTTATTAGAATGCACCTCTCATTAGTTCAGTATTTTCATAATGTAATTCTATAAAATTTATTAATTATACATATTGTTCTAAATACACAAATTACGACAGGTACAAATTTGCCATAAATTGAACAACATAGCAAATTCTGACTTGATATTTGAAAGATATTGCAAGGCTGATATGTATTACACACACAAGGAATACACACTGAAAAGGAAAGAGATGTTGATTTGAATCAGAACTTCTGTATTATACAGCAGAAAATATGGAAATGGGAAAAAAAGGCAACTATGTTCACTGGGAAATGTAGATTCTTCACTTAAGACTAAAAATAATATTTTAACCTTTTCCTTAGTTATAAAGTTAGTATTGCCTTTTTTTTTTTAATGGAATGTGCAAAAGTGACACCCATTTGGTTTCAGACAGAACTGTCATGACTGATATACAGTGTTTCCACACCATGTTGTATGAAGTGATTTATCAGAAATGGTGGACATATAGTTATTTGGTAATTCACTGGGAAACTAGATTAAATGGGACATCAAGAGCAAGTGACTTCTCTGAAATCATTCCCATAGAGTGATTCATGTGCAAGGTATTTTTAATAGATGCCTGTCTGTGCATCTGTCTTTTTTGCTTTAAACTGTCTTTAATCTCACTAAATCCTCAAACCACCAAAAAAAAAAAAAAAAAAAAAAGTAATTGAATCTTAATTAGAGAAACAGCTGATTAAACAAAATGGAGCAAGCATTCACTTAACCAGTACTTAAGGCACTCAGGCTCCTAGAAGGACTTCCATATCCAGCACCATTTAAGAAGTGCTTTACTCAGAATAATTTGCTTGCACGAATCAAACAGAAAAACATGAGCCTGTAACTTACCATTTGCAAAAGAAACTAACAGAGGAAATTATGTTGCATATTACTGAAATACAGTGAAGGGCTGGCAGTAAAACGTGAGGCTTATATATGCCTATGGATCCATATATTCAGAAAATACAGTGTTTGCATTCCAGGGCCCTAATCCTGCAAGCCTTTCTGTGAGTGGATTCAATTCAATAGTTAAAAAATTGAAGATTAGAGGACCGAAGCTCCACATTCTAGATGGGAGTGCTGAAAAAAAGAGGGAGGAATATTTGAATGTTCTTCAAGAACATTCTTCAAGAACAGATTGCATACTTTAACTAAGGAATTACCATTTTGCTTTAAAAATTAAAAGACAAAACTGTATGAATTTAGTTTCCAAAAGTCTACATAAAACAGTTTATTTTGAAGGTAATTGTAAGAAGTTTAGCAACATTTTTTGATAGCTAAATGTTTAATCATTCCACTGTAAAGGAAATATATTACCAACAAAAAGATGGTAACAGTTTTAGTACGGGATAGCTACAAGAGCCTCTGCTGGAAAGACTAAAATCCTTGACTTCATCTTTAGAAAAGGTGAAACAGTAATACTGTTAAATTAAAATTAAAGTAAATAATAATGAGGCAGCATTAAAAGTACTTATTAAAGTTTATTATTCTTTCAGGAACTCTATACATCACAAAATTTAAGCATATAAGGTGATCCAAATGAACAAAGTTACTCATAAGTGCAATGTCAAGCATATAATCAAGTTCTCAGCTGAAGAAGAATCAATTATAAAAACCATGAATGGTGACATGACCATCAATAACAAGTCACAGTGAAAAGTTTTCCAAATCTCAATGTCAGAAAGAAGCTAAACCAGCTGAAAAACCTTAAGATCCCATCAATCCCACTGTGCAACAATATAAAACTATCTTAATTAACAACTCTTCTTGTTCTAGTCTTCTCCTTCTCTTTCTGTTCCTCTTTGCTGTACACCTACCTATTTCCCTAGCAGCCAAAAGTTGCTGCATAAGACAGTCATTTGGTGTCAGCACTGATCTACCTGACAGTGTTGTATGCAGTTATGTATTTTCACAGGAGAGGGACAATGATCTGTTGACACAGTGCATGGCTAGATTAACCTTGAATGCTAAGAGATACTGAACATAAGAACCATGGATTCATTCATTATCAGTTTAGCTAAGTTATCAGGCTCTATATCAGCACTGCAAGCCTACAAACCATTTCATATTTTAGATCTTGTACTGTTTTCCATATGTCAGAGAAATGAGGACTTACTAGTATCTGAGAAGCTCATGCTCAGAAAGTAGATGGTCTGGGAATGAATCAAAATATCTTTACCATGCTCTCTGGAACATAAAGAAGGCACTTCCAGGATTCCACTTTTCTGAGTATTGTGATTATTTTTTAATAAATATCAGACACTCAGCAGTAGCATGAAATTGTCTTCTAAGATCCAAGTAGGAACACGACACATAAGGTAAACACGTATTAAGTATATGCATCCACTTCTTCTTTTAGAAGAAAATTAGTATATCTCCTTAGCAAATGTGAATAATGCTTTATATTGTGATAAAAAGCTTTAAAAAATGTAGATTCTAGCCCTCAGTTCACTACATGTACTTTTGAACCTACTGTTCTGGAAAAAGTCCAGGCCATAAATAATTTAAGGTTTGGGAGCTGGATCATTTTTTTACTTCTCTTAGTCATGTGGGAAAGATTGCACTTAGCATTCATGGGAAGCTTTATGTGCTGAAGCAGCAAATGTATTCATGTCAAAAAAAGTCATGATATAGCATTTTGTGGTCTATAAAGAAGATTCCATCTACGTGATGGAGAAGAGGTACCACTGTATGTAATCAAAAGGCTGAAGGGACATCATTTTCCAAGAACTAGTCAGCACTCAAACAGAATAGATAACCACTCAAGCAGTCCCACTTCATATTACATGAAAGGTTTAGATTGTCTTTGGGAACACTGCCTCTACTTTTCTGGATTGAAAACAGCAGAACTACTCCTATTTCCTATGTGCCAGTGAAGACCTTCAAGAGCTGCCTAGTTAATGATGTCCTTTCTCCTTTAAAGTGAATTTCAAGCATAAAAAGCTCCAGCCTTTGGCAGAGCAAGTTTCTCCACTTATGCCTAATAATGACAGGGTACAGTTTGCTTGTCTTCTCCTGTTGCCAAGAGGAATGCCAGCTAATACCAATTACAGTACTTCTAAACACACCCTAATTTCTCCATTAGATACATAAATGATTTAGGTGATTCTTCCTTAAAAACCTAAGTATTATTACTTCAAAAGTGACTGAAGAGCCTAACAGGTTAATCTCATAGGAAAGACAGTGCCCAGCAAATCAGGGATGAAGCTGAAATGCAGCAATCATTCTACAGAATGTCCCCACACAAGCTTCTAGTGCACATGAAATAACAGCACCATACTCAGAAATTCAGCATGCTGTTTGATTGCATCCTCATGTACTCATGGAAACAACTTCCCTGTACTGAGAGGCTCTGTGCCTCATTGTCTTTCTTGCTTTACCAGCCTTCACTGAAGTCTGAGTTCCTTGTGATTTTTGGAAATAAGGCATTAGGCTGCCTAAAAATCAGAGGCTTTTTACATTTTTAACTCTGGACTATTACCTCATTTTGCACAATGCAGAAGACTCGCTAGAGTGACAAGCTGCCTTCTGAGGACTGATGTGACCCAAACTCAGGTAATGCCTGGTGCTGTACTATCAAATCCCAAAGTAAAAATTTATTTCTCTGTCTGAAGAGAAATAAATTATCGGGGAAACATTTTTCATTACTGAGTCCTCTCATAGCCAAATTTAATCAACTATTCATTAAGCACAATAAAGCATAGGGTCTCTACAGCTTTTAATTAGTCTTTTGGAGGAACAAAATAAGTTGTAGCTGAAAAATAGTCTTAATTCTTTTGGTGCAAGATTATTATTCCAAGTGAAGATACACTTCAATTCACTGAATCATTTGGCAAGCAGCAGATGAAAGAAAAGTTTAAAATTTAGGGTTAGCAATAGGACACGAATCTAATGGGGAGTCAAAATGTAACTTGGAAGAACGTTGGAGAAATGTCGGGGAAGAAGAGAAAAGTCAAATATTCTTGGTAATAGACATCAAATAATTTTTTTGGCAGTGGACTGACAATCATGTTCCCTAAGGATTGACTTGATACTCTTATCTGCCTTCCACTACTCAAAGTGCACTCTGAAAAGCAACCCTTATTATAGCTGTCTGTTCCATCAGTAAGTGAAAGACCAAATTATTTACGGTTTTTTCACCAGTTTATATCTGCAAGACTACATTTCAAGCAATAATTTACCTGGAAAATAAATGCTGCTCCTGCCTCATTGCAGAAGATGCTCTCTGCCTAAACTTCCGATGCACTGATTGATGAAATATTTGCTTCCCTTCAGTAAAGTAAGTGCACATCCCCCACTGATGAGAAATGGCTAGTCATTGCAAAAATTCTCAACTTCTGCCTCTGATTACCATGAAACAAAACTGGATAAAAATTCAAGGTGTTTACTGTAAGGCAAACTCCAAATTTCTAAAAAAACTCCATGTATTTCAGTTTCTGATTTTTTTTAGAATTTTCTGCAACAGCAAAAAGATCAATTTGCAAACAGATAAAACCCCTTAGCTTATAGAGTCTCAGAATACCTCTCACCACTTCAGGCCCAAGTCTGAACATCTCAAATAAGTGCAGCTCCAGGTCCCTAGATTCTTGTTTCCCCAATAATTCTAGCTGTTAAATTCTTAAAGCTCTCGATGTTCAGTCAAATGCGTGAATTCTGAACACTTTCAGGTTTTTTGGCTGATATCTCTGAACTTGGGGAAGACCACAGGGTGAGACATCTCAAAAGACATTGTCTCTGGAAGCTATCAGTTTCCTTGGTCCAGAGCAGTTAATATAAAAGATCTGTTTAGGAGCCATGGGTTGCAAAAACCTGGACTACAGAGTCTCAGATTAGTTTGCCAAAGACAACTTACAGGGTAAAACTATCTAGAACGGTGGGACCAGCACCACAGAAGGCAAAGTGAGCCAAATATATATCTAGAGAAACACTGTGATTTGTTAAAAAGTGCTAAAGCAACTTTCTAAATATTCTGCCTTCAATATCTGTTCCCAGCCAACTTGTTTCTTCACTCTGGGGCTTGGTGTGTCTTACTATTTAAATGGGAACTCATGATCTTTACTCAAAAAACATCCCCGATTCACACATTCTCCATTACTCTTGACATCGCCAGCATTCCCCTTGATAGTATCATTTGTGAAAGAACACCTCCTAGAACTTGACCTGATCACTCCACTTTGTGCTCCTTCTTTCTCTACAGTATCTTTCACTTTTTAACTATACTGTGAACACTTCCAAGTCACTCCTTATATATCATCTTGGTTACTGCAGTTACATATTTTCTGGATACCACGACATTTTCATTACCAAGAAATATATTCAAAATAAAATTTGCTCTGTCTAACTGCCAGCAGCTCTAGCACTCATTTGAAATGAGAAATCCTCCAGCAAGATTCAAGTGTGGCTAAGACTGCAACACCAGATTTATATAATCTAGATGGGTATCATAAACCCCAGGTGACAGAAGCAGACTTCCTCTCCACTGAAATGGATAGAGCAGGTCCAAGAGCAGAGTGTGCACTACTCAGCCTTGCAGTAATACACTGAAGTAACAAACTCCCTCTGATGGTATAAGGCTATGAATTTTCCACATTGGGGAATAGTGCCATACCTTTAGAGGTGGTCATAGGCCATAACTTTGGCTTTTGATGAAAAATGCAACCAAGTATTTATTCCATACCAGAAGAAAAGTTAGGAAATTTCCTTGAAAGGTAACAGCACAATTAGAACCTGACCCAGTTCGAAACTCTTCCCATCAACACCTCCTATTGTTCTTTTGGGAATCTAACAGAGCCAGGAACAGTCGAGTGAGAGATAAAACAAATGTTGCTATGACAGTATCAGTGCATACTCAAACTGCATGCAATATCATCATAGCCCTCCTTGTTCTTCCTATGTTGTGACCCTCACAGTGCAAAACCTTCCCAAGTCACTCTGAGGGCACCTGCCAGGACGTACATACATTCTGGTGCCAAGGTTTTTTGGCTTCTAAGCACAACTGCAATGTGCAGAATACACAATAACATTAATCATTTGGTCCTGCCTGTTAAGAAATTAACTGAACATTTGATCTTTAGTGATTGACTCAATTCTCTGATCTGTCAGTGTCCAGCACTTGCTTGGCTACTGCAGCTGATTATTTTGTTGGATGTCAACATGTCCAGAGCAAAATCACTTTTTTTTTTTTTTTTTTTTTTTACTTTCAGAAAAAGCCCATTGCTGAATTAAAGTGTGAGTTTAAGGTTTTAATTTTGGTGCTATCAGCAAGCTTCATATCTTAACAAAGGAAAAAAACCCCTTGAAATATAATAATACGTTGTGAAGGTATTGACTTTTATTAGGCATCAGTAAATCCTCCACTGAACTCAGATATGGAGTAAATAATGACATGCAAAACTTTCACAGAATAAAGTAGTGTTCCCACTAAACCAGAAAGCATTCCTGTGAGTTATATAATAATTTCTTAATGGCAATGAGCTTACACCACATTATTATTCAGATTTTTTGACTCAATAATAAACAATATGGTCTTATGCTAGTGAAACTGAGACAGTGCCTGAAATAGTATGCCAGATTAAGCAAATCTGTGACCCTCAAAAGTAGAGAAGGCTCTAAAGCCTACCTCGAAAATAACTAAAATATTAATACACAATATTTACACTTTCAAATATTGGTCAATATTTCATGTATGTTCTGGTTACGCTGGCTGTATAATTCATCATAGCAACTAAAAATCAGATTCATTTAAATTGTCATGGAAAGCTGAAACAAGTTTTACAAATCTCAAAGTTGTTTGGAACGGTTAGAACAGAAACTAGATTTTAGTCCTGAATTTCACCTTTCCAAAGTCCTCCTTCTATCTCTTAAAATGGAACTAAAATTTTAGGCTGCAAACATCTCTGTAATTTTAGATGTTAGAAATATGACTTCAGAATGTTTTAATATTTATGGTCCCATCTCTATTTATGAAACATTTTAATTTTTTAATTAAAAATTAAAATCAGAATATGCAGAATTGCCCTACTGTATTATGTGGTATTACCCTACTACTATATTGGGCTGGTGAAAATTTGTGAATTTTAGAAAGTGTCTATGTTATACAACTTTGTGTTTAGTGTCTCTTCTTATGGGAACATTTCCATTATTCTAAACATGTTTATCATCTGTGAGCAATAGATAGTTGATATCATTTTTATAATCTAGAAAAATATTTAATTCTATATACTAAATTAGAACAGAAGAGATTTGAAGTCCTGATCTGTCTTTTTATAAACTTTTTTTTACAGCATCCATTCTAATAAGTATGCTTTCATCTTTCACATTTAGTAACTCGTTGAATCTGCACTAATAAATTAAAGCCATACAAACAGTCTCACTGACCTTGAAACACATAAAACTAAGAAGTAGCTTAATGAATCAAAACAGGAGGTCATCTTACCTGCCAGAGAGATGACAAAAGAGGGTGTAATGAGATTATAGATAAAGAACCAAATGGTTATCTTCTGTTCAGCCATTATCTCAGAAGGAATTGTCCACTGCAAGACCATCATTCAGAGAGCTAAAAATACCTATTACAGAGAAAGAAGAAAGAGAATAATACATAAGGCTTTATCTCATATCACATTTGACCTGCCAGATTATGTATCTAAACTGAATACTTAAAAGTTAATATAGGATACAGTCTTTTGAATAATAAATGAATTATCAAATTTGCTGGATCAAATGAATGATCTCTATTATTCAGAGTGCACACTGTTTCAGAGTACTCAGCTTTTCCAATGATAGTAATATGGTAAATGTTAAAACTGAACATCCTTTTTTACACTAATTTTCCAGATTCTATCCTTCTTTGTCCCCATAAAAACTACATTACAATTCATGATTTCCAAATCTGTAAAAAGAAGACTACAGTGAAACTGAAGTAATTGCTTTCAGAATTCATGTGTTTTGTCTAGTATATAATTATTTTAAACCTTTACTATATAATTAATGATCCTCTGGAAAGGTAGTATTAATTTTTTTGAGTTTTCTTTTAAATGCTGCATATAATCATTATTGCAATGTTGTATTCAAAGTTTTCTCTTTTCCCTATGGGAGAAACTCTGCCTGTATATATACTAAAATCAAGCTAAAAAAGCATGCGGCTTCTTTTGAATATTGTAAGATTTTAGAAACAATTTTTCAGAATACTTCTCTAAGATTTTTTTACGTCTTTGTTTTCAGAATAATTTACTTGTCTTTTGTTTCTTGATGGTGACTATTATCTATTTCTTTAGGGCAATGTGTCATGATGTTTGCAGTGTGCAATTCTCTGTTTTGTTTAATGGATTTCTTGCCATGAGTATATAAATGCATCCTTTATATCCATCACATCTTGTTCTTACTTCTTGATTTGTTCTGCTGTAGAACTGGTTAAGAAGTTCACTGACAGAATACTGTATCTCAGGCACATGCCAATATCATCCATTCCTCTTGGTTCATTTTGTTACTATTTCTAGTATTTTTCTATTCATTTTTTTAGTATTTCATTATAAAATACACTTATACATACTTAAACACTCTCCAGTAGCATGCATCCTGGGACATGGTGCATGCTAAAAAAGCCACATGTAGATGTGGCTGTTAGGGATACGGTTTAGTGGTGGACTCAGGCAGCACTGGGGTAGTGGTTGGACCAGATGATCTCAAGAGTTCTTTTCCAACCTAAATGGTTCTAATATGGCATTGCCACTTTTTGCAAGGTGTAATCTCAATGCTACTGCTTTCCAGCCTCCCATACCGAGTACTGCTCTGACAGTTGCTTCTACCTTTTACTGTGATTCTTGCTCTTTCCATGTCAAAATTTTTACTAAATTGTTCTGTTTTTCAAAAATCCCAATGTCTTAGATCTGGTTTCAAAACTGCCCTCTTTCCCACTTCCAACATCAAGAAAGGGGCAGTTTTGAATTACAAAGCACAAGCACAAACATATCTTACTTCCAAAGTATGCATGGGATATTGCTGCCCTGATTACAGAGAGCCTCTGGTCTGAGCTGCTGCCAGACATGCCTGCCACAGTGTATGTGTCTCATGTCTCTCCTTGAGGTGGCTGGGAACATGACTTGGCCACTGGGGCCTTACTCATGTCCCCTCTTTTGCAGAATAACTCTAAGATATTCATTTGAACATTCCTCCAGCAGTGAACTTTCCTTAGAAGAGTGTTTCACAGTGTTTTGATAAAATATAGTGTAGGGAAACTACAAGAAATACCACAAGAGAATCATTTAGCTGAGAAATTACAGGAGTTGTTGCATGCCACATTTCTTCCTTTTTTTTTTTTTTTTTTAGCATATTAAATCCTTAACAAAAAGTTTGAAACTATTAGTTGACGTGACCCTAAGGCTATGGCTGTTACATAAAAACTGTGCTCAGCAAAACACAGACAAGAGTTGAGCAGTGAAATCCAGAACTAAGTTTTAGTTACTTAAAAATATTCCCTGGAAAATGGCTCTTACATTGTCAACAAATGGATATACTTAATGCAACTGGATCCAAGGGCAAGAATTTACCAAATATCTTTACCTTCCCACTTCTAGTGGCACTAAAGTTTCTTCAGACTCTGTCACACAAAGGACATTCACGACTACTTCAGGCATCTACCTTAAACAACAAAGGTATGTCTTTTCCAG
This sequence comes from Pyrocephalus nanus, assembly GCA_038380795.1. Lineage (NCBI taxonomy): Eukaryota > Metazoa > Chordata > Aves > Passeriformes > Tyrannidae > Pyrocephalus > Pyrocephalus nanus. The sequence continues at coordinate 4,269,065 of CM076262.1, read as the reverse complement.
AAGACAGTGCTAGGGTAGATCAAGAAATGGCTTTGTACTCTTTTTCAGCAGCCATACTCTGGCTATCCCACCCTTGTGATATGACACTGTAACATTTTTTCCAAGTGACATGAGTAAAACTGCATAGTTATGCTGAAATAATGCACATAGTCAAATAGCATCGAAACTGGAACTTTGTTGGTAATAACGATAATTACACAGCGGCTCATGGTGATAACAACTGTGTTCAAATGTATAGATAGAGGAGACTGCTAAGAGAACTTTATTCTCTGACACTACAGTCATAGATGGAAGATCCCTCCTACCTCTGTTTTGCAGAATTCAGTTTCAAATTTGGAACATTAAAATGTCTTTGCTCTCCAAAAATCTCTTTCTGCTGGCTCAGGAAAAAAAAAAAAAAAAAAAAAAAAAAAAAAAAAAAAAAAAAAAAAAAAAAAAAAAAAAAAGAGGGTTTGAACTACAGTTCCAATTACAGTAAATAAAAATTGTGTCAGTAAATGCTAAAAATATCTCATTTTATTCAGATATGAAAATATCCACCCTGGCAGGATTTAAATGCTTGCCTGGCTCTCATTTGTTTCGGCTGAGTGGGATCTGTATATATAGCACAGCCATCCCTCCTGATTCATCTCAGCTTGGAGGTAAGAAGCGAGGTTGTTTCACATTGTTCTGCTGAATTTTGGCAGTACTGCCTGCTACGAGATGAGACAGCATGCAGGTTATTGTCTGTATGTGTGAGGTGGTGTGGTTGTACATGATGTTAGCACCCAGCTGCCCAAGGAGTCCAGGCATATCTGAGGTAGCAGCACTGGTGCCAGAGGCAGCCCTATAGGCTGCAGTACCCAGGCAGCACTACCTACTGACTCTCACTTTACAGCTCTCTGCCTTTTTTCTTTGAAGAGTGAGAAGGATATTGCTGCCTAAGGAAAAATCATTCTCAAAGAATGATTCAGCCATCAGTATGATTCAATTTTCTCCCCTGTAAAAGCAGAGTGACTACATACCTAGACATACTCTTTTCAGTCTGCACAGTACACTACCCTTTTCTCAAAACAAAGCATGATAACTTTAACGAATAAGTAAGGCATTTCAAAAATATGTAATAAAATGAAGAGGCATTTATTTGCAACTGTGTCATGCTTAATTAATATGTAATGCTCATTAACACATTTAGGTCCCTTTTGACTGTTCAGTTTCCCAAAAGAGCCAGTCACCTCTACAGAGCCTCTGCCTTGCTAGATCCAAAAATAACCACTTCTGGTGAGCTATCTGGAGTGCAATCCTCCCAAAGGAAGTGTTAAAAAAACTGGGGCAATGACTGCTGAATAAAAGCGCTTTCACTTCTGAACACGGGGACCTGCCAGAATGCTATTGGAGGCTTGAAGTGTCTTGTAATGCTTCATTAGGATGAGATGTGTTCCCCGGACACAAGGGTACACCTGTCTCTCTATACTAGCCAATTGTAAGGGTTGGTTAATCTCTCTAAATGCACCTTAGGAAAATGTCTACGTTTTCTGCCATATTCTGTGTGGCTTTCTTCAGGTTTTCAGTGCATTTAGGCATTCATTAAGGAGAAAAAGAAGGGTATTTTACAGCTATGAAAACAGACAATGTTTCCATCATTTCTCTGCTCAATTATTTTGATGACATCATGGTTTTGCAAGGAAATAAAGCAGTTACACATTTAGATATTTAGACACAAAAAAAAATTACAAACAGCAGGCAATGGAAGTCAGTTGAATAGAGATTGTAAAATCAAAGGTAGTGCAAATAGGCTACATAACCTGCCAGATTTGAAATCAAGAAGGGACAGGGACAGACATAGTAGAGCAGAGCAACACTGGGGAATGTTGAAGGGGTGAAGAGGAGTCAAAGAAATAGATCTCAGCTTTACAGAGGGGAGGAATGTCATGTGGGACATGTAAGTCATGTGGGGAAGGATGGCAACAATAATCCAAACCAGAAAGGCAGTCAGAAAGGCAGAGAGGGAAAGCAAAGGAGATATAGATAGGTAAAGGAGCACAAGAATTAGCAGTTTCCTCTGTCAGTAAATCTAAACATCTACCCTGGCAAGATCTTCCCTGAACCTCCCTTGCCGAGGCTTTCAGAGTGATTACTGTGTCAGCCCCCAACATCCACTCAGGTCTCCTCCCAGGAGCCCCAAGTGCTGAATGGGAAAAGAGGGGGCAGAGGAAAGTGTTTAAAAGCTCTGGCATGGTACACTTAGCTAGGAGAGGTAAATCAAGATACTTGTTATGATTTTCACTTCCTGGCATATTATGATAATTATAGATATTCAAGATTTAGAATTGGTAGAGATTCCATCCAGATTAGACTATAAATAGACACAACAATCTAGAAGAAATTTGTGGTTCTCTACCCTTTTTCAAAACATGAATATATATAATTGCAACAATTCACTAGTAAATTAACACAGTGACAAGTTGTAATCAAAGACTTTTAGGAGTAACGTAATACTTCAGCCTAATTAGTGTTTTGTATTTGTTTTACTTCACACTCTTTTAGTGATTTTTGTAAGCATCCAGTTGCTCGTTATCTTTATTTTCTTACCAGAGCTGGAATTTCTGCTATGATAACTAACTCCTCACAAATCCTATTAATTGCTCAGTATTTAGAATTACTAAGAAACTTTTGAATTTAAAAAAGTAATTACAAACATTTTGTAATATTATTTATTTTTATTATTGTCTTTTTCTACTATTTTGGTATTTGCAATCTAATGTTGTCATCAATCAACAAGTTTTGGCATTCTAGTTGAACTGTGACATTAAAAAGGGCACTACATCTTGTTCAAAAGTCTGGCTTCTCAGTCATCACCCACAACCCCTTTATTTACTTGAAACCAATATTTTGGCCACTATAATTTACTAGCTTTCTCTATTACTGGAAAAGTGATGACAGTCAAGTTCCTCACCACTGCACAGATTTATCTCGTTTCAGTTCTCTGGGACTGCTGTAAGTAAAGCTCCAAGGCAGCCCTGCTCTTACAGCACTGCTGCATCTACAGAAAATGTTAGAAGTTAGCTGGCTCTCTCTTACACATCCAAAAGTGACTTTACTTCCCTTCATAAAGGCTTGTAGAAACATTTTATTTCCTTGTGACTTCTAAAATTAAAATTTTCATTTTTGACAGATTTATTTAAGTGGAAATGGAATCTCAAATCCACTGCCCACAATACTATCCACTGGCCAAAATAGTCTATCACCAATAGTCCTGCTTCTAATATTTTCCACTTCATTCTATAAAGAATATAGCTGCTCTATCCATTTCACATGAATGAAATCCAGCTAAGAAGCACATCAATTTGATAGTCCATAAATTAGATATTCTTTTTGAACAGAATTTACAGTTACAAGGACAATGTGCACTAACATAGCAAAGAAGCATCAAGTTGGAGTAAAGTGCAGTCTAATTCCTCCCCCTGCTAAATACTCATTTTTTTTCTACTGCTTACATGTGCTAAACAAATAAAAAAAAAAAAAAAAAAAACCAAAAAAAAAACAACCCAGAATCAGTTCATTAATATGTTTAAACAGATTAAATTAAGAAGTGATTTTACCACTATGGGACAACTCAACCTGCTCTGTAATTTTACTTAATAAACATTGACTTGGATATATGAACAGCCAGTATCTTGGAGGTGATGAGGAATTTATTCCACCTGGAATTAAATCTGGACAAGGATGTCAATAAAAACAAGAAGGGCTTCTTCAAATATTAACAAAATGGAAAAAAAGGACGATGAGGGCCCATTGCTAAATGTAGGGGGTGGCCCTGGTAACAAGAGGACACTGTGAGAGGGCTTGTGGACACCACAATGAGGCTGCTCACAAAAATCTTTGAAAGGTCATGGTGATCAGGAGAGGTACTGGAAGAAAATAGATGTCTCCCTGGTCTTCAAAAAAGGCAAGAAGGAGGCCCCAGGGAACCAGTCAGACTCACCTTAATCATTGGAAAAGGGATGGAGCACCTAATTCTGGAGGCCATCTCTATCCACATGGATGACAGGAGCAGTCAGCATGGATTCACTAAAGGTAAATCATTCTTGACCAATCTGATTGCCTTCTGCGATGAAACAACTACCTGGACGGATGGGGGGAGAGCAGTGGATATTGTTTACCTTGGCTTCACCAAGGTTTTCAACACTGTCTGGCACAACATCCTCATAGGCAAACTAAAAAAGTGCAGATTGGAGGAGTGGATGGTGAGGTGGATTGAGAACTGGCTGAACAGCAGATCTCAGATGGGTGCAATCAGTGACACAGGCTCTAGCTGGAGGCCTGTCACTGATATGTCCCCCAAGGTTCTATACTGGACCCAGTATTGTTTAACTATTCAAGAGCTGTCTGGAAGTAATTCTGTTCCATGTGCTCCAGGATGACCCTGCTTGAGCAAAGAGGTTGGACCAGAAAACCCATTGTGGTTCCTTCCAATCTTACCGATTCTGTGAACCTGTGAGGACTCCAGGATTACTACAGGGCTTGGTCAAAATTTCAAAAAGTAACCTTAACTTTGGAGTGCAATAAAAACTTCTGTTCTTTTACAAGTATTGATAAATTTATTTTTTGCACCCTCTTTTGCACTTTAACCCTCATGTCAATGAGGAGAGAGACTTAGAAGATGTAACACCCTGGCAAAGTGATCATCCACAACATACCCTGGCTCTGTTACCCATTTTTTCCCCTCTTTGCCTCTCTCTTTGGAAGTTGTGACTTCTCTCCAAGAATCAAGCACCAAAAAGGCAATAAATTCCTTCACTAGACATGTCTTTTGTGCTTGAAAGAAATAGTGCCTATTCTACAAAGCAAGAAAACATAGCAGCTATAACAAAAGACAAAACCATCAAATGTATTTGCAGAAGATTGTTATATGAAACAGCAGGTCCCAGGGATATCAATGGGCAACCTAAGTGTTAGATGTCTGCTTTCTGTGGCAATTTTGTAATGCACCTTTTTTTCAAGTAGGACAACATGCTGGTAGTTCATCACACTGTGAATTTAGTTCTCCTGCTTCCTTTATACTTACACATCAAAGAATTCAGACCTCGAGAATCAGCAACTTCTTCAGTCCATTGCTCAGTAGGCACTTTGGCTTTTTTGTCTGGCAATTAAGAAGTCCTATGGGACTTTTGTTGCCTGCTATATTATGCTTCCCATTTTCATTATTTCACTCTCTTTTGTCTTTCTGTTATTTTGTCCTCCAAGATAGTTGGTGCATCTATTGTCTTATTTCTTTTATTTGCATCCACAGATTCATTATGAATTAACATTAACTCTCTTCCCTACAAGGGTTTTACAGCAGTCACACACATATCTCATCCTGCAGTTAATTAACAACTCTGTAATGAAGAGTCATCTGGTAATGCTATTATAAACATATTTTTTTAGGAAAAATAGAAATCTTCTAATTTGTGGTGAGCTAAACAGGCTCAGCTTTACTACTAATTATTAATACAGTTTAGTTACTTTTCTTAAGTCACTGAACTGCAAAATAAGTTTTGTGTTGAAAAAGCTTCAGATCATGAAGTGTTGCTTAGCGATATTTAAACACTGTCTTTAATCATCATGTCAGCAGCAAAGGGTCAGGCAGCCAGTGCTCCGTGTCCCTTTTCACATCATTTGCTCCATCAGCGACCAGTTGTTCTTCTTCTAAGGTAATAAATAAGAAGTAATAAATAAGCAGTTACTGCCATAACTCACAGGCATTACTCACTTTTCTGAAAGCATATTGTAAGGCTTAGCTGCTTCAAGATTACCTGGTAAAATATTTCAGCAAACAAAAATCAATAAACCTCCTGTCATGTACTGAGCATCACAGACAACAGCATCCTACTCTGTTCCTATACATACAAGTAGATTCCGCTTGTGTCTTAAAGCTGAAGTAGTTTCACTTTAGGATAATCAAACACACCCAAGTCTCTAAAACAAGCATGAAAAAAAATCAGCCATAAATACAAATAAACATCCACTATTGAAACTGGGCATTTGTTTATGATAACATAGATTTTCAGGTTACTTTGGCCAACAGCTTTGAAGGGGCAAAACCCATTAACTTTTCCAGTAAAATTAGGTGTATGGTTCCTATTATCTTTTGGAGCTCTAATTTTTTTTAAAGTTTGTAAAAGAAAAAAACTAGACTACTCAGATCATCCTCTTGGAGTCAATTCTGAAAAATATTCATTTATAAGAAAAAAAAATTTTATATCTCAGAAAAATGAAATGAGACTGTATGAAAATCTTCATTGCATTCTTGGCACTTTCTATCTGATTTTCACATTTTCTTGAACTTAGTAATACCTTTTTATTCATTAGTAAATGAAGACCTGGAAATGAATCATGTATTTGATAAGTTCACAGCAGATGTATTTATATACATGAAAATTTAACAGTTTATCTATATAATCTTTAAGTCAGGATACCCTACAACTTACTTCCTATTGTACAGCCAAAGACAAGCTCAGTGGGAGATTTCATCTTCAAACTGCCTGTTTCCTAGCAACTCTCTTTAAATCAGAGTAGCTTTTTTTAAATTTACATCAATCACTTGGAACTGTTGAGAATGCTTAAAAACATCTCTTTCATCTTGTGAATAAACAGTTCAAATCAAACTAGCAGCTGCAAAAAGGAGAAAAAAGGAAAATCAACTCAATGTTTACTAGAATTTGCTGGTGGATTTTGGAATAATACATTATTTGTGGCTTTTGGTTTCAAGCCTACAGATTTAAGCTAGCTTTCAATAGCTATTGGTGAGACCCATTGGCATTTTTTATAGGTTTGAATGGTCATCCACCATTTCAAAGATCCTCTGTGTTTTAAAGACTGTACAGAAATAACACATACAGTAAAATCACAGCGGAAACTTATTAATTTGCAGGAATGAAGCCTAGAAAACTTCTTTCTAGGGATATTGTTCCAAGTTTCATATTTTCATGTCAAAAGATACATTCTGGTACGTAGAAAAATACAGCTTAGGCAAGTCAGCAACAAAAACAGACATTTGCCTTTAGTTATCAAAGTCGTATTAGTAACTCCATCCCAATAGACAAAGTTCAAATGTTAAAAATATTTTAGTTGATAACTATTCTGTTGAACATAAAATATGAGTGCATTCTTTCACAGATACTATTTCATTATGGCAATGAGCCAAGAAATCAAATCTTGGCAAGGCAATGCCATAACATCTTGCAGCAACTCCAAAATCTTCCAAGCAATGGAACAGAGACCCCACAGACTCTGTTAAACAACTGCCTACAGGTCCTGCATAGATATTCTGTATTTACTGCATTTCTGATACAGACCTGAAGCAATCACGCCAAAGAAAACATTGTCTCCCACACAGATGCTTTTCCCATTTAGGAGCTCTTGACAAAAAAGGTATAATGAAAACTGCAGTAAATTATATCTGAAAAAGATGATTTCAAAACAGACATTGGACCTGTTTTGATTAACACCTCTAATGTGAAAGTATGGAATTTAGTATGTCATAGTGCTGGAGTTCTGCGCTTACTACTCCTTCTTTTCAACACTGAAGAGAGTTCAAACATACAGTGTTCATAGTCTTTGCTCAGTAAAACTTAGTCAGACTGTGAAAATGTACTAAAATTTATTAATTTCCTCTAATATGTCCTAAAGTTTTCATCTTTGGGCAAAGAGTAATACTTCCTAATTCTTGATTTTAAACTTCTGGGTAAAATAATAGAATTATTAGTATTTTATTTTAATTTTTCACTTAATTTGGTTTATTTGAGTGTTATATATGAACAAAAGTATTCAATAAACAAGGCTGGTCATTTAAATTGTACTGTTAAGTACTCACACAATATTAACTGTTCTGATTTTTCACTGTCTGGTACTACAATTGAAGGGCAATATACTCATTACCTAAGAAAAGGGAAAGAACATCATCCCCTGCAGACATTGTTCTACCCAGTAAAAGCCAAGTAATCAGCACATATTCTAATATCTTAGGTGATATGCTAGTGCATCTACAAATTAGGAACATGCACACATTAATGTCTTCCAAGAAAATCAATTATAGATGCTTCAATCTATTAAATTTTACATATACCTTCTATCATGCCTCCCTTTGTCCTTCTTTCTTGACCTTTTCCCCAAAGTGCTCAACCTTTCTTAATTAAACTAATTTAACTGGAGAGGCATGTAAGGTACTTTACACATTCAATTTATCTGGAAAAAAAACCTGATGAAATCACACCCTTGATTTACAGCTGAAATGACAAGAGAAGAACAGACAAAATGTTATTCAGAGTAACCAATATCAGAAATTGAAATAGCATCATTGTCTTCATTGGCATCTCTGTGTTTTTATATTGATGGAGATGCAAGCGTGTATTAGTACATTTAAAGAGGCAATGTGAAGTATGATGATATTTGTAGCTACCAAAAACTCCCATATATCACATTCTGTGGTCTGCTACTGCATCTGCCAAATGAATAATTATGGCAACACAAATTTGGTCATCTAGTATTTCTATTCCTCAAAATATTACAATAAATCACTTTTTAAATGTACAATATTTGTTCTGCAACATTCGGAGAACTTTGGGGGTCTCCTTTTGATAAGAAAATTACAGGACCAACAATATGAGGAAAAAAATTTTAATGGGAAAATGACCACAAAATATTTGATATACACAATGAAACTCACTTTTACTTTTCACTCAAAAAGGCATTTTGCAGTGCAGTTTTATACATCACCTTTTCCTTCTAATTAACATAAAGGTGGTCTAGGTCACAGCACAGAGAACTTCTGTGTTGATGGAATAACAAAAAATTCTTTTTCTAGGACTTTGAAATTTGACAATAAGTCAGTAGTATGTTAGAGATGGCATCTTAAATTACTGTTTGGTTTGGTACTTTTAATGCTGCAGTCTGACTATCCATTTATAGTAAACATGGAAACACATGGGCAATTTTCAAGAGCTAGAATGTCAGTATTTGTGATCTGTCAGAGGATCTAAAATCCAAACTTTTGCAGATCATTCTTTGGACTCTTCAGCCAAAACATGATGACAAGGAGAGAGAGAAGCATACAGTCCTTTGTCACTATGGCATATGGAGACTGAAGGATTTAGGTAGAAACACAGTGGGACAAAGGAAATAACATGATGATTTAGGATCTCAAGACCAGGAATAACTTCTATGTGCTCCTTTTGACATGTGCATTTCAAAGCTCCTGCTTTTAAAATTCAACTCCACCTTTACATTTTCTTAGAGTAGAAATAGAATTAAGATCAGATACTCGGACATTAAAAATGCTGAAAGCTAAATGTTAGAGAGGTTTTCTATGGAAATAAAGTGTTATGAGATTTTCATGGAGACAAGTTTCAGAAGACATGCAGCAACCTTCACTCCAGAAAGCATCAGATCCCCTAATAAAGCACATAACAAAGACAGCTTTAAGACTTATCCTAACAATGAAGCTTCCTTCCTTCTTTTTTCCTATATTATAGCACTGCAGTGCATATTTGCTTGGTATAAGCAGACTATTCAATCATTTATAAGGTGAACTCTATGGATATTTACTGTAGATGGAAGAGAGCAAATGACAGTCCAAGCATCAGCAATAAATTGAGAAATAACATATATTTGACTCTTTGCTGTACATGAGAATTGAATAAATCCTGATTTTTTTCCTTTGCCTGTGACCACTGTAACGCGGTCAAGAATGGATTTTTTGATTTAGACAAAAACTCTCTTAATCTCTGCTATCATATTTGACACTTGAGATTACAGTTGAGGAGATTAGTTAAGGCTCCCTGCTATAATCTTCCAGTAAATTCTGTGACTTTATACTTGTCATATCTGAAAAGAAGTGATTAGACTGAGGAGAAAAAACAAAGTAGAATTTCATTCCTTTGCTTACCATTGACCTTCCTCTGTCTTGATAACTGTTTTGCAGTATACAGTTTGAAGAAACCAGTCACTACTGGGCAATATTACTGTTCGCAAAACAATATAGTGCTGTGCCTATACTATATAATGTGTAAGATTATTTCATTAATTGCTCATACTTTTTTACCACCACTATGTTATGCTTCATAGCACATCTAAAGATTATTTTTTCTAACATATCACTAGTGTTTTTAATAAAAAGTCATGCCTTTAGCAATTTGGATTTATCCTGCAAATAGTGTGAACCTACAATGACAACCAAATGCATTTGAATCAAATACAGAGAGAAATGGACAGATGATAGTTTTAATTGACCAAGAGGTCTTGGACTCCTTTATTTTCTGAAATAAATGTGACTCATCCAGTGTCTCACAGATTTTCTTTAAACCACTTAGCTAAAATAAAATGTAAAACACAATAATCAATTCTTTGAAATTCTGAGCAGTGAGAGAAATTCTGCTGTTGTGAAACAATTTAATGAATTTGAATAAAATCTGTATATATTTTTCATGTATTTTGAACAACTTTGTATTCAAAACTAAATATGTATCTCGAAGATGGTTCTTAAGAGTTATTTAAAGTTTGAAACACCAACTTTTTGTTAGTGATTTAGTATATTTAATTTTTCATTTTCTATGTGGTATATAAACCACTGTAACTTCTAATTTCCACCAGACACAGGATAGATCTTACAAGAAAACTCAGGTGGAAGAAGTCTGACAGCTCTTGTTAGCCTCTTAAAGCAGGCATTGTAAAAATTTCCTTCAAGTCAAGAAAAAACTTTAAAGAATATCTTTTGAGATTATATTTCAGGGTCACTTTGATGCAGGAAACTTCCTTTCCGATGTCTTCCCTTTCAGAACTTTATTGATGTTCACGCTGCCAGGCAGGCACACAACTGCAAGATACAAGCAAGCCTCTGAAGTCATGGGCATTTCCCATCTAATGGTGCCAAAGAAAGGACATGGAAAAAGAAATTACATTTCATGGGAGGTTTTTGACCTGTTCAGCTTGGTAATATTTGTTATTTGGAAGTAAATATAAAATTATTCCTGCTATAATTGCAAATGAAAACATTCTGGTTTAAAATACCCCACAATTAACAGTAAGGACAAAGCAGCCACAGTATTCTTCAATGCTTATAAAACCACAGCATTCGGTGTAGAAAGGAATAAATTATGGAGGTCATAAACCAGGAAGGGTGCGCTCTGGACAGCAACAATTCTGAAAAGCATCCAGGGGATACAGTGGACAAGCAGTTTAACTGGGGTTTCCAGGACAATGCTGTGGCTAAAAGAACTGCTTGACCCTTGGCAATTTAATGACTAAGAAGTACAATTATCATGTGAATTTGCTCGTTAGAAATAAGCAAATTTGCTTGGAACTATCATGACTCATATTTGAACACTGCAAATAATTATGATGCTGGATGACATTGATTTAAAGAGACTGAAAAAAAAAGAAAGAGCATGGACATATGTAAAACCACACCTATATACAAAAGAAGTAGAGAAAATGCCTTATGGCAAGAACTTTCCTTGTTCAACCTGTCTGGTATACCAAGGAGATGACTGGGGAAGATCTTGGCTACAGGACATAAGTATGTTTTGAAAACACCAGAGACAAAAGGATCCTTTAATATTCTAGAAAGAGGCATAATAAAACCAAAATAGCTGGAAATTGATTCTGGAGTAATTTAGATGGGATGCATGGTGAAGTTTCAGAAAAGAATAAAGTGATGTTCCCAGTTCTTGAGGTCTTCAGTAGCTAGTAATACTTTCTTGCAAGGCATAAAGTACCACATTTAGCACTGAGGCAGCTGGCTGAAACTCACTGACCTATCTCAGAGCTCTCACTTCCTTTTAAGAACTGGAGCTGCAGACAGAAGGTAGATGATGATGTTCTGGCACAGTATTTCCTCAAAGAGGAATCCTGTGTTTTCAGACTGAGAAGCCTTGTTACCTCTTCCCAACACCATTTTACAGCACCTCCTTTTAGTGCTTTCAGTAAAGGCCACTGTGAGTCCATAAATTAAACTGCCTGGCTCCAATGAGGTTCAAAGTAGATAATTTTTTAGGAAGAAGCAACTTTTATTGCTCCTAACAAGCAAAAGACCTCCAACTTACTTCATGCTGGAATACTACAAATAGCTGTGGAAACTGCAAAGCAAGCTGTGACCAAGAGATCAAAAATACAGAAAGAACTGATTCTAAAAAAAGCATTCTTGATAACAACCACATCAATAACAAAAGGTATGGAGATGATACTAGGTTTTGAATTATGCTGAAAGATGTTCCATTTGCATAAACTATCAGCAAGAAGATTATGTTCATAACCAGCAGTCACTCATCATTTAATCAGAAGCAAGATTAAAAGTAGATCTCAATGTATTATGGCTAGATGCCACTGCTTAAAAACAAGCTTTATGGTACAGCCTAAATTTATGCAACAGACCATATGTCAAAGATCTTATTTTGAGAAACTTTCATCTTGATACTTCAAATGTTACAGGCAAAGATTTTTAAGACTGATTTCTAGATCTATTATAAAAGATAAAATTTTCAAATATTTTTGGGTGCTCTCTCCTTTCCTTTTTTTCCTAAGCATTTTACACATTCCCACCAAATGCATTTAGCACTAACACTTCAAATCACATTACTCCAAATGAAATGCTGCTCACTCAGATCTTCAACACATCCACTCCTTCCCCAGACATAATTTATTTCTTACGTCTAATTTTTTCCTTTTTTGCCTAATTTCAGGCATATTCAGATGAACAGATGCATATTCAGCTGCACACCCCTCCACTTCTTGTCCAAATCTGTCTAGCACCAGGAACCAGTAGCATCAAGAACCAGCCTTTTCGTACCTTTGTTTACTAAACAAAAGCTTCCTCCCACACTACTTTACCATTGCTTGAAGGTATTAGCTGAATCTTTGTAAGTTAAGTACTCTATGGTATTCACCCCTTACCATAAGGCGTGATTTCTAATACCTCCATTATTCTCATGAAGTTTCTGTGAAGCCACTCAGATATTTTCAAATATGCCTGAAAGGCATCTGCAGCACTTCCCTCAATCACCTTATTTCCTATTTTATTGTAACTGAATGTCAGAGAATGGATACTTACAAATAGCACTAAGATACTGATTATCTCCGAGACTTTCCATGCCTTTTTTAAAGCCCCTCATCTCATGGAGAAGAGAAACTAATCCACAGAAATTTCTGAATTGCACAGATATCCACCAGAGTGAGGGGGAAGAAATGAAAATCCCAGAAACTGTTATTCTGCATATCTTTCCATTCTGTTCTGCATCGCAGCTATTCATTATTAAGGAAAGAAACTGTTCATTCCTTAAACCTGTTTTTAAAAATTGTGGAGTGCTTTTGGTTCTGTGAAATGCAGTTAATGAACTGTGCACGATTTTCTATTAGATCTTGGCCTTCCCTATTATTTAATTGGCAATTAGTTCAACATACCACACTGTATGCACTGCTGATATTACCAGGTTACCAGGGCAGAAAGCACTTTTTCTGAAAGGAGTAAAAGCAAAGGAAAAGGGTATATGAAATTCCATCACTGGAAAGGATGTTTGAAACCCCATCACTAAAAGCACTTGGCAAAGCCTAAAGAAGGCTAGCAGATCGAAAAAAAACCTTCTCAATAGGGAGCATCCTGCCAGAGGTCAGTGCAATGCTGTATAAAAGAAAAGAAAAAAGAAGGCTTAAAAAATGACCACAGCATTCTTCAGATTTCTTGGCTGTAATCCACTTATGAATCTTACAGTTTTTATTTTTATTAGTTTTCCCTTATTTTAAAGAAAACTGACACACAACACAACCATTTATATTTGCAATGTTTCTGCAATATAACAAGTGGAAGATAAGAAAAGAAATTATGAATGCATTGGCTGCTGCTGCTTTTCCTGCATGAATAAGACCATTATGACTTTGGACTATAACCTGAATTCTCAGCCAAGTCAGCCTAAGTGAATCTCAGATTTTAAAAGTATCTTGAGAAGCCACCTGAATCACCACTGTGTTACCACACCTTCTGGATAAGGTTATACAGCTTAAAAATGAAAGTAATGCAGCACTGAACTAGGAGTATGTCCTTAACTACAATTTTCTGTTTGTTTTTGAAATTATTTTTCTAGAAGGTTTTGTGGGATAAGAAATGTCATTTCAGGAGTTAAAATAGAAAGCAGATGAATTTAAGCACTATATGGACTTTTTTCCCAGGTAGAGAATTACAGGCAACAATCTGTTCCAATGTCTCATACCAGATAAAGAGTAAGTGATGTATATAACTATTGTGCATCCCTGCCGTGATGCAGCTGCTGGTTTTGTGTCACTAATGGATTCCTCTGTTGGCAGAAAAGGTATCTCTAGTCCTTTTTTCAACAGGTTACAGGCAAAAATAAATTACGAATCTTTGAGCTGGCCTGACAGAGAGCCAATTACCCTTTCAGCTGACCAGAATCACTTGAAAATTCAGGAAGAAGAAACGTGACAGAAGATGATAGAAAAATAACAGGAAAAAAAACAAACAAAACAAAACACCAAAAAAAAAAAACAAACCAAAACAGAACTGGGCAAAAAGGAAAAGTGATTCAATGCTGAAAATACAAGAAGTCTCAAAATAAAATCAGGAACGCCTCCTAGTAGCTGTGCTCTTCTCTTTATTTCTTTTTTCATTTGATGGGAGTAAAAGCAAAGACCAGGCCCCTGTGGACTTGGTCTATGGATCTTTTCTGGTATCTTAACAAAACACACTTTGCCCCTGGCAAGTTTTTACTGTTCATTATTTCAGTGATTTGGGGTTTAATGGAGTGCTGCATCTTAGCAGTAAGTACAAGCATGAACTTGAGAGACAGCATGGGTGGAAGAGGGGAGGAGACAGCAGGAGGGCTTACTGATCCTTCCAATTATAAAACCCTCCACAGCTTGCCCGGAGGAGGGAAGAGTACTGTCCTCAGGGACAAGGGTGCAAAGAAAAAAGGAATAAACATGGTGATTTGGCTTAATAATATGCTGTCTACTATATCAAACTGGATTAGATACAGTTCATTTCCTGCAAAGGTTTCCCAAGCTTTGCTTTACATTGCCTTGTGCCAAATGAGCGAGTTGTTTCCTGCTATCCCATAAATGTGGGCTTAGTAGAAGGACAGAGCTTTAATACGAAGCTGGCTATTGCATGGTCCTGATGGTGAGTCTCGGCACATGACACCTCTTAATCTGGAGTTTGCTCATAAACTGTCCTCCAGTACCCTCAGCTATGTGAACAGTGATGGGCAGATGACAAGATCTCTCTCATGGACAGAATTTTACCACATGTAACAGCTTAGAGCAAAATAACTTTAGGACTATATAATGAATGGCAGTCCTAACACAGTATCTACATGTTTCTTTCCTTCAGAGTTTGCAGAAAGCATGCCAGTACATATGGTGTTGAATTTTTTGTAATTCATAGTGTAAGGGGTTTGATTTGATTTTTATCTAAAAAATAGAAACAAAATCATCGATTTTGAGCTGCTACAAAATATGAGTCCTTTGGGAAAGGGAACAAATAGTGCCACTGGAGGACAGCCTGTGCAAGGGTAAAATGATAGGAGACTCATCAGCTGCTCTAGATCCTGTCCTTCAATTGGCATCCCAGTGAGCTTCCTGACCTTGCAGACAACAGTAAATAATAGCAGATTTGGGTATTCATACACAAATACCTTCTATCAGGAAGGAGTGGCTTATATTACCCAGATTACACAGAAGCAGATCCTCAGGCAACTTTAAATGTTTGCAGCTCCTGACATGTTTGGTATTCTGCTTCCCACCACAAAGAAATCTACCTGCTTTTTTCAAAATGTTCCATTAGAAAGCAAATAAACTACCCTCTACTAGATTTCAAAATACTTTTCGAAATCTTCCCCTAAAACTTAAGTTCAGGTAAAAAGAGAAAGTTAAATCACTGTTCTTATTCTTAAGCAGAGATGGGGGGAAATAACAATATCTAAAGGTGTGGTTCTCTCTGCCTCCAGAGCTGTGATACAGAAAATTACTATTAGAAGTAAACAAGAAGAGCTAATACTGAACAAGTTCATAAAAAAAAAAAAGAAGTAATGAAAGCAAGCAGACCCCAGTTCTAAGAGCTCATGAGCCCTTCTGCCAAGTGCAGTTAAAGTAAACCCCCATTCTCCTTTGCCCTGTGCATGACAGGCACACTGAGATTCTTGGTCAGGTTTCTTTCACTTAATGTTTCACTTACGTCTTTCATTTTGTCCTTATACTTCACATCTGTTCCCATCCCACAGCAAATGCTGATGTGTTACAGCAGCCTCCTGACAGAACATCTGTCAAAGACTGGATAAATCTTTGCAAAAATATTGCCTTCTTTTTAGGCTCCTAAGGAAAGGAGCTGTAAGCAATTCTGCTGTTTCCATGTACTTCACTGCCTATCAGTCTGACAGTTTTATCTCCTGCTTAACTTTTACCTTCCCTGGCCTATTTGGACAACACTTGACAGAAGTCTCCAGGACAAGGAATAAAGATAAGTTAATTTGTTAAAAGTGTCATCAAAATGTCTGCCTGGGCACAGGACATGGGCCTGCTAAGTACCAACACTTAGGGAAGGGCAGGAATTGTGAATAGCCATGCTAACAAAGAACTGCACAAGACAGCTGTCAGTCAGGGACATCTCAGTCATGGGAGAAGTTTGCCGGGGGCTGGCAGTCACTGGATATTGCAAACACAGCACACACATCCACAGTGAAACATGCCTTGGAAATTCTGCTGCTCACAGAGCCACCTGCTTTCTAATCTCCATTTTATTTCACAGGATAATGAATTTGATAACTAAATATTGAAACCAATTTGATAACAAAATACTGTCCATGCTACCATACTGGACCCCGTCCTACCAAAGGTTACCACCTGTGCACTGCAAAAATCACAAAACTGCTTTACAAAAAATGTTGTAGTTCAGAACTATAAAATCACAGAGTGCATAAAGTTGGAAGGGACTATAGTGGATCATCTGGTCCAATCCCCCTGCTCAGGCAAGGTCGTCCTAGAGCAGATGGCACAGGATTGCACCCAGATGGTTCTTGAGTATCTGCAGTGAGGGAAACTCCTCAAGAGGTGTCACCAAATTTAAGATTACAGATATTTTCTGCTTAGTCTGATGAGATGTTTAGGAGAAGTCTAATTCCAGGAAAAGTCTAAGATAATGTTTAGACTTTATCTCACTAAAAAATTCAATTTATTTTATCATCAATGTCAATTACATATGAACAATGTTTTTTTTCTCTGCATTGATCAGCTTTTACTTATATCCTAATTAATGATGTAAATGTAGAACAATGTTGGCCACATGAGTTTTCAAAAGAAAGCTCTTTCTCTCTAAAGAATTATTTATCATCTAAACATAATCACATTTTTTCCATCATTTTATATACTCAGTAAGAATGCATATCACAGAATGGGAATATTGAGGTTTTTAAACATCTTACATTCATGGTGTTCTATATATACTTCAATACATTCTATCTATACTACAAAGTGTGTATATATATATGTATATATATATACACTTTGAAGAAGAAACAAATCATTATACTGCATGAAAGCATATGAGAAAATAAGTCTAGTTTCTAGAATAAATAATACTAAGTATCAAAGTAGTAAACTAGTATACTAAATAAATTTGGTATACTACTACGTAGCCAACTAAACAACAACAAAGTAATTAAAAATAAATAATATAGAAGCTGAAGATGGTCCTAAAAGCATTAATTAGGTATTTAGCATATGGCTGCAGGTTAATTGGAAAGCAGTCAAGTAAGTATTCTTTTTATAACTGAGTTGTATACAGAATATTTAGTATAAACTGGAAAATTTGGCAAAATTCACCTGATTTCAGCTACATTATTAGATTTTGTTTTATAAAGGTATTTCAAATTTCAAAAGATTGTATTAATACTAATATTAAATAAACTATAATTATATCCTCTCTTAAACATCAAAACCTATTTGACTGATGACGTTTACATTTATAAAATCTTGATTAGGAGGTCAAGGACTCAACAGACCTCATGAAATGCAGGCATCAGCAAATGACTACTATGCCAAGTTTTCCATTAAGAAGCTTAGGGTGAATTGCTCAGGCACACAGAGCTAGTCTGATTCCTGCCATGTTAAAAATTGTTGCTTACCACAGATAGTGGTAAAAACTCTTGATAAAAGTAGCTTCTGCTATTCTTAAACTATCTCTGTATTTCATGCATATATTTGAACACACTTCATAGGGTCATAACCTAGTTATGAGAAAGGGCTGTGAGAAGCCTCCTCAAGGCCTCTACTCATGCATGGGCTGCCCCTTGGGTTGGAGGCCGTGCTGTGCCACACTCGGGCTCTCGCCAGAGCAATGCTGAAGCACCGGTGCCCAGATCCGACCTTGTCTTGCTGGCTTTACCTTTGACTTGCCCCATCACTGCAAACTCGACTGGTAACGCAGGCTCTTGCCCAATTCCTGGTTTCCATCTCGGGACCTCCTCCGTTCTTTAGTCACAGACAGAGAGGTAAATGTCTATGTACATTTACATATACATGTAGAAGACTATGGTTTTAGTGGTAAGAAACAGAAGGATTTATATGTGTGCATGTGTATGTGTGTATGAAAGGTGAGGGGGGAAGATTGTCACATCAGGTTGAGCGTGTAAACAGGGACTGTAATGAGTTGATGTGTGTGATCAGAACAAATGGTGGTGGTAGTGTTGTTGAGGACACTGGCCCTGCCTCTGCTCATAGTTTGCTTTCCCCGGCTGAGCAGCCTGCTCTACCAGATCATGAGAAATTGCATCATCTCCTTCTAAAGGCAAACAAAGAACTGGGTTTGTACACAAGGGGAGAGAGACTCAGAATAGGTAATTTTTAAAGATCATAATTTGCATCACAAATTATGAGGTCATGGAGAGCCATTCTCAACTTACTGCATCCAACAGCTTAGTATGTTTAAGTTAAGTTGAATACAACTGGCTAACCTTCACGTCAAGGAGCCACTTTCACAATGTGCATTTTCTCAGGAAATAAAATGAAATGATGACTTTAAAACTTTGCTGTGCTCTCTGTAAGCATCCAGCCAGAGAATTATTACTGTTCATTCCCAGCCATACTTCAAGTTCCACTTGCAGAGCCAGAGGAGAACTCCAGGACAATCACTGAACCATTATCCATGCTTTTATAATTGGGTGGCAAGTTTCCTACATCATGAAAGCAGCTGGAGACTGCTCAGTTCCAAATGCCTGAATGCCAAGCTTGTTTGTCCCAGTTTCAGAAAGTTACAGCAAAATAAAGCCAACCCTTTATTTCCTAGCTTACTTCAACATATTCATCTTTAATAGCCTATGTTGAACTACAAACCATTTACAATTGAAGATGATTTTCATCACAAAGGTAGTTGTTCAAAAATTAATTTTGGAGATACCAATTATTTAATGTTGTCTACTGCTAGCATATAAGACATTCTATAACATCTCTGCTATTGAACTGTCTGTAAAAGTATATATACATACATATATAATAAAGAAGGAAAAAGCATATATACAATAAAACAGTTCTGTGTCTCAAGGTTTTTTGTATTATCATCCTATGTACCACCATCATGTCCCTTCTTTGACATAAAATCAGATTCATTAAGCCTGAATACCTGGCCAACTGCTTCACTAGGAAAGTAATACATTAACATGAACCTTTATTTAGTGGTTAGGTAATAAAAAGAAGAAACCTATTTCTGTATAGAGAACTGGTACACAGCCATTTAGTTCTCTCTATAGCCTCTAATTTTTCCTTGTTATTCAGTAGATAGTGAAGGATTTCCCACACATGTTTCCTTTTAAATGTTGCAGAAGAGCAACTGCTTATTTTATAAAAGCACAATAAAGAGGTCTGTCTCTACAATTTAAAATAAAATTCCATCGTGGGGTTAAATCTGAACTTCATCCACTTTATGAGGTGTAAAGTCATGTAACCCCCAAAGACAAACTGCTTTAGGACATATATAACTTCATTCAACACAAGGAAAGACTCATGCAATCCTACAAATTGTCTCTCAAGACTAAGCTGTAGCTTTTGCAGGGATAAATTAACATTCAGTTCAGGAATATCATCTGCAGTACAAATGCCAAAACAAACCCAAAATAAATAAGACAAAGGAGGCACTATTGATGGAAGCTACAGTTTGTTTTGTTCTGGTCTCTGGCAGTGAGAGAGAAGAAATATTTCCATAGCCTACCAGCTCCAGGATGAAGTAACCAGACTTAACCTTGCTATAGCTGCCAAGCCCTGACTGGCCTGTGCCCTCCTCAAATACTTAACTTCCAGGAGACCAGTTCTCACTGTTCTGCCAGGAATTGATTGCGGCAGCTGGGAGCCAATGCAACCCTTGTCAGGAAAGGGTATTTTCTATAGGAAGAAAACCCAGGAGGCTGCCCATCAAAGACAGGACAGAAAATGCCCTACACACTCCTTGTGCTATAACCTACTTCTTCCCAGGAGGGAAATAGTTGCTATGCCTTTTCAGTCCACTTTTTTGCTGTGACAGGACATCAGACATGATGATGATGGTGGTGATGAACCTTAAGGATGAGATAATCAGTCATTCCAGAAAAGTTCACACTATAGCACACTGAGTTGTTCAGTGATGGCAAAAATCTGCCCATGCCCATCTACTGGGGTTTGGTGGCCCTGCAGGCAACCTTAGCAGTGTTGTTTAGAAGCAGATTTTGCTTTTAAATACACTTTAAGCATGAAGGGGAAACTGATGAAATGTGCTAGACAGCACTAGAAACCAAAGGTCTGAGTGAGTTAAAAATAGTATAGGGAATACTGATGACAATTCCACCATAATTGTGTTTTATTGTCTTCTGAAGAAGAGAAGACCATTGGCAAAGCATTGCCATCTAGTGTAGTCAACAACATCCGATAATTGCAATGGAAGTTTCCAGGATAGGACACTTTTCCATTTACATGGTATAGACTAAGATTGTACTGTAAATAGTATCAAATTTCGCTAGGTAACTAGATGAAAGCAGCTCCAATCTTTCAAGGCCTCAGCTTTATTTCTTTCAATTATTTATAGCTATTTACATTTGGACTTCTATTTTATTATCACTGGCAGTTACACAAAATTGGCACCTTACAGTAATCCTTATGCATAATCATTTAGAGTGACTTTGGCGACTGAGTCATAGCTAAATCGATCTGAATAGAGCTTTGTTCATTTAAGTTGGAGAATGAATAGTTCCAGGAGTGGAGCATGGAGTCCACTTCTTTGAGCACTTTAATTTTCAGTATGTGTATTACTGTCATTCCTCAGCAGTATCCATTAATTTGTTCATGTGTTCCTGTAAATAATTTTGATAAAAACAGTAATTTCAGAAGAGTGTAAATTTTGGGCAATACCTCTTTTATGGAGAAGAATTTTCAAATGTTTGAGAGAAATTAAACTGAAGATTAATAAAAGGTATTTCAATAACTAACTAACATAAAATAGAAATTTCCTTAAGGGTCTATGTAGGAGAAAAGGTAACATACACTATATGAACAAACTCTACTGTACAGAACATTAACGAAATGCCAGGCTCTCTACTAAACCCCTTTTTTTTCTATGCCCAGAAACACAGCATTTTTTTTTCCCCTGCTCTCCTATTTGACCAGCATTATCCTGGCAATAGTCAGACATAACCTATTTCTTGATAATAAAAGTTAAGCCAACTTGTGTTTGTGCTGCAGAGGAGCTGGCTCCTAGTAAGGTTCTAAGGTTTAGAAATTTTGTTGAAATGAACAAAAGAACATCAGACTGAAAAGGAGAAGACCCACAGAACCAGAAATTCTCACGGTGAATATGTAGAAGATTTTTTGTGGTTAGTGTGGAGCATGGCTGTCTTCTCTCAGTTAGATATTAAAGTAATAATGCTTGTGATACACTAACCTGTTCGGATTTGGAGTATGTTTTAAGCAAACGAAAAGTTGGTAAGATTTCCTAACAAAACTTGCTTTGTTTTTTTTTTTTTTTTCTCAATTTCATATATTTCACCATACATATGTTTCATATCTAATGAAATACAGTATTTTATGAAATTGAGATAGAAATACAAAATATGTGGCATTAAATCAAAGGAATATTTGTTCTCTAGTTTGTAGTGCAGTCATACATGTAATATAATTAGGCAATAAACATAAATTAGCACATTTGAAGACAAATACAGTCTAAAAACATCTGGGGCTTTTTCCACAGATGATGTTAGGATTAATGCTGGGATATTCTTTTCTGCCATATAGGAATTGGGTATATGAGTGGGCTTGGGTGTTGTTACAAGTGACATGTTTCATCAATAAAGCTGTTTAACTTATATTTTGCTTTGATTCTTTTTCTTTGTCAACAGACCTTTCCTCTAAAGTGTTACTGTAAATACTATTTATTCTAACAGCACTGACAGAGATAACAACACTAACAGTTTGATAAATAATTTAGAAACCTACCTACATTGCTACAGGGTCCTAATTTGTGGGGTTTAGACATAAAGTTCAGGAAGTGTTTGTTCTGCTTCATTAGAAAATAAATAGAACACTGGTTATCACTATAATTGTACTATATACAATCAGCACAACCCCTAAGATTTGCTATAGAAGCTGTGATGTCCTATAGTTTACAGTCACCATTTACATGCTCTACAGACTCAGTGGAGAAACACCTATTCAAGAAAAGCATTAATGGTTTGAAAATGTAATTAAAAACAGCTCATGATTTCAAATACACTTCTTTTTTTCTAACAAAACTAATCAATTTAATGCTTGGCAAAACACATTTTAATGGGTGATTTTTTTTAAATACGTATCTTTTATGGTTGCGCAATCTAGAAGCAAAGGCTAATACTCAGAAGCACATCCTGAAGCTCTGTTACTAAAAACTTAAGAGCAGAGTCATTCAAGACACCATCTATAACTGAAGGACAGAAATATCCTGATTTGAAACACAGGTCGGCCTGCCTAAGATCTAAACCTCCTAGTGGGTGCCTGATTGTCTTCTTTCACTTGCCCCTCCCCTGAGACAGGCAAAGCAAACTATCCATCTAGCTCATGCAAATCACTTAGATGTATAAAGTTAGGTGTGATGAGCCTGGTATCTAGCTCTTAACATTTGCCATATTAAAAATGACAGGATATGTATCTTCTATTCTTTTTAGGCCCAAACCTGCAAAGAGTAGGACAAAGTGCTTATAAAAAGCATAGTTCTGAAACCATTTCTGATTTATTAACAGGGTCTGGTTTTCAGTTTCATCTTCTCTGATGTGCAGCACATCTCTACACAGTCTCAGTTAAGGTCCCCTTCAGAAAAGAAGATGGCATTCAACATAACAATGATGCTGAAAAATAGAAATAAATACGTGATTTCTCCCTTTGCAGAACTGGCCCCCTCATGAATATTTCAGAAACATTGTATCTCAGGGGAAAATACAAATAAATCACCATAATTTCTGTCTGAGATGTTACTTTCAGGTTTTTTAATATGAAAAGCCCTACTAAAATCCAATATTCTCAGTTCTGCTGAAAGTAGAAAGACTCAACAACACTAAATTACTGAGAGAAGAATCTAGTATTTAACTGCTCTCATTTACATCTCCAAGAGGAAAGAGCAACTTCACAAACTGCTAAAATTATTTTTGAAAATGCATGCATTTTCAAACTAGTCACTCCTTCTAATTGATATAATACATCTAGAGGGCAGCTGAATGCCAGACAAGTGTTACTGCCACGAAATTATCATCTAGTAAGTGTGACAATTAACATCCTAAATGCATTTCTCTTGTGCTAATGCTGAGTATCAAGAGATCAACTTGAGAACAACCTGTTAAAAACCTGAAGAGAAATTTAGTATAGGAATAGCAGTTTATAAGCAGCTGAGATTTAAGATTTCTATTACGTAAAGTAGAAGGATATGTGATTTCAGCTTCTGTTGTCAATACAACAAATAAACATGAATTCATCCCTAATAGGCACTGCAGGAAATCAACTACACAATCTTAACGATCCTTGAGTCTTTTGCTGAAGTATATAGTTCATAATCTCCAACAGATTTCAGAATACTATGTCAATTAGGATATCATGCAGAGCAACAAAAAAGGCAACACCAGCTGGAGGCAGTCATTGAACCTCACTGTCAATGCAGCAATAAAAGAAATCCTGTTCCAGCAAAATGAAAACAATAAAATAAAGATAAGCTGAATTGGGTCAGGAAGTAAAATAATCTCAAATTGCCAGCTTCAAAAGGCTGAGTATTACAGATCTTTAGGTAACTTCTGGGTCGACAAACTGGGGGTTGTCTAACTGGATGCCACCACTGGATGTCACTGGTGATTCCAAGACAAGCCACTGCATGCCCATTTATCAGGCTGAACAGCTGGGAAAGGGTAGTACCAGGATTCAGAAATACTCTCATGCTAACACTTCAGGTTGTCTTCCACTTTTATCATTTCTCCAGTTTACCCCAGAAGTTGAATTTTCTCAGTATGCCTCAATAATACTTAAAGAAGAGAAGGAAGAAAATAAAATTTTACAGCTAGCATCCACACCACTGCAATTATCCTAATCCTAAAATCATGTTTTGTTTTGCTTTAAAGTAGGTATAACAGACCTCCTGGAATATAATTTGTTGCAATTACTCTCGTGTCTGCTCAACACAGACTTGGAAATTTCCTTATTGTGTGCTAACACTTTAATGTTTTATCACACTATGAATTTTACTGACCAGATAAAATACGATACACACTACAAATTTAAGTAACAAGCTTTTGCAATAGATGTGTCCTAACAACTAAAGCTGGAAACCATCAAACTTCATCCATCTACTGCTATCTTGCTTTGGAATTCAGCCATGATACAGCCTTCCTTTCACCTACATAGGTTACATCTATATTGAAAATGGTATCTTTATGCTCTTCTGATTATTTACTGTTGTCCATAAGCAAATCTAGAAAGGGAAAAAACAGCCTAGTCAAGTAGAAATTGTATCAAAGCATCCTCCTCTGCTGACTATAGCTCTGTGAAGAAAGCAATACCAGAAACTCACAAAGCAAAGGATCCTAGAGACCTGCATGCAGTCTCTATCCACAGACCACAGGGCACTTCCCTGGCAAATACTGTTTCCTCCAAGAATCTCTTTTTGTATAATAATAAGCAGAAAATAAAGGAAACAAAGTGTAGGTTTAATGTTTTGGTTTTGACACAGAACAAGGCAACCAGAGGGAGCCCTCAGACATTTTGCTGTTCAGCAGATCCATAAAGGTGAGGAACAGCAGCAGAACACTGATGATGAAGACTGCTGAAGTAAGATCTAAGCTATCTGTGAATAATTACAGGAGATCATGATACCTAGTAACTGAAGACAAAATGGTAAAATAGCAGATGAAATTCAGTTCTGATAACAGAAAGTGATGAACATTGGGGAAAATAATTGTACATACAGAAAAGCAGAGCCTAAATCAGTCATTACCACTCAAATCCCCACATTTTAGCATGAATAAGGTCTATAAAAATATCAATTTGGTTTTCAGCACCACTCAAAAAGGGAACTAAACTTGGGATTACTACTCCTGTTGCAGTTGTGATGAGTTCTAGATAAAGGCAATGGATTTGTAACCAGTGGTATCTAGCATGGGTGGAAAAAACCTAAAAAGCATTCTGACTTTCTCAATCTTCTTCAGCTCTTAGCAGTAGCAGCAGCCTTCAAAACTTACCAGAAGCTGAGAACAATAATGTTTTGTTCACCATAACTATGTCATGAGGTTACTCCACATAGAGCAGAAAGAGGGTGTTAAGCATGCTAACTCTAATGGGCAGCTTTAAATGAGATCTACAAATGCCCTGTGAGAACTTGCTCTGAGAGAGAAAGAAGCCTCACACTGTCATACAGCCACAGATGTCACATACAGCCTTCCAAGGGAAGCTATACAGAAAAATCATTTAAGAATAATAATCCACATGGAAACATGATCCTACCTTGTATTTTTCTCCAGGACATCTGCTCCTACTGCTCCAACTTTGTTAAGCTCCTCATTAGGAGCAGACTCTCCTCACACAAACACACTCTGCCACTGGAACCAGGTCAAGCCAGGGCAGCAAACAGAAGACTTGGTGACCATCTGCACAACTACCCAAATTGCTGTATCTGCATGGCCAGCGATACATTTGATGCAATGTACCAAATGTCTTTATCACAGGCACCGAACAACCATTTTGCACCAGAACAAACTCATAAAAGACAGAAACATCCCATCACCAATGGGAAAACACAGCTTACAAAAGAACAGCTGCTTCTTTGATGTCTCAGTGTTGATGACCTGAGAAGATCTACACAGCACCTTTTAAAGATAAGTCTCAGAAGAAAAGCTCATGTACTAAATATCTTGAATTCAATAAGGTTATTATTTTTTTGGGCTATATTAGACTTCCAGATACCTTCCAGAAAGTGCTGCCACTTAATAAATTGCTTCACAGTCTTGTAACAACTAGTGATCTCATTCCTTTTCTGTAAGAACTTCCACCTTGCACCAGAACTTAAAAAAATTTGTTCTCAAAGCTAATCTAACTGATTTAAACATTGAACTCAAAACAAATGCTCTCAGCTTGTACTTAGCTTCTAAAACTGATGTTTCTAATTCAAGAGAAAAGAAAATAATATTATGTTGCTCTGTAAGTCCATGCTTTGGGCACTAAAAAGTGCCCACCCTTTTTAGCCAGCTGCCACTGTGTCCGCTCATACATAAAAGGAAAAAAAGCAGAATTTGAGAAATTATAGAGATGGTGAAGAAAGAGGTCTAGTGGTATGAACATCTTCCAGACAAGAACTGCATAAACCAAAAAGCATGGCCTGATAATGTTAGGAGGTCTGTAACCTTGTGAATGAGATAGAGAAAATTAAGAGAGTGATTATTCACTATACCTTGCCATATAACCAGGGATATCAGTGATATTGGGAAAATCAGTGGTATCAATGATACCACTGACAATGGGGAAAGTCGTAAAACTTTTTTTTAAAAAGTTAGGTTTTGTTAAAATTTAACCTTGATGTACTTCAATGAACATAGACTCACAGAATGGTTGGGGTTGGAAAAACTTTAGAGATCATCTGGTTCCAACCTTTTGTCATGGGCAGGGAACCCTTCACTAGATCAGATTGTTCGAAGTCCGATCCATCCTGGCCTTGAACACTTCCAGGGATGGGGCATCCACAGCTTGTCTGGGCAACCTGTAATAGTGCCTCACTAACCTCTGAGTAGAATTTCTCCCTATCATATAATCTAAATTTCTCCCCATCATCTTATCGAAATTTCTTCCCTCCAAGTTTAAAACTGTTCCCCTTGTCCTATCACTATATGCCCATGTCAAAAGTTGTTCTTCATCTTTTAGGCACTGGAGGGCTGCTCTAAGGTCTTCCTGGTGTCTTTTCTTCTCCAGGCTGAACAGCCCCCTACTCTCTCACCCTGTCTTTAAAGGCTCAGGGAGGATCCATGCAGGTTAGGTACCCTGTTTGTGGCTCTCTTGCCCTAACTTACTTCTCAAATCTGTGGAGCTAAACCAGGATGTGCATTCTTGCTGATCTGCAACACGAAAAAGATATTTTAAGGAGGGTTATATATACTACTGTTTTGCTATTCTCAGAAACTGGAAAGACTGTGCCATATAACATGCAGGCATCCTCTCCCTACATCTAGCTCACACTCTTTCTAGGTGTCCATCTTTCGGACAGACAACAGGCTACAACCTCAGGCAAACTCAGCATGCACAGATAGAGAGGTATTATTGAGATTACAGCGACATCCGCTTCTGTTTCCTCCTTTGGAAATCATTCACTTCAATTTCTGTAAGCTTCACGTTCTTTTGGATTTATCCATTTTCTGACCCATCCACCCCATAAAGGAAACAGTGATCTTTCACTGCAGTCACAGCTAGGCCACTTGCTGCAGATTGAGAAGGGAAAAATGGCTGCAATTACTGGATGTAAGCACAAGCACTCATTCTCCTCACTTGAGAAACTGAGCTGTTGCTATCAATTACGTGTATTTAGCTTTTCCTTGGCAAGCATAAATGCTTGCAGACGGTAATTACAGCTGCTCTGATGTCCTCAGAAGGAAAAAGGGGAAGTAAAATAAATGATAATAATTTGGTTTTACTCCTTTTCACTTAAGATTTATGCTTTTAAATACAAAACTGGTAAAATTTATAACTGAAAAGTTATTTTCACTTTTTTAAAACAGTTTTCTCTACTATTTTGTAAACTTAGGCCACATAACACTGTAGCTTTGTAAAAACTCAAAATCTACTGCATTGCTTGTGGGCTCAGAATAACTAACTCACAGTTAAGTATACTAATTTGATAGACCATATTTCATATATGTGTATTATGTCTAAGAAATTTACTATAATAATTAATAAAAATGCATTAAAATATATTATTTTACACCATAATAAGTTTAGTAGTCAAGACACAGCTGAAGCTTAGTAAGAGATGCTTCCCCATATTATTTCTTTGCACACAGACCAAAAACTGCAGAATTTTAAAATTACTTATGTATGCTATATTCTTTTGCAATCATTGATGCTACATGTTTAGTAATAGTAAATTAATTATTAGGAATTAAACACAGTATGTAACCGTATCTTCTTTTGCTCAAAAAACAGTAAAGAAATTGAGGTATTTATATATATTATGAGAAAAAGCGGTAATTATTGCTTTAAAAATTAAATCTTCAGTGGAATGGTAACTCAAACCTGCATATATAGTCTTATCATTTTTAAACTGTAATATACCAGAGAAGATTACTTGGGTTTGTTAGCAGGAAACCATGCTGCCCAGCTCTGCTGGAGGTGAGAGAGCCAACAAGAAAATCAACTCATTGCTCATTACCTTCACACAGCCCAGCTCTGCAATCTCTGCTCAGGTTGGAGAAGTGTGAAATACTAGTTGACCTGCAGTTCTGTGAGATAAGAGAAGGAAAACTGCATTGTAATTATTGGGAAGGGAAAAGACAGTAGCAGAGCAGTTCAAGAGGAAAAGTAATGATCTAGAACCATCAGGTTTTAAAAGTTTAAAACTCCAAGAGTAAAAAATGGGAGATGGCACCTCAGCAACACTGAAGGTAATACAAGGCACATCGGAGACTCATTGTTTCCCCACGTGGCTGATGCCTGCTGTGGAACAGCAAGCACACATGGAATATCTTTTTGGGGGTGGTCCATGATAGCTTTTTAATCTTATCTATTGCATATATTAAGTATTAAACTATGTATTGTATTCCCAAGCTTCATAGATCCTGCTTGCAGAGTCGCTTGAGGAACACGTTTCTGTAACGTGTCCCAGAGAGAGTCTTCATTTAAAATAAAGATGCATGTGAAGCACAAGTTCCACTTCAGTTTCATCAGAAGAAATTCAGTTTGTGTGCTTCCTGCAGCTTTACAGGGAAAGCGGAAAATTAGGCAACTGGCAAAGCTCACTCCATGGTAGCAATATGTGTACTATGGATCTCACTGCTGATCATGTAAGGATGTACATTTATTTTTTTTTTAATTAATTCCAAAGCAATTACACAATCAAGCAATACAGGAATTTCTAAAACACAATTAAGACCAAATATGGCAGCTGTGACTTGAGAATTCCCAAGTAAGAAATTTCTGGGGACAAATTGAATATTGTAGGAGTATATTATGCAAACTTTTCCCTCTTTTGATATTCTTTCTTCAATTTATGTTATCTTAAAGTTCTGGAGAAAAAATAACAGGCCAGATAGATAGTCTCCTGTAAAATTTTACATAATTCCTCTTCCCACACAGAGTTTTGCTCCTGTGTATTCTCACTGTGCATAAACCAGTAAATCTTATATGTAAGTCCCTTTGGAACCAAAAGAAATAAGTGGTGATTTCTTGTTATCATCTGCTTTCAGTTTTCCTATTACAAAATACAAGCCTTTTTGGAGATGGCTTCCTTTACATTACTTTGCTTGCCATGTCAACTGCTGCCTTAGCCAGACGAATGCCTTTGCTGAAGTACTGCGTAAACGTTAGATGCTCCTATATATATGCTATAAAACCTGTTTATACCCAGTAAAACACTCAAATGTTAGTGTCAGGAAAAGCCTGGATAACCACAATCACACTGGAACATGTCTCCTCCCTTCCAACTCAAAAGACTGTCTTACAGAGACAATTTCCTTTCAAGATAAAATATTTTTGTACTTTCCCATGCTCACTCTGTGCTAAAATGACAGAAACAACTGAACTCAATTTCCCCTTGTGTATTCACCACAGCCTTAAACTTCCAGCATCATGACTAAATGTTGGCTGTGTGGAACACTGCAGGTCTCAAGAGCTCAGTCCTGTGATTACACAAGCTCCAGTGGAAAAGGAAGAATCAAGCTGGGAACAACACACTCACAGCTTCACCAGGAAACTCCAAGCATTAACACAGGAATAAGGATGGCTACAAATGGTATCTCAGATAGGGCCACGTACTGTAAAGCAACTGTAATTACTCTTCAGATGGATGGTGTACGATGGTGGACAAAATGATGAAGGACAGGCCCTTAGTACACATTTACAACCAAATTAGCCCTCTTTGGAAAACAATTTTCAAGATACATATTTTGTTTTTTTGGAGAAGGGGGCAAAAAAAGAATTTCAAGGCCAGTAAGTCAATCAAATGAACCATTTTTCCAGGACACTGAAAGTCACTTCCTCTGCTGAAAGCCCACACCAACCCAACATCTATTGTTCCACCTGTAGTCAGTCATTTTATCACTCAGACTTCCAAAAGGAGAAAAAAAAGTCTTTTCAGTCTCCTGATTATCACATAATGATAAATGTATTTCAACTTTGAAAAAAGATCAGTCATAAAAATATTTGTGTTAAGAAGGAATCATCTAAGAAGATAATTAATGTAAGGAAATATTGGTGATCTTCACTGATGATCTGGATGAGGGATTGAGTCTACCATTAGCAAATTTATTGATGACACCAGGTGTTGATATGCTGGAGGGTAGGAAGGCTTTGCAGAGGAACCTGGACAGGACAGATGGGCCGAGATCAACAGTGTGAGGTTCAGAAAGACCAAGTGCTGAGTCCTACACTTAAGCCACAACAAGCACATGCAGAGCTACAGGCTTGGAGAATGGTGGCTGGGAAGTGGCTCAGTGGAAAAGGACCTGGAGGTGCTGATCAACCTCCATCTGACCATGAGCCAGCAGTGCCAAGAGGTCCAATGATGTCCTGGCTTGTGTTAGAAATAGGGTGGTCAGCAGGACTAGGGAACTGACTTTCCCTCTGTACTCGGCACTGCCGAGGCCACACCTTAAATCTTGTGTCCACTTACAAATCTCTCAATCCAGGAAGGCAGTGCTGGAGCATGTCCAGAGAAGGGCAACAAAGCTGTAGCACATATCCTGTGAAGAGTGGCTGAGGGAGTTGGGATTGTTTGACCTAGAGGAGAGGAGGCTGAGTGGTGACCTTATTGATCTCTGAAACTACCTGAAAGGAGGTTGTAGCCAGGTGGGAGTTGGTCTCTTCTCCCAGGCAACTAGCAATAGGACAAGAGAACACAGTCTTAAGCTGTGCCGGGGAGGTTTAGGTTGAACATCAGGAAGAATTTCTTCACAGAAAGGGTGACTAGATATTCAAATAGGCTGCCCAGAGAGGGAGTGGAGTCACTGTCCCTGGAGGTGGTTAAGGAAAGATTGGACTAGGCACTTCAGTGCCATGGTCTAGTTGACATGGTGTTAGGTCATAGGTTGGACTTGATCACAGAGGTCTTTTCCAACCTAATTGATTCTTTGATTCTGCAATTGGGGGCTAGCAAAATGGGAATGCCTTCACTGGCCTAATAGGAGAGCTCTTACGTGATCCAGTGTCACGTATAACTTGTATCTCATGTTTTTGTAAATGTGAGTTCTTAAAGGTAGGTTAAAAATCAAATATTATCTTTTAAATAAAAATTACTTCCATTTAAACATGTCATGCATCTACATATACATTTAGAGTTTAAGGGAATTAGCCTGACATTTTTAAAAGCTTAATCACATTTATTTAACTTAGGGAGTTCAGTGGCTAACTTTAGAGGCTCAGAAAAGTTTCTTGCTTCTTTTAATTTGAAATTATATAAATGCAATCTCAGAGACGCTGCTCCAACCTCTAAAGGTCAAAAGGTGACACAGCAAATACATTGACATTTATCTTTGAGACAGCCATTATTGGAAGGCTTCCTTTTGATATTTAACACTTCCAATAGGTATCAATTTTCTAATTTTATTGGTCTCATACTTCACTGTGTGGTTTTGGCAATGTTGTTAGATTTGTGTGTAACAAAACAATGAAACTATAATTTTTAATTTTAAAATAGAATCATAGTATCATAAAATATCCTGAATTGGAAGGGTCTCACAAAGATCATTTAGTCCAACTCCTGGCCCTGCACAGGACAAGATCAAGAGTCCCACCAAGTGCCTCAGAGTATCATCCAAACACTTCTTAACTCTGTTGGGGTTGCTGCTGTGACCACTGCCCTGGGAACCCTGTTCTAGCACCGAACCACCCTCTGGGTGAAGAACCTTTTTCTAATCTCCAACCTAAACCTCCCCTGGCACAACTTCAGGCCATTCCCTCAGGTCCTGTCACTGGTCACCACAGAGAAGAGATCAGTGCCTGCCCCTCCTCTTCCTCTCATGAGGAAGTTGTAGACTGTGATGAGGTCTCCCCTCAGTCTCCTCTTCTCCAGGCTGAACAGACCAAGTGACCTCAGCCACTCCTCATATGGCTTCCCCTCAAGGTCCTTCACCATCTTTGTTGCCCTCCTTTGGACACTCTCTAATGGCTTTATATCTTCCCTATTTTGTGGTGCCCAAAACTGCATGATATTCAAAGTGAGGCTGCACCAGTGCAGAGCAGAGTAGGACAATCCCCTCCCTCGACCACCTGGTGATGCTTTGCCTGATGCCCCCCCGACACAGTTAGCCCTCCTGGCTGCCAGGGCACTGCTGGCTCATATTCAACTTGCCATCGACCAGGACCCCCGGGTCCTTTTCTGCAGTGCTGCTCTCCAGCCTCTCAGTCCCCAGTCCGTACGTACATCTAGGGTTCCCCATCCCAGGTACAGCATCTGGCACTTGCCATTGTTAAACTTCATACAGTTGTTCAGCCCTCTAATCTGTCTTGATCTCTCCCCAGGACCTTTCTGCCTTTGAAGAAGTCAGCAGCTCTTCATAATTTAGTCTCATCAGGAAACTCAGTATACCTTTGAGTCCTGCATCCAAGTAGTGTATGAAGAAGTTGAAGAGCGCTGGCCTCTTCAGAGGCCAGTGAAGGCAGTGACAGCCCTTTGGGATGTCGCTGGTGACTGGCCACCAGCCTGATG
Organism: Pyrocephalus nanus; assembly: GCA_038380795.1. Lineage (NCBI taxonomy): Eukaryota > Metazoa > Chordata > Aves > Passeriformes > Tyrannidae > Pyrocephalus > Pyrocephalus nanus. The sequence continues at coordinate 4,235,680 of CM076262.1, read as the reverse complement.
TTACCCCTTCACTATTACCCTTTGTGCCTGACCTGTGACCCAGTTGCTCACCTACTGCATGAAATGTTTAACCATCTGGATCCTGGACATTTTTTCCAGAAGGATACTGTGAAAGACAGCATCAAAATCTTTACTGAAATCCAAAATGATTATATCAATTGACTTCCCTTGGTCAACTAGATGGGGTTATTTATGTTCTGTAACTTTTTTCAATTTCAAGAAGTTTTAATATCAAGAATCTGCATAGATAACTCATAGAGGAATTTATTACCCATCCAGGCTGCAATTTTGGGAAAAATATACCAATGCCCTATTTAACTTGAGATCAGAGAGGAAAACACCCTTATCTGAAGATCCATTTGCAGACAATCATTTGACGCTCGGCAATTCGGGGAGGCAGCACTGCTGGACTCAAGTCTAGGGAACTGACACAGTTTACAGCGTGGAAGATCAACAGGAGCCTGAAGCAGTCTGTACACACAGACAGGCACAGGGTCTGCCCACACCATACTGCCAGCTTCCTGAGGTATACTGCTGTGCCATTTTGTGACGTGTGGTGTAGGCATGCCCTAAATACTTAATGTCTAAGCACTAAATAATATTCATACAAAACAGATGGGTTAGAGGAGATTCCAGTTGCCTGAAGCTCTTTTTTGGCCTCATCCTGCTCCTGCATGGAGTATCTGGCAGCTGTACTCTAACGTTTTCATTTGCTTTGAATTAAATTTCTCTTTGCTCTTGTCCTACACATTTGGTTTTTTTATACTCTGCTTGCGGTCCTCTCTGCGTGTGTGTCTGTTTTAATGATGAATCTGCTTGAGTAAGGTAATCTGCATTTGGCTCATCAAAATATTCACCAGTGAGTCCAGGGAGGTTTTTTCTAAGTAACACTTTTGGTGCTAGTTTAATCTGTTACCTTGTTCTACACTACAGCTTGCTACAGAAATCCTCTTTTAATATGGCCTCTGAATTTAGCTAATATAGTTAAAAACACTTCTGCAAACTGCTCCAATTTGTGTAACAAAATAATTTAACCTTTAACGATTGTATTACTACATCTCATGAGAACTGTCTAGCTCTTATAGTTTCTTTTAAAAAAGCCAAATCCATCTGAGAACATTTCATTAAAATCTGAAAACATTTAATTAAAAAGTAAGACAGAAAGTGAAGGCCAAGTCCCTAAATGATTGATGTATATGTTGCACATATATGTGAGAACATATGTGTATACACGCATACTTCAGTACCACAAATCTAGAAGATGAACGTAAAATAAGAAAGACTGATGTGCCTATTCTCTGATCTGATTCATCACACATTCATTATTTAATTCTGGTAAGTGCATTATCTTGATTCACTATCATAAATGAATATTTCTATTAATGTTTAATAAGCCATGAAAAAGCCTTTCTGACCACTGCAATTTAGGGTTGCTAGAACTAAAATTAAAATGAAATTATTTAAAGATAATTGCATGCCATTAAAGTACTGAAGTTAATTTTCAACCTTTTTCCTGTGGCATTTTTTTAAACTGAAATGCAGAATAAGTTCCATTTGTATGCTGTGACTTCTTCCCCAGTGTCCATTATAACCTCTTAGAGTCCCCCCAGTCCAGATGTTTCTTTCTCTGATTCAAGTTAGACAACCGTCTACTTATATTCTTAACCTTTTATTCTAAGCAAATGCTAGTAACAAGTAGCTTTAAGCTGAAAAGGAATTCAATTTATTTTCTATTAGGTTTTCATAAGCTTCATCTGTACCAAATACAATGTTTGCCACTGCAGCCAAGGCTGCACTACCGCTGTGCTTGGCTACGCCAGCAGTCCTGATAACCTGAGAAATCTTATTGTTGGTCATGTCCATCTCATAGTCAAGAGGCTAGGATGAAGAGCAGATTCTGGAACCTGATAGAAAGACAATCAAGAGATTTCCTGCTGTCAGGTTTCCTGACCCACACTAATTTTATGCCACTAGACCTGACTCAACTCTATATAAATCTGGAAGTGATTCATATATGAAGAAGGCTGAGCAGCAAAATCTGGATTTTTAGAAGAAACTGGTTAGCCTCACTAAACAAACAACTCAGTCAAAGGATGACTTCCTTCAATTTAATGACTGAACTACAGTAAACTGGACACCAGGAAAGAACACTATTATATTCACATTGGGCAGAAACCTTCAGAAGGTTGACAAAGGTCCAGAAAATAGAAACAGAAAAAAAAAAAAAAAGCCAATGCTTGGGCCATTTCAGTACAACCAAGATGGCCTAACTTGCTCAGTTCTAGGTGAATGAGACATGAGCACCTTTAAGACTGTCCTAGACTTCAGCCTCCAGAGGAATGTTTAGCCCACAGAATTTTAATTCTTCTCTGGCTCAGAGGACTGAGGGCCCTTTCTGGGGCCATTCTGCTCTGGACTCCAGAACTGTGACAAATCAAAATACCACAGAGAGGGCTCCATCAGATAGGATTTTTGCCTGCTTATCACTAAACATGTTTGATGAGCTTTCAGAGCCACGATACACAGGGTAGGTTCACACATGCCTCTTCATCAGTAACCTAACGTCACCAGAGCCAAGCGAACCTCAAAAGAAAAATCTTAACAGTAAGCATCCCATAAGATGGCTTACTGACTTTTAATCAGATTAAATATGAAAAATTCTCCAGCTGACATCACTGTCTTGAAAACATTTTGTTGATCTGTGATTATCATGGCCTATTACACCACGTGCTCTCCCATCAACCGTGTACTAGGAGAACAAGAAGCAAAAGACTGTCCCTGCTAGTGCTTTAGAATTAATGACTTCACAAGGCCTGAGAGCTGTGAGAATGAAATGCAAGGCCATGAAGAGGTGCTAGTTCCATACAGATATAATATTAAGGACTTCAGCAGAGTTAGTTCTGGTCTGGACAAATAAAAGTGGGACAGACTATTACTAACAACTTCTCTTAACTAAAATCTTTAAAGATACACGGTTCCTAACAAATTCCCCTTTAGGCTCCCAATGCACCTACAGAAAGGCATGGACAGAAGGACAATAAAAGGACTTAAAGAGAGTTTGAGTAACCAAAATTGCCGTGTTGCACTAAACTGCACTAAAACCAGTCATCTGTAAGAGCACATTCAAACCGTGTGGGTACTGCATCTCTGTACAGTAAAGCCACAGAAGAGCATGAGGACAATACTACTATCTCTGAGAGACAAGGCATAAGGAAAGACTTGGTTTGGTGCCTGGGCATGCTGTCTTTTCATGACTCTGATTTAATATGTAGTGGTAGTAAAAAAACAGAAGAGCGTCAAAATTTCCACTTCTGGGCATATGATAAAATGTGATGAAATGTGCACAAGCACCATATGAAAACGGGGATGGTTGCTAGAAAACAGACTTCACAGATAATTCTTCAGAAAGTATCTAATACCAGGATTAGTTTTAGAAAAATAAAGTGGCTTGCATAGAATGAAATCTATAGCCATGAAAGGAGGAGGATTATGGAACAACCTTCCAAAGAAGGAGTCAGAGCCAAAAACTGTTCTTAAAAAATGAGGTATTTTTGAAAGAAGTTAAAGAATAGAATGCTTTCCTTATTCTCCAATCCTGTATTTTTAAGTAAAACTGTTACTAATAAAGCCCTAGAAAACACCATGTTCAAAAGGATTAATTCAAAAGTAAAGAAGTAATAATTTGAATGCAGCAGCATTTTATGTTTCTAGATTTCAATTACCATAAGCCCTTACATAGGCACCTGATGTTTTCCAGATCATCGTGTCAACCACCATCCTTACCTACTATTCAAGTAATGACAAGGAGGTGTTCAACTTCAGTCCAAAATCAGCTTGTCATGCGTCAAAGGTTTGAGAGACCTAAGGAAATTATTCATGTCATAATGAAGTGCAATCCCATCATTCTTCAAATAATCATAATGAAAGATTAACCATGAGAATCTGACTGTACCTTCCTGCAGTAAAACTGGCAGATGGGGAACAGAGGCACAGAAAAACCTGCAAGGTTCATGTTTGGGTCTTTGTGTAGAGAATTATGGCTTGGGAGAGCAAGCCCAGGAAGCAACAAAATGGGTACAGAAATGATCTTCTAAATTTCAGAGCTGTGAATTGACATGGGCTTACAGTTTAAGGTCTTCCACTGGCTGGTCTCCTGCTTCTCCATGCTTGCTGCACTGCCCACAAGCAGCAACAGGACACACTTTTGGCGTATGTTAATAAGATGCAGACATAGAGAAATATTGTCTCAGAAAAAATTCCTAAAAGATTTAGCAAAGTCGAGTTTAACTATTGATTAAAAAAAGAGTGGTATAAACATCCATACTTTCAGCTGAATATTTTGGGTTGTTTTTCAATATACTGGTGTAATGTAAGTACATGGACACAGTCAAACTGTTGGAACATCTTCTAAGGAGCTAATTTATCTTAATTATAGCAAGCATGCAGGACAACCTAACATCAGAAAATTTATCTACATGACATAATAGGCCACTGCAAAGTAGTTAAATGAGGATTTATTAATTAATTGATTTACAGCTATTTCTCTTCCATTTTAAACAAAATTAGAGCTAAGAAAATAACAATATTTGCAGTTAGCCATTTTTTTTGTTTACTCAGAAGTCACACACAAGCATGTCATATGGTTTGATAATGAAGAGAACATTAATCTTATCACCTTTCGGGTCTCTGGCAATTCCAGATCCAGGTGGCATTCCCAGAGTCCCTCACTCCAGTGACAGAGCACACCACTGGGCACAGCTATCTGCCAACTGTGGCCCCACAGCACACCTAACTGAGTTTGCAACCTGCAAAAGTGGGCTGTGGCTACTGGAAAAAATTAAGTGATTTGGTAGAATTTTTTACAAATCCAACTACCTGCTGTTCATTAAAGACAGTGCAGAAGTTTGATCAAATCAGCAAAATGTCCACACCCTGAAATTTAACCTTCACTTTCAAGCTCACAATTCAGCTTAGAAATCCCTCACCTCAGTCTGCTACCCCAAAGACATAATTTCTTCCCCTCCTATTTTACTTAGTAATTATTTATAAATTATTATGAATAAATAATTATTTTATTTCATTATTTCTTGTTCTTTTGGCTTCCATAAACAAATAAATACACGTTATTCTTTGGTTTATATACTCCATCTGGTACATTCCAGCATAGACATCTCAGCAGAAATGTCTCTCAATAATTAGGTACAGTGAGTGGGTTATATGCAGCCATTGCCAGCTGAGCTCCACACAGCAAGAAATACTGACAAAAGATGTATAGAATGTTGACAGAAAAGACTTCTGATATCTTCCAGTACTGGAGAAAGTCATCAAAATCAAGTATACAGTTATCATCTGTGCTACAGGAAAGTCATAAGACTCACAATGAAGGCTAAAAAGCTGCTGTTCTGGATATAACAAAAATTTTAATCAGGTTTCCTAAGCACTTTATTCCAAACAGACAAGATTAATAAACATGGAAAGAAGGAAGCATTGCTACTCTCGTATTACATGTGATAAGCTCAGGTAAAACAAGATGTTTAGCCTTTTTTGATTTGTCTTTCATTGCAAGTAACAGAAGAGATCAATCCTGGTATTTTCTCCCCACGATAAATCCTCTCTCAAGAAGGAGCCATAGCACTGCACAGCCACATGGCAGCTACAGCAAACGACTTGATTCACAGTGTCAGGCCACTGGGCAGGCAATGGGTCTGGTTTCACAACTGGCAACCTCTTGCAACCAGTCTCATTTTGCCATTAGTCCAAGAACCACTGCTGTCAATCACTCCTCCTTCAGAAGTTGTGGCTGAAATTTCATTTAATATTAGTGAGAGGTTTTGGATGTGCACAAAAATGAAGCTAAGAATAAAAGGGTACTACAAATGGAAACTACTGTATTGAATTTTTCTTTACACCACTGAAAAAAGATCTTCAGTGTTTTTTCCAAGTCTCACCACAACTTTCACTGTTAAAAAGAATTTAATGAAAAATTATTAGTGCAAAATAATCACATTTATATAAGCCTCAACTGTCAGTCTGAGAGAAAACAAACATGGCAAGTATAGAAATGAACAGCACACATTTACTTCTCCTTTTCCTCCTGACTCCATTACAAATAGCTGGCAATACAAGGAAGTCTGTAATTCATGGTAAGATGCACGCCAGAACCAGGAAAGCAAAATCATCTGTGAAGTCTCAGCAGGCACAGCAGAGATTCAGTTAAAGAGAAAAATTCTTTAAGAGACACCTTGAAAAGTACTGAGGCACAGCATTCATCTCCACCATGGGGAACAAAGAGGAAGCGTATTACAGCATCCAAGACAGAGCATAGGAGTTAAGAGAACCAAGTTTCTCTGGGAAAGCATATATTTTTTTAAATTTTTTTATCTTCATACTTTCCCTGTTTAAGGTAGTTTTGACAAAACTGTCTAAACTCCCATTGGGCTGAAAACAAGAATATATTACAAGTGCAGAGAGAAGTGTCATGAAAATGCTTTTATAAGCATTTGAAGAGAAATACCAGTTCAAAGAGAGATTAAACAAAGTCCTGGCGGACAGATTAATCAGAGGCTACTAAACACCCACCAGCTGGCTCCAGATAAGGGATTCTCTGAGCAGCTGAATGCTGGAAACTGGGGAAGTAAAGCAGGGGAAGCATTTGTTGCTAACAACTTTTCAAGGTAGGATGCTGAACTAGGTCTGGTCCAGTATGACCATCCATATGGCCTTGCATTATGCCACTCAAAATCTCTGCACCAAATTCACTTTCAACCAAAATATCGTGTGTGACTGGAAAGTCCTGAATGTCTTAGATAGATACTGATGCTCTGTAGGAAGCATGGCAGCAAAGTAACCCAAGTACCAGTCTTCTGAATACTACTGAATGCTTACTTGGATGCAGTCCTTGGCAAAAGTTCATTACCAGACTCTGGAAAATTATGTTTCTCTTTTTTCTCAACAAAAGCCCATTAAAAATTATCATGGTCTGGATGGTTACCAGGCCACCAATGGACTTCTGGTTGCTGTAGCCCAGGCAGATCTTTCTAACACAAATAACAAATAAGGTTAAAGGGGTCTATATTTTATGCCGGATGATGCTCAACAGTTTAGCATCTCCTTCTTTAATGTCTTACCTCATTATTTACTAGATTTCAGGTGAAAATTAATGTGTCTGTTTTATTTTTAAATGTGTCCCAAATGGAGACTCAGATGAGCAGATGCTGGGGGGAGGGGAGAAAGGTGTTTCCTAGATACAGCTTCACTATAGCTCTAGTAGTACATTTGAGTATTAATACTTTCACCCACAAGTGTATCTGTGTCTATTCCAATATGTACTGGTTTATTTTATCTGACTCCATGTGTGAACGTCTATTTATTTCACAGAACACACAATGTCTAGAAGGATTTTTTATTACTTACTCTATAAGATTACAGCAAACAGAGCATTACAAGAAAGCAAACAAAAAAATCCCCAAAAGGCAAACCCAAAATGATGAAGATCTGCACTGTAATTCTACTAATAAGTGACAGAAGGTACAAATCCTTTGAAGAAACTATCACCAATGCCAGGAATAGTAACCTTCTGATTTTGGTCTGTAATTTTGGCTCATGGCATAATCCAGTAGGTCCTGAGGAGTCTGGCTACATCCCAGTGGCCTGTGATCCTCTGCATATGGACAGCTCTACTGCACAGAACCTCCATGGCACTGCAAACGGCAGCTTGTTTGTCTGCCAGCCACACCACTTGGCACAACCTGCACCTTAACACCCTAGAACAATATGCAGAGTAAAACCATCTGACCAGGTGTATCTGATCTGGCAGTCCTGCCCCCGAGAGGGCTCAATAGAATCTGTATGAGATGTTGCAACCCCACTACTTCCCCAGAACACCCTCTCTTTATAGAACTTTGGGATTTTGGAACATCCCACACCAAAGGTAGTGCCTTTCTTCCTAACTGCCTTTAATGGATTGCTACTCTGCAAATTTGTCTCATCGCTTTCTCAGCCCATCTAAGAATATTTTGCACTTGTAGCAATAACACAAACAGTTTAACCACTTCTCAAATGAAAAATACATTCTTTTGCTTGTTCTGAAGCTTTCCTCACTACAGATCAAGATTTGAATAAAATAATTACAAGAAACAGCAACAGTCATTTCCTTCTGCACACCATTTGTAATATTACAGAGCACCCCTCACTCTGCTCAGCCATCTTTTTCCAAGGCTAAAGACACATACTTTACATCTATGCTATTTCATTTGTTTTGAAAAGTCTGGTTATTACACTTCACAACAAAATTCTTCCTGTTTTATATTTCTTGCAATGTCACATCAGGCTTTCTCCTCTTAGCAATACCAAAGAGCTAATCAGACTAGATATGAACAACTGGAATACAGAAAATTGTATGCAATGAACCAAGCACTTCTTTTTGCTGCTTGCTCTATATAAGCTGATGGCCACTAAAATACTATAAAAACAATAGGTAGATGATTTGTTCTATATGGGTAAAATTCAGGAGGAAAGTGCCACGGTGTACAAGAGCCAGAAATTTTTTTGTAAAATATACATATAGATATACATGTCCTCTGCTGTAATCGGCGTTAGTCCCAGTTCAGGAACCAAATAGATCTGGAGGACCTAGCCAAAGTACAGCTGGAAAAGGCTAAATTCAGTGACTTGCATTCAGCAGTGAGCTACTATTTTTGAGGCAGATCCTGCCCCCACCTCTGCATGTACAGCTGAAACCCTGCTCACAGAACTAGCGCAAGCCCTGGGCATGCAAGGAAAAGCATCCTTCTCTTGGCAGGCAGAAATAAACAGCAATGGAGTATTCCCAGTGCAGAAGATTGCTGCATTTTCTTGCTTTCCTAGGATCAAGAGAGAACATGGAGCCTACACAGAAAAACTTTACAAGGATTTCCTTATAAAGTAACCTGCCTCCATTTTGAGTTTGTGTTGTGGGTTGCATCCACTTCTGTATTGCCATCAGCTTGAAGACCCATACATTTCAGAACAGTTTGCCCTGAAAGTGCTACAGTCCTGCCTTTATTAGCAATGACATGCACTATTATTTAGGACTGGAAGAACACCAGTGTCACTCCAGTCTTCAAAAAGGGCAAGAAGGTGGACCCAGAACTATTCAGCCAGTCAGGCTCACCTCAACATCTGGAAAACTGACAGAGTGCTCCATTCTGGAGGACATCTCTATCCAATGGAACACAAGAAGGTGATCAGGAGTGTTCAGCATGGGTTCACTAAAGGTAAGTCATGTTTGTCAAACCTAATTTTCTACAATGAAACAACTACCTTGATGGATGAAGGGAGAACAGTGGATGTTGTCTACCTTGACTTCAGCAAGGCTTTCAACACAGTCTCTCATGAAATCCTCAGAGAAAAAACTTAAGAAGTGTGGGTTGGATGAGTGGACAGTGGAATGGATTAAGAACTGGCTGAGTGGCAGATCCCAGAGTGGTACAGAGTATAGCTGGAGGCTTGCACTAGTGGTATTCCCCAAGGTCCAATAGCGGGCCCAGTATTGGTTAACTTACTCTTCAGTGACTTGGAGGGAGGGGTGGATGCCTCCTCAGCAAGTTCACCGATAACAAAAAGCTGGGAGAAGCAGCCAATACCTCAGAAGGTTGTGCAGCCCTTTAGAGGGACCTTGGCAGGTTGGAGAGATGGGCAGAAGAATCTTCTGAAATTCAACAAAGGTAAGTGAACAACTGCAGGCACCAGCCCAGGATGCGGGCCGGTCTGCTGGAAAGCAGCTCTGCAGGGAAAGACCTGGGGGTCCTGATGGTCATCAAGCTGTCCATGAGCCAGCAGTGTGCCCCGGTGGCCAAGGATGCCAATGGAATCCTGGGGTGCATTAGAAAGAGCATTGCCAGCAGGTTGAGGGAGGTGACTCAGCCCTGGTGGGCCCACATTTGGAGTGCTGTGTGTAGTTCTGGGCTCCACATTATCAAAGTGAAAAGGAGTTCTTGGAGAAGGTCTAGCAGAGAGCTACTAAATTGGTCAAGGATCAGAAGCATCTCTTACGAAAAAAGGCTGAGGCACTGGGCCTGTTCAGCCTCAATAACAGGCAAATGAGAGAGGACCTAGTTAATGTGTATCCTGTCTAACGGGTGGGTGTGAAGAGGATTAAGCCAGGCTCTTCTTGGTGGTGCCAACTAAGGCAATAGGCAGAAACTGATGCCTAAGAAGTTCCACCTGAACATTAGGAAAAACTTCCTTCCTGTGTGTGTGACCACACACTGCAACAGACTGCCACAAGAGGTTGTGGAGGCTCCATCACTGGAGATATTCAAGAACCATCTGGATACAACCTCATCCCATGTGCTCTAGGATGACTCCGCTTGAGCAGGTTGGACCAGATGACCCATTGTGCTCCCTTCCAATCTGGCTAATTCTGTGATTCCGTGATTATCCCTTCAGCACCTTCCCATTAGGATGAGAACTCTTCTCCCCTATTTAGTGAATTAATCGATAATCTACAATTTCATATGGTACATGTGAAACCCTCGGGAGGCTAGAAATAGGCTGAATGATAAATTTCTCTTTCTGGATTTCTCCATGCTTCTTACCACTAAAATCATGAAGAGAAAATACACAGGAGAGGGTCATACATCACTTGTGTCAAATTATTAATTAGCTAAGTCTCACTTTTCCAATGGGAAAGTTGCCCGTAGGTTTCAGAGCAGCTATGCAGGCTAGGAGGACAGGAAGAGAGGAGGGGGTGACACTCTTTCCCAGTTTGTTGAAGCTGACTAATAAGTGGATGAAGTGTTCAAGCTCAAGGGTTGAAATTTCACAGTGAAAGTGAGCATGATGTGCCCCAGTCCAGGCACTGGTGCTTTGGGGTCTGAGGTTAGTTATCACTACATGACCCCTGGAACAGGGGAGCAGAGGAGACAGACCAGAATGGTCTCTATGAACCTCTACTATGAGGACTTGAGAAAGGAGGAGAAGAGAAGAAGGAGAGAGAAACTCAGCAGGAACTGATGTACTGTTTTTTCCTTGGTGATTTAGCTCTGCTGGAGCGTGTTTCCATGCCCACACTAGGCGTTCCCAGCAGGTTAAGCAGAATCCACCCACACACAGCCTGCTCGAAAACATCAAGTGCTGCACTAGTAAGGGTGGTGAAAAATGGGCAAAACGCCCACCCGCCACCCCTGGAATTCACATAACTCTGTCTTGCATAGGTGCCTTGTTCCAAGGTGCTCTGGCAATGTACATATTTAGCCACAAATATGAGTAGTAACTAATAAGCATTTCTCTAACATTAGCAGCACACATACCCTCTTTTTGTTCAACAAATACTTTTCAACTGGATGCTGCAAATCAGGTAGGGAAACAAGGAAAGAAATGAAAAATCAGGTCAGGAGTTCCAAAAGGTAAATAGCAGAGCACTCCTACTTCCACCGCAGTGTGCACTTCTGGTAAAGACAAAACATTTGAACCCAGTAAACCAGCAAAACTATTCTTTTCTTCTGGAATAGTAATAGAAAATACTAGAAAATACAACCATTTTCCAGTAGTTCCCACTGCTTTAAGCAGAGTATAAAACCAGTAATAAAACAAAGTGGAGACGTAATTCTAAAAATGCAGCTATGATCAATACAATGCTACATTATCATAAAAAATGCAGTAATGTCCTAAAAATCCAGTTTGGGGTTTCTGTCTGTCTTAAGATAAAGAAGCATTATTTATGCAGGTTAACATCCCAAAATCTCTTGCTTTCCATGAAAAAAACCTGCATAACTCCCAAAGTATGGTGTTACTGAAGGCAAGAAAAGAGATTAGAAGCTATCATGATGGCTGCAATAGCCAATGTAAACATCTGGAGCTGCGTGTAATTCATAACCAATTCATGCACAGCTCCTATTCATGGCTTGTGGCCTCTATGGACAATGTGCCTGCTGGGTTGTCTGAAACCTTAGCTGTGGGAGGAAAGCAGCAACACTGTGTTGAGACTTCCATTGCCAGTTGATACTGAGGCCCATGAATCCCAGTGCAGGGAAGCAGAGGAGTTAATACTTCTGTGCTGCTATTTCTATTCATACTGGGCTTTGTTTTGAAGTGTCTGATGTAATAAGACAAGATGTAATAATCATATAAGAGATGATTGTGGGTTGCCCGGACAAATCACAACTTGTATAAATGTGATTCTGCACAACCAAATATCTAATCAATAGCATCAAATCCCAATCAATGCTATCAGTAATTCATGTACTCCTCATTTTTGATCTTATAATAATAGAATCATTCAGGCTGGAAAATAACCTCTCCTAAATTACTATGAAAAGTTGGTAAAGCTGTGACTAAACAGGCTTTGCTGTATTCACATAGTGCATGACAAAATTGCTAGTTATGAGAGCTTTTCCTTGCAAGGCTTCCCTTTCTCCATCCCAAACCATTTTCCTTCTGCATCCCACTGAATGCAGAAACAACAGCAATGGAAGTTTCTAATGGTTTCATGTCCATTAAACTACATGTGAATGTAGTAGAAAGCACCCAATTTAAGTTACTCTAAGAAAGATGTTTTCTAAAAGAAGAAGAAAAAAAGCAAAATTAGGCAGAAAGCCTTCTGATACCTCTGTCCCACTTGGCGAGAAAGCTGTCTGCCAGTTCCCAGTTCCCAGTCCTTGGCAGTTTCCCGGCTGAGACTTCTCTCTAGGGCCATCCCTGAAATTTTCTCATCAGAGTGTAAGGGAACAGCATGCTCTGTCCCAGGAGGAGGACAAAGACTGACCAAATTTGTGACTGCCCTGCAGTCATACCCTGCATCCCACTTATCACACACTAAGACTATTTTCTAAGGGGACAGTCTTCCAGATCTGGAAAGTTAAATAAAAAGCAGATTTAAGAAGAGTCTGGTACCTGCCCTACCATGAAAGTCTACACTGGTCTCTAAGAACAGCTGAACCTCCCTCACAGAGCCTAAGCTAGAACCTGTTACAGGCTGAATACTAGATCCTGAAATTTCTACAGCACTTTTTGGTGGTGGTCTCTAACATGTAAGTTCATTATTTTGGAGGTCTAATGAGTTAAAAGATTCAAATTTTTCGGATGTCAGTGTTTTATAAGGAAATATGGCCAATGCTTTCCTCAAGTGTCTCCTAGGTTATTAAAGTGATCATGATTACCATAACCAGATATGTACACTTAATAATAGTTTTTCATTTCCATTGCTTAATCCAATCAAATTTTGTATTTTATTTCTAAAACCATTTTCCAGTCAGTAACAACCAGCATTAAGTCTTGTGATGCAGAACTGTCAAACTGCTGGCATTCATGACGTCAAGAGCACAGCAAGACTTTTGGAGTCTGCTGGGCTTCTCCACACAGAAGTAAACAGACCAAGGATAATTTATTTCACTCTGTAACAAGGTGCAATGGGAACATCCTTGTGTCTGATGAGTAAGATCATCGGTCCTATCTCTTTGACGGGCTCAGGGAGACTGGTTGCTGGGCTGAACAGGAATGAATGTTGTGGTCAAGTCAGATTCCAGCCCCCAAAGGAATGGCCTGTCTTTGAACTCCCCATTGTGAAAGGACCACAGATTTCTGAGCCATTATCTTAATGTAGTATACCTGCTTCAAACACTGAGCCTTGACGAACAGATTTTGCTGTCTTATGACTATTTTATTTTCTGCCACACTGTTGCACCAGTCCTTTGTGAAGGAGGCAGGAGGAACACCTTTACCAGACCCATGCTTTCAGACACTACATTAATTTTTAAAATAAGGAATGAGATGTAGCTCCAAAATCTCAGCTGAAAAATTCTAAATAGTTTCATGACCTACATTAATCTATAAATTTATAGCCTCTAGCTCAAAATGCAGGTGAATAATTATTTTTATAAAGTAATCATTAGTGTGCCAGACTTTTTTTAGTAAAAATGCTACCACTAGAAATCCTAAGACATAGTATTCTCTTATAAGTTTCTCCTAAGAGACTAAAAACCTCATTTCCAATGTACTGAAATATTACTGTACTGTGAATAATGTCTTCAGCAAATGGGATAGATGAGTCTCAGTTCTCTTGCCGCTCAACTAAGTCAAATGAGTTTTTGGTGCTATCAATGACTGATGTTTAGCAGAATTCACCTCTGTCAACTCTTCAGTAAATGCTAACAGAAGGAAAACATGCCTATTCTCAGTTACTGCTGAAAAATTATTACTCAGGGAACAGACTTGTTGAGTAAGCGGGTATTACATACAGACATGCATACTGTCATATTTTTCTGTTAATAAGCACTGGTAAAGTATTTGTAGGTTACACACTTAAAATGATTCTATGCAATTATTGATTTTTACGTGTCTGAAGATGTATTCAATCAGTCATAACCAATCTGATTATTCTCATTGATCACTTCTTCACCACAGGAATGACTAGTAATTATATATAACACAGTGAATTACAGGGAAAACCCCTACTTTTTACCATTTTATTATTAATTTAGAAGCATGCACCTCTTTCCAAAGATATATGCCAAAGTATTTCTTTATTACTAATTTCATATTTTGCTACTTTTGAAACAATTCCAACTGCATGATAATTTAATATGAATTATTTCCTGTTAATGATTCCTCTTACTAATAAGCATTAATTCTTCTTTCTCTTTACACTAACAAATGAAAACCAATACAGAGCAGAAGGAAAAACCTTTCCTTTTACCTATCACAAAGGCATAACTCAGAAGTATCAAAATGCCACTTTACTGCAACAGAGAATGAGAATGAATCTGTGTTCACTCAAGTTCACATGATGCCTAAACATCAGCACTTGAAGCTGCTTATTTTCTTGAGTAGTCACCCTTTCAGTTATTAACTGTACTAAATGTATCTGCTATGCAACCCAGAGCAAGAACAAAATCAGTAAGATATGGTAGCAGGCATCAATTCTCTGACTTCAAATGTATTTATTACAAGGCAATTTTCCAGAATTAGGTCCAAGTCAGTTAAATTTGCAAAGTTGCAATTTGCAAAAACCAAGTAGTGTAACTGAATCTTTGTCATTATAATGAGAACAAGAACAACAGCATTCCAACAGGTTATTAATGGAGGCTTCTGTCCACAATAAGCTGCTTTTTTTTCTAATAATATCCCTTACTAATAAGATGCTTGCAAGATATTCCCTTCTTAACCCCTTTCTCTGTATAGTATCCCAAGTTATTTATTGGTATTTTAAATTACATAATTACCCGGTTATCTGGGGAGATGGGGGAGAAGAAAAACAGAAACTTCTGCTCTTTCTCCAATTACCTATATTGAGAGCAAATAGTTTCTGGGCTTCCTTTGTTTTCCTGGCTTTTATTAGAGCTGTTTTCTCTATAGTGACTAAAATATTTATGTTTGCTCCTCTGAAAATCTCATCCAAAGAGGCTAAAGATCATGGTCCCTAGTGAATTTCAAGGGACCCTGGACACCTCTTTCAAATGCCTTGGAAAACCCTGGACGTTATTTCTCAGAAAATTTTAGTATTTCCACTTCTTTACCATTTCTTAATATATCTGTTTCCTCATTAAACACAGGTAATTTAAGTATCTCAGTTTCAGTGGGAAAAACTGAGGATGTTGTTATAAGGTTAACATCCACCTGTATCACTGTGAGTGAAACTGTGGTGCTTTTCATTTATGATAGTCAAAGAGGGTAAGCAATGTTCATTCATTTTTATTTTTTTTTGATACATCTGGATATAGTAGCAAAGTACTGAAACAGCTAAGCCATATCTCAGTAAACCACATACGTTGTGGATTTAATTTGAATGTACAACCCTTAACTCTACATGTGTGTCATTCTCTCTCAAAAAATACATTTCCATTAATGTACTTGCTTTTCATGATACATGAAGTTACATATTCCCTAATTAACCAAATGAAAGAAGTTTAGGAAGATTTTTTTCCTACTGTTACTCATTCTCATTTTTGTATCTGTTTTCATGGTTGAAAGCCAGCTCAACCAGCAAATTATGCATTTCAGGTGATATTTCATGGCAGAAGCAGAGAAAATAGACTCAATCCTCCATGGCAAGTGAAGAGTGACTAACACAGTTGCAAGCAGCCAGCTATCATACACTCTTTCTTGTTACTACTGTGTGCGCTCTTCAGTTGTGTCCCTACCATGCCCCCACGGGTTCCCAGCCTGGAGTTCACACGCCCAGGAGTGTGTCTGCACTCACCACATGGGAGATGCAGCCTTTGCCAGGGAGGATTTTTAACCCCCCTCTCCCTCTCTATCCCCTCTAGATGCTCCTGTTTTGCTTCCCTAGGCTTCACCTCGCTGCAGGAGCTGATGTGGATACACGCAGGGTGCCGGTGAGCGTCTCCCAGCCCTGTGCTGTGACTCAGCATCCCGCAGGCCTTCAGGATCCCAGGAATCCGCACCGCCTCTCCCCACCGGCTGAGCATACTCCGCACCCCCGGCACAGTGAGCTTTCCCCAGCACGGGAAGGACGAACTCTGGACATGAGCAGGTGGGGTGCCCGTGGCACACAAGCTGTGCATACCCACACAGAAGGGTGGGTTCAACAATGCCGCTTCAGGCTGAGGATTGCTTGACACGTTTTCAGTGGAGCAATACTAACAATATCTGCTCTCTGGTACGGTATTTTTCCAGCTGATTATTTAGTAATTAACAACCAAACACACGCTGTTCACTGAGACAGGGCTCCATATGTGTTTCTGTGCATTATGGCATAAAGACTCAGAGATACAAAACTGGCCCATCAGGTGTTATTAGATGCAAATGCAAAATAACAATGTAAACTCAAAATAAAAAGGCATTTATCCAAGAAGGATAGCAAGCATCCTGTTGTGACTGCCTGTAATGCTTGCTGGCAATACCTTGCTCCTTCAGATCACAGAGCAAACAAAGCTTTCAGGTTTATTAAACTAGATATTTCTCAATACTCTGTGACAGTATGGCTCTTTGAAAGTATGGATACATCTTCAAGTTACTGAATGCAGAAACTAAAGCATTTGCTCTGTTTTTTCGAAATATGAAAACCTACAGGTGCAAAACCTAAAAATAATATAGATTTTTTTCAAGCATTTATTGTGGTAAATAATTTAATAGAAAAATAATGTAATTTAAGTTATACTTTTTATAAAGGTGGCATCTTTACTGTATATCTATATTGGTTAGACTATTTTCTTGAATATATCCTAACTTGTCAATTATGCAAATTAAAAACTGTAGAATGCTTTTTTTTTTTTAATTTCCAGCAAATTCAATAATTAGAAACAACTGTATTTGTATGTACAATTTCTGAGAGTACATAGTTTTCTGAAGGACAGTAAGGACAGGATTGTTTACCGAATGAAAGCCCAGACTTTTGTCCAAAATGTAACAGTATGATTATCTTAGTTATTTACAGTACAGACAAGCAGTAAATTCTGGAACTCATTTTCCTGACACACATTTTACTGTAGGTTGCACATGCTACAGAAAATGTACAGATAGAGGGAAAAAAAGTCAATGAAATTTCATTATCATTATTCAGTCAGGACCTCTAATGAAATAGATCATGCAATTATATTGATCATCTCAGTGACTGTCCTGCCCCTCCCCACAATGCAGTCATCTATAGCAGATAAAAATTGGTCAGAAATGCACATTCTTGAACAAACTGCAGGATTCAAACAGTTTTAGTCTCAGCAATACTTAAACAACCATTTAAAAACAATCAGACTAGTAGGATCCATGCAGCCATATCCACCCCAGAATCCTGACTCTGCATTCCAGTGCAGGTATCTGAGTCAATGTAACCACACTGCATCATCATAATCCTGCATCAGCATATTCCCTCTACTGCACTCAAATCCACAAATAAAAATTATCCCTTTTTACCTCAGATGGTGAATTCCTCCTTGTCCTTTTATTCATAATAACTATTCCAAGTTTGTATCTTTGAAAAATACAAGGATGGTTGCACCAATAAACTCCACAGATTCTCTCCTGCGGCAGAAAGCAAATTAAAAAAAAAAAAAAAAAAAAAAAAAAAAAAAAAAAAAAAGAGACTTCAAACTGTGACCTCAGAGCAGAGCACAGCCGTTAACAGCCCTTAGCCAACCTTCAGTAGAAAGCAGGTTAGACAGCAGGAAAACTGTCTCTGTACATGGCTGCAATGCTTTCAAATCAAGCATTCTGTGCTGTAAGCTCAGGGATTTATATCTTCTTAAATAGGCCGTCCCACTCAATGCTGCTTGTGTGCATGAAAATATGAAGCATTTCACTGCAGTCACTTTATGCAAGAAACTACCCCAGTCATCTTTACGACTTCTGTCACTCTGCTCTGAGACTAAAGAATGAGGACAGCATGCATAATTCATGCATTAAAATCTTCTGTGCACTTCCCGCAGCAACTGTTACATCCAGTAATGGGGTATTGATCACCTCTTCTCTAAAACAATCGGGGCTAGGCAATTGCTTTTCTGCAAGAAACAATATTCCATCCAAAACAGGATACAGACACAGGTTTCCCCCCTGCAGCACTCAAGCGTAACTCCAACATATATGGCATGGCATTTACATATTGCAGAGTGTTTAATCTGGACTCTGCATTTCTCTGACCTCCAAAAAATGCTGCGTTATCTGAGCCTTTTATTT
The DNA here is from genome assembly GCA_038380795.1 of Pyrocephalus nanus. Classification (NCBI taxonomy): domain Eukaryota; kingdom Metazoa; phylum Chordata; class Aves; order Passeriformes; family Tyrannidae; genus Pyrocephalus; species Pyrocephalus nanus. Next base: position 4,217,074 of record CM076262.1, on the reverse strand, counting down.
AAAGTCTGTATTCCCTGCAGGCTGTTTCTCCTTTAACTCCATGCAGCCTGAGAAGCAAGTATGCTTTCCTAACCCCATGTACAAAGCACAGTGGAACACCAAAAGCAAAGGACAAATGTAAAAGCTTTCTACCCCATGACACTTGAACCTTGTCCATACCAGGAAGGTGCATCCACTCTCATTTGAACCCTTTTGTTACAATGCATGTATTATATTCTATCTGCATAGACACACATATATGCATAATTTTTGTCTAGTACAACTCACATAATGTGTACCTGCCAAATCAATTAAAACACCCCAGAGTTTCTGCTTCTTCCCACAGATCAAACATCTTCCAGCCTTTTCAACATACTCCTTTTCCTTGCACCCCTGTTATTCAAACAAGCTTCATCAACTGCGTATCAACCCTGTCTTCAGCCACCTCTGGGCATTCCCAGTCTCTGACTGTGACATGCTTCTCCCCCCATACACAGGAAAACCACAATTGCCACCACTTCAGAAGAAAAAGATGAGAAATGGAAGATGGACAAAAGGAAAACACTAGAGCCATCACTGAGGTGGAACTCCAAAGCAGTATTTAAAAGTAAAAGAACACTAATCTTATGTTACCCTGGTGTTGATAAAAGGCATAGTAACTGGTGTGTGAACCACAGAGACTTGTAGTTTCCTGAAAGCCATAGAATTACTCCTACTCTTGACAGTTTTTAGGTCTGATCTTTAATCACTAAAATAAATCATCATCACTAAAATAAACTGTTATTGAGGTTTGATAAAAGATATTCAAGAGGTAAGACCTATAATAATTATTTCTTACTAGAATCAAAGAAGGTACAATTGGCGAAAAAAAAGTCTTGAGGGAACTGCATCATGAATGGAGACATTCCACATATTGATGAAAACCTGAATCTAACCGATCGCCTGTCCTACAACTGTATACACTCAGAATCCTTGCAAGTTAGTGGAAAATTGTCTAGGGTGAGCAGGACTTGGCATGCAGACTGGAAACTTGAATGAATAGAGGCTTTTTCAGCAGAAAAGAGTGAAAAAGTTTTTCTTGTTTTGTCTCTCACCAAAGCAATCACCTTTGAGTACATCCCGTGTCTACTGCTTTCCCACATGCTAAGACACACCTATACATTTCAGTGAGCTGGCTAAGAAGTTACCATATGTGTTTCTGGTATGCTGTTTCTCAACAGCTACCAGATCTATAATGTAACAGCAGTTAATCTCTACTTTGCTATACATCAAAAACAGTAGCTTAGTTTGTCAAATTCTTTACCCGTTACTATGCTGAGTATTGGGCCATAATCATCTCTGACGAGCATTAAACTAGAAGTTACAAGGCATATCAGAAAACATGATGTTGTGACCCTGACTGCTTAATTAATAAGATTAGAACAGGAAGAAACCTCACAGAGATGAGATTTGTGCCCCAGGTCATGCAACCCCCATAAGCTTACTCTGGTCTTGCTCTAATCAGTTCTAAGTGGGAAGTTTACCAGGAAAAAAACGCTCACGTAGGTACTTGAGACTTGCTCGTCCTATGCTTACCATAACAGTGGACATGTACCACTTCTTGCTATGTTGGGACTGTGCTCCAGACAGATGTCTAAATTTGGATAGCTAGCAGTGCATGCCCACCCAAAAGTAAGATGCCCATTCTCTGTCAGAAGTCTGTCAGAACCTGTTTAGCTGTCTAGCTCCTGTAGTCTGTTTAAGGGTGAGTTGAATCATTCCTGTCTTCATGGACTCAGTCGATTAGAATTCTGCCAATTAAGATCAGACTGCAGATGTGTGAATCACATGTTGATATTAGCATGCAGACCACTCAATTTAGAGATCTCAATCTGTCACTGTATTCCCCCCACCGCATGTGCTTTAACAAGAGTATTTCCCTGGCACAGGGCAGAAGACGTAGTAATTTTGGGAACAGGATCCCTTTGTTGTCTCCTACTCTCCCTATTAAAGGAGAGTATTTGGAGTTGGACTATATTTGGAGTTCCCTAGAGACACTGAGCAACTGCTTAAACCTGATTTCACGTGCCATGACACAAGTGCCATATTGGGCAGTTTTCTCCTGAATATGAATTTTTATTGTTGACTCAGAAACAAACTAACTTTCCACATTTTATGAAGAGATAAACTACACACTGAATTCAGAATTCATACCCCTATCTGAAGTTTGAAATGGAAAGCATCTTCATGTGGTTGTCACTGGTATTGTATCACACCAGTAAATAACTACTTCCTGTAGAAAAAGATACTGTTAAAATTTCTGCAATCTTTGCCAGGTATTTTGGAATTTGTATGTAATCTGATGGGTTCCTCAAAGGAAGACTTAGAAGCTCTGGAAAATAAAATAAGTCTTCCCCCTATCAGAGAACCTCATAAGGAGCACAGACAACAAAACCAGAAACTGGTTCCACTTTCTTTGGAAGATCACAAAGATAATAAGGGTTTTACTGTTTAGAAGGGTAAGATCTAGAATCTGGACAAATTAGTGTATTTTTGAACTCTTGTTGAAGTCAGCAAACACAAATATGACTGTTATAGGTGTATTTTATTATATTGAAAAATTGCTTATGTATTTCACTGTGTTAGACCCTCATTCCCCAAAAAATCTGACAATCCATGCTGATGGAAAACTTCTATACATAGTCTTCTCTGTGTATTTAATTATATTTTTTAAGCATCCCCTGAGTTGCTGGTGATGAAAAGCAGGTAATGAAAATGCCCTGCTCTCTTTGCTTTATTGTTTCAGTTCCACGCTTCTAATACAAATGGTTGTTTGAGGCATTCACATTTTTACTATGGCTAGGCAGAAGTCAGAAACCAACAGGCATAAATACAAAGGCGTATTCTTCATCATGAATACCAGTTTCAATACAACAGACACAGGCTCCTAGTCCTCCTGACGCATTATCCTTTCAAAGCAGAAACTCTGGACTTAGGAACCTTCTATCTGATTTGGAATGGGAAAGTGTTCATGGCCTGTAAGGTTTTAAGATATGATACACAGTGGACTGTCAGGTACGCCTAATCACAGGATCCTATTTCTAGCAGAGAAATATGTGCTTTTCTGAAATTTGTGCTTTTCTGAAAGCACAAAACCATTTAATGCAGCCATTTCTTATAGACAACTTACAAATCTTGATTTTATTTCAGTAACCAATTTTTCAAATCCCACCTGTTTCTATTATTCCTTTCTTATTCTCCCTTACTATAGTTCAACCTCACTCGTGGTTCATAGACTCATAAAATCATTTAGGTTGACAAGATCCTTGAGATCATCAAGTCAAACCATTAACCTTCCAAGTCCACCACTAAACCATGTCCCTAAGAACCACCTGTCATCATCAACATCTTCCTCTTCATACCCTGAGCAAAGCCCCAGTTTCTTCCACAACTAATTAATTCTGTACTCCTTCACATTTGCTACGTATAAATCTCTTATTCTAACATTTATTTATCACATGCATAATGACTGTCACTTCCTTTACTCCAGTGCTCAAATCCTCATGTCTCTACCTCTTGCCACATGCCTATTTCTGCAACAGAAATATGACATAATAGCAACTTGATTTTTGCTTCTTCCTTTGATTTCCTTTCCTTTCCCTACCTCATCCTTGAGGAACAGAAAATGCTTGTGCTCCTGCTATATGTTCCACTCTCCTTAGAGCTACAGCCATTTCATAGTTTCACCATTTCCTTTAGGAACTTTGATTTCCCCACCCCTGCCTGCTTCATTCTCTTCCCATTCTCACCATTTTTTCCTTTAACAAAGGAAAAAACTCCCTAGTGTTTCCCTCAACCTCATTTGCTTTGGCATTCACCATTACAGATGGCTTTCTTGATGCTCTGTAATAGCTTTAAACTACTACATTAAGTTCCTCTCTTCCTTTCCTGATGGCTTTTACCTTTTGCACTCAAAATGTAGGACCTCTTGAAATTTCTAGTATTTGCAGTTATCCAGACCTCAGGAAGTGGACTCATTTTTCATTCTGCCTGATGTGCTAACAATTTTTCATGGATAGGAGTTTCTACTTCTGAAGTTTCAGCTGCCATGGCACAGTCTTATGCTGATTTGTCTAACTGTTGCTCTGGGTGTCATTCAAAGGAACAATTCGTGCTTTCTTCTATGCTTTGTGGAGAATTTTTTGAGCTTTTTTTCTTCTAAACTTTACTCTGTTACAATATCATCCATAAACACAGTGTCAACTACCATCTCCTTTTTGGATGCTACACCTCTATTTTAATACTATCACACTGTTTTCAAATTGGTATCTCAGACAGTATTTCTGATACTGTAAATTCAGGCTGTACTGTAAAATCAGTTTAAGGTCCACATAGACAAATTAGCGTTTTTATTTACTGCCTCCACAAGCTCATCCTGCCAGATCCTTCCTGAATCACTGTGTACAGTGGCACCATCTAGTCCACTATTTAAGATACCAGTCCAAATGTCATCTCTAACCCAGATCATCCTTAGGTCATCAAATCCACACCAAGTCCTGCAGAATCTTTCTGTACAATATTGCTTAATTATCTTTTAATATGCACCTAATTAATACCCTTGTCTAGATCCTCTTCATCTCAGGAATAAATATAGCCCAAAATCTTGTCCCCTTGCCTGGAAAAACACAGGACCTAATCACAGTGCTGCTGGAAAGACCATTCTTCTGGTGCATCACTCTGACTATGTGATCTCTCTCCTTGCCTCCCTCCACTCCTTTTTTCGGTATGTAAAATACAGGCAAGTTCACATTGGCTTCCATGTACCACTTGCATTAGTATTCTCACTTGTACCAGAAAGGCAATATACAATTAGTCTGCAAAGTTCATTCATTAGCCCCTTGTTAAATTTTCAGTCAAGTACTTCTATGCTTCCTCCCATTATACTTCATACTTTGGAAGAATTTTCTGCAATACCTGCAAAGTCACTGCATTGTTCTCCTTCAATTCCTTTCTTAAATCTTGTTTGCTATAATAATTACAAAAAAAGTTGACAGCATGCAGGCTGCTCAGGAAAACTGAGAACACTATCCTGAATGGATGATTTTCTTTCACTATTTCTTTGCAATTCCCCATCTGCCTTTGCCTTTTATATTATACTTCCACTCATAACTACTATGAATAATTCTCAGTGGGAGAGGAACAGACTTTTTTGTTTGTTCAAAGGGGTCTCTGATGACTCTGACCTTTCAGCACTACAGTAATGAAAAGTGCCAGAGGGCACAGGAGACTGGGAATTTAACAGGGGCTGTCTAATAAAACCTGTGGAGTCAGGAGTAGAATCAGCACTGGTCCACAATTCCTACAGAGGCTGAATATATGAATGTATTCCTATATGAAGTTGAATGAAATCAAGGCTGCTGGTTCAGTCATTTAAGCCGAAAATGTGATTTTGTTCCTCTATGGACCACTTTGCTACCAATACTTAAACATGTTCCCAAACAATTTGTGTTCATACTGCTTTGCTGTTTAAGCCAGTTTTCCAAGATATCAAAAATACTAATTATTTATATGAAAATGCTTTCTTTAATAATTTTTCTGAAACAATTGTAACATTTAATACAATAATATAAATTGCATGTTCCTACTACATATGTTACCACAGAATCTTAGAATTAAAGGGGTTGGAAAAGACCTCCAAGATCATCAAGTCCAATCCTTCATCCAACACCACTGTGGTTACTAGACCATGGCACTAAATGCCACATCCAGTCTTATCTTAAAAACCTCCAGGGATGGAGAATCCACCACCTCCCTGGGCAGCCCATTCCAATGTCTGATTATTCTCTCTGTAAAAAATTTCTTCCTAATATCCAACCTAAACCTCCCCTGGCAGAGCTTAAGGCTATGCCCTCTTGTCCTACTTCTGGTTGCCTGGGAGAAGAGACTGACACTCACTTGGCTGCAACCTCCTGTCAGGTAGTTGTAGAGAGTGATGAGGTTTCCCCTGAGCCTCCTCTTCTCCAGGCTAAACAACCCCAGCTCCCTCAGCCTCTCCTCATAGGACTTGTGCTTGAGTCCCTTCACCAGCCTGGTTCGACTTCTCTGGACCTGCTCCAGCACCTCAATGTCTTTCCTGAACTGAGGGGCCCAGAACTGGACACAGCACTCCAGGTGTGGCCTCACCAGTGCTGAATCACTTCCCACGTCCTGCTGGCCACACTGTTCCTGATCCAGGCCAGGATGCCATTGGCCTTCTTGGCCACCTGGGCACACTGCTGGCTCCTGTTCAGCTTCCTATCAATCCAAACTCCCAGGTCCCTTTCTACCTGGCTGCTCTCCAGCCACTCTGTGCCCAGCCTGTAGCGCTGCAGGGGGTTGTTGTGGCCAAAGTGCAGGACCCGGCACTTGACCTTGTTGAACCTCATCCCATTGGAATCAGCCCAACTCCTCAGTTTCTCCAGGTCCCTCTGCAGAGTCCTCCTGACTTCCAGCAGATCAACACTCCCCCCCAGCTTGGTGTCATCTTCAAATTTGCTCATGGTACACTCAATACCCTTGTCTAAATCATCAATAAAGATTAAATAGGACTGGGCCCAACACTGATCCCTGGGGGACACCACTGGTGACAGGCGGCCAACTGGTTCATAACCCAGCACGGAGTGCCCCTCTCCAAGCCATGGGCTACCAGCTTTTTCAGGAGTATGCTGTGGGAGACGGTGTCAAAGGCTTTGCTGAAATTTAGGTAGATACATCCACAGCCTTCCCCTTATCAACCAGGTAGGTGACGTGATCATAAAGGGAGATCAGCTTGGTCAGACTGTCCTTCCTAAACCTGTGCTGACTGGGTCTGATCTGCTGTCCATTCTGTAGGTGTTGTGTGATCTGCTCCATAACCTTGCCAGGCACTGAGGTCAGGCTGACAGGCCTGTCCTTCCCAGGTCCTCCTTGCAGCCTGTTTTGTAGATCAGCATGACATTTGCCAACTTCCAATCATCTGGGACCTTCCAGTGAGCCAGCAATTTTGGTAAATGATAGAAGAGTGACTTGGCAAGCTCTTCCACCAGCTCCCTCATCACCCTAGGATGGATCCCGTCTGGTCCCATAGACTTGTGAGGGTCCAAGTGGCTCAGCAGGATTATACTGTAATCTATGGTATAGCACAGGTTTAAAATATCATAATATGTATTTATAGTTATATTACAAAATAAAATAAAATAGTAACAGTTTTTGTTACAACTGACTGCAAAGCACTATATATATGTATCAGCCAGATTTCAGGTGTAAAGCAGATTCCATATATAATGCAAAAAATGCCACTCTCTGTGTTCACATATTCTGTATGAAGTTTAAGACTTTATTCTTCTGTGGACATTCTCAATATGAGGCATCCAAACATTTGACTCTTAAGAGCTCGTGACACATACAGACCTGTAAAGAGTACTACTTTCAAGTTCTCCTAGGCTTTTACTCTCAAAGGCTGTATCCAAGGTAACACATTAAACTTCCCTTCAAACAGTTTCCCACACTTACAGAATTGCTGCTGCTTCAAAACTAGCATGAAGTGCATCAGGACCTGCAGCAGTATATGCCTCCAAAGACTATTTATAATACTGATGGGAAAATTCTGTTCTTTGGGTCTTCTCTTCATCTGGTTTTCTGGTCACATCATTGTCCTCAGGCCGACAGTCCAACCCCCCAAAACACTGAACCTTTGCATGCATTTTAAGCTTACAAAAGAATCTGTTTGATATGATTTTTTCCTATATCCTCATTAGTGCTGGTTTTGCACTCTACTGTGCATGCTTGCTCTATGATGTTCCTGACTTCTGGATTGATTGTTCTACCTGTGATTAGTTAAGAACCCCCTTTTGCTTTATTTGTGTGAAGCTCCAGCCACTGAATGTTTCTAGCTGACCGAAATTCTTTAAGGAAAAGCCGTTTGCCATTCAAATAAGAGACAAACATCTTTCTGCACCCAAACATCTTTCTGGGGTTGCTCTGAAAAGGGCTGGGTGGGAGGGGGCCACTGGGTGAGGGCAGGGGCACAGGTGGCCAGGGGCCAAAGTCAGCCCCTTGTCCCTGAGGCACAAGCCCTTGGCCAATGAACAAGCAGTGTGGGGCTGGGCTGATGGCAAACAGGGCTTCCATGGATTGGGATCACTGGACAAAACCATTGCAAGAGGGTAAATCTGAGGTCGTCCCAGAGCATAGCAAGTGTCAGAAGGGTGAAATCACCAACAGTGCCATTGTGCCTGCTCTGCCCCTCTGCCTGCTGGAGCTGAGTACTCTGCTGAATGCACCCAGCCAACTCCAGAAACCTGGGGACCAGCATGGTCCTGATTCAGCAAGATCCTGTGGTCACAGGAACCTGGTGCCCTGAAAAAAATGTTTTAGATCCCAAACCACAAAGACATCCACTTACATTTTCTGCAGCAAATTAATATCTTAATAAAATACACAATGGTCACGAGGGGTTTTCTCCTGCTCCCTTTATAATCTGCACATTTGTATTTTTTCTCTGTTTTCTACTCAGTCTGCAGACTGTTCAGAAAGGTTATATTGCACAGCTACTTTTCATAGCAGACTGCTGTCCTTCCCACTGCACCAATGGAGGAAATGAGGGTGCCTTTCCCCACAACAATCCACCAGCATGCTAGAAGCAATATGTGATTTGCTCACTTGATTTTACTCCATTCCCTGATAGCTGTGCATGTCACACTACACTTTTGAATGAAGAAATTGTCAGTGTGATCCCTAATAAGCAGTATGGGAGAGCATTTGGCTGCATGAAAATCAGAGGAAAACTGAGGCAGAGTATTTAATCTTCATCCTCATATCAACATACTTGCCAGTCAGTACCACCCAGTGTTTTCAAATACAGGTCAACCAAGATCAGTAGCTTGCCAGTAAAGAAGCAAAAGTGACATAAAATAAACAGATAGACTACTTCTGCACCACCAACAGCCTGCGTTGTCAGCGACAATCATCCTCTGCTATTCGCCACCAGCACACAGCCCTCTCTACTTTGCCAGAACACGGCTTTTGACTTTGTCATCCACATTTGTTCACAGTTCTCTGAATCAACAGATGCTCCATCACACAACACATGTCATTAGCCCTGTCTGATCAGAGATAAACATAGAAATTAAAATAAAAACCAGAAGTTTTTTTCATCTTGGGAACAACTATGTTCCTCCAAATAAAAATTGAATCAGACATTCAGGTTCTCCTACAAAGGATCTTCTCCTGTAATAATATGTATTCCCAAATCCAAGAGCAATCATGTTTTTAATCTTCCACTTTCTCTTTTGAAACACACTGTGAAAAATTACTAACTGCAAATGCAGAGAAAATATAAACCAAGCAGTTCTAAATGTGACTGATACAGCCCACCTGTTCTGTGAAGTTCATTATATTGAAGTTCCACCCAATTTCTCATAGAATTTATTAATTTCTTTCAAGCATGAGGGTGTTCTAAAAGAAGACAATGGTAGGCATACAACTTTTAAAATAAGTAACAGTATTTATCCATTAGAGAATTAAATATAAATGTATTTAGCAACGTCTAAAGAGGAAATTAAGTTAGTCTTGAACTAAAGAGTAAAATTGGCCACATTCTACCTCATCACCTTGTTTTTAATGTACTTTCTGCCAAAAAGTATGTAAAAGGGTTGTTTTATCCTAAGATAACCTGAAAATGAAGAAGGACAGGAATCTCCTAGACAATTCAATTACAATCTTACCAGAGTATTTCCAGACTACTGATATGTTATCAACTCTTAAAAAGCTACTAATCTTTACCATTAGGAGCACTGAATTTGCCAGATGTCTCTTACCAGAATTATTCTCTTATTTCCCAATATGAAACAAAATTGCTGCTGTGCTACACAACAGGACTGAGGTTGTTCAAGTGTGGAACATGTTTGTTTCTTAGTAATTAGCTACGTTTATCACAAAAGCATATAAAGACATCTGCTATCTCCATACAAACAAGCTATCAATGAACACCACTATCGCTGTAAAAGAAACAGAATGACTTTAACTAGGGCTACAAGGAGATGGGACATGAATACTTGTCTTTAACACCTAGCCAAGGCTGCATGAGGAGGTGGGTTTGCACCAGCAAGCAGTAAACACTCTATTGTATCATGGGCAGTGACTATGTTGTTCTGACAAAAATCTGTGTAAGGGACACTCTGCATGGAGACACAGTCTGCCCAAAAAAAAACCCCTGTAACTCTGCAGTGACAGAGGTTTCACTGGCTCCTCTACCTGCACCTTTAGTTACTCAATGATGTATGTATACCTTGAAGGATTATGCTTACAGTAAAAATAGTTGGTCAGCTGCCCACAGTGTCCTGGCACATGGAACCTGGGACCTACAGAGAGAGGGAAAAGAGCATGACTTCTCCACAGGCATTGGATCCCAAAGTGGACCAAGCTCACAAGGCTTCCTAGGGCACCTCTGTTCCAGGATGTCACCCACCTAGGAGCTGCCTGGCAGTGCGGGTTAGTTTCTGCGGGGGGGGCACATAAAGCTCAAACTGTGCAGCCCAAGGCAAGTAGGAAATCCCAGAGAGGATCAGGGACTTCCTCATGGTAAGGAATAAGCAGATCAGCAGCCACCCCTCACTGGTTACAAAACTGGGGCAACCCTAGGGAACTGAACACTTGTTTCACCAAACCAGAGGAAAAAGTCAGCTCTACATGGACACAGAGGGGGAGATGAATATTCAAAGCCTTTTATTTGAATGTGTTTTGCCTACAGATTTTCTTTTTTAATGAGATACTAATTCCAGTTTATTAATTTGTGTTGTACTGAAACCTATCTTATAAATCCTATTTGGTGTGTCTGAGTAAGTCATCAGATAGGAAAATATAAACCTGTTACGTCTACCACTTCTCGTACCTCAGTTGTCCAAACAAATACAAGCTTGTCACATAAATGGACTGTAAAAAAAAATCCTCTGACTTCTCAGTCCATCTTTTTGTTACCAAGGAACACTTTTCAAAATATAAGTATGCTTGATGCCTTATTCAGTTTGATATATAGTCTCATCCAAGAAAAGAAGCATGAAACCATTGTTAGAGGAAACCTCTAAATAGTATCAAGTGCTCTGAGGTATGGACTCATCAGAAAGATGGCACAAAACAAGATTTTATTTGTCATGACAGGAAGACCTGAGAACAAAAGCATCAGAGACAAACTGGAGCAAATATGTAGCTTCTATGGCTCTCTCTGTAGTGCTACAAGGTGTTGGGAAAGAACCTACATTGTTCATTATAAAATAATACTTAAAAAATCTGTCTAGACATAGAGCAGTACAAACATTTGGAACACTGCTCTGTGGTAACTTTTGGCTTTCAACCAAACCAGGTCACTTTTCTGGGTTTTCCTTTCAAGATTCAGACTCCTACCACTCTTTGGGAAAAAAAAACAAACAAACAACAAAACAACCAAACAAAAACAACACACACATAAAACAAGCAAGAAAATCAACCAAAATCTGGTTGCATCTTCAACTTTCGTGGTTCTCTATTCATCGCCCACTTCGGTCTCTCAGTAGTACTTCAACATATTTATTTCACACATGGCTCCAACCAGTCACATTCTCTATGCCCTTCCCAGCTTTCCTTTAGCCACAGCATTAAGCTTCTCTTCGTTACCAATCATCGCTGAACTAGGAGCGTTGCTGATATAGGAAGCTGAGGAGTAGGGCTTGTGAACACAGCTGTGGCACCCAAGGCAGGCAGTCAAGTCTTTGTCAGAACGTACTGCTAGGAGAAAGGGCTTCAGCTCCACGTCACCCAACTGGATGAGGAAAAGAGATTATTTCTCCTGGGTGCTGACATCCAGAAATTTCACTGCAATTCTCCTAGGCTTATTAAAATAAAAGTTAAAAAATACTACCAAGCAGCATTCCATGCAAAAAGATTGAGTGGGTTAATGCTACCATTTCTCTTCAATATTCACCTCGAGGAGCTGTAGAAATGCTTACAGAAAAATAGGAAAAGCTTGTCAAAATGACCCAGCCTTGGTTTTGTCACTAAGTGAAGTAATTTTTATTCCCAAATTCTCCTTTTCATTGACACAAAGACATACATCCTATATCCAAGATCCAATGAAAGGTTCCTAACTTCTTAGTCTCTGGTGCTTTTCTTCCTAGATCTGTAAAGAAAGAATTTTGCTTTTTGAAGAGGAATTTTAAAAAATCAACTCAGACGGCTCATACTGTCTTCCTCAACAGGGCAATTTTGAAGATTCATTATGTACTTCCATGTGATCAAAACATTCCACCTCCAAATCACAAAGGATGTCTCTTTACCAGAAAGAGTAATAAATATATTTTTAGTAAGCAAGAAAGTAAATAAATCGTATTAAACCGAAACCAAAGCTCTAATTCCTGTATGCAGTTAGATTCACAGAGGAATTTACACAGTAATACTATTCATTAATAATTATTGCTATAATTCCCTTATTATGATGATCAAGGAAGCTTTAATTTGAAAGAGGTAACAATCATCTGGGCCCCAATCCAGTAAAGCACTTTAAAATGTTAATTTCCATCATGAAAATAACCAACTGGATTTGAACAGTTCTGAGACGCTTAGGTTAAAATAATCTTGCTTTTGTTAAGCCTATAATGGGAAAATCGAGTAAAAGTATTATAAAAGCAATCCATGAAACCCTGCTAGAACTCTGCCTCAGTATCATACATTTATGCCACCATTATCATACATTCTCCAAGGAATTGCTTTCTTCTGAGAGACTACCAAGTAAAATGAAGAACTTTTATAGGAACTAATATAGAGGGAACAAATTCATTATAGACCCAAGGACTCTTAAAGAAAACATAAAACAAAGAGCTGGATGATCACAAGATCCATATTTGGTACATAAGGCCAAGATTCAAGTGTCTGACCTGAACCCAAACCCTAAACCAGGTCTTCTACATCTGATTTTAAAATGTATTTTCATCTTTACTCACATTCTCCAATATAATGCATAGTTGCACAAGCTCCTTCAGAAACTAAGACCTGGGCAAGGTAATTGGGTGTTCAGTGGCAATTTATAGAAGAAAAGCAAGATATACAGGAACACATTTTATTAAATATATTGGCGATATCTTGGCCTTTGGAGTGGGTAGGAGCTGATCGCAGTAGTTATGGACAAACTGCCAAGCCTCTGCAATCTTTTTGGAGAATAGATCGAGACTAGCCCAGGGGAGAAGGAACTTAAGAGTGTTTGTGAACAAACAGCTCAGCATGACTCAGCAGTGTGCACCGGCAGCCCAGAACTGTGTCTTGGGCTGCATCAAAAGAGGTATGACCAGCAGGTCCAGGGATGTGATTCTGCCCCTCTACTCTGCTCTTGTGAGACCCCACATGGAGTGCTGTGCCCAGCTTTGAGGCCCCCAGCACAAGACTCCTCTGGAGTGAGTCCAGACAAGGGCCACCAAGATGATCATGGGGCGGGACCACCTCTCCTGTGAAGACAGGCTGTGAGAATTGGGGCTGTTCAGCCTGGAGAAGAGAAGGCTCTGGAGAAACCTTAGAGCAACCTTTCAGTGCCTAAAGGTGCTTGAAAGAAGCTGAACAGGGACTTTTCACAAGGGCACATAGTGATAGAACAAGTGGGAACAGCCTTAAGCTGAAAGAGGAGGGGTTTAGATTAGGTATTCTTTCCTGTGAGCGTCATTAGACACTGCAACAGGTTGCACAGAGCAATTGTGGCTGCCTCATCCCTGGAAGTGTTCAAGGCCAAGTTGGATGGGGCTCTGAGTAACCTGGCCTTGTAGAAGGTGTCCCTGCCTATGGCAAGGGAGTTTGAACTAGATCATCTTTAAGGTCCCTTCCAACCCAAATCATTCTATGATTCTGTGAAAGGATCCAATCCCTCTTATCTTACCTGATGCAGAGAGCTTGCCTCCAAGGCTGTGAGATTGTCACAATATGTCAAGACTCCCAAAAACTACCTACCCATCTGCTTAAAACAAGCAGGGCCCGTCTTCAGAGTCCTCTATGGAAGCTTGTTCTCTTTTGACCAAAGACTTCTTTAACACACAAAGGCAGGCCAGTGGTGGTCATGCCTCCCCTTTTGTCACAATAGATTAAGTAAATATATTGATATTCATGAAAATAAGAACATAAATTACTAGCTCTCAGACTAATACCAATGGCTAAATATTTACATATAGTGTTGATTCCATATGGAAATATTTTTAAAATGGTCTTCCAAAGTGATATTGCCATATTTCACTGAGCACTAATGCTAATCTGTTCAAAACCAGAGGAAAGTATTTCTGAAGCTGCAGGTCAGACTGCTGTCAGAGAACAAAACCAAAAAATGATGCACAGCTAATAATTCTCAAGATAAAATATGAAGCAAAATGGTTTTAGCTGCATTAAACATAAACATACAAGAACTCTCAATTTTCCACTCATTCTCATCTCTGAGGCATCATCTCAAAAACTGCATATTTTGTGAATTCAGTAATTACATTATTTTAAAACTGAAATATGAATGCTGAAAAAAAAAAAAAAAAGTAGTGATTTGTTCCACAGCAAACAGATGTATTAAAACAAGATCTCCTACAGACTGAAGTCCTACTTCTCTCATACTCCTTAACCAAAAAAATTTCAGCTTCTCTCCCACTTCATATACTTCCTGACATCTCTTCTGGGCAGGAGACAACACCTGCTGTGCTTAGCCTGGAGGTATGTATATTGATTGCTTCCAAGAAAAATACATAACAGCTTTCCACTCAGGAGGGTACTGATTTCAGTTTTTCCTCTTTACTGAGCCATGGACGTTGTTAAACTTGTAAGAATATATTACCTTCAAGACTTGCAGAAAGCCTCCTTCCTATGTACTGGAAGTGAGATCAACAGTTCAAAACCTGATAAAGAGGACTGACAGGCAGAAAGTGATTGCACAATCCTTATTCATTGGGAAACAATAAAATGTAACACCAAATTAAAGCTCAATTGCATTAGTAGTGCTGGCTGCTAAAATAGTTCTGTGAAAATTTCAGCAGCTTATTAAATTTACAGAGGTATGTAACATAAATTTATGTCACAATATAGTTAAATATACATTAAAAGTATAGTTTTAAATGTGTATTTTGAATTTCATACATACCCTACACTCTATAGCTTATATATATTATATGCACATATAAGGTGTGAAACAAACTCCCAAAACTGTTTGAATTGTATTGATGATTTTTAATTTTTTTTTAACTATAGGCCCTCATCAAAATAGAAACCAACACAAACAAGTGATGAGATATGGCTGATTTCACACCTCCAAGGCTTGGCAGTTGGAATACGAGCTGACAGCAGTGGCTACCAGAGCTACGTCTGAACACAGCCCCAGGACTGGCCCTAAACCAGGCAGAGCAAGGAGTGGCAATGGTTTACAACCCAGCTACAAGAGCTGTTTTGTTAGCTACGCAGTTGTGAGTCTTCACAGCTTCTACAAATTTCTTAAATTTTATCATGTATATAAACAAGCTGCAGTTTTACTCTCTACTGAAAGAAAAGGTCGAACAAGATTTGTGTCTCGCCCACACCACTGCTGTCTCTCCCATGCCTTCCCCAAGGGTGGACTGGCTTTGACCCTAATCTCAAGTCTCTGAAATGCTGCTCTTTAAGACCCAAGAGCTGCTTAAATATTCCTTCCAAAAACCCACAGAACTGCTTAGTCCCTTCTTAGTTACACCTAGTCCAGAGTTTGGCTTGAGCACTTTGAACAAATAACTCTCCTTATCTGCATCAGGTGGTTTCTAGTCAGTCAGGGAAAGCCTCTGAAAAACCCTCTGACATCCTCCTGATTTTTGCACTCCTCATGAGGAATTTCCAGACTCCCCTTCCCAGCTCCTCTCTGGGAGGTGTCACTCAGAGCTGAGCACTATTGCTGGCAGCCAGCTGCTTGTTTTACCTGTAAAGACATCCACAGTCTGATTGCTTCTATCACAATTTACCTGTAAAGACATCCACAGTCTGATTGCTTCTATCACAATTTCCCAGATGCAGTTTGGCTATTACATGGAAATGCCTCTTATGAAATGACTATACAAAGTTAAATGAAAGCCTCCTGTCAAAACAGAGTTTGTGATAAAGATGCTATTCACTGAACTGACATGGAATTCACAGACATATTCCCAGCCTGTACAAACGTCACTCACTTTGAAAGGTATGGTTTTCTGTTGTTCTACAAAACAAGGGTAAGAGAGATCAGAAATACACAGGTTGCATCCCACACCTTAAATATGATCCTCAGACAATTTCTGTAAGAATTGGTTATCAGGAGGGAAGCAACTGACAGCAAGTTCTTGTGGCACAGGAATGTAGTGTTTAACAACTCAGCTGAATTTCACTACAAAAACTGATAAAATTAATTTTGTTAATAGCCTAAGAGAGAGGGGAGACTTCATTTTATAAACCACAGCTGAGTTTGAACTTCAAAGTATAACTGAAAGACAAATGAAGCTGAATCTCCTTAACCACCATAAAATGAAACACACACTGTTGCTCTGGGTTTCTATTACTGTTCAATTTAAGATTAAATTCTTTATTAACTCCAATGCATGTTGTGTCTATAGAAAAAATATTTTCATTTAGAAGAATATTTTTATCTTCAAGCTCTGTTGTGAAATAGAAGAATGAACATTTCCAAGATGCAGTCAGGTCTGTGGCCATAAAGTAATATTGTGCTGGCATCTTCTGCCATTTTCTCTTTTCCCTGTACAGACCTGGTAGAGAGAATGGTAGTTGGTGGGTTTGTTACCCTCAGTGCTTCATGCCTGATTTTTTATGCAGGAAAATTACTCACTGCTTATAAGATTACTGCATTAGGTTTTTATTTTTGCTAATTGAAATCTAATAATAATTTTATTTTTGGCTGGTAGGAATCTGTAAGATCTCTAAGGGGCAGATGTGGTTAAAGATCCTTTACTTTCAGTAATTAATTTCAGGATTAAGACAGTGAAGAGAGAAAAAAATAAGCTAAATAAAATGGGGTAATATGGAAAGGAGGAGAATGAGACAAAAAATCTCCACAGAAAAATAGAGATAGGAAATGCTTGGACCATCTAGATCAGTTTGCATCCCACAGCAGTATACATAGATCACTTTGCACAATTTCATATTTTGAATGTCTATTTTTGACAGAGCTCTAGAAACAAATGTAAGTTTCAAAATGAAATTATCTTCAGTTAAAAACAAGCAGTTCCAGCAGGCCATCACTCCTCTTGCTTCTGCAGAGAAGACCACCTCTAACAACATTTGCTGGCCAGGTAGATTTCCTTTGCCACTACTCAGATGAAAAATGTGCTCAGCCCTCCAAAAGTTCTCTGCAGTTATAGTCTCTGGTGGCAGCCGACTCAAATCTACCGAGAACTTAAAACAATCCAGCTAACATCAGTCTCACAGCTGTGGAAGCCACTTTTCTGATCCACTACCTATCCTATAGCTTATCTCTTGGGAAAAGAGAGAGCCAACCTGGCTGCTGCCAAAATAGACTCACTGCTTTCCCATCAGCTCCCTACGCAGCTCCTCTCACCAGCAGAACAGCACAGAGTAGACAGCAGATGGCTTCTCTCCTGTCCACACGTGATGTGCACTTAGACGCTGAACTCGTGTCACCATTACTCAAACTACTGTTACATTTTTCTGTGCTAATTCAGCAGTAGCACAGTGAGTCCTAATCTAGTCTGAAGAAGTAATAGCTGAAATATTAATGTTGTTTTGGCATTTGCAATGCTCTGCACTTAAAGGGAAATGCTGCTAGGTTTTTGAGAAACTTTCAAAGGTTAAAGCAGTAACCAAGATACACTCTGTATTAGTCAAATACTTCCCAGGAGATTATTGAGACTCTCTGAAGCTTATCCTGTGAGATCAATCAAATATCCAAACCTACTTCCTCCACTTGAGTAACTAAAAGGGTTATCATCCAGAAGAGACCAATTCAATTAAAATGTACCTTGCTCATGTATATGCATCAATATATGTGCGTACAGACATGTAGATGTATGCGGATGACATTAAAAAGAGATAAGAAACTATTAGGAACACTGCTGCTTAAATTACCATGATGCAGGATTAGCAAAGCACATGTAACTCAGCCATTTGTTATATCCTGTCTGCAAAATCAGGTATGCACTACTGAATCATTTATAATTCATATTTGGATCAGATTCTTATCCAGCTCACAGTTATAAAGTCCTATGTTTCCTCTATCATTTTTCAGTTTTACAATGGTATTATTTCAAAGAATAAGCATGACGTCTTATCTACAAAATGGAGAGCT
The DNA here is from genome assembly GCA_038380795.1 of Pyrocephalus nanus. NCBI lineage: Eukaryota > Metazoa > Chordata > Aves > Passeriformes > Tyrannidae > Pyrocephalus > Pyrocephalus nanus. Next base: position 4,198,803 of record CM076262.1, on the reverse strand, counting down.
ATATCACAAAAAACTCTCAAGCAAACTCAGCAAGGACCGGGAAACCAGATGAAGGTGCACTTTTAGTGTGTAGTTTTAGCCATCCTTGAAGAGATAAACAAGAGAATTATATACTAATACAAAAGTGTTCTTAGAATATTGGTATAATTAGGACCAGTACATGATGATAGTGAAGTCATTACTAGTATTCTGCATTTAGTCCTTGAATCAACACCTCAAAAGACTGTTTAAGACTAAAGAAAATTTCTGTATAGTCACAATTGTGAAATGTGCCTCAGGCAAGGCCTAAAGAACTTCAGCCTCTTTGGTTTATTCAAAAGGAAGCTAAGATGAAGTAGCATACTCCACAAATACCGGCAGACAATAACAGATTTCACACTAACTACAATGTTTTTAACACAGGGTAGGATTTTTACAGCCTATTGTTAAAAAAGGCTGTAATGTAAACATTAATCTCTGATATCTTCATCTGGAGTCCCTTTATAGTTAATAAGCATTTTTAATAGTGCAAGTATCAACAACTGGAACATCTTACTGAAATGCCTTTTTAAAAACCCCCTGGACTTCAAATTAATGTCTGTATTGGGAAAAAGTTCTGTGGTCTGCAAGTATCTAGTGACTGTTTTGGTGTATTAAAATCTACAAATAACAACTGGCTTGCATAATTCTTGGAAGCTCCAGTAAACAATATTTTGCAGAGTTAGTCTCTTTTGAATGAAAAACACACACTGTTCTGGATACAAAGTGAAAAGTCACATATTGAAGATGTTAAGAGTCCTGCACACTCTATTTTCATCCATATGAGTCTCTTCTTGTTTACTTGTGAAAGCCAGCAACACATAAAAGTGCATTAATATCTTGCCTTGATGCGAATAGTGTACAACACACCCATACTCTAAGGCCCTGACACAGACCATTCCTTCCTCAAGAAAAGGAGGTGGTATCTGACCCAAGTGTCAACCAGCAGTTGGCTAAACAAACATCTGGATAATCTTCCTCCCGCTGGGCCTGACTAGGGAGTCACGAGTGTTGACACATGAACAAGGGAAACATTTTGAGCATCTGCAAGTATTCTGCTCCTAATCAAAAATAAATTTTGTTGTTTATGCAACAAGTACTAATTCTAAGCAACATGGTAGTTTAATTTTCTTTTTCAAATGGAGGGTTTATGGGTTATTTTAGGAACTCATATCCACAGTCTCTGTCACTTCAGTTACTGTGTTTCCTCCAAAGGCTACTGGGTTTTGTGACCAGTCTAGCAAATACTTCTCTGCACACCCTCCATTTGGAAATGTCGATGCTTGATGTTCAGTATTTGCTGCTGATTTGATAATGATTCTACTCACTGCTTTGCAACAGCTCCATATGTGCTTCAGTACTGTCCTAGCAAAGTCAAAGGGTTATATCACCAGTGGCAGTAGCACTTAGGAGGTGCCTTTCAGTAGCATCCCAGTCACATTTAACTCCAGCTAGGGTCTAGCAGTACTTAGGCAAGTTAAGAAATTGCAGTGGTAACCACATTAAAGCATGTGTGCAGCTGCAAACACAAACTTTTAAAAAGATTAATTGTTGAAGGCACACAGTACTATGTATTTCACAGGAAAATGTGTTGAAAAAAAAATATAATTGAATCAAGTGATCTTGGATTTACCTCATCCTTTCACAGTCCCTACATGTGTCAAATACTCAAGGAAATTACAACTCTAAACAAAGCTTTCTGAACAGAAAAATTGCAAGGTGAATTATGTGGGCTGTTACAATGTATTAGTGTATCAATCAATAACTCCATTTCTACTGATTTTCAACAGTTTTAATAGATACTACTGTGCACAGTGTTACTGTTGAAAATAAAAAAAAAATCTGTTGTTTTTTTTCTTTTAAACACAAAAATCTCAAAAGTAAAATTCACTGCAGAGTTGGGAAAGCTGGTGCATATCCAAAAGAGCTCACAGGTGAAGATCTTTTATAAGAAGACAATGCTACACGTTTACATTTCTGCCAGTTACACTGGCTGCTCCATGAAGAAGAGCAGACCACTCCAACAATATGGGGATAAGAATGCGAAGCACCAGGAACCAAGGCAGTTGAGTAATTCATCTCTTTAGAGAGCAATAAGACAAGATTGCACACTCTGCACTGGCTGGCACAAACTCTTGAACAACAATCTACTATATGGAAAACAGACTGGCCTTTGTACTTAGTTTTTTTGGACTTTACCAAGAGCATTGCTTGTAAAATACTTCAGTAATTCGAAAACAATGCCTCCAATATAAAAGGCAGCTGCATAGTTATAGAAATTAATGTACCAGAATGTATCCTATGAAGGCCTTTCGGTGAAAATGTTGACTGTAACTGTTTCTGCTCATTTGAACATACTCAAATTCTGCAAGATTGTTGAGAAGTATTTACTCTGTTGTAACAGTTATATCCAAACACAGATCTAATATTTCATGCTTTGAGGCACTGCAGTGCCCAATTTTAATACAAAAACACTGCCTTGCTTCACAGATACACAAGTATTTATGGAAAGCATTAGCTTTGAATGCACGGATATTTAATTAGCTCATAGTGTACTTCAAAGAGCTTTGTTAGATGAGATGCTACAGCTTATGCAATCATCAACACAACAGCATTACTTCTGCTGAACACACAAAGCATGATATACTTGCCTCTCAATTTTCTCCTCAAATAGATGAGAGTCATCACGCTTGGTCTTATCACAGAATCATGTCTCCGAGTCAGACTGTGAGAGAGGCATATGACACTTGTGCCACTTGCCCGCGGTGTCCTAAGTGCTGAGTCCTACCAGGAAGGGCTCCTCTGTGGCAGCTCAGCACAGCTCAGCATCTCTCCCAGTTCTGAGCAAAACATGAACGACTGGCAACCCTACAGAACACTGTCTAATCCCATAAGGTCAGAGAGGAATAGGGAGGCTTCAGTGTTGCATTACAGCTGCGCTGCCCTACCCCCAGCCTCTCTGTCATTTTACATGACAGCATTGTCTAAAGATGGTGATCAGAGCTATATGCTTAGCACGTGACCTGCTGCCCCTCTGCATCCTAGGAGCTCAGGACAGAGCTGTGCAGGAGACACATGGCCTTCTCCCAGCTGCTTCCTTCCCTGGGGAAAAGTACTGGATTACATTACGTCTTACCTATGCTGCAGCTGCACAGACCCACGGCACTACCTGATGGGCTTGCAGGCAGGTGCCCTCTCACCGCAGGAGAATAAGCAATGCTATATGCCACTGCAGGAAAGTGCAGACTTCTGCACTTTCACCTCCCACACCTCCACAAGGGCCTTTATCCTTCAGTTTGTTTTTTTTTCAGACAAAGAATAAAAGTAATATTCATCTTAACTGACGACAGTAATAAATTAGAAACAGCAGGAGCCTGTGACCATTTTGAATGAAGACAAAAAGCATCAGGTATATCCAACTGCTCCTGGGATCACGAGCTCATTGTACAGAAAAATAAGCAGTTCTTTAATAAGAGAGCAACAGCATGTGTCATGCCAGTTATGGGCTTATTGGTAAGAAAAGTATGATAACGTACTTGGAAAAGTGAACATGAGGAACAGTGCAACAAAGGTGGATAAACTCTTTCTCAAACAGAAAAGGTGTGTGACAACAATTTGATGTCTCTCATCTCAGGTACAGAACACATTTCAGGAAAGAAATATCTGTCTCATAAACATTTATTCCATGGAAAAAAGGTGCATTTATAAGCACAAAGAACAGAACTGCTACAAAAGTCTGGTTGCAGCAGGGTGCATTGCTGCAAGTTTGACAAATTCACCCATGTCCCACATTGCCACACGAGGCACCTGTAAATCAAAGTAAGAGCCTAAAAACAGTTCTGTAAGAACTGGATTTATGACAGTGTGGTATGATGCCATACTCATAATCCAAATGGAAAGGCATCATCGAACTTCTGTTTAGGCAACTGGAATCACAAATAACTATTAATAAAGTGCACTTATGTCTTTGTTAATGTAGAAACCAGCTTTATGGAATGTAAATAAAAGCAGTTGAACAGAAAAGTTAGGTCTTTCTAGAAATTATGTGATAAATCAAGGTCAAAGACTGCAACCATGCCTAAAATGTATGCCATTCGACTAGCATTGAACAATATAGTCATGTCATACTATACAATACATGTACGTTCATTACACAGTATATAATGTATATACTGTCATAGATACAAAAAATCATGTAATTGTAATTTGGAAATGGGCAAAAGTGGCAGATGAATATTTGACTCTGTAAGAATTAATTAAACAGTAAAACCAGAGATTTTTGGGGTATTTTTCAGACAGGTTGGCTAAGAATGACTAAAAAATTAAGAATGATCTGCATTAATTTGTTCATTAAATTAAAATTAACTGAAGCAGTATGTGAAATAGAAATGTGCAGAGGTATTTCACAAAAAAAACCTTAATGCATAAGAAGAATTACTGTCATTTGCTTATATTATACAGATAACCGGGGTTCAGTACTACAGAAATATTCGAGAAAGTAGCTTGTCAATATATCAGCCAAAGACACCAAGATTCAGACTCTCAGAAAGTTTTGGGCTAGAGAAGGTATCTGCAGGATTCACTACAGCATTACTTCGAGATGGTGTTTTCCTTGTCCAGCAACAGAAAATGGATGAAGTTACAGAAAGTAAAAGACTTGGAAGTTTAAGCATGCCAGTACTAAACAACTTTAAGATAAAGAACCATGTTTTGTCATTAGAAGCCATGACTTCCTCTGGTCCTTTTCTACAACAGTGAATTTCATTCCAGGCATTTAAAACTATATATTGCCTCTTGTTTATGTTCTTATTTGAATGATAGTCCTACATTACAGATACATTAACTTAATGCAATCTTTAAGTGATCTTCAGGGGAAAAAGTCATACCTGCACACCCCTACCAGACAGGTTATGCTTCACTGAGCTGCCACTGTTATTTCAACTCTCCATCCCCCCAGATCCCATCCATTTCCTCAGAGGCATGCAATGTTGCTTATTGCAGTGTAATCTGACTTTATATAGTAGCCTATATATCCACTTCATATACTGCATACAGTCACCACTGAGCTATGGGCCTCCTGTTGCCCAGCAGTATGTGCATACAGAGCCAAGGAAGGAAGGGCTTTAGCCGTCTCTAACCTGATCATTGTGTACCACCTTCCCTGCTTCAAACACATACACACTGTAGAACCCAAAAGGCCTTTTCTGAATAGCCAGCAAAAATAGAGATCAAGCCCTATGCTTTTTTAATATATATATATATATATATATATATATATATATATATATATATATGAAAAGCTTATTCACTATGGCTTCCATGGCAGATACAGTCTCGGGAGTACAGATTACTTCAACCTTCAAACAGGAGCTGATGGATATGAATATACAGATTAAATATAAATTCAAACCAAAGAAGTATTTGAACCAAAAGACCTTGCCAATAGACGTAATGCTATAATGTTACATTTCTATACAGCTAAAATTTAAAGACTAATCACATTGTTGAGGTCAAAGGCATAACACTGCTTCTGTGCATTATTTCAGCATTCACTTCTGAATTAATGAAGTTTTAACCACTTTTTCAAATGCACTTGGACTAATTATTTGTTCCTAAAAAGCTCACATCTTTCAGTTTGTTACTTAAACATGGTAATAAATAATTACTTTAAAACCATATGCAAGAACTGAAAAAAGAAAAGTCACCAACCTCTAATAATTTGGGCTCTGTTTCCACACAGATCCAGAGGCAGTATCTAGAATGAAATAAAGACAGTTTAGTTGTTTGCTCAATGCTCAGCTTTGCAATTACCAATTCTGTTAGAATTTGTTATGCATATTTTCATAACATTCTCTTGCAGTCAGTTTTCCCCCGATGTTTCCAGCAATTCACAAACATGTTGGTTTCCAGTTAGTCACTTTCTTGTCTGAAGATATGACATACTCATAAAATTCTACCAAAATTAAAACTTTAAAAGCAGATTAGGCTTGTGTGGTTTATTTTTCCTGATTACTTGTTACACAAGCTATTACAGACTACCTTTAAAAATAAGATTGGGTGCACATTTAGTTATTTTTTCAAGCTATTGATAACTTATCAGAAAAACTGGATTTTAGAGCTCTCTCCTGCAGTAAATTAGACAGATGCCTGCTCAGACATATGCTGGTACACCATCACCAAACTCTTACTTTCTCTAACACGCTTTCTTCTTCCCCCTATAGTATCTCTTGTGATCCCTCCTTTAATTTTTCTCCATCCATCACATTTTGGCATGCCCTTCCAGAAAGATTAAAAAAAATTTATACAACTTTGGCTTTGATTTCCTCTTCCCAAACCTTCTCTAATTCACATCTATGGATACTGTCAAACTACCTCTAAATCTTCACTGCCTCTCTTACTAGACTATACACCTAGATCAGTGGTTCAAAGGTAGGAATTACACTGCAGTGGCACTACACGCAGTTTTTCACACGCTTCCAAGATCTAGTGCAACCCAAAACATTGTATTATACAGAGTACTCACTTCAGAAGTTTGCTACATAAAACAGATTTCCAGTTTACTCTATGTCTGTATTTTTTTTGTGTCATTTTAGTTCACCTGTATTATAAACAGAATTTTTAATTGTGGTAATAGCCAAATGGTCAATGATTTAAGTATGAGAATGTGAACTAGGTATATAAAGTCCAACTGCTAATTCTATGGGTGACATAAAAACCCAAGCACTCAGACTCCCAAACTGTATTAATTGGTAGGTAGCCTAGTCAAGGTGTGCTTGTTACTCTGTTTCTCTTGCACTCTGACTTACTGCTTCTCTTGCACTCTGACTTACTGCAACACAAAATCAGATCTGACCATCAGTGACTGAGAAACATTTACAAGATTGAAAATGTAGTAATTTCTCATAAGGCTTTGTTATGTGATCTTACTTCTCTCCTCTTGCTGCATGTCTATGTAGTGAAATAACTGTCTTGTGGCACCTTATCTCCTGAAGCCTAATGTCACAGCCTTTTCACTGCGCTGAGAGGAGAAGATGATGACTGGACTTCCGGGCTCATCCCTCCTCCCTCTTTCAAGTTAGTTTTAGCGTACAAGTTAAGACTCTTGGGCTTAATCCTTCTGCTGTTGTTGACCTGAACAGAATATCAAAACATTTCTCATCTATAAAAAACATTTTTATTTCTACCTCCTTGTAAACTACTCCTGAGACTCTGTGAACAAAAATAATTTGAATTTCTCTTACAGAGCCACAGCCACAAAAAGACTCACTTTGCCCCAGTTTTAGTCTCCCTTCACTTACTTGCTGAGTACATATTTGCATGATCAAAATTCTTAGTAACTCTGAAAACTGGCTTTCAAGAAACACATCTCAAGTAGGAAGTTGTTGAAGTAACAAGTTATTGAGAACATCATCAGGATAATGCAATATGTTCTGTCATTCTTCCAGATCTAAATAGAAAGATTTACCTGTTTGCTTCATAATTTATTATTTGGGGTGAAAAATAAACTAAAATGCAGAGAAAACAACATCAGGGTTCTGAATGGTTTTCAAATGGCAAGTTCCCTTGGACAACTATGTATTTTTCTAAAGTAAAGGCTTGAGAACTATTTCCTACCACATTCAGTAAAACTCCCTAACACTACTACATAACTTTATATATATTATTTTCTAACATCCATTGTGTTACATCAAACTCTGCACTTGTTAATAAATTTACATTCATTTCTTTCAACTGAAGCTTATGGACTGCTGTGCAATGTAGGAAGCAAAAACAGAGGTTGAAGAAATCAACAGACATTAATGCAGTCCTCATGGCTCAGCACCTCCCTGCTTGCCATGGGCACAGTGAATGGAGGGACATACTCCAAGATTCACTCCTAGTGACTAAATAAGCTATCTTCCGGAGACGACTCAGGAACTGTGACAGTATACTCCTCTTTCACATTTAAGCAACAGCAGTGGAAGTCTCATTATTTGTATCCACTGGTATGTGAACTGAGCCTCTGAGTCAGCTGGGAAAGCAGTTGCATTCATTTTATGAGGACGGACAATATTGCATCAGGTGTTATGAAAACATGATTTGATAATTTTAGCTCACAATGTGATGAAGACAGGCAGAATATTTTTTTTTCAGTTTTATCCTACTTCTTCCATTGAAAGTGGGCTGTAAAAGATAATGAAGCAATTTGCTTGAATCTCCATTCATGATAATTTATAGAAAAAACACAGAATTTCAGATCATCTTTGCAGATCTAAATTCACTTCAGCTTCAATCACAGTGTGAGACAAGAGAGAGAGTTGCAATGGAGAAAGATTACTGCTGAACACAATAATGCCTAAGCCATCATAAGTAGCTCTTGAAAAAGCCACTTTCAGACTATGCTAATCAGAAGAACCCATCAGTTCAGCACCAGGCACTGGCTGTGCACAGCCATGTCAAAAAAGCATCATTATAAATTAAACACCACTCAAAGAAAAGCTTTTTTGTAGTATTTGTCATACATTTTAATCCATTGTGGAGGATACTATAGGAGGAGTATGTCATGCAAAACATCACCCATGGAAAAGAAATGTGCAGAATAAGCCTCTTACCAAACTGAAAGACAATTACTTTATTTATATCAGAAAGATATGTGTATATTTAGGATCTGATTAGGAATGGCTTCTGGATGGGTATACAGTAGGCAGAGAACTATGTAAATAAAGTAAAAAAGGCCTTGCTTTTTGTGCATGTCATATTTTCCAAGCTTCAAATGTATATAAAGCTGTTACCTACCTAGAGATATTAAAGTTCACTTGGAAATCAATATGCTAGTTCGTCACACTAAATAAATTGCCTTAGTACCAACCATAAGACAAAGCATTTCTAAAGGCATAAATTACATTCAAAGTTAAGTATCTCTTTTCATATTCTGAAACATATGGCCTTTCCTACAAGTTCTTCACAAAAAAAAAACCCTCTACAAAACCTCAAATGTTTGAAAACTGCATAAAAGATTATGTAGCTGAGCTCTTTCTGGAGCTATTCTAGTAGTCACACCAGCCTTCCTTAAGATGAGACATTAAACTAAATAAGCTCAAAAGCTGAAGTCCTGGCTTAGATTCACTTAAAAACAGGTGCATTCACTGGAAGGTATGCACTGGTGTACACTATTTCAGTTAATCAGAAGCCCAATATTCAGAAAGCTCTTTCACTCCAAACTTCCTTCCCATTGCCAAGGATTTTGAAAAAAATCCAACTCTGACCTTTTGCATAAACATGGAAAAATTGCAAAACTATCCAAAACCCTAGGGAAAACCCCAAAGGTTTTGGGGTTTGCACAATACTGGCACAGGAAAATACCAAAGGCATTGGCTAGAAAATACAAATCATAGCATAAAGGAGTGAGTTATGTAAACCCAGTTTCAGTAGTAGTAAACAGAAAAACAACTATGATGGGAATCAATTAAGAAAGTGCAAGTAAGCCAACTGTGCTAGAAAACTTGTAAAAATATCTCTAAGAAGATTTATGAGGAGGCAGAAAGAAACTCCCATCATTAGCATGAAACTTGTCCTTGCACCAGTGTGCTAATGACTCACTGTAACCTCACTCATCTGGCCCTCCGGTTCTCGATGAGAAGTATTGACACCATCAGCCTGCAGACTCAAAGGATGTCAAAAGATGGAGCGTACACCAGAGAAGGGAACAGATACTTGAAATTCTGTGTCTAAACTGTATTATTAAATACAACAACAGAGCTGGATTAACATAACATCTGTATTTTAATGAGAAAGTTAAGACTATAGTTAGGCTAAAGATAAACCCATAGTTCCACATATGACTCACTACTCCCTCTGTCCCTGTAACAGGAGCACAGACCCTGAAGCCCCAGGCTGAGCACCAGAGCCCTGCCTCAAGCAGAGCTCCTGCAACAGACAGAAAAAACTACACTTCCAGTTGCCACTGCTGAGTTAAGATGAGGTTAAGCAATTTTTACATCTCATCACTTTCCGCAAGCTGCAGACTTTGATTAGAAAATAAGGTCTGCAAACAGGGGCAACAAGATCTGTGAGCAGTGGATATCCAAGGTCTAGCCCTTCTTCAGGCGAATCCATTGCAAACCCAGGCTGTAAACAACACAGCTTTCCAGTGCAAAAGAGAACAATGTCAGTATGCTAAGAGTCTCTGTAATGCTTGGTCCCCATCTATTCTGAATTTAACTCATGGCCAAAGCCATGGCACTGCTTTCACGAGGAATTAAAATTGAGCATTATTAGTTATGCATTCATATTGGAGGTGTATCACAAAGCAGAGAGACAGATACAGCTCCTGCTGGGAAATTACAAAGACTTTTATCCTGAAAAGACTGACACGCAAGTAATCCTGCAGGACTGGGACCTTATTTAATCTTCCTTCAGAAACTGAGCCCATACAAACAGCACACAGTTGTTTATATCACTGTTCTACCACTAACTTAGCTGAAGTGTTGCAAAGAGGATTTCCAACATATTAAAATATTACTGAAATAATATAAACAATTTGCATTTGAAGAGTATATTGTCTAGTCCAAACAATAGAGAAGGAGATCCTCTCCATCTCCTAGGCAATCTCTAACTTAGCACTTTCAGACAATGACATTACTCATCAGAAAGAAAGAGACAGAAATTGATTCTGGCAAAGCTAACAAGTTCTGCTTATGATAAACTAAGTATACATATGAATTTCTGTTGTTGTAAATACAAAAAGAGATTTAAAAAAGAGAAAAACAAAGATGCTTGCTCTGTGGCAAAGATAAAATTTCTTCTTTTTCATTAAACCACCCTTTGTTCTACAGAATCTTCAAGATTGTTTTGTTAGCATTGTTCCAGAAACACTTTATTTATGTACGTCACCATCCTAACATACTTTAGCACTAGAAAACATTAAACAAACATCCTGTGGATGTTAGGTGTAGTATTCCAAATGTCTTAGCAGGGAACAAATTGTAACCACTCTAAACTGCAAGCCCCCTCATTACTTTAACGCTCATCAAACATCAGAAACCCAAGAAAATTATCTATTTCATAGCTACCCTCACCAACCACATACCATTTATTGACAATTGGGCAACTAAATAAGCTTCTCTTAAAAGATGGAAATATTTAAATGGAAACCCATATTTTGAAGGAATTAGTAAATTCTACACTCAATATCAAGATGTTCCCTCTGTGCCATTCATTGTTAAGTGGTATTTTCAAGCCCTGACTTAACTGACATTTGTGTATCTTTAAACTGCCAGTTCACTGAAGGACAAAACCAGATTACTAGTTACTGGATTACAGTGATCCAGTGAGTATGTTTGGGCAGCCATAGATTTTGCTTATTATTAAACTTTGAACATCAGATGCACAGGGGTTTGGGAGATGCCCCTGTTCTAGCCTGTTTTGGTTTTGGATGGGGCAGTTAATTTTCTTCACAGCAGCTGGTATGGGGCTGTATTTTGGATTTGTGATGGAAACAGCATTGATAAAACAGGGATGTTTTAGATATTGCTGAGCAGAGCTTACAGAGTCAAGGCCTTTTCTGCCTCTCACTCCACCCAACCAATGAGGAGGCTGGGGGTGCACAAGGAGCTAGGAGGGGACACAGCTCATATGGTGCCATGCTCAGCATATAAAGTTGGGGGAAGAAGAAGGAAGGAGGGATGTTTGGAGTGATGGCATTTGTCTTCCCCTGTCACCACTACCCATGACGAAGCCCTGTTTTCCTGGGGATGGCTGAGTACCTGCCTGACCATGGGAAGTGGTGAATGAATTCCTTGTTTTGCTTTGCTTGCATGCACAGCTTCTGTTTTACCTATTAACTTTCTTGATCTCAGCCTATGAGAGATGTTTACTGGCTCCCTCATTCTCACGTATTGTAGTACTACTGTATTTGCTCAGAAAGATCATGTGCCAATTTGAAAAAATGGCTGCAATAGAAGCATTTGCTGAAACAAAAATCATCAAATCACAAAGGTTTTCCAGAGTGAACCAAGCTCAAACAATTTATCAAGGGCCTACAAATTTGGGGTTGTCAAAGATCTGTAATATATTTCTGTTAGTACATGAAAGAAAAATCATCTTTCACCCTTGAGAATAACATTAGCAAAGTGCATTCAAGCAGCTCAGGCAGAGCTATGGTAACAACCCTGTTCACCACTAGACATGGAGACCTTCAATCTATCACTGTAGGATTTGATAAAACTGTTCCAAGAACTGTCAAAAGGTTCCAGTTTAATTACCACTGGAATCAATAGAAAGAAATATTACAGAAAATTATGTGTTCTAAATAATTTAAGTTTTCTGATTGCTGACTTCTGGGTTTCAGAGGCAGCCTGCTTTACCTTCTAAATTCTAATTCATCTGATCTAGAAGGAGTAATTAATTTCTACTCCAGAGAACATAAAACTGTCAGCACTTCAAAATATGTTCCATAGGCCTGGATTTACTGGTAAGAGTAAGGAGTTGCATCTACCCCTGTTTCTATCATATAGAACACCAACCAAACAAAAGATGAAATTCTTCATTATGGGGTTATCAGATGGTCAGTGCGCGCTCAAAACTAAAAAGAGATCTGGATTTAACCCTACTTATAAAATGAGAAAGCCCATTGTATCTGCTCCTTGGAAACAACCAAACAATTTCTGGTAGGAGTTGGAGTAGGATTGCCTTATACTTTCTGCCAGGTAGCAGAATGGTAAATAACTTAGTCTAATAACTCAAACTGGAAGACAAAAAAAAAAAATCACTAAAAATTCTGCAACCCTCAAGGTACTAATTTGTTGCTCTGACAAAATCAGATGTGATATTCAAAATACCACTATGATAAATATCAAGGTTCAGGAATAAATATACTACTGTTTAAATGGTATGTAATAAAATAACTCATAAAAAAAGGAAATAAGTATTTGGGTATTACTTTTTATTTTCATGCATGACACTGAACAGAACCTCTAAAACCGTGATACAGTAAAAGTACTTCAGTTTTATTCATGAAATACGGCTAAGACATTTTTATTAAGAAAAAGTCCCTGTAAAAAAAGGACAAAAGAATGTGTACTTAGAGCTGTACTAGCAAGTAAATATCATCTTTTATATCTGACATGTTTCCACATTGCTTAATAATTCAACTATGCATAGTAAACCAGAAATATTTGGCATATTTTTCTTTGCATTTATTTGAATACCCACAGAGCAACATAAGTTTCTGCACAAGATGACTGAAGAAGCCTAAGATACCTGAGTCCTACAACTTCACCTGTCTGCACTGCTTCTTTAAGAAATCCAGCTCCTTCCCTTGCCCTGCAGGATTATATACCATCCTATGACACCTACAACTGATCTCTATGCTCTGTAAACTGCACTCTACTTAGAATGTCCCCATAAAATGTCATGTATCTTGCTTAAGATCTGAACAAGGTATACCAGGTCTGCAGGTGTGTGTGCTCCCAGCAGAACAGGTAACCACAAGGTAACACTCTTCCTTAACAGGGCCAGTTCCAGCCATTTTGGGAAATCACATTCTTCCTCAAGTTTGAACTAGAAATTGCACAATAGGTTGAAAAGTTACCAGAGAAACACCAGTGACTGTACAATTAATTGCCTAAGTCTCATTTTCTTAAAAAGAGGCTAAACAATATGCAGGATTTTGTTTTTTATTAAGTATTTCTCTCCAAAACTAGTTACTGATGAAGCCTGCCATGGGCTTTCTTTGCCATTCTACTAATGCAAATCTCATATTTACATATAGCCAGGGTAAATCAGCTTCTCTTGGGTTAATAAGGCAAATTTTTTTCACCTTTTTTCACTTCTCTGAAATGAATCAATTAATGAAAGTATTATTTCATGTAAAATCAGTCCATTGAGAACTGCATTGTATCATCAATTCCTGTCACGTGAACTACCATCTCTACATATCAGATATTAATTGTAGTAAGATACTTATCACTTGGATTGGATTCAATCTGAATTAAAATTAAAACCATTTCTGTTCCATTTCATGATCCCTGATCAAACTACCTTTCCACAGAGGCATTTTTTGATGTTAAAAATAAACACAAAACAAAGAATGTTTCCCTTAAGTCCAAACATGTCATAAGTAATAAACATATCTTCCTTTCTTTACTACTTAGTTTCTGAAATACCAGCTCATATTCTATGGTGAATTATTTAATGATTTTATCTTGGTGTCTAGTGAACCAAAGTCTCCCCTGTAGAACCAGTATGTGTGATTTCACAGAGTTTGGCACAAACAGCATTCTAGATCCCTAACTCTGCTTACCTCAGCATCCCTATAGTCAATCTCCTCATTTTTCTATTAAGCCTCCCTCCTGGGCTTAAAAGCTGAAAGTTATGAAAAACCTATCCCTTTATCAGGCATGCAGCCAGCTTAGGCCTTCACCAAGAAGTCATTTCTCTACTGACGCAATACAGTTAAAACCCCAAAATATGTATCTTAATGTCATGGTGTACAGATCTGGACTTATTATTAGCTTCATAATAAAACCGTAAGAGCAAGAATAATTATCTGCTGAGGAGACTGACCTGTGCCCCAAGATAAACCAGATAGAAATAGAAACTTTTAGACCAAACTACCTCAAAGAAAGGCAATGTTTTAGTAAGTATAAGTGGAAAGGAAGAGTGTGTGGAAAGCACATTTGTTTCTTCTGCAGAGCTCATGGCCACAGCTGCAATTTCCCCAAACCAGAGGGGAGAGAGGATGACCATGTAAGCACTACTACCTTAACTACAGGACAGTTAATGTGGGAGAATAACTGTGCTGAAGTTCCGATCATTTGTTTTCCATTTCTATGATTCATAATAAACAGATTTCTCCACTGGCAAAAAAAAAAAAAAAAATAAAGCACTGAATCTTGCGATTTTGGATGACCTCACCCGACAGGGAAGCTCTCAGGGATATAAATGGAATGAAAATGTCATGAAAAATGAGATTAGGATTGTTAGGAAAACACTCTGAGAGCTTTCCTGATTAACATAATGTATATTATCGGATCACAGAGAGCCCAGAGATCAGGGCTCCGTTAAGTTACTGGTATCATGTCACACAGCACAACACAGCTCAGCCCGAGCTTTTTTTAACCTGATCCAGAAGATGCAGAGCAGCTGTTTGAACAGTAAACACAGCTCCAACAGTCAGATGTTTCTCCTGTATTTGCAAATGGTCTCACACTGTGTAGCACCTGCTGCTTGCCCTGCCAGTGCATGGCAGGAGCTCAGGTGTTTCCTCCTATCCAGACATGGACGACTAAAACTCCATGGCTGCATCTGCCAGTGAGTCATGAAACTTGGATCCAGCACAGCCGGAGCCATTTCAAAGTGCAGGGCTCAGTCCTCCCAGATTTCATAGCCAGAGGAAACCAAGACAGGCAAATGATAGGTGGGAGAGATAAAGGTGAAGAGTAGCACTGTTACTTGTTTGTAAGCATACACAGAAAGTGTCTGCTGTTCTGATAACAATAAGTGGATATTTTCTAGCCAGTGTATCATGAAATACTAAGAAAATTCTTAAAAAGCCAGTGAAAGAATATCTAGCTTCTGGTTCACTCTCATCCCTCACAAGGGGGGACTGTTTTCAGAAACAAGCTAATGAATTATACCAATTAACCACAATTAATTACCGATCTGGTTTTGTTCTCTGTCTCATTTGTTTTACTTTGTTGACAACCGCTGACAGCCACTACTTTGCTGACAGCACTGTGAGTGCCCAAATGAGGGAAGAAAGCAACTTTAAACCTCAGAGAACTCCCTAACCATTACTGGTTAGGAAAACAGTATTTACTTTTGTTTTTATTTTCATTCCTTCTCCTCTTAGTAAGGATAAGGGAATAAAAAATACAACAAACAAGTAATAAATCACTGCTGAATATTAATTTCTGATAAAAAAGGACCCACAGTCCAAGAAAACTTAGCCTTACATCAGAATAAATGAGGGAAAACAGACAAGCCTACAGTGGATGGTGGCCCCTCATTTAAGAGACGACATCTTTGCTGCTCTGGCACATCCTCAGAGTCATGTTAGTCCCTACCACAATGGACCAAATGGCTTCTGCAGCATCTGCTAAGAAAGGAGCTCTCCCACAAAGAGCATTGTACCTTGATCTGGATGGCTTAGACCAGCAGCTCATGTAGTACAGACTCCTCCTGGCTCAAGGACCTTCCTTCACCTCCACCTTAGGAGAACATCAGACTCAGTAAATGCATCTCCTCTTCTGCTGAAAAGACTGTTGAGGCAGTTCTTTCACTGAACCAATTTCCTCCCGCCTCTGAGAAGGTCAGATCTTACTGATTCTCCTTGACAGGAAATTGCCTCAATTCCAGTCTTTGCTACAGATATTTAAATATCTTTCTATGGCTCTAACAAATATCATAGAGTCTTCTGGTGCTTATATCTCAAAAAAAAAAAAAAAAAAAGAATTAGGGAAAAAAATGTTGATTTCATCATGTGATGTTACGTATAAGTTATAAGTTACTAGTTTTTCTCTTACTCGTCTAGTTTTTTCTTGAAAGCCTGTAAAAATAAATATATAATTTCTTCCATAAGAACTTGCAAAATAACAACCAAATTCTGCTCTGACTGAAGTCACTGTTAAAATTTCAACTGATCAAACTGGATACAGTATCCTGTACTAACTGTATGATCTCAACAGTGACCCCATCCTCCTAGGTTTCCCCTTACAATATGAACTCAGAGAAGATCAGCCATCACTGCATATCACAAAAGCTCTGCAAGAACAGATGTACACTGCTTAGGAAATTCCTGCACTCTCAAGCATGGTGCTTTGAACCTTGCCCTCCCAGACATGGTCCCTTGAAGGAGGGGAACGTATAATCCGAAAGTGATGGATTATATGATGTGCAAAATCTAGATTTGATATATTGTTTGCTTTTGTCCTCACAGTAGCACGCATATATCAGTTGAATATTTACGTATCAAGGATAAGCTTCAAAATCAAAGGTTATGTCAGACACAAAAACTTTTAAGGAAAAGAGACTAAAATGCTACATTCAGTTTTAACTGACACATCACAATATCTGAAGCTCAGTTCTGTATATGCAATGTCATTCAAGAAAAGCATTAACATTTCATGAACTCTCACTCTCTTACAGTTAAAATCCTGTTGTCATTGGCTCTGCTGCTTCCTTCTGCATCCTTAAATTTAGTCTTTCAAAATCAAAGCAATTTCAAAATCATGGTTTTACTTTCAGATAAGGAACCCTGCTAGTAGCTTGTTTCCTGGATAGAAAACTGATACTACAAAGTTAGGTATTTTAGCTCTGTTTTGATACTTTAGGTAGCTCAAATAGCACACAAGGTATTCTAGGCAGTCAACTGCCTAAAACTTTAAAATAGAGCTGCTTTTGCATAGTTCTACTCGACAATTTGTATAGTTCTAAGAAAAGAAAAGATGGAAGGAGCACCAGGAAATTAAACAGCCCACATACATTTTGATTTCCTAAAAAATCAAGGTGTGCTTCCTCTTAACTGTACAAGGACAATTAAGTGGTTTTGCCAGAGTTAACCTTACTAGTCTGGCAAGGCCAGTGGTTACTCATAGCTAGGCAGACCTGATAGGTCATAGCTGCCTTTGATAGTTACATTCCAGCCTGCCCACCTATTTAAAAATTATTAGGGATCTCCGTTACGTGGATTGTTTCCTCTTCTTCTCCCCTAAAAAACAGTCGGTTGCCTACAATGCCATACTGGGTCTGAACAATCTGCCAAGGCACTAAGCAAACCCTGAGCACACCAAACTAGCCACTGTTGCTATTGCCTAAAGCCATCACCCTCTTTGGCTTTTTAACCCAAAATTCATACTGCCCCAAATAAGAATTTTTTATGCTCATCATGAGTGATTTGGAACTGCTAAAGAAAAATATCTGAAGATATTTCTAAAGCTGCTTTAGTCTCAAAAATCTTTTTTTTATTCCTTTGTCTCAAACACTGCTTATACCAAGGACTGTCTTGCAAATGCCCCTTGAGAGACTATAGCTGTAGATGGGAGTTGAACTGTGCTGTATTTTTGACAGATCTAACTACACATCTGAAGGCATCCATGAACACTGAGGAGAATAATTTACAGTTTTGCAGCAGTGTCTTTTTGGATGCTCTAACTGCAGTGTTTAACTAGCTTAGCTGCCAATTTGAACCTTCATAAAATTGTATATAAAGTCTCCTGTCTTTTATAGAAATTTATAGAAACTGCTCTTACAGACTTCTCCAATACATGCTAGATTATTTCTCATACCTTTTAATTGCAAATTCTTGGCCATCCAAGAGGTGCCAAACAGTCTGCATTTTAACTCTTCCCCAGTTAAAATATATGCAAGTAGAACTGTTTCTGCTCAAAGAGTTTTAATTCGGACCCTTAGAATTTTAATTCAATAAAAAATAAAACCTATTCTTCCCCACCAAAAAGAGAATCAGAAGGCAGGTAAGTGGTGGTTAGAAATATATCAGTATCTATTTTCATTTTTCATTCTCAAAAACTGATTGGAAAAAAAATATCCCTTTCTTTACTTCTTCTGCTATTTACTTTGCAAAAAAATCTTCCACTATGGGCAACAAAAATTTTATAGTATACCTTCCAACTGAAACAAGAAACTCTCATGACATTTTTCTCAGTTACTAATCCTGGGACTTTCCCTGAATATTTTTCCAGATATGGTAGGAGAAACTATTTCTTTCCCGAGTTAAAGTTGAAAGGTCAACATAAAGTCAATAAAAATTACCTTTAACTTCTACTCAACAGATCCTCACTTTCATATCAATTTGTGGTATGTTTGGCTGCATGTTTTGCTTGTGTTTGTGCAGGCCTTCGAAATAAACTGGTTGATATAGCACCACTAAATGCCAAGGGGAGGAAACAGAATCTAGGGGGAAGCTCACCAGTATTTTTCAAAAGCATTTTTATTAAAGGAGAAGTAATGTCTCCTGTCACCTTGTACTGTCTGTTAATGCAAAGGAAAAAACAGATGCCTACTAGTCACTAGAGATGGAGAACGTAATTTTCATCAGTATTTTCTACAAAATGATTGCTTTACATCTTCTTTTACTGCTCCATCAGTTTGTAGATTGCTGAAGAAAAGTTTCCTATTATAGACCACACATTACCTTGCAAAAAAAACCTCATAAATGCAAGGAAAAAACAGTAACAAGAATACAGTCAGCACAGAACAACATTAATTGTTAAAAGGAACTGCCGATGTTCTAAATAATAATGCACTATCCATCTCCGAATTTTGACAGTTAAGAGTTGAAAAATGCTGAAGTTTCATTTATTTTCCTGTTCAACAGCTGCTTTTCCAAATCATCCCCAGCTGAAGAACTCCCAGGACTCTGTCATACATCACTGAGCCCAGCTTTCAGCAGACAGTGACAACCCAGTATCTCCCCTCACAAAGGGACTTTTATTCACATAGGAGCTCAATAATTCAATAACAATTTGAGTGTGCAGTAAATGAACTGATATGAGTGAACTTAGAACATGGCAAGAATGGCTTATAAAACCCCTGGGCAGTTGCCACATTTCTAAATCCTTTCTAGCACATGACGAGGAAGAAGGGTCAATGACAGCAGGAGGTGCAGCAGGTGGAAAGGCGGCTGAAGCTGCACAGGACCTTCTGCCCTAGAGAGCAGGTATCTCCCCTGGGGAAAAATTACACTGATTTTTGCTGCTGTTGGCAGCCATCCAGCTCTGCTAAAAGAGAGAGATACACACATGGAATCAAGTGCCAAATTATGCTAAACATAGACACAGTGATGCTGAATCTTAAGGGATTAAAGTCATTTTTCCACTACTCCCCCTTCACATCAAAGTGGGATTTTTGGTTTTTGGGAAAACTCTTTGGTTTCTGAACTATTTTTGTTCTTTTTAGAATAGCGAGTGCTACTCCAGACTGTTATCCTGTACTTCAGCAACCACAAGCTTTTTATAGCAGGCCGTTGATAACGTTGCCCAAACTAGCCCTGACAAAATATACATTATACGCCCTAATAGTCTGAATTGCAGGGTTGGTTCTGGCAGCTGTATGACAGTTCCATTACAACACAACTACACCACAGCCTACAGGAATGAAAATGTGAGAAGATTTACTTTTTCTCCATTGATATTAAATACTTTGAAATTACACAACGAAAACAATTCTCAGCTCTTCGCTGTCACTGCAGACGGATGCATACATAAAAATGAAATCCAATGGACCATGCTGTCAGTTTTTCAAAGGACATCAACAAGTCTGAGAGAGGCAAGGAGGAAAGAAAGAATCATCAGCTTACTGCACTTCACAACATCAGTTTTTCTCCTACAGTGAACTGTACAACCTGGTGAAATTCCACTGATTAACCATCATATGCTCTTTAACAGCAGAAACAATTAAGGAATTTGCCTGTGTATGTCTTTCATCTTGAAATGGAGGAAGATTTATTTCTACTGTTTTGGTTTGGGTTTTTTTCCTTTATTAAGGTAGAGAAAGCCTACATAGCTTAAAAAAGCCAAGCTAGGGTTTTCATTTAAATGTCTAACGTACAAATTATTGGAAGACTTTCCTGTAATGAGCTATACTTAATAATGTGACAGTTATCAGACATTTCTGCAAAAAAAACCTAGTGGAGGGGGGTGGTGGGAACACATCAGACCTGCAGCACATGTTATTTGTTAATATGATTTGACTTCTGATTGTTCATCAAATTAAATATTATACTTCACAGTCCAACACCATAATCTAAAAACATCTAACATGGTTATAAAAGCATCTTTTAAAGAAAAAAAAGAACAGTAAATAGAATTTATGTGAAGACTAACTGAAGGCAAGCTTGCCAAGGAGCAAGAATGTTTTGTCATGCTCCTTACTAAAGCAGAATCTCTTTTAATTAAGATTTATTTTTTAAATAATTTAATTTTAATATCTGTTACAACCATAAAGCTTTCTAACAGGCTCCAGTATCTTGTGTCAGTGTGTCTAGGGAACAGCAACCTACTAGTAAGAGGTAGACAGCTCAGGCAATGCAGTATCTCCCACTCAAACCAAGATGGGTCCAAGAATGCCCTGTTTCACCCTACCTGCACTATCTATATATAACTATTTACATCTGGTGGAGCCTACTGAGGCCAGAGCATTGAAAGGGGGCACAGTGCATACTTTGTATGTTGTTAACGCATGCAAGATACTCTACGCATCATCAGCACTGAGAAGTGAGTAGCCACAATCAAGTGGACTTGTGGATTCTGAAAAAACATGGGAAAAAGTTTGGTTT
The DNA here is from genome assembly GCA_038380795.1 of Pyrocephalus nanus. Taxonomy (NCBI): domain Eukaryota; kingdom Metazoa; phylum Chordata; class Aves; order Passeriformes; family Tyrannidae; genus Pyrocephalus; species Pyrocephalus nanus. The sequence continues at coordinate 4,177,511 of CM076262.1, read as the reverse complement.
GCTTAATTTACCAAAAAATATTTTGTTTCCAAACCTGCTCAGCATGGAAGTCTATCTGCCAGGACTGTGAGGACAGGATGGAAATCATAGCTGGTACTTTCTGTCTTCACCATGGGCAGAAAAAGCTGCAGTGTAATTGCAGGGCAAAATGAGTTACATGATTTCATTGCAGGCATAAAGATTGCTGAAGACCACTGCATATGGTAGCAAACATTTGTTTACACAAGGATATATATATATATATATATCTTTAATGCATTGTACCTCACAGTCATTTTTAGCATGCATGTTTCTGACAGAGTTGTCAGAACTCTGACTCAAAGGAAATACTTGTATCTTATGGAACTTGGCAGTGTAGAAATGGTCTTTTTAAAAGGATATTGCTGAGCTATTTGGCATTACCACAGGTACATAAAGCAGTTGAAAATGCCTGCTATATTTTACATATTCAAGATAGTCTTCTGAAATGTATCCATCTCCAACCTACTTACAGACTTACTCTTGATATTTGTACTTACCTTCTATATTACTAGCTGTGTTTATTAAAAATGTATCTCCAGAAATTAGTGATTCTGGCCTTCATCGGGGGAGTAATAAGTGCATACTGTTTTTGAGTGCACCCTTTTAAAAATATGTGGGTTTTAATTCATTCTACAGAGTGTAAGCTCTAAGGACAAGTAAAAAGATCGGTATGTGATTAATTTTGTATTATATTGAGCAATAATACAGTAGAAGAAAAGAAAGCATAAATCAAGGCTCCCTTTACAAGTATTCTTTCTCTGCTACAAGAACCATTTTCTCTAGATTTCCTGGTCCTCCAGTGTCAAATATAATTTCCTTCCTCTCAAATTTATTTTCTCTCCTTTCCTTTTTTATACTTTCATGGTATATATAATCTTCTTAGGACACTCAGTGTGGTCTACAGGAAGATCTGGCATCACATTTGCGAACTCACACCCTGCTTCCTCATCACAGCCGCTTCCACCTCCATTGCCACCACTCCTACACTCTAAAACCAGCAGGGTAGGGATGATTTTCACATCTCTTGCCATGGTGCTTACAGCAGAGTCTACCACAAAATATAATTGAGATGATTGAAATCACTTAGCACAGTAGTGCTAACAGTGCTAACACAGAGCTAAGAGAGCTCCTTAATCATACTATAACAGAAAAGCATGGTCATGCCACCCATACTGGGTACATACACTGAATGGACTGCCTACCACAGGCAGCCTAATGCAACCTAACTCAACTTCAGTATATGAACTATGATCCAGCAGTGCCTCTAGAGTAAATTAAAATGTCAGTATGCAGCACATTTCCCCTGCCCGTCCTGCTAGCTGTCCATAGCTACTACAGATTTGGGAGTGCCTATCTCAGTGCAGACTATGTAGATACAGTAGCTCAAATTCGTAGCATCATGCCAAGCCAACCCATGTACATTGTTTCTCAAAGGGGTTGATTTACTTGGACAGTATAACTAATATCTCATGATGTTCCATTGCAGATAACTGTCATAAGGTCATCTCTAACTGGCAGTTGTCCCCCTCATTCTGATGGGCATCTAGTCAGTATACAGAGATTGTAACTGCACAACATACTACACAGTTAGTGTTTCAAATCTTAACTCTGACTTCAAATAAGGAATAATCAGCATATACCTTATGTACTATGGATCTTAAACTATTATTATCTTTACTTATATACATAGGAAGTGATACATTCATATATAGGAATGGAACTGAAGTTACATATCAAGACAGCGGTACAAGTTGGAATTAGCAGCATTTTTGCATTTGCAGCCTACTGCCCTCCTCACCAGGTAACTCTTGCAATGGCACTACTGTCACACAGTGACTAGCAATGCCCCAAGGTGCACCAGATGTATTATAAGAATTATATAATCTTGATGTTAATTTTATAAAAATAAAGAAAAAAAAGAATGTAAATGATGCATGCCTATGGTGAAGAATCTCTCTGCAGGAAAAAGATTATTTGTCAGGACTGTGACTCCTTCCATTTTCCTACTTTCTCATATGACATTGTGATAAAGTTATTATTACTATAATTTGCTTTGTTTTCAGTAATTTCTATTTCATTTTAGAAAAACTAGCTCATTTAAATACCATATGTCATGGTTTTCAGAATACCATTTATTCCATTTATGCCTTAAAATGGACAATATTTCTCTCACTGCTACATTTAGCTACATTTTCCATAGAAAGACATGATATATTTTCCATATAGAAACTTTGGCCTTTATTTGGTGTTTCATTCTACTTCCTGAGTTCACTGAAAAAGGGGTTGGAACATGAACAACCAAAAAAGAGAGCGCACAAATATTTTGGTATGCATTTCTGTAAACCATCCTCTTCCTCTAAAAGCAACTAGATGTCAGGTCCTTGAACAAGGCTAATATACACACACACACATAAAGATTCAAAATAGGTAAGAAATATTTGGACTATGCAGCCTGCAAATATAAATTACACCATTCTATCTCATATGGCTTTAATGTATCAAATCAAAATGAAGAGAAGTATGAGAGGAAAACTGAGAAGAGAAATATCAGTCAAATTATACATAGTAGCCTGAGAAATCACTTGGGGAAGCCATGAGGCTTTAGAATAGACTGTTCATAAATGCAGAGCCTCTGGTACCCTATGAACAGTATATTTAGAACATATTATCATTGTAAAATTATGAATCCTTCACATATTTGTACACAGGGGATCAATTACTTCCCTAGACAGCAGAGATAAAGCAAGCAGGTACTTAGACCTAAGCATACATAGACCCTTGCCAAGGACAGCAGCGAATGCTTAAGTTTCCCTCCTGAGCAGCACCACACCAGCAGATTTTACAGCTCTCTGAAGCAGCTTTTTCTAAATAAAAATGGACTGTCTCTGTCAGGGTTGTTTCTCTTATGAGGTAGGGAAGAAGGCAGGGTCTTGAAGTTCTCCACAGCAGCTCTTGGTTCCCATTTACAGGGCTGCTATCACAGCTAGGCCAGATTCAGCTGGCAAGTGTTGTGCAGCCAGTTGTATTTTCAGTCTCAAACACTGACTCTTACCTTTCTGGGGCATCTGCTTGGTTTCAATACCAAACAAAACCAAAATCTGTGGCTAAATAAAAGGCAAGAATATTAAGCCATGTAGCTGACTCCCCAGAACTGAAATAATAACATCAAGGAACTTTTCCCTTGGGTCTTGAAGAGATTGATCAAATCCTATCATAAATCCGAAACAGAATCATAACTTTACTGTGCAAAGAGAATTGATCAGCAGCATAAAAATAGGACAGCAAAACAGTAATTTCTTCTCAATTATGGGAATTGTATAACCCAAAATAAACAACTTCATATCCACCAGCTGCATGTAAGAGTTATTTTGAAGGCTGATAACTGCCTGCTCTATTTATGTAATTTAGAAGTCTGAAGTATTTATGTTATTAAAATCCAGCATGTGGTAAAGATCTGGTTTTGTTTCAACAGGTCCAAGGCACAGACTGTACACCAAGATCCATTATTTTCTAACAAAAATTGAAAAATATTACTTTACTCAATGACTAGCTAGGAATTGTTTTATTGAAAATAACAACGCAGGAAGCATTGGAAGGACCAGTTTGATAGTGAGACAAATTAAATGTAAGAGAATTCTTCCTTTGTAAATTCAAACATTGCTAATTTTTTATTTTATCTGATCTTTTTTGGTCATCTCTCATTCTTATTATGCTCCTGTGTGCTTTTTTTTACTGCATGCATGGTCTTTATTTTCAAAGCAAAATACTCTAAGAAAATTAATGAAACAGCATATTCTAACTAAACTCTTTAAGTGGAGATTGGCTAAATAAGGACATTACCAGTTTCATATTCCGAGTCACACATTTTTGCAACCTTCTCCATATTTTAGTAACTTAGTAATTTAATTTAGTATTTAATTAAATTTTTTTATTAAAAACCCCCACAGAATTGTTACAAAACATGAGTGAAGTTAGTATTTTTCAATGAAATGTTAAACCAGTGCTGTGCCAGGAACTACTACAGCTTTATTACCTAGTTTTCTGCACTATCCTATCAGAATTCCTGTCAAATCTCCCTGTTTCCATATGCAAACATGTTGCTAGCAACTTTGGAGGGATGACCAGAGTCAAGAGAGGTAATAAATGTTCTCATTTCCTCATCTAGTTTGCTGCCCAATCTGTGGGCATATAAAGAATTCATCCTTATTTTCTACAATTCACTAAAAGAAGGCAAACTGTAAATCCAGCACAAACATTTGTGGGTTTGTCTTTTGTATGCTCAAGCAAATTATTAAAACTTATGTAAGATTAAATGTCAATACTTTCGTGGTTAATTGACATAATTTATCTAATACCTATTTCTATAATTTCATTTTACTCTATTCCCTGCTCATTTTGCATTCTGAAGCAGAGAAGGGCAGTTTTTCAGCTGACCTAATGAAAACACTGCCACAACAACTGAGAAACCAACCTGTGTGCAGTGGAGTCTGGCTGGAGAGAATGCTAATTCTCTGCCTCAATACTGCCTTCAAAGAGATTATTCAAGCCTCTCTCTGACATGGAACACAGTGGCCAGCCAGCAAATGCTAGAGATGAAAATAACCTTTATCTGTTTTAACAAAAAGGTGAACTAAAAAAAGCAGTCTTGCCCTCAATGTTTACTATTAGTGATGAACAGAGTGACTTTAATTACTGCTTATTCAATAACTTTCACTGATGTTACTGTTGAGTTTTTAATTATTAAATCAGTATAATTTATCTATATAAGGCAAAAGGAGGAATAAAATAAGCAATAGGAACCTGATGAATTTACTGTCCTTGTAAACAGGTAGTGTTTTACAGAATTCAGGTATCAAACACCCAAGAGCATGAAGACAACTTGGATGAAAAAATGTGGCTCAGACTCAATCTATGAAAGAGGCACGAATGAACCAAAGTCAGCAAATTCCAGAACTTCAGAGGTCTTCAACAGTTCATTCCACTCTCAAACATCATACTAACTGCTCATGAAAAGGAAGGCTGCAGACTGTGTGCCACACGGGGTTTTTCAATTTATCCTGGAAGTATCCCCTCCCAAGTAATTTGTTCCATTTAATCAGCTTTTGTATTGGTCCCTTGTCCATATTTGAGAAATTTCATGTGTAGCTTTTAGTTCACTGTAACTGAGTAGGAAGCCTGATGTACTCTTCTCTGTAGACCACTGTGACCAGGTTTGCTATATCCTTTTCAACAAACAAACATTACAAATCTGTTGCTGGAGATGCAAATTTAAGCCCATGCCCGCCCTTTCTGAGAACTGAATCTTAAAACAGGACACTCCTGTGACAATTTTATTAGGAAGAGCAGGTTTTTGAAGTCTAAAATTGCTGAAGTAATTTAAATATCTGACAGGATAAAAAACACAGGTTGCCAGCCTTGCACAGGACACATTTCAAGGACAGAACTGAAAACAGTATTTACGGATTGTGCAGATACAGCAGTTCCAAAAAAAAAAAAAAAAATTAATGAAGCCTTACCACCTATAGCAAAGAACTTGGAAAACCTGCACAGTTCACCTTATTCTTAAATGTCTTACATCAAATCCCAGAAAACACACAGTTCTTCTCACAGTCTCAGAAATAAGGTGTATCAAAGGGTTTAGGAGTTTTTCAGCCTCTCTCATGGCTAAATACAGGTGGTGAACTCCATAGCTCAGTTATATTTAACATCCTTTTCTCAGAGCACACAGCTCTTGGTGCTGCTATGAGTATTGGAAAAATACTGAAAAAAGTCATCCAGCAACTGCTGTTAACTGTCCCCCAAAATGCTCCTGTGATAGATAGGGAGGACATAATCCTCCAGCTGTGGTTTCTCAGGATACATTCCCTACCTCGAGGTATCCTGGCATGTCATACAGTACTACTCTGCTTACATACATTTCTCGAATGTGTTTTTCCAAACCACTCTGATGCTCTGTCGTGCTAAAAATGATAATCATATGTGATGGGGCTGTGGTCCATGTTCACTGATTTCGTACTCTGTATTACAATAAGCAGCTGATAAAGCCTTTAAATCCCCTTAAGTGGACAACTGTTTACTGATGCATTCCCAGGAACTACCTTCTAATCCAAGATTATTATTAGCTAACTGGTGGCAGAGTTCTTCAACAATTCCTTCCTCCCTATCTTCAGCCTGATGATCACAAATGTCAGACAGCATTACTAGTAATTATTTATCCCTGCTTTTTCTCTCAATGGTATTTGTGTCACTTAATTCCACCAAGTTTACTATGCGCTAACTTCAAAGGTGAAAATTTTTAATCAGCATGTTTATTTTGATGATTTGTACTTTCCTAACACTTTTTCCCTCATTACAGTTATGAGAAGTAAGAGGTAAAACCATTACTTTATTGTCATTTTTTATCTTCAAAGCTTTACATTAGCATTATATCATCTCTGTCTTGCCTAAATAGTCAGAAGAGGTACTGGACCAAGTGCTTTGATATCTACTAAATGTTCTTATTACATTATTCATGGGTAGTTGCCAAAGAATCAATAGAGAGTTAGTAAACCCTTCTGCATGTGTATGAAAAACTGAAAGCTACAAGACACACTGCAGTGTGGGTAGGTGAAAACTGTTTTCTAGGTAGAAAATTTACCTTTTGCATGCATGGAGCTGGATGTATAACATGTTTCCAGGACAATGTGGAAAGTTGCCCCTGAAGTCCTGCTGGTTTGCTTCTCCCCCAGCAGTCTTGGGGTTAGCCATGACAGACACAGCATTGGAGAGACTCTTGAACTCTCCCATGAACTGCATGTGGCTGAAACCCTATAGATTGGCCAATTTTACAGTGATAGGAAGAGCAGATGCAGTGGAGTGGGGAGGCCTATTTTCAGCTAAAAGTAAAGTAATACAAAGGCACCTTCAGGAAAATGCCACTTGGCATTTCATCCCCTGAAAAAGATCCTAAAATGTCATCCCAACTCACTCACAAGACACATTGGAATACAGGTCATGTAAACAATTCCTTTGCTTCCAGCCATCTTTCAAAAATAACTAACAAAAGAAATCAGTCTACAAAGACGCATCCCACCCTGCTTCCTCCTCAATGACTTTCTCATCTCTTTAAGACCAGAAGTTGCTAATTGCTTCTGTCTTCAGCCATGGTAAAATGGACAGTGGTATTCCTTACTCATGTATTTTATACAAGGAAACACTACAGCAAGACTATGTCATGGGTAGGTCTCTTCCACTCTGACACTTTCAGAGCCTGGAAAACTCACCTGTTTCTCTTCTCCTGCAAAAAGACCTTGACTTTGCTATGAACTAGCACTTCCAAACACATAACAGGACAGCACTGCTGTCCCTGTGTTCCTGAGAATACATTTTTTTCTGCATGAAGCAGAAAGGCAGTTTACTACAGGATAGAGAAAGAGACCAAAAGGACTTGGACCTAGTTTTAAGAAACAGTAAGACTGATTATGGTAGGCAGAGGTGAGGCAAATGCAATAGCTTCACTATCTAATGGACATTTGGATAATTGGGCAGGAGAGAATAAAAAGCAGCCACCACATTTTGAAGAGGGAGGTAACATTCTCTTGAGGAAGTGGGAGAGAAAATGTACCAGGTGGCACAAGACACTCAGTACATCCAAAGTTGCTTTGGCCAGATCTGGCATGAGGCTCAAACGGACCACAGCAGAGTCCTCAGTCTCACTAGAATCAATTAAAAGCAGTGATGTACAAACCCACAGTATCAGTGCCTGCTAATTATAAATGCAGACCATTTCCATGGTATTCATCACCCTTCACCAATAATTAGCTCATTATGTAATTCCCTCAACACTTAAATATGAATAAGGCCATAGAGAGGAGTCATTCACACAATTTCCTAGTATCTACATTATCCAACTGATGACATCTAAACATTTGATCTAAATGCCTAAATTAAGATATCTAAATTTAGCTATCTACAATTTTAGTCAGGCTACAACTTCCACTTGTGCTGTAGTAGGCAAAGCAGCTTTACCACACCCAAGATCAACACAGAAAATCAGTGTTCCATCCCTCTCTGCATTCTCTCCATCTGGCACTTCACTGTTGAGCATGCTTGTAACTCACTCTGTGCACAAATTTGATTCTATTGAAAAAAAAAGAATTAAAGGCACTTGACTAGCAGCAAAACTGCTCAGGAGTGTTCCCTGTGTTCCTGGCAAGCTTGAGAAGATGATAGCAACTTTATACAAGTTTACTGTGCCTTTCTGTGTAATACAAGGTTTGGGATGCTCTGGAAGCCTGTGACAAATTACTGACTGAATTCCTGACTGCAAGCAAGGGCTATTATTTCTATTAAATCTAATTGTGAATGTAAGAAAGGGGAAGGAAATAAAACCCGGATTAAAGGTGCAAAAGTCAGTCACCCTGTCATCTTGACAATTTACGTTACAGGTACAAACCTACTCTCAAAACAAAATTCACTTGCTTAACAGTCAGATTTTACATTTCTTAGTCCATCGTGTTTAAGTATGAAATTCACTATGGGAACTTGGCGGTATTGACTAGAAATTCATTTGGGTTGTCATGTTGCAGCACTACATATTCCAATACAAGAAATGCAAACATTTGTCATTTGAAGAGACAGAGCACTTTTAAAAGGACTATTTTTGACACAATGACACGTCTTCAAAACTGGGAGTCACCCTACATGCATCTCCCCACAGTTTAGCTTAGCATGTAGGGAACTTATATGAGAGGGAGAAAAACTTCAGCTCCGTTGGGCTGAAAGTCAGGTCTTCCAGTTCCTAGTTGAGTGCTCTACAGAAAAAGACAGGTAACCCATCCTCCGACTGTATCTTAAACAGAAACAGCAGCTGAGACCATACTGCATTTTTCCAAAGGTCTGCTCTTATACAGATGTATGAGATGCCCATTCTTTGACCACATGCAGGAGACAGATGCCTTCAGAGGATTTAGGTGAAGCAATCCTTAAATCAAAATTCATTCAATCTAATTATAGCACTTCACAGAGAAGTCCAAGCTTCAAGAATCATCATGCTGTGAGGGCTCATTATGTAATGAAAGTAGAGAGATAGGAACCTTCAGGCTGTGATTCATGTGTTAGGTATGTATTGACAAAGAATGGGAATGTTTAAAGATGAGCAAAATCAGTGTAGGAGTCCTTGGAATGATTAGTCAAACAGAGAAAATGCCCATTGTATTAGGAACTTCCTATAAAATTGGGGATTTGAGGTGCCCAAACTTCAGGCAAAGCTCTCATGTAGATCGTTATTTTTGTCTATTTCTTAAAACAAATTTAAAGAATAAGAAATAAAGTAACATTAAAATTACCCAGTTTGTTACCTGGATTTGCAGATAAATATGAAGTAAGTACCCTGTGCTTGAGCTCTCTCTCAGTTCATTACTGTGTGCTAAGCTTTTAAAGTTCTGAGGACAAGTATCAAAATTGAAACATCTTATTCTGCCTGCTCTCTCTTTACTTCTAAATTAATGTTTATTATACCACAAAAATAGCTGCAAAATGTAACCACTCATTTAAATTGTCTTTAGCAATTATGAATAATGACAGGTACAAAATGAACTAATAACTTGGTCAAAAGCCATTATGGCAGAATCACAGTATTTCAGAGTATAATTGCAAGAGACAGTAAAATTTTAATAACCTATCAGGTAGTATTTCAAACAATAAAATAATTGTTTCTGGCTATGTGCATCCTCCCTGAACTTTCCTATGCCAAATTTCCTAATACAAGCCCTTACATAATAAATAAATGTTAACAAAATGTGTTCTTATTCAACTATAAAGTAATAACTTCCTCCACACTGAACAATATATGCAATGCTAACAAATGATGACTAGCTTAAAGATGCCAGAGCAGGAATCCAGAAATAGCACCAAGACATGAATTAGTAATACTTTTTTTCCTCAGTTCATAAATCACTCTGATTGTGTGCTTGGGGACTGGAACAGCAGAATGTCTACTTCACATTAGCTCATTACTTTTTTCTCAAACTATGATATGTAAGTATCTATTAATGACAGCTAGGTGGTCACTAATAAAATATTAATTTTAATTAGCTCAATAAGGAAACAGTTGTATTCAATGAAAGAAAACAGCATTGCTTTTACAATACTGCAGAAGAGAATAATAGCTCAATAAGCAGAAGTTCTCTAAACTGTTTCTTGGAAGTTGTTAAAAAATTTCCTTTTCATGCCACTTTCTGATCAGCTGAATGAGTTACAGATTTGTAAAGCTGGAATTCCTCAAAAAGCGAAATATTAAAAACTATGCAAAGATCAAGGCTGAAAGTGCAAGACACAACAAGGTGGTCATCTAAATACGGCTGCCTAAAAAAGCCAGATGTCTGCTTAGTCATGCAAGTTACTCATCTGCACGGTGGAACATGTGGAGGAATGGCTCTCCCTTGAGGGAGCCTCCTCACTACTGACTACAAAGAAAGCACAGATCAGTAGTTTAACTGGACACAACCCTTTAGATGACTAAGATTCGCTTAAGTGTCTAGATGAGTCACTGGTTGCCACCACCACCATGGTCTTTTTCTGAACCATTTTTCTTTTTAACTGCACCAGTTCAATGATCCAGATCATTGTGAGGGCCTCCAAATGCTAACACTAATGTAAGCCAGAGGACAGGAAGATCCAGCTCAGAGCAAGGAGGATGCCAGACCTTTTCTATTGATGGCAGGGCATATTTGTAGCAGAATAAAGAACATTGCCTCTCGCAGTACAAAGGATGTAATTATTTTCTCAGTGTGGTTTTGGAGCATAAATTCTTTATGCCTGTGCAAGCAGAGAATTCACTGAGTAGCATTTCCACTAAGAAGTACAAAATTCTGCTTCTTAGTGATTTCTTCTCATTAACTTTTTTGATTTTTATTTTAGCTAATCAAATAATATTCTGAAATAGTATGTGATGCCAAAATTATACTCAACTCCCATGATTTTACTTGTGATCAGTGATCTATAAATAGATCATATAACTCTTTATGATACTCCTATTTCAGAGAAAAGAGGAAAATTCCTCAACTTTACCGTTTAGAAAACAACCTTTACAATTCTAGAAAGCATTAGTATCAGATATAGGGTACTGACATATAACTATCAGATAAGGGAATATAGGTCTTGGAGCTTTAAACAGGCAAATGCACTAAAATAATGCTGAAGAACAGAAAGGAGTTTGAGTAACTGAAGAAACTGTCCCAGTGATACACAGCATTATACAGTTGTAGCCCATCAGCTACAGTACGTAAAATGAAATTCGGAAAGGTTGTTTCTCTGTAATTTCAGAAATAAAAGCAAGCACATGATTTGAAATATTTAATGCTTTTGAACAGCAACACTAGTTATGACTAGTGGTCCAAACAACTACTGCCACAGGACTAACATTAACACAATGGAGATAAAAGGTGGCAACAATAAGATTATTCACAACGTGCAGTTGTGAACTGGCAGCATCCCACGCATGTATTGAACAGCTGGAAGTGCAATCCCTGTCCCTGCTCTTCAGGGCTTTGAGCAGCACCTTAAATACTGACATCTCATAGGTGGAGGAGAAAAGAGAAGTCATATGGGAAGCTGGCAACAGGTCAAGCAGTGCCAAGAAGGCTTGAAAAAGGAGCTATGCAACTGCCATGTCTTCAAGGCAGTCTAAGGCTAAACATTCTACAAAAGACATGGTGTTATTATCCAAACATACTAGTTCAAGGTAGACATCCTCAATGCAAACCATTGTTGCCTAGATCTATATATTTACTTCATGGGATAAGTAGTTAACCAGTTGAAAAACATAGGACTCAAGAGACTAACTGTAGGTTATACATGCCATGGAAAGTAAAGAACTAATCCAAACATACCTAAAGAAAAAATGTAGCTCAGGTGTAGGCAGGTAGGCCCCATAGAGCAGCTCTTCAGCTGGGGAGACATAGCACTTAGCTAGCAACTTGTCCCAGATAAAGAAGCTTTTGTAGTGAATCCTGGGAAAATTTCTGGCCAAAACTGAAGTAAATTTAGTCCTAGGAAGACAGAGGACCACAAAAATAATAAGGACCTTCTGAATGCAGCTAGTAAAGGTGCAGCAGACCAGCTGCAGAGTGCCCTGACACAGCCAACAGTGACCAGCAGGACCAGCTGGAAATATAAGCACAGGCAGGCACAGCCAGGACAAGAGTACTCCAAACTCTACAAAGAAGCTCATCTTCAACAAAAGCCAGTGCCAAAACAAGATGCCAAACTGTAGGTGGTAGACACAGCTGACTCCTCTGAACCCTTCAGTTCAGGCAGACCCCATTGCTAGTCTTTAAAACCTGGAAAAACATGGCCCTCTCCAAACTCCACACTTTTCAAGGAGTAAAATAGGGTAAGAGATGATGAAGACTTTGCTGGATCTATACAGTAAATACTTGGAGAAGAAGAAAAACAGAAAAAGAAGGACATTGCCCACAATGGAATCAATATGCCAGAACGGTTGCTGAGGCAGCTTTGCAGTTTTAGCTTCAGTTGCAGATGGCATCAGTAACAACTAATTCATATTTTAAAATACTGAGAGCCTACAGAACAAGTAGCAGTGGACGAATGGTGTTCTACATAATACACTGGACAGAAAGACAATTTCTTCAAGGAATTGCTTCCCCTCCAAAGAAGATAAAAACCAAGATACTCTAGACTCAGTATCCTGACCATTTAACAAGGATCAGAAAGCAATAAACAGGATAGTTTCCTCAGAGAAAACTCAATAAAACAAGTATATATACTGCCATTGGCATAAACCTCCAGCTTTTAAGTTAATTCTCTACCTTTTTTTCATCTCCATTTGATTCAAAAGCTTCCCTGGTGAAAAAACTAAGGAAAGCAACTTCCCCTCTTCACAGGAGCATAGTCTCCTCTCCACGCCCTCAGTTCCTTTCATACAGAAACACAACTAAGGACCTTGTTTTCAGTGACCAAAAAAGGCCTGTCCCCATAAACCCTATGCTGCCTTTCATCGTTAGTGCCTGGGTTTATCTATTCTACTCAATAAAAGGATTTGTTAGCTTTCTGCATCAACAAATTAAAGACTAAATTCTCCCTACTCCAAAGTGCAATCAAGAGTGCCCTGGCAGCAAAGAAACATCACACCCACATCTGTTTTAGCATGAAATCTTGCTTTTAGCAAGCAACCATGCAGGGTTGATTATCCCACAGAGAAGATGCTACCTTTTATTTCCACTCGTGAATTTAATTTTCTCAGTTTCATTCTGAAGCTCCCATAATGGTTTCCTTACATTCACAGACTCTGCTATTTTTTACGCCACCGTGTGAGTGGGCAAATGTAGAATATCAAAGAATCTAGCTGCTGGGGCAGCAATAGACATAATCTATTTGCTGGGGAGAAAGGTCACTGTACCATGCCTCTAAATCACTAAAAAAAGCATCATTTTTTTTGCTTCATTTAGTAATATTGAAAATGCATTCCATTGATGATATACAAAAAAGCACAAATTTTCATAACAATCGATTGATTACAAAAATGTCTACAGCAACTGAGTATACAATCTCTGCAGAATGTTATACTTTAAAAATAGCAATGGAGTACCTTTCTCTCACCACTAGCTGGAAGTTTAATTAGCTAAATGGTAAGTTAATTAATTTTAGCATTTAATTCCAGAAGAGATAAGATACATATGAATTATTTTTTCCAGTACTGTGCATGCTACTAAAAAAAAACCAGTGAATGCAGTTTAGAAATTCTGTACTCTTTTCATATCCCTTACCAATCCCTGAGGCACATACAAAAAATAATCAGGGTTAAAAAAATTGTTTTTTTAAAATCATTTATTTTTCTATTTATTATGACTTTATACTTAGCACTTTCATAGTTTAAAATTATACTAGGCTGGTTTTAGACAGTAATTAATTTTATATAAAACCCAACAGCCTTGCTGAACATAAAGACATTATCAATTCAGAGCACAAACTGAATTGAAGCTCCCTAACAAATTCTTGGACTAGAGAGAGCACATCTCAGAGAGAACATTATTCTACTATTAATTTTTATTATATGAGCAAAAATAGATCATTGCAGTTCAGATTAAACAAAAGAGCAAAAACAGATCATGTATTTATGTTCACACAGTGCTTTAGCTTCTATTAGTAAACAAAAATGCAAGCAGGTTTTTGTGTGTTTATTACATACATTTGTACATAATATTAATCTGAGGCACCTGACATTTACTTGGTTAGGTGGGTGCCTTTTCTTCATTCTACATAATAAACTGTTGACAAAGACAAATCCTTTTATAAGAAACTTTTTTCAATATTGCACATTAATTTTTTTAATTCCTACTCTTGAACAGCTATAACAGCACACAATATTTACCTTCTTAGCCAAATAAACCATCAATCATTGCTATTTTATTTCAGATTTCAAATGGAAAATTCCAAAAATAATAGTAGGGAGAAAAAAATAAGAAAGATTCTTGCAAAAATAACATTTTAGCTTCACTCTTATCATAGCAAAACACTACTCCCTAAACAAAATTTAAATCAAATCTCAAAGAACTTTAACTAAATTCTCTGAATTATGTGAATTTATTTTAAAAGGGGTTCTTCAGTGTCCTGAAACTCTGGACCATCAATGCACTACAACTAACCACTAGAATTTACATGCTAATAAACACACATTAGGAAAACAGATAAAAGCAAAGAAGAATATAAGAGCTCTGAAAAGACTCAGTGTTTAATAGACATTTCTTCTTAATTTTTCTTTTAAAATGCCAGTTAATTTACTGATAAAGTATTTCTAATAAAACACGGTATTTTTTGCATACCAAATTTTTTGTAACATGTAAGTAGGCTTATCTACCTGCGTTACTGCATTTTCAACAAGACTTCAAAGCATTCCATAAATAAATCGTACAAAACTCTCAGATGAAAACTTTAGTGCATGTGAAGAAATTACTAGAAGAATTTTATCATGCAGATCCCTGTTCACCCTATACTTGAAATTAAAAAAAAAGTATGAAGTACATCCAAAATGGTACCTTAAGCAAAAGTACAGCAGCCTCCTATACACACGAAAAACAGTGAGGAAGTGTTTTAACACGTCACACAGAAAAAATTCTGATCATCTTTAGGTAATTCCAATTTTAAGCCTCAACAACCACACAACGTAAAGAAAGCCAGCAAGCAAAGATCATTGGTAGCGCAGAAGTATTTCTTACTGCTAACACCACTAGTCATATGTCATTTTCCATTAAGTGAAATCTTCAGTCAAGAAAACAGAGAAGGAAAGGCAGTGAGAAGGGCAGCAATGAAGCTGCAGATTGCAGTTAAAGAATGTTCCAGTCTCCCAATGCCCCGACTCCCCAAAACAAGTTGGGGAACAGTCCTGACACAGCAAAGCAAGGCAACTGGAAATGCCATGTAAAGCAGGCCAAAAATCAAACATTTGGTGTGCGCTGTCTTAAAGATCAAATGTTGCATTCTTCTTCTAAGCGTTCTGCAAAGCAAGACACAGGCTGTTCCCATCCACAAGGCACGCTATGAGAGCAGAAGTCTCTCCTTTACACCGTGTTGCTCTGAATCAGTGAAGTAAGTTCAGGACAAGCTACACAGCACGGCGGCATGGACTAATCAACATAAAACAAAGCCATCATTGGCACTAGCAGCTCATCATTTACAAACATGTGACTAACATGAACATAGTACTATCTTTGTTCTCATTCTGAAGCAGTTATCAAAGAAGATTCACCATGAAAAACTGACATAAAGGCATGTGCAAGTAGAAAACTCTTCATGGGATTTATCGGAGCAAAGGCTTCAAAGATCGGCATTTTTCATTTAGGGACTTTAAATCTAAGAGAATAAAGTTCAAAATGCTTCAGTATTCTGAATCCATGGAATGGTAATGAACTTGCTTTGAAAGGCTTAAAATAGAAATACATATTTACTTGGCTTTTATAATAATATCTATTGAGGAAATAGGAAAACTGTGATTGCACACTTCCACCATTATAATGTTAAGCATTTCAGGAAGACTTTAAACACCGGCTTTTATTTGTGAAATAGGTTTAAAATTTGAAATTAAAAAATCAGCAGAAGCTGATTTATGACATCACAGTATCAAAATTATATCACTCTTCTGCTTCACTAATTTCTAAGGCTCACTTTGAAAGGAAGCATAACCCATCTGTAGCTCAGCTCTTTGTTTCGTATGGAAAAATACTTCCGTGCTCTGGGGAAAGCTGTTCTTCTATTCTTCCTACATCCATAAGCAGAATAAAGAAGCCCAGAGAAGCTCTCCTCTGACAGCCTTCAGAGCATGTAGCATCAGAGAGTTACACCCTTCACCTACAGAAAGAGCTGTACGGCTGACTTGCTACGATCATTCTGTGTGTGATGAAAAGTAAACCTAAATTTGCCACCTACCTGCTGATCTTGACTGAAAGTGCTGAGTTTATCAGATACCAGGCTATAAAAGTTGACATACCTTCTGGAATGCTTACCAAATAGGTAAGCTGCCCTAAAAGAGGAATAATAATAATAATAATAATAATAATAATAATAATAATAATAATAATAATAATAATACAAAATGGAGTGGGAGGTGTAATCTATGAAGAGATCTTTTTTCCTCCCTTACGCTCTCAGTAATTTCTAAAAATATTTCTGCCAATATACAGTTCTGTATCTAATATAAACTGAAGACATTTGAGGATATGGTCTTTGGTGTTTATGCCTCATGGTTGTAAAATTAGCCCCAGTCTCATTATTCAGAATGAAAACAGTTTAAATTTTTAAAAATAAAAATGAAAGTGTGCATCTAATACCTGGAGCTGTGTTTTACCTGTAGAACATTTTGCATGCTGTTTGTGCCCTAGGATTTGAATTTTATTATTTTCAAAAGAATTAAAACAGTTTTGACTGGAGGCAAAAAAAAAAGGCAGACTATATTAAGTTTTTAATGCTGAAATAGATCTGGTATGCAAGACCAGTATGCAAGAATCTTTACTCTATTTGCTTTTATTGCCAGCATACCATTCCAGAAACACTTTTGCAAATAGCCTCAATATTAATATCTGTTTTTCATTTCATACATCCATAATGAATGGTTCCTGAATGTACAAAGTATATTAAAAATAGATATTTTTCTGTATTTAAAATGCAAATTTAATTGTACTGTAGCAGGTATTAAAAACTAAAAATTGTTGGGTTGTTCAGTTTTAAGGGGGAATTTGGGAATAAATAAAGCAATACTTTTGCAAGTGAAAATCTACTACATTCCACTTCAGAATTAAGAGCACGGTTAAATCTGTCCAAAAGTTCCTTCAAGATAGGTAAAAATGTGGAATGGTCTCGCAAATATGTCCGGATGCACCCAAACATCAACTAAAGCATGTTTTCAGCTTTCTGGGCGTAACTGCTGCAGGCCACTTAACATTACAGAGCTGTCACTACACAGGCCTGTCTGCATACTTTCAGATCAACAAACTGTCTGAACAAACTAAATGGATTAATTAATACATTGAAATATTTAAGCACACTCATCACCTCCTGTAACCAACTTATTTCCTTAAGGACCCCTCTTTTGGAGAAAGGTTGTTTCCTATTCAGTTTCTTGTTCTAAATTACACTCTGGCATAGTTCCTCTCTCCCTTTATGAGTGAGGAGTGAGGAGTATTACCCAGCTCACTCTTACGGCAAACCTCAGCTAAACTGGGGTGATGTGAATATTGTTATCATGCCATCTCCACTATGTGTAGTTTGAGAGAGATGATTTCAAAACATGAGGGTGAAAAAAAGGGACTGAAGTCCCCTGATCTGGTCTTTGATACTTATGTTTTTTTAACGCCTGGGTCTGACTCAGGCACTTACACTTACTCCATGAGGAGAGAGAAAGAACTAGATTAAATTAATCATTATGTGAATATGTCTGCTTTTCCTACTGAGTGATTAACTCAGACATAAATATCTACTTTTTAGATGTTTAAACTGAGTTGGACGAATATCAGCAAAATATTTAAGGAAGCATTCTGAGGGATCATGGAAACGTCCTGGACTTCCCCACACTTGCCAAGGCCTCAGTACAGAACTGCAGAGGAGCAGGGCTGCCACAAGCAAGGGAAAGCCAGCACCAATGGCTTCACGCTATGGACATTATCTCTTAGCTCCTACCAAAAAAAGAATATTCTCTGCATTTGAGACTCAGCCGACATAACTCTTTTGTCTGTTAAGAGGAAGATAAAATCAGCTAAGTGAACTAATTATGGAAAAGAATCTCTGTATAATTATTGAAGTAATCTTTTCTCACTTTCCCAGTTAGACATGGTAAAAATACTTCACAACATTTCAAAGGAGTTAATGCAATTTGTTTCCAACCTGTTTACAGAATATTATTCTCAAGAGATCAAATTTAATGAGAAAGGCTAAATGTAAAAGGAAAGAGAAAGAGGTACTTGACTGCAGCTCTCTAGTAATCAAGCATATGAAACTATATAGTAGGCATGGAAAACTGGAGGTAAATGAACATTGGAGAAGGCATTTATATTCAGTCAAGTGAATTCATAACAGTGGAATATAAGAGTAATTTGATTGGGATTTTTGTAGCATATTTAGGAATTTTTACAGCATATATGCTTTTCCTTGCTCATTAGATTACTTATTTAGGTACTTCATATCTAAACAAGTCTATCGTTCTTCTAAGAACTGGGGTGAAATTTATTAATTCACCAGATTCTATTTTGAAAACTTTTCAAGAGCTGCTACAACTCATAGTTAACTGTAACATCATGCCAAGAACAACACTTTAAATAACATGGGTTAGAGGCTTTGTAAGTGAAACAATCTACTTTTATTCTGGTATTTGCTGTGTCATACTAATTGTACTATGCTGAGGATGCTGCATACTGTCACTGTTTGTTTAACTACTGGGAAATTGCCAATAGAAAGAAAAATGGGAACTTGTTTTAATGAAGTGTTTTTCCTAAACAATCTTGGATGAAAATTCTCTCTCCATATGACTTCTGAGCAGAACCTCCATCAAACACTTCATCTGTTCACTTCTGTACTCTCTTACATCCTCAAATCTTACAGCTTTTGCCACTATTTATTACCCTTCTTGTCAATCTTACAACAAAAGAAAACAATCATACCACTCCATGATAAATAAAAATGAAAATTTTGTAAAGTAAGAAAATATTATAATGGATTTTAAAATAATTCTGTACAAAAAAAAATTAGGTTGTTTGGCATTAGGGGTTTTTCCCATACAGTATAGATTATATGAATTCTTTTATATACAGCTTATGTTTCTGAGAAGTCAGGTTTTCCAAACTTGGTGTTCTATTTGGACTAACACTACCACTGTTCTAAGTTTAGTTCTTTTGCCTGTATGTCTCAGCTACTAGGCAACATACTACTACTGCAATTTTCTTTGCCAATATACTCCCACATATGCCAGAGAGAGATTTTTGGTGATACCGAGCGTAGTTAAAGCTTAAGAAAAATAAACCACTTTTAGCTTTCTACAATAGCAAAACAAAGCAATAGGACCACTAGGATATGCACTTGAAAAAGATTCTGTGAACAAAATGGCCATAGTAACAGTTTAGTGTTAATACATGTATAATACATATCACAAAGCATCATCATCAGGTCTCATAACTTGTGGTAACACTAAAACATAGCTTTTATGAAATAGGCCATCTTGGTTAAGGTCAATCTAAGAGTAAATAATCCCTCATCATCAAAAAATACATTTTACTGTATTTTACTGCTATTTTTTGCATTTTCAAACTCCAGCTTTAGAGTCTTGCTGTACTTTTATCTGTCAAATTAAAGGCCTTTCTAACAGTAGTTTTCTCTTCCCAGTGCAGGTACTTACAGTTGGTCAAGTCAACTCTAAACTTCTCTTTTTAAACTAAATGAACTGAGCTCAAGTCAGTCACTGCAAGCTGCTTTTGCTAGACCACAAAGCATTCTTGAAATGAACTCTGTGCCTTCAGATCTTTCACAGCTGTGAAAAAAAAGGAAGAAACAAGAAACCATTTGTCTTGTCAAACTCCATTTCTTTTGCTTTGGAATGTATGTGGAGGAACTAAACCAAAATGCCCCTATAATTTCCTAATAAAATTAATATTTATTATTTCATATGGAGACTTCTCATAGGGCTATATGTTACAGAAGCAGCACATCAGCGAATACATACAATTCATATTATCATGGAAAGATCTATCACCTCTACAGCAAGTGCTCCTGGCTACGAGGCAGTCCAAAGCAAATTTGCCAACTCTCATGCTTATTTATGGGCTTGGAAAACCACTGTACAATTAAGTCTATCCCCTTCCAGAAGCGGTTATATCCTTTCATAGAGCTTCCTAATTCTTTATGCTTATAAATTTCTGAAATGATTCAGGAGTTGGACAGACACAAGATGTAGTATTTCAAAACCCCTGTTACTTTTTAAAGCAAAGACCAAGAGACTATCAAAAATCAGGAGCAAAATTTACAGTACTTACAAGTATTACATCCATGATGTAGAAAGTAAAGCATGAACTAAGCCACAATCAACAAACATTTCAATAAACTGTAACTTCAACAAGTATATATGTGAAAAATTAATTAGAGGCAAAATAATCAGTCATAATAAAAGAGGCATCTTCCAGCCAGTCAAAGGACTGCAAGCAGTTTTAAGTAAGTATTCACTCAGAATATACAGAGAGGTATTTTTAAAACAAACAAACAAACAAACAAACAAACAAACAAAGGTACTATGAAAAACTTGAAACCTCTATACTTTTATTCGCCATTTTTCCCCAAAAAACATTATTTCATTTTACAGTAAGCTTCCTGAGGGTTGCAGTAATTTTTTAATAATTATAGTTATTACTTCTTTTGGCACTTTTTTCCCCAAAATGTACTAAAATAAATCACAACATGATTCAACAATATAATCTTCTTCTCAGTAGTTTTTGCCATTACTGTTACTAACACAAACTCAGCTGTTGACTGAGAAAAAAGTAAAACTACTAAGATGCAAAGCACATCTCTGATTTCGGTAAGTGACACAGGATTATTCCATTACTAGCAGCAGGAATCAATCCTTACTTTTTCTCAATTAATAAAAAAAAATTATTCAAGTGCACATTGTGGGTATTTTTCTTCACCCACCTGGGTGGTATTGATATCAAGATTAGCATGTTTGTTTTAGAGGCTAATTCCTATAAAAAATTAACCAGAGTAAAAGCAATGAAAATAAACAGAATACCTCCATTCCAGAATGTCTAACTGCTTCTACTGACCTACAAATCTCATGTTAGTAACTGTCTGTTATCAGCTCATTAAACAACTAAGTGCAAATCTAGATATCTGCATTAAGCAGAGTTATAAAATTTTGTGAAAGAGGCAGGATAATGCATGGAATATCAAGTAAACAAGCATGCAGCTTTGGTGTAAATATTTACACTTGAACTGTCTTCCTCCTATTCTTTGTTCTAAATCTTGAACATACTTCACCTCCACTACACAAAAATAATTGTAGCATAGCTTTAAACGCTGTTAAAATTCCAAATGAATAGTCTGCATATTACAATTGAACAAACCAATACTGATGGAATACTTTTTGAAATTACTGATCAAAAGTGTTTAAACAGTACTATGAGTCCGTGAATTATCCTTACCCAATCAAAAGATACACATTCCAGGCATCTTATCTGTTTAATGAAATCATCAAAAATTACTTGTTAAGGTGAAATAATGGATCACCAAGCATGTAACTGGCTAAACTCCATCAGTATTACAGGTAGCCTGATGATTTCTGAAAGGAAACACCAGCCTGTAAAAATTCTTCTTTGCTTGTGGACATTAAGTACTTAAGCCAACTTCCATCTTTTTTTCATTTGTAAAATAGCCTGTGAATTATTTATCCAAGTTCTGGTCAAAAAAAAATAAAACCAAGGCGCAAGAAGAGTATCTCCTTCCTCAGCCTCTTCCATGAGCTTGTATACACCGAATACAAGTAAGAAAACCTAGAATCATAGTATCACACTATTACTTAAGTTGGAAAATACCTTTAAAAATCATTGAGCCCAACTTTTAACCCAGCACTACCACGTTCACCACTAAACCCTGTCCCTAAGTGCCACATCTACATGTCTTTCCCTGGGCATCCTGTCTCAATGCTTAACAACTCTTTCAGTGAAGAAATTTTTCTAATATCCAATCTAAACCTCCCCGGTGCAACTTCAGGCCATTTCCTCTTATCCTATCACTTGTCACCCAGGAGAAGAGACTGATGACGCTCGCCATGCTACCACTTCCATTCATATAGCTGTATAGAGCAATAAGGTGTCCTTGTTCTAATTCATGTTCAGATGTTCATATGAACATACATCCACATATGCACACACATTCTTCCTTTTAACAGTGCCCATTCAATGATTTAAGTTTCATAATAACTTTAGGATTACTGCTATTTAAGTGGTAATATTTCCACACACAGCACTCATATTTCTTCTCTGTTAAGGAAATCCTAAAGCTCTTTCATTTAACAGATTTATGGAGTATTAAATGCCATTAATGAAACTCTCTTTAGTTAAAGCAAACAATCACATTTTCACAGGATTAGCAAACTTCAAATCGTATTAAATCAACAAAAACACTAGTTATATTAACCTACCTGCATCATAATTATCTAATGGTTTTTGTCATGTGATGAAATTCCTGATTCATCATTCATTTCCAAGAAACATGAATTACACTTTTGTGGGTTGAGTGTCATCGTAATATTTACTTTATAAATGTTCCTTTATTAATAAGCACTTAGCTGTATGCTTGTATGGAGTCAATATTAAACAATTTTTTCAGCTGTCAATGTGTCACACATTTCTACAGCACCAGATAAATCCATAATCACTCTACTGATTGTCAACAAAATTACAATGGACAGTATTATCACTGCTGCAAACAAATGTCAGAGAGTCCTCTGAGAGCCATGTTGTGCCATGACTGCTGCATGCAATACACTGGCAAATCATATTTCTAGAAGGGTTAACCTCTACTCCCATGCCTCTCGTTCTGTAAAGTATCCAGTTAAAGACTGAAGGCCACATAAAAAACGAGATAATTGACAATTAAAGTGTTGGGATATTGTAAGTGGCTCAGTCATTACTGAGCTCGAGCCAGTTCTGAAAGAAATCACTGAAATACTCCCCGGATGATGCAGCCTGTAAATAAAGCTCTTAAAATAAATCCTATTCAAGCAGAGGTCTGAGGTTGTGTTCTATATTTTATACGTTTATAACTACTAAGAACAGCAAATTGCTGCCACCAGTTTTATTTTTAGCACATATCCCTCTGAAATACTTAATTAGGTAATCTAATATTCCACTTTACTAAGACATTTAGCTCTGCAGAAACACCAGTAAGTGATACAAAAATTAAATGCACAGCAAGGCTAAGGTATTTTATGACATCTCTTTCTCAATTCAAAAGATAAAATAAACATCAACCAGTTCACAAAATAATCAAATATTAACACTTAAGCAATAAAATAGGGTATCTAATACAATTGGTGATAAAATTAACAGGAACTAATACACTAAAAACATCTATCACTGCTGCCTGTGTTGTTTCTTATCCTCTTTGGCTTCCCTACCCTTTTTCATTCTCTCACCTCCTGTGAGCAAATGGCTTATTTTAGGAATCTTAGGGATTCTCCATGAGCACATCTGATGTTTTACCCATTTTAAAATGATAGTGCTTTCATTTAAATAAATGTTACATTGTGGAACAATTTCCTGAGGACCACAAATGCATTTTTTAATTTACTACCAGTTACATTAGGCCTTCCTGAATAGTCTTTGTTCAAACATAGGCTTCAAAGTTATTGCTTTAGAAAATCTTTTTACCCTAAAAAAGCTTAAAGGTTAGTGTGACCTACTCTATGATACCTGTATGTTGACACTGCTTTCAAATCAACATCCAATTCATAAGATTAATGATGCAGTTAAACAGTTTAGTGGGATATGAGAACTATTTACCCTGAACTGAATGGGGAAAAAATAAAACCACTCTACAGATACACAAAAGAGAGGTGTGTGTTAGTGTGTGAGGCTTGCATGAAATAAAGACAAAGCCTGGAACCTTGTTATTCCAAAATGTTAATTTGTAGCTTTCCCATAATTTTTCTTCGGCAAGATTCTGCAGAGTAATAGAATGTGTCTCCTTCTTAATATTAGTGTATGCCACCAAAATCCCCATGTGGATCTGTCCCAGATACTACAGTTGTTATCCTGAACTGCAGATCAAGACAAGAGTCTCAGTTCATGGCAAAAATGCCGCCAGTCTCCTTTGGCTAAAAGACATCCCTTCATAACAAACTGATGCTTTGATTTTATTGTACTATGTCTAAAACTTCTTAAGTGATTTATGCAAAATTATCATTGCGGCACATTTACACTACCTGGGTGCAGTGTTGAAAATTGTATTAGTGTGGTAGCATGGAAGAAATTGTAGGTTAATTGCTCAAGAATTATTGCCCAGGAGCCCTTTGCAGCTATTGTTTAGCCCCATTCTCCTGCATTGTCTTCTAGCAATTAACCCAATTAAGTGAATTTAAAATTAGCTCATGCATGTTTATGAATGCTAAAAATAAATTTTTCTGACAGTGGAATAGGCACCTGCTGTTAAGCATCTATATTGTCTTGAGTTTCAGTGGGACTTAGTTTGTTTTGATTTTTTTTCCCAAAATTAGGATAACTTCCTAAATCAAAAGGATCACCACCTGCATCTCTCAAGGAGCTAGGCATTTCCAGGATAGTAAGCAGAATGAATGACAGACTTTGAAATAAATTACTGAATTAGAGAAGTGAGAGAAGGCAGGGAAGGGGCTGTGTGGGTGTGAAGAACTAGAAATTGAACTGGAATTAAATGACCAAGTTCGACCCTATTTTATCCACAAAATATATGCATAAATCTTATGACTAGCATGTGGTCAATGAGCTAAACTTTGTCTGAATTGGAGAATATTAAGGATGCATGACGCAGTCTCAGACTGTGCTGAGAAAGAGATGTGGTCCATCCAGATCAGAAGGATACTATTTTCTCATAGCCTGAGATGTGCTATCTTGCCTTCATTGGCCATCAATCTCATTGCATTTAAGCACTGAAAGAAAAGTATAGTTACTGATCTATCCATATAGAATATATTCCCTTGCTGGCATCTTAATATAGTCTCTTATCAACTATCACAACTTTTTCTTATAAAGGAAGTGTTTCCCTGTTGTATGCACTGCAGTTCCTCGGGTATTAGAACTCTACCACTCATCTCAATTTGTTGACATGACTATTTGTTTGATACAGATTTTGTCACATGGGTTGATACCACAGTTCATTATGTGTCTTGGCTCTGTAAATCACTTTGGCAGTGTTACTGAGTAATTAAAGAGGTGGTTAGGTCAGAAGCAAAAGTACAATTCAAAAACTTTCTTCCTCAAACACATTTCTTCCTCTTGAATCAGAAACCAGGGTCTGCTATTCACAGAAGGATCTGCCTTGGGAAGCATGAACTGCTGGTGTTATCTGTGGAGTCAATCCACAGTGAGTCACTAAAACTTTCTTCAGCTTCTGGACAAATTCCCAAAGAGGAATGTCATTAGTAGGCAGTTGACACAGATGAATCTACACTTACGAGGGCTCAGACATTTTGTCTGGAATCAGAGAAAGTATTTCTCTGCCTCAGCCCTTAACTTGAAGCACTCACAGGAGGCTCATTACATTACATATGGATTTATAAGCTAATGAACACAAATAAATGCCTTCTGTAGAATAATGTAGGGCCTAGTTACCAACAAAAGTTTTCCAGAGTAAAATTATATTTTCCAGACCTTCAAATACATGCATCACTTTTCCTAAATATCTGGCTAATTAATACATTATCTGATAGTCTTATTAATCTTTTTATGTCCTTCAAGTTACTCTACAGTATTACAGCTATGTATACACTAGGAAATTGAAGGTGCTCTGAACCATATTACATGGCATAAGGGTTCCGCTGCCACAGCCCATAGCCATACTACTTCAACACTGTAGATAGCAGAGGCAAGCAGACACAAACTCTCTCCTGGAATATGATTCAGCACGATAATAAGTCCTGAACTATGCTCAGGGTTGTTACTGCATGTCCCAGAAAGAAACCCTTCTAAGAATTTAGCAGGACAGGCAGCTGAATTCTGCCTCTCTTTGATTAGCATAGGTCAGGTACAGAGCACGTGTTTCTAAGAATGACTCCAGCAAGAGGTATGAAGACTGTGTATTATTCCTACATATTTACACGCTAGGCAGAAGCAGTATTTCAAAAATCATGCAATTAATAGCTTCTTATTCTAACTGAACATTGGTAGCACCTAGAGTTTAAAGATCTAGATGCTATTTGTGAAAATTTTTTTTCCATGTAAAAGCTCACCTTTTTATTTGGTCACTCAGACTTTTGTCTAATCTCCCTGGTAATATTCAAATGCTCCTCTTTTTGTGTTCATCAGAGGAACTGCACACAATAGATGTTAACTGACTTTGTATGACATCCACCTTGCCTCAGTACAGTCATTGCACTTGAAAATGGAGATGCTCTGGCTGACAGTGCTGAGACTGCCTTAAAGCTATACAGCATCTGGAAAGAATATGCACGCTATTTTCATATGACAAGCACAGAATGGCAACATGAATTCTTAGCTCATACAAAAAAGCAGCTAACATTTGAATTACTAACATCAATGCCATTACAATGCCATCATCAACTAAGAACTATATATCTATTGTTCATATCCCGAAACATAGATTTATCTAAATATCAATACATTTGGACGCCCACACCAGTCACTGTGCTTTGTGACATCATCATATGTACTGTTCTCAAGGTACAAAAGAGCTTGTTTTTGGTCCCAGACTTCCTTCTCTGTTGACATTAACTTTCATCCACAGTCACATATTTAGAAGAATATATATTTTTAATCTCAAAATGTCACTTCAAACACAATAGTCCTTTTGGTCTTTCCACAGTAAACCTAAAAAATAGATGCTAGAAAGAAGAATCACTAATACGTATTACTGCAATCAAGCTATGCTTTCAGTTACCAGCAAAGCAAAATAAACTAATATTTTGAGAAACTTCTTGAAATACTTTCCTTCAACTTTACCCTAACTTATGGACAAAACCATGAAGATTCACTCACTAGGCTCTTGTTGGAGAGGGGTGCAAAGGCTAGGAGCTGGAATGCTGAATGGAAATACTGCAATCTTCCACAGAAATGCAGACAGCACTTAAATAAATAAATCCGATTATAAAACAAAACTTAGATATAACAAATAAGAATAGTTTGGCTTTTTATGCAATTTTTTTTCAGTGTAAGAGCACATTTATAGTGCTAATGAACAAAGTGAAAAGGCCAGTGTCAGAATGAAATAAAAATATATTGTTATAACTTTGTTCCACATAGAAATTGATCATACTAAAATTATCTTTAGAAGGTTACATTCCATGTTAATGACTCCACAGAAGTGGGGAAAGACTTTCAGACTGCTAATGGTCATGAAGTTATATCACATTAAAAAAATAATTAAATGTGGTATAATACTTCCTTTTGTTAAACAGTTGATATTAACTCAAGTTTAACACAGCATTTTTGCAGAAGTTTCATTTTCTCATAGATGGAAGAATTCGACATTCCAACACTGCACTGTAATTCATCTACCTGACCAGAATACACTGCAATAATTTTTCTCCACTAATAACAGAAGCATATTGAGGCAATTACGATCAATTTAGCTGTATTTCCTGTCTTACAGATTCTCTGGAATGCTGAGGAATCTTTTTTACTAGAAATGTCACAGGGGCTATGACAGGGAAAAAAATAGTAATAGTCCCTGGATATTAGTGCGGTATTTGAAGCACTGATTATATTAAAATAAAAAATGCACGTTATGCAGCAACAACAGGAAAATAACATTGCCTACTAAAACCTTGAACAGCCAGCAGGACTCTATGAAACCAAACCATTTATTTAAATAGATACCTATTTTTCAGCATTAAAGGATTGTCCCAAATGCAAGCTATAATGCAGCTGAAAGCACTAATGGTTAGAGAATCAATGTTTCTCCTAAATGATAAGGCAGAAAAGGTTGCAGAACATTTACATGTAACTGGGATATTAAGCTATATAATCACTCAGTTCTCCATTTCCATGGCAACCATTAGAGAAGAGTTTTCACCCTGAAGGAATTTTTCTTTTACAGTACTATTGGAAAGCCGCCATTGCAACAGCATCGGTTATTTACTGCTCAGAACACAGGAAATTCAAGGACAGGTATAACAACACTCTAACCTTAAGAGAGGCTGAGCCCACCAAGTTAGCCAGATCTAACCTCACATCACTTTTCACTTGCTTTCCCCCAAAAATCCCACAGGTGGAAACAGGTGCACAGAAGTTAGATTCTTTTCACATGAATGAGACTATCATAATGTACAGGAAACCAATTTGAAAGAATGGAAGTGATTCCATGTAAGAAACATGTGGTATCACTCAAGAGAAGACCACAGCCCCTCATTCAGAGCCATGATTTGGACCCCGGGAGGAGGGCACAGCTCCAGCAGCCCACACCCACCTACCCTTAGGGGTTCCTGGCCACTGCACCCTGCTCGGGCTGCTCAGGGGAGTCAGATGCTGCTTCTCTTGGCCAGCCTACAGATGGAATAGCTGGGAGGAGCCAAATTACTCTCACATATAACACCATTACCTCCCCTTGTGGAAATTTGTCATTCTTCCTTCCTCGCTTACTCATCAACACTTTATTAGCTTCTTTTTTTTTTTTTTTTTTTTTTTTGGTAATCACTATATAGTAGAGCTGATAAAAATAAGGCAGCTTATAAAACAGGAAATTTATAAGGTATAAAGTTTATGTGGCACTTCTTGGGAATGACTCAAACAGCATGCTATTCACATACAGGGTATTAAAGAAACCAACAAAACAATATTGTAAAGACATGCTTTTGGTGCATTTGGAGGAGCTGAGACTTCCCTAAATACTAGAGAACTGTACTTCCAGGATGAGAAACTGTCATTTCATGTCAGATTGAAGTAGTCAAACTGTACCTAGAAGTTTCCCAGGAATATGCCCTATGCTCAACTGTAGCAAAAATGTAGGTCTCACAGACATCTTCCTTAAAAAAAAAAGCCCCTGGTGTGCCTTCTCCTGAAACACCTCCCAGATTTCATCCCAACTCCTGAAAGCTTTCTCACAGCCTCCAAGAGTCTGAATGACCAGCAGGACAAGAAGCAGGTCCAAGCTATGTACTCATGCCTTACAGCAGATCAAAGAAGATAGGCTGAATCTCAGGTTAAATGTTTCTCAAAGAAAACAAGAAAAAACTGGTTCTTCAGATACTCTAGAAGATAAAGGCCAGAAGACAGGGCTACTTAATAAAGCCAATCATTATAGTTGCATATGTCAGAGCAGCCTTTAACAAACCATTGCAGAGTCTGCACTCTTCCATTTTTTGAGGCAGATCAGCAGCTTTCATTATGAAACAGAAATTGTAACTACAAATCATAACTATTCTCATACTGACGAAGAAATGAAAATGAGCATGAGCTTTTAACCCATAATCTTATTATTTTATTTTAAAAGAAAGTGATATTATTATGGGATCATTTTCCCCAACTATTCAAAACAGCAGGTCAGCTCAAAGCAAAGCACGTATCATGCTGACATGCTCAGAATTTCATTAGGAAGGATGTGTATTTTAATCTCTTGCATTTATGTGTGATAAAAAATAACAAATTTCTGTCCATTAGTGTGCTGTAATCAGTACACTAATACTGCAATACATCACTTCTAGTAACTGACCTAACTTCTCGCTTAACAGTATGACAAAATAATACTTTTATAACAAGCATAAAGTGATACTTTAGACACATATATCCAAAAAATGGAAACCAATAAAGGAAACCAACTACAGGAATACAAAACAACATTGTTTCCCCATTCCCTTATGGTTTAGAACAGAGAAATTACCTGCGTTTGCTTGCTCTCTATGCTGAAATACAGAATAAGAAGTATGCAGAAGTCTTTTTGTCTTTTTTTTTTTTTTTACACTCAAATTTATTTTTTTCCATTCAAACAAGCTTCTGTTATTGTTGTTATTGTGTTTTGATTCTGAGATAACTTTGGGTGATCAGACAGAAAATTAGCTTATATGACTTAGTTTATGTGGTGCGTTGACCCCTGTCACTTCCCCAGCTGAAAAGGCTTGCTGGGTTGAGATAAGGAAATGGAGATATCATTCACCACTTACCATCACAGGAAACGCAGACTCAGCTTGGGGAATTCAGAATAATTTATTACCAGTCAAAGCAGAGAAGGGTAATTATGAGTCACTCAGCAGGTCCTTCTTGAAGGCTGATGTTGGCTCTGTTGGACATGGAGGAAGCTTCTGGCAGCTTCCCACAGAAGCCACCCCTATAGCCCTCTACTATCAAAACCTGGCCATGTAAAACCAGTACATAGTAGTAAAATCCTTTCTTGCTAGTTGGCAATATAATTGGTGAAAATACATCTGTTTATCTGAGATGACTGCCACCTGCATCAAGAGATGGAGAATGACAAATGAAAATACTTGAGTTCTAAATTATAAAAACTGGAATGATTGAAATTTCAAAGTCATTAATAATACATATTCACATTTATATAAAATGAGCAAATGTATGATTACTTTCGTACACCTAAACCTTCAGTATGTGAAAAGCATCCTTGTCAAATACTCCGATTGTCTTTTCCTTACACCTTTGTCTTCCCAAATGAAACTTTAAACTATCACTATGACAAAGATGGGAATAACTCTTTTTTTTTTTTTTTTTCAGTCAACTAATTTTTATCAATGGTTTACTTTAAAATTTTAAAGTACTTCTTGCTAAAGTCTACAGGAACCCACGAACAATAGTGTGTAAAAAGAATACTCAGAAATAAACAGAACAAACAGAATACTGAGAAACTCTCAGTTCTCAAACAGAACAGAATGTATTTCTAAGGAACTGAAATAACATCCAACGTATTACCTTTCCTTTTATTAAAAAAACACAAGTTGAATAAATTTCCAAACCTTTCACACAAATACTTAAAATGAATGTAAAATTTAAGTAAAATATTTCAATAACACTATTATGCATCCATTTTGATTTAACGGAAGATGGTTTGTGCCTCAGGACTTGTAGATTGTTGTTTTTTCAGATGGCTTATCCAAATTTACCTTTACCAAAAAAATAATTTAAGCATTCTGCGAGGGTTTTTTTGTTTGTTGTAAGAGATCTCTAACTAAGTTATAATAAGTTACAGATTTTTTAAGTGATTTCTAAAGTACTTTTCATAGAATTTACCAAGTCGTTAAAAAGGTGACTTTTTTAAAAAAGAAAATTCTTCAGAGACAAACTAAAATCAATTCCATATCTACATAAAGGGGGAAAAAAGTCAAACATGACCCTCACTTCTATTTGACTAGAATCATACACAAATTCAAGTTGAAACATCATCATCATCTCTTTTCTCATGAAATACAATCATGGAAATATTTAATCATTGATCTGTCAAACTCCACCTCATGACAGTACCAGCACCAATAGCTGATACCTTGAGGTTTCAATATGCATTGGCTTTTCTATTACTCCATTTAGTGATAAACTGAAAACCAGAACATAAACCATGACCCACTTCTTCCATCTTACATCTACAGATTTCATTTACTGCCTCTAGTGATAATCAGAATACTACTCTCCAGGGGCAACATCACTGCCTAAATCAGAGAGGGAAAATGAACATAATCCCCAAGTCTTAACAGTCAAAGCTGGAATTCAGTCCCTGAGAAAAGAACATCCTCGTACATATTGTACAGGACAACCATCTTTCTGAATGTGTCAATAGAGAATATTCTTGTCTGAACAGCTATCAAAATCCCAAAATTGACCATAAAACTTCTTCAAAATTAAACATAATGAATATGCTAAAAATAACGTTACAAAAAAACCCAAGAAAAAAAAGAAACCAAAACAAAAAAAAAAAACCAAACCCTAACCTGCAGCATTACTTACTGATTTAAACTGAAATAGATCTTCTTGTCATGAAATTCAATAGATTTCTTCCTCCTTTGCACCTATGATAATTTTTCAAACTTTGTTCTATGTTTTGACTGCCTTACACCTTTTAACAGCTTTAAGTACTGGGGGAAAAAAGGGAAAAAATACATCTAAAATACAATACATCAACAAAAATAGCATGCTAACAATCCTCCATGCAAACAGCTATAAGGACATTACTTGGTATATCACTCATTCAAGGACCAGAAACCTGCATCTAATGGTTTCATAGGAGATAAAACGCTGTGCCCAGAAAGATAACAAATACAAGCACTGTCTTTTAGGGATTATCTGGTGACACTCTGCATGTCTGTGAGCTAAACTAGGCAGCTGAAAGGAGACAAATGACACTGCCAAACAGTTTCAAGGGAACTTGCTGTCAAAGGACCATTGAGATTTGCACTGTTCAGACAGCACTTATAGGGTCAGAGTGTTCTTCCAGATTCTCCTGAAAATGGTTTCTTTTGTTCCAGCCAAGGACTCTGAGCTCTTTCAAATTAAAAGGTGTAATCAGGTACTTCCATTAAAATATTGAAAAAACTTTTGAAGAGCTCATCTATCAAAAATGTATACAATTACTCTCTGCTTTTTTTCCAAAATATAATATATTGCTTCTATGGGAAACAACAGATTAAATCATCTGGGATATCATTCATTCCCTTGATCTATTCATATATTTCAATATTCAAGCTGACTCAACAAGACATGAAATAGGGAGCGAAACATGTTGAAAATGCTTTACTTTTTCCCACCCCAAACCCTACTCATTTATAAAATACATATTGCATTCTATTCCAAATGAACAAATAATCTGAGTATGCAGTTTGAAAATATGGCACTATACCTCCCTATAAACTAAATTTCTGCATCTTAATGATGGCCAAAATGAGAACAAAAAATCTTTGGAAATCAGAGTTCATATGAAAAGACTGAGAAGAAAACAGAATGACTATACTAAAATGAGGAATTCCATTATCAGCACCTGAAGCTCAAAAATACTGAAAAACCATACAAAAATTAAGTCTACCAACACAACTCTTCCCTCCCTGCTCCCAAATATTCAACACTATGATTACATATCAGTCAATTGAGTTTAGGGGAACACAGGTACTATCTGGTATCTGGTATGATTCATTTTAACTATTTAGGGAATATAAAGCAGCTATCGCAAAATAACAATAGCTTTTTTTTTCCATGAATATCACCGTAGCTTCCGTTAAACATTGTTTACATGGCCTTTTGGCAGCCAATGTTTCTATAAATACATCAGCAATGAAAGGCGGGTTAAGGAGACTCTCCATCCTTTACTGGATGCGGACAGAAAGAGTGACAAAGGATGAGGAAAAGGCTGAATTACTTAATGCCCTTTTTGCCTCAGTCTTTAGTAGTAAGAAGACCAATATCAGCAATAGTGTGGCCTGCAGGCCCAGGGCAGTGACAGTGTCCCTGTGCTCAGCACTGGTGAGGCCATACCTTGTATCCTATGTGCAGTTTGGGGCCTCTCACTTCAAGAAAGACATTGAGGTGCTGGAGTGTGTCCAGGGAAGGGCAACAAAGCTGGTGAAGGGTATGGAGCAGAAGTCCTATAAGGAGTAGCTGAGAGAGCTGGGGATGTTTAGCCTGGAGAAAAGGAGGCTGAGGGGACAGCACTAAACTACCTCACTACCTGTAACAAGCTGGGTGTCAAATCTCTTCTTCCACATAATGAGCAATGGGACAAGAGGAAGTGGCCTCACTTGGGAGGTTTACGTTGGGTATACGTCTTCACCAAAAGAGTTGTCAAGCAGTGGAACAGGCTGCCCAGGGAAGTGATCATGCCAAAATCCCTGGAGATACTTAAAATATATGTAGATGTGGCACTTACGGACATGGCTCAGTGGTGGACTTGGCAATGTTACGTTTATGGTTGGACTTGATGATCTAAAAGGCCTTTTCCAACCTCAATGATTCTATTGTTCTAAAATAATAAACATAATTTTTATTTACTACAAACTGAAGTATTCAAATATTTATTCGTAAGATGTCTTTAGTAACAGTGGTGACAAATTCCAATTGTTTAGTTACCTTAGCATAATCATTCAGAACAGAAATAAAACCCAAAATATGACAGACACAGATACTAAGTTCCTGAGAGAACACAGTTTTTATTTAATTTTCATTAAATCTAATAGTCTCATTTACTTGCTGGTTCTTTAAAAATTATTACTAGATTTGGAATTATAAACTAGCCATTTGAAAATACAGTTTAGTGAATCCTAAAGAATCTGAACTAGATTTTTTTTTTTAAATAATTAACGGGATTCTAATTCACTGTACAGTTACAAAGTATGGAATGGCTCCAAAATTACTGAGCTATTCATCACACGAAATTGACAACCCCATATAGGGAAGCCATCAAGTGAACACTCTGCAGCCAATATGCTCCAAGGTACTTATCAGAGCCAAATGAAACGTTCAGGTAATTAAGGATCTTGAAATTAAATTAAAACATCTCTCTATGTTTTAGTCTATATTTAAAGGATATATAAAATACTAAGCACCCACAGACACCAAAAAGCAGAGGCATAACATACCTGTCTTATAAAGTGGTAAATCCAACTCTCTTGATGTCTACTGCCAACACTGAGAAGAAAATCGGTTTTTTCAGAGGTGAAAAGCAGAACCTAAATTTACCTGCATTCTGAAGTATTTGAGATGCCTTTAGGAAGCCTCAGAAATTAAAAGTATTGGATCAAAAGCAGTATTAAAAAAATTCTTCTGCAAATACAGTCATTCCATTTACAGACAAATCAACATATAAAACAGAGACAGGAAAATTGCTTTTGCAGAATGATAAATAGTTTCCTCCTTGTTCTACATATCTACCCATGGAAAGTAATAAAATACTACATGAGAAAACTCAGAGATCATCTGAAATTATATAACTTTTCTAAATTTTTTTAATGGTTTTAATTAACCTTTCAGTTCGTTGTTTTAATTAATTTTAAGTGGTGTATTAGGTCTTACATCACTTCCAGCTAGCATTCAGCAGAATTTAACATAAGCTGCCATTGTGAGAACACAGTTTGAGAAAAGTACTAAACTGTAAATTTTGTTAAGCTAACCTTGATATGTGCCAATAAAGTCTGGAAGAGAAAGATTTATTGTCGAAGTTAGATATCTGAAATACAGAATTTATGGACCACAAAGACACTTTGCAGAAACTGGAAGATAAAGAAACTGCTAAAAGGGACTTAGTAATGAGTTAGAAAGTCCCTACTAGAAGAAAAAGATACTAAAAAGTCTAAAAATATGGACTAATTAGCATAGAGAGAAACCCATGACCAATAGAAGACAGAATATTATTAATCATGTAATATGTAAAATTATGTAATTTATAATCAATGAACGTTATTTGTTTGTTTGCTAAAAATGAATAAACAGGTAAAAAAGTTTAGAATCTGCATCTGTGCAGAGGCCAGGATTTTGTTGGCCACATACACACCCCTGAGCTGCAAAGAAAGTAATGCCTTGCTTTCTATCACTAAAAATGCAGTGTTAGAGGGTCCTGTTAAGCCAATAATTTCAGAGGTATTTGGCAACGATTTCTGTATAATGCCAACACTATATATAGTGCTTAAGAATCCACAAAGATACCTGGAGTGACCTCTAAACAACTACAACAGTAGTATAAAGGAAATCTCAGTAGGATAGGGTTCAAATATTGTGCAGACAAGTAGAAATATAATATTTTAAAATAATTTTATATAGTAAAAGTAGTTGATAGAACAATATTGAATAGCCTTGAAAGAATAGTAATTGTAGTGCTCTTAACCTTTACAGGTCAGATCTTTTCATCTTACTTGCAGTGAACAAATAGTACTTGGAAAGCTGTCCAATTGATAGCAGCTAAAAACTGAATTAATCTATTCTTTTGTGGACAAAATAAAATGTTATGTAAATTACTTCTCATCTTCAAAGTTGTCTGCAGATAAAGCTCATTAAAAACAGTTTTAGTCAATGCCACTCCCCAGATAAATTATTCTCAATGTATACTTCCACATTTGTGATTAATTGTTGGACCTAATAACCAGCTAATCACAGTGGAAATCCATAAAGCTTTCTTTTTGGAATTACAAAACCTGCAGAGGGTGCAATGTATCTTAAAGTTATAGGAAACCACTAGATCTAACTTTTCTCCATTATCAACATCAACTTGAAAGTTTCATAGTGAAACAAGCAGAAATTTGAATTATGGAACTTCGGTAAAAGGGAAAAAAATATTTATGATTGAGAAAGGGGAAGAACAATCTTGAAATAAAGATGACTACTTCTTATAATAAATACATTTGCACTGGAATTGCATAATAAAAGTTGGATAAAATTGTAATTTTTGTTAATACTTTTATAAGAATTGGAAAATGGAACTGAACTTGCAGCCAATGGAACAAATAACAAAACCTCCATAGAAGTAAATCAGAATATGAAAAGAAATTTCAAAATTCAAACTGATTACAATTCAACTCCAAAGAGAGAAGACAGAAAGAAAAGTGTTTCACAGGTCAGTGAAATCCCATTGCAGTTTTGCAATGAAGTACAAGAATTGTGTTGTCATAAAATCCCTATTGCTGGAAGTTTCTGTAAAAGGAATCTGTAAGTGCAGACAAGTGACAGGCAGGAGGAAAGAGCAAACTAAAAAGAGAGACTTATGTTTTTTATTTTTTGTCCTGCTGTATCTTCAAGAATGAAAGACTCAGAGTATGCTGGGCACGTGTAAGGCCTCGAGGAGGCCATGCTGGCACCAAGGGGGCTGTGCAGCTCAGTCCATATCCAAGGTGCCAGTGGCAGCTGTGCACCATCAGAGACACCAGCTCTGCACACTCTGCTGAGGAAACCTGGGACCTGTGAGGAACTCTCTGTACACCTGCCCAGAGGCTGCTGTCACACCAGTGCAGCTCTCCCAAGTGAGTGAACAGCTGGGCTGGACTGGGAGTGACGGCGTGTGCTGCAGTGTCTGTGTGATAGTGTGTGCCTGTGCGGGGAGAACAGGTGGAGGAAATAAGTAAACATACCGTGCAAATAGCTATCTGCTTTTAGTAACAGCCATATTCTATTCATAATAAAAGATTAATTAATAAAAGTTATTCTAATACATTTTCATTGGAATATCTGTCTCTGACTCACTCCCCTATCAAGGAAAAGAGAATTCACAAACATGTTTAGAGATGCTCTAAACAAAATCAGGACCAATATCCTCCTCACCCTGACACACAGTACCATAACTGCAGAAAAATGTATTTTTATCAACATGTGGTCTTGTTCTTTATACAATTTGTCTCCAGTAATATACTCAAATAAAGGAGGTTTTAGACTTTTATTAAGAAGATACTACAAACTATAAGACATGATCAGCTCAGATCTTGTATCTGATGCATGGACTCCACAAGTCTCACAGAATAACAGATTTCTGTGAATTCTGAATTCTTGCTTTAAGTGCATTGTGATTTGTACCCATACACACTGCAACAATCTTCAATAACTGTTAAAAGCAAAATATACTTTTAGGTGCTTTTCAGCAGTCATATCTCACAAAGCAACTCACCCTTCACTGCACTTCGCTCCATTAAAAAAAAACCCAACAAACTAAAAACAAATAAACAAAGAAACAAAACCCTGAATAACAAATGAAGCAAAAGAAAAGAAAAATGAAGTGGT
The DNA here is from genome assembly GCA_038380795.1 of Pyrocephalus nanus. Lineage (NCBI taxonomy): Eukaryota > Metazoa > Chordata > Aves > Passeriformes > Tyrannidae > Pyrocephalus > Pyrocephalus nanus. The sequence goes on along the minus strand of CM076262.1, from coordinate 4,139,625 downwards.
AAATAGTCATATTTTCATATGCACAGTGTAAAAATGTTATTTTTAATGAGAGGGAAAAGAAGCCATTCTCTGTGTAACTGCAGATTGACAACTTTTTTTCCTTGTACAATAATATCTTTTGCCACTCATTTCACACACCCCTGAAGTTTTTCCCAACTGGCACCCACTTCAACTTCCAAACATTCTTACACTGGTTTTCAAAAATATAGGTGAGACTGAGCTGTTGGCTTTTAGTGACACAAGCCATATGGAGGACAAGTACTTCTTCCTCATGCTGCCTACATGTATGCACTCTTCCTTTGAGAAAATTTAACAATGGCTGATTTTCTCTGAAGAGAAGAATAACTTGTCTTAGAAAGCCTAGCATAAGAGAAGGAGGCAATTTTCTTGCTAAATTTCTATGCCAATTACCAAGCTGTGCAACTTTAAACTCTCACTTACTGGAAGCCAGCACCTGCCAACTGTTACTAGACCAACAGAGAAAAAAGAGACACAGTAATGTTTTTATTCACTTCTGCAGTCAGAATTAAATATACATATATATATATATAACCAAAACACTGCTTGCAACTGTCTGTAAAATCCTGAGAGAATATTTCTAAAGGTCTGCAACAAATATTTCTGGTTTCATAACTGATTAAACATCTAAATCTAAAATTCTCGATAATGAATTTAAATCTGTGAAGTATTCCTTCATTGCTTTCAGCTGTCTTCTAGAGAAGCCTCCTAGATCTGACTGAAAAACAAGAATGCAGATGCTCCTACTTATTTACATGCAATAAGGCAAAACTTTGCAACTAAAAAGCTCAACCTTGTAAGTGTCCCCATCTCCCCACATACTGAAATATAAATTAATTGGTAGAATACAACTCCTCTCTCAAAAATGGTCCAATTATAGTAAGTCACAAGTGCCTGCAAAAATATGTATAATATGTCGAACAAGAAACATTACCTTTATTTGGAAACATTTATATTGTAGAAGTACGGGAAGAAAAAATAAAATTGTTTAAAACATAACACCAACACCTGAATTGCAAATACTTAAAAAGCAAAGTCTTTTGTGTATGCAAAAGTGAAAGGTTTTAATAAAAAAAGAGTCTAAAGTGTCAGTACATTCAGTCATCAAGCACTGAAATACAATCTCAGGGTTTATTTCTACCAAATCTTGAAAAATTGATTAAAAATTCTAATCCTGCTATATGAACTTGCATGTGTTACTTGATTACGTGCTCCTATACTTCACACACGAAAATATGTCCTTGTCTGATATGATAGTCTTCTTCATAATTCTTTAATATTTTAGATATTTTGAGAGCCAGCAGGCATACAGTTCAAATCATGAATCAGTATCAGGTTTCCATATTACATCCTGTGATCAGGTGAAGCCCATAATCTTGGCCTGTCAAGCCTTCTGAAACACTGCTATTCTGAATTATCATTCAATTAACAGCAAATGTTTACAAACCAAGTCAGCACCTGCAATTCTTGGGTGCCTTTCACATGAACAAATCCTGAAAGACAAACACCTGTAAGCAGACAGGTAATTTCACAGGTAATATGTTCCCAATCGGAAGAATCTTGAAAGAGCTAACAAGACAACTGCAAGAACATAAGAATTGGCTGCACTTCTACCCACTTACTGAAATCCATTTTTTGAGACATGGTCAGTAAATTTATGAGCAGTCCTAATTCACACTAGGGCAAAATCAGACTATTTATTTTAAATCATTGATGTGAATTTAGGCTCATGTAGACAACTTCAGACTGAAGTGCAGAACAAGCTAGGAAAATTAAGAAATACGTGTTCTCACATGTTATCTACTACCTCCTCTGATCCAGATTCTCATCACTCCCTGCCCCTAGAAGTAAGATCAAGTCTACATTCAAGGAGTTCTCCGGCATTCAAGAGAACTTCCAGGGAAGATGAAAGAACCCTCCAGGATGAAAGCCTGGTGTACAAGTTTTAAGGGGCCTTGAATTCAGAGGCAAGCATGAGCATAACCAATACATCAAACTAACATATCCAGCAACTGAAAATTTTGCTGCTTTACAGGAAGATTAAATTAAGTTTTAAAATGTTACCCAAATGCACACAGTGGCATTTTTCATGTGTGTTAAACATATTTCCAGGTAAAGTTCCCATAGAACAGGAATAATGAGGTCAGCATAAATAAAATTATTCTATAGATTAACAGACATAAACCCACAAACATAAATACACTTAAGTGCTTAGCAACATCGTGAAGGATGGCTTAGAAGCAGCACAAGTGTCTATGTTCTGTGGAGTTATTTCAAGCACTTAAATATTGATATTCTGTATTATTTTAAACATCTTCAGCCAGAGAGAGCTCAGTCCAGACACAAACTTGCATCTGGATCATAAAGGTTAAAGGCCTAATGCTAAGAGCTAACAAAAAGTTCTCTCATTTTTGACCTATTTTTATTTATTATTCACCTATTTTTAACTCTGAATTTTGTGTTCTCAGAAAACTTCCAGATTAATAAGATCAAGTAAAAAGCAAAAAAAAACTGAGGATGTGTATTTTACAACTGATTCTCCAGTGTAGGCAAGAATTATGCCCGTGACTCTCTGGAATGATGACTCGTGTTTTATGAAGCTGAACTGGAATTTCCCTTCTGGTAAACCAGATTTCCAAAATTCAGTTTGGCAGCTATACAGATAACTGTACTTCCTTTTTACTACTTTGTTATCTTAGATTGCAATGTATCGAAAAAAGCCCCACCAAATAACTGCTCTTTGGCTTCTTACACAGCCCATTAAATAGCACAGTATCCATCCATTTCCCACACAATACATGTTTTACCCATTTATAAAGAGATTTGGTATCTATAAAAACCAAGATTAATACCTCATTAATCATGAAAATCCTTGAAAAATAGGCCAAGAATACCCTATATGTTTGTAGTGCTTTAGTTTAGACACAAACAAGTATCAAAATAGTCCTACCTACAAGATTGCTAACCTGAGCAAGGGACTCTAGAGACAGGTGCTAAACTGCTGGAATAAAAATTACATTTCAAGGTGCTCTACATCCTTTACTGTGCTTAGATTAATCCACCAGTTTTTCTTCAAGCTGGTCTGCAAAGAATATCTGAAAGCTGATTGGTTCTGTTACATAAAATATGTAGGTGCTTTGGTAGTATTAAATAACAACATAGCAGTAAATTCTGACCTGTTTTCATTGGTTTATGTGGAATATTATAATTCCTTTGACAGTGGACAGAAAGACATATATATTGCTTCCACTCTCTCCCTTCTTTTCTTGTCACACCAGTACCAAAGTGCTTGATTTTTGCTGGTTTTGGTTGTTGTTTTTTAAAAACTAAAAAAGAAACCCAACAGGTACATGGGAAACTTTAGCATCTATTTGCAGACTTCATGTAATCACTGTCAGTTTAAATACTATGGTAGCAGCACTGTCAGATCAGCTAAAAATACTGAGTAGGTCACAAAAGCCTACTACATGAATGTAAATAAAACTGAGGTAATATGTAAGTATATGGTAATATACTTAATAGGTACAGTTATTTCAGAGTTGTCCTAGTCAAAAATAAATAAAATAAAATAAAATAAAATAAAATAAAATAAAATAAAATCCCAAACCTCTGTGCTTCCTTTCAGTACATTCATAGACAAGGTCTGAATTACATGAAGCTGCTGTAACTTCAGATACAAACATCACATTGAACTGGAGTTAACCACTCTGAAGGAAAAAAAGTCTTTATATCTTTTGAACGCTTCAAGCAAGATCTCATAGAAATGAGACAAAACAGGTTTTATGGTTCAGCCACATTTAAGACTGGGTCAGCTGGTCTGTAGAGAACCCACAGAATGTATTACAATAAAAGAATGTGAGCGGAAGTGGGAACAGCTGTGCTTTATTACAAACCTAGGGCTGTTTTAACTACAAAACTTTCCTTATGCCTTTAAGTTTCTGTAGGTCTCTCTGCCATCCTGAGCAGCAGATTTAAAACTCCCATTTCCACAATAAAAAAATACTTGGTTTAGTCAGATTTAGCTTTTTCTGTGTTCCATCTAGACAGCTAAATGCAAATTAACCCTCTTCTCAGACATACCACTTTCCTCCATGCCCCAAACTCACATTTTGTAATCACACAGCCTAACAGTAAATGTTAGTAAATTGTTGGTAATGAAAACACAATCAAGTCTTTTTCACTCAAAAACCTTTAGTTATCTCAAGTGTTCTTAGCTGATAAAACACAGATCAACATCACATTAAAAACAAAAAGCTATTTAATATTTTTAAAACAATTATCCACTCCACTCTCTGAGATGGAGAATTTGCATTGGTCTTGCTCCCAATTCATACTCAAAATGATTTTTTTCAAGAAGAAATAGGGAGAAATATTTCAGTTCAAGAAAAATGCTCCAGTAGTGACTCATTTTTTGCACATATTGGCAGAAGATCCCCAGGAATAAAAAGCATCCACAGCAAAGTAAGTACACTTTTTTCTTATTATTTCAGTAATACAATGCAAATAACTCAAAGTAGTTTTTACACCGACATTTTAATAATGCAATTAGTAACTTCTAAACTCATTTCTTCAAAATCACCCTGCTGGAGACTATCTGCTTCTCTTCCCTTTTGTTATTTTTGGAGTATTTTTAATAGAGATATCTTTCTTCTTCAGTTCACTATCTTCAAACAAATAGGAGTGCATGGTGGGGAAAAGACCTTGCATACAGATATGTTTGAGCATCCAAATATAAGTTAAGGTAATAGTGACTGGATAAGGTCAATATGTCAGATAAGAGACTTGAGTATTTTTTCATTAAGTAATTTTTAAAATTTTTTTAATTAGGCTTTGCCGATGCTTTCCAGATTCTTATTTTGTAAATATCAGCTACTTAAAAGGAAATTAATTCTTCATCTAAACTGCTACTGCTATGCTTACATAGATAAACTCTTTATAGAAAGACAAAAATTATGAGTTAAATTGGTTGTGATATGAATTATTCACCACCCACCATAATTTAATGCATCAGCAAATTTTGCAAAAATCTACTTTTGAATGGGGCAGATCAACACTAAGAAATGAAAGAGGCAATGACCTATTAGGATGAGCCAAAGAAATTAGGATCTTATTCCACATTTCCTTCATAACCCTTTCTCCTACAGTGACTAAAATTAAAAAACCCCACAAACCTAAAACTAGAACCCGTAACAAACGTATCCACCTGTCAAGAATTAATGCAAAACTGACATGAAAGATGTTTAAACAAAGTACAACGATCACCCCAGTTGTTTAGAATTTAAGTCAGCATTGGCACTCTTCCAGTAGTTATTCTTTAATTATTTTGTTTGGGTTTTATTTGCTTGTTTTACAATAGCTGGCAGAGTTCTTATGTGTTATATAAAAATTCAAGAAAGAAATTAAAGCAATCAAAACCAAAATTATCCATAATATTTAAAGATTAGTTAATGCTGAACCTTCACAATGGTTTTTAGTCTTTAGTTTGTGAGTTTTAAAAACAAGCTATTACAGTCAAGTTGTAGACTAATTTTTTCAATTGTGATGGCCTGTTTATGTGTTTTCCAGGGATATCACGGCTACACTTAGTTTAGGTGGCAGAATTAGTTACTTTTTCAAAATACACTAAAAGTTTTTTTAAAATATTGAAAGGTCAGGAAAAATCAGAGGGAAAAGGTATAATAAAAATTCAGAGCAAAGATTGAGTTCACGGAGTGACAACAAGAAAGGGGGGGAAAAGAGCATTTCAGAATGCCTGGCTTCCCAAGATCTGTTTCAACAGCAGCTGGTGTCCCTTGGAGCTCCTTTATAATGAAAATCTGAAGTGGAAATTGTTCAATATTCTAAAGTTGATTTTTATAAAAGAAGTAAACTGTAGACTGCTGATGAAAGGGGAGCTGACCTTTTGGCAATACTACCAAAGAGAGATGGCCTTATTCTTCAGAAGAAAAAATTTAGAAAACAAAAAATGTGTATTTCTAGCTGCTCTTTCTCATTTATCTTAATTATTTTCTTTTTCTTTTGCTCAAAAATGTTCCTAGTGAAAAAATGCAATGCTTTATCTAAAAGTACTACTAGCAGCAGCAGTAGTGTTCACAGTAGTGAGTCTTCACACTTCTAGAAACACCAAGCCTTATCAACAGGTAAGTTATCCTAGCAGGCACTTTTACATATTTGCTAATAATACTTGGTAAAGGAAAAATGCAGGCTTGCTCTACAACATAGAGACATTTAATTTACTTTCAACTTTAAGTTCTTAAGTGAGTAGTTGGCAAGACAACTGATTGCCTTTATCAAAACAAAGTCAGCTTTATTCAGCTTTATTTCCAGTTTCAAAGAAAGCATTCTAGTTGAAAATACAGTTATCTAGAAGGAAGTCTTAATTTGGAAATATTTAAGGTATATGGCTGCTTTTCTTTTGTCACAGAAGAAATAAAATAAATAGGTTTATTTCTCCTAAACTGTGATTAGTCTGGAACATGAAAAGCCTGAAGAACAAACCTTGTGAAAAACAAAACTATATGAGAAAGGTCAATTTATGATATACATAAAATCAAAACAGCTTTCAAGAAATTACATTTTCATCATTGCATCAGATATTACTTGAATTGTAAGGAAGTACTCCAAAAAATCACTGGTTTTACAGAATGTAGAAGTTTAAAATGGACTTCTATCCCAATTATGGTAAATCCAAAATTTCCCATCTCCTTGCAGCTGATGTGTTAGAACCAGTCAGTTTTCTGTTGTCCCATCCCTCTGCTTAAGACAAAACAATTAGTTATCTAGCTGATTCAGCAAGCCAGGAAGGATGAAGCCTGATCATTCATTGCCAGGAAGATGAGCACCCTTAACAGGAACAACACTGAGACAACATAAACAAACTGTTCCATGTAGCATCATTCAGTGTTTGTTTTCAATATTTACATTCAGATTTAGAGTATGAGATTTTGTATTAAAAATACAAGTTTTTTAATAAAAAACAGCTGTGTTAATTAAAGGGACCCTTTCTTCCAATGAAACTGAAGATTAAGTACTACTACTTGCTACAACATATCAATGTTAACAGACCAAGCTACTGAATCTCCCTTAGCTACTTATATCCCTTAAAACTAACCTATAATATAACATCAGGCCTACCTAATGAACACAGAAAATCTAGTGCTGCATTTAAATACAATTACCAATGTAAACTATAAAGAGAATTCAGCCCTCCCCTTTCAGAAAGTACTGTTCAGACTGTGTATTGGTGTTTCCCCCTCACAGAGAATGACAGAATAACGCCACAGGATATTTCAGGCCGTAAGGGATGTTCAAATGTCATAGGATAACTCACATTGTAAGGGATATTAGGAGATTTCAAGCCCAACCTCCTGCTCAAAGCAGGGTCAGCTAAGACATTTGATCTGGTTGCTGGGGACTTTATCTATTTGTCTTTAAAACTTTCAAGGAGAGAAACTGCACAACTTCTCTGAGTAACCTGTTCAAATGCTCAACTGAACATATAAACACCTTTCCTTAATTTTTACAAACAAATTAAATTTAGCAGTCATTAAGCTGAAGTCCATTACTGATATTTTATGGAAAAACCCACAAATTTCATGCAGAAACTAACATAGCAGTAAATTCAAGTCCATGCATAACACTTTGAACATTGGCTTGATCAAGAATTAACAGCAACTTACAGTTACACTTGCATTAAACTCTTGCTAAACTGGAGAAAATTGAATTGTCTGTGGTAAAGCAGGATGTTTCCAATAAAGCTATAAAAAGATCACTCATCCCATGACTCAGTCATGATCTCTATGTTCAAGATAACCAGTTTGCATGGTAAAAGTGTATAATCTGGCCTCTACGTGTCAATTATAAAAGTATTATATAAATACAAGCAAAGAACTTGTCAAATACATATATTTGTATTTCTTCATTGTAACATACTGTGTCACATTAAATGTTCAGTCTGTAGTGCAAACTATAGCTCAGCCATGCCCCTCATTTCAGATATCAGCTACTAAGTTATTGCAAATACTATTCTCTCACACCAAAAAGACTATCTTACTAAACAAAATACTACGGTGTAGTGGCAATTTCACCAGTTTTATCCAGGTCTCAATTCAGTGAGAGACTTATATAATCTTGTAAATATTTCCCTAAAGTATCTACAATAAAACCTTAAGATAAAATGGAATGCTTAGGATGAATCCAAACAAAACCCAAATCATCAGATATTTAATTTGCCAGCACAGAAACCCCTGAAACTTAGCTAAGCAAAAATACAGTTCATTCTACAGTCAGAATTGCTAATTTCTCTTCATAATTAGGACTATTTAGGTTGTTCAGTATTTCTAATGTTTACAGCTACCTTGAACTTTGACAAAGTGTCCTATCTGTCCTTGCTTTCTGCCATTGCATATAAACAAACTACATGCCACATTGAAAAATATCTTCAAGAGTTCAATTTTTAAAAGAAACAATGGAGGAAAAACACAACTTTTTTTTTTTATTATTTCTTTCAGCAAGGGTCTTTTACTTCAAAAAATTCCAAAAATAAAAGCACCGGGAAAGTGATTGGAGAATGGATGTAGCAAATCAAGAAGAGGAAGCTCTAAGGAATAAAAAAAGTAAGTGCAAGGAATGCTGACAGGCAAAAAGCAAGGAGAGATAGGACTGGCTTAGACCAGAAACTGAAATTTGGAATGGTCAATACCAGGAACACCTAAAAAATTCAGATTTAGACTGGCTACAGGATGAATAGGAGACTGTCATTACGATAAATAGAAACAGTGACGTGAAAAGGACTGTGCTTGCAGAAGACTGTCAAAAGAGCCCTCATCCACCGTGATACATTCTCTAAAGCCTAGAACAGAAAGGACTACACTCTACTTTTCCACTACCTGAGCAAGTGCACTACAAGTTATGCTGTTCTGCTTTACCACTGTAGTACATGAAAGGGCCTGCCCTCTCTTAATGCTGTCAGTCTTCATGATTAAAGTTCAAGAGCTTTAGCAAAGGATTCAACTTTTCCAATCCTGTTGATAACCACTGTAGGTCCAATGCAGTAAGATAAGACAGAATTTACTTTGAAAATTTAACTTCTTCTGCATTTTCTTGGTTTGTTGTTGTTTGTTTGTTTGTTCTTAATTCCCTTAACCTTCTATATTTTAAGAAAGTATAGGGGACACATATGCACATGAAGATGATACAGAACTTAATGCAGGTAGGACTTTTGTCTTATCTACTGAAGAACAGGAATATGTGTAGTGACTGAGATAGGGCTTGCAGAAAAGAAAAAAAAAAAAAAAAGGGAAAGGGGCTCTGTAATATGCCACAAAGGCTTAAATGACTAAAGTCCTCCCTTTTGTAGTTCCCCTCATTACTCCCTCTTACTCTCACACAAGCACACCACATAACCCAAAATTTCCATAGTTTGTAATTAAATGAGAATTCCTCTTTTACCCCTCCATTCTTGGATATGTGGAACACCCAGGACTGCTACAAAAAACAGCAGCAGATACAACTTGAGCAAACATACTTATAAGAATTTTAGATATTTCAAATTGGACACCAAAAATGAGTAAATACTTTTTTCACCTAACTCTCTTTGTGCCTCTGTTCCCCCTCTGTAAAAGCCTTGTCTTATCTTAGGTAGATTTAGATAAACTAATAATTCTTTGTGAGGCATTCTGATCACATAATGATAAGCATTTTAGCAAAGCTCATACAGATGTTATCAGTTCTGTCTTCAAAGCAGAGCCAAGTAACGTGGAATAAATAAATCATAGGCTCACACAATGATCAATGAAAAATACTGAATTGTGTTAAGTGAGCTCCATCTATCCCATGCAGTGAATGAGAGAGTTCCTGTAGAAAAAAAAAAAAAAAAAAAAAAAAAAAAGATAGTATTTGATCATGTAGTTAAAACTGTATCAGAAGGACATGCTTAAAAAGGTGCTTAAAAACTTTTTGTTCCATAACCTTAATAATGTGGGGTTTCTTCTACAGAAGTTGTTTAAGACACTCAGTTTAAGATTCTGTGAAATCAACTAGGTTCTTATATTACTTGTGAATTACAACCTCAGCTATGCTGAGGTTGCATTCCTTTTTAGCATCTATCAGAAGTAAAACTAGAAATCTCTTGTTGGTTTTGAACAGCATTGTAGTTAATACAAACATGAACAAAGACAGATGTGCTTTGCCTAGGTTATTTTTACCTTTTGCAAAATTTAGGAATGGAAAAAGTATATTTTGTTATCATGCCAACTACAAAAACTAACCAACTGATGGTGATTACACACATTTGAATGTGAACGACCAAAGAAAAGGTTCATACTACCAACAGTTTCCGGAAAGATTAAGTGAAGTTCTTACTAAAGAAATTTTCGTTGAGTATTACTACCTATATAATATGGGCTGAAGATCATCTTGCAAAAGGATTTGTTCAGTACGTGCAATGCAAGAAGGACACTTAAAACTTCAGGTTCTTTCAGAGAACTTTCCCCTGTTCTTATGCAATTTCAAGTCCTGGGTTCATTATTTTTACTGGTTTATGAGTAATTTTATACAAAAAAATGATACTAAATAAAGTATATTTGTTAACACCTTCTTTGATACAGTCACCTCTGCCAAGGGGGTTGCATTTTCAAGGCATATTTTTGCCTAAGTTGTGCAGACCAGTAATTACATAATGGTTTATTTTTACCCCCTAAGAAACCTTTAAATATTTTATGTACTTTAATATAACTACATTATAATATTGTTATATAACTATGCTAGGACATGAAATAATGAAAACATTCGCAGCTCAGAGGTCATAGTTTACTTTCATTACTAAATGGAGCATAGTTGATTAACTGCATAGATAATCTCTGGTAGGTTTTATAAGCAGAATTAAACAGTGCTTCATAGAGCAGATGCAATTCCTAAACAGCCCCTCACTCGGGTGCGGCTCAGGCGCGGCACCTCGGGCAGGCTCAGCCCCTCCAGGTGCCTTTAGCGGAGCTCAAGCAATGGCATCTCTGCCCTCACCAGCAGGTGTTATGACAGTCGGTCTGAATTGCTGACATTTACGAAAAAGCGACACTGAAAAACGGCATAAAATAGCATTTTACAAGAGGAAAATAGCGTGACATGCTATTATTTTTACTGCAAGAAGATGCAATGAAAAAAAAAATCAACCCTTTTTTAGCCGGTCTCCATTAAACACACCCAAAACGCAAACAAGTCAGCGGACGGCGCAAGGCTGCGGCTGCTCCGGCACAGACCGCGGTGCTGAAACGATGCTCTGCAAGACCACGATACGGACGCGTTTTTTCACACGCTGCCAAAATTCATACGTGCGCCGTAGGAATCGGGGAGGAAACGGCGCACGAGGCTTTCCCTGCGGCAGCATCCCGGCCCCCGCCAGCCCACAATCGGGGGGACAGCACCCGCCAGGGGCTACCCGGGGCTGGCGGCCCCTCTTTCGGCAGCCCAAGGGCCGAGCGCTGCCGTGCCCAGCGATCAGCCGTGCTGGGAAAGGGCCGCCGCACAGGAGCCGGACTGCGGTACCGCCCGCGGGCCGTGCGGGGGTCGGGGCTCACCCGCGCCCCGCACCTGCCCCAGCTCCCCGAGCCTCGCCGCCCGCACCGCTGAAGTTGTGACTCCCCGCCGCTGGGGGAACCCACCGGGGCGGCGCCCCCTCCCCGGGACCGCGCGGTGCCGGGGGCTGCGCTGCCCTGTCCCTCCGGCTCTAACGCAGCGGGGAGAGCCGTGCCCTACCTGCGCAGTGCCGCCGCACGGCCGGGCTGTCACCCTGCGGCGTCCCCGCCTTCGCCGCGCACCGGGGACGGCTCGCAGAGCCCTCGCCCGCCCTGGCCGGCCCCGCTGCTCGGCGCGGCTGGCTCGGCTCGGCTCGGCTCGGCGCGTCCTTGCCCGGCTGGGCTGGGCTGGGCTGGGCTGGGCTGACAGCCGCCCGCGCGCCCCCGCCCCGGCCGCGCGCGGGGCCGCCGGGGCCGAGCGGGGCGCGGGGAGCGGCGGCGGCTGATTGGACGGGGGTGATGTCACTCGAGCGCGAGCGAGCGGGAGCGCGCGCGCCCGAGCGCGGCGGTGATGGAGAGAGGGGAGAGGTGAGGCGGGATCGAGGGAGGGAGCGGGAATGGGGTCTCCTCTCTCCTGTTCCCGAGGAGCGGGAGGAGTGTGGTGAAACGAGAGTCAGGAGAGCCGTGGGGCGGAGGCGCGCACCGGGAGCAGCGGTGGCTGCGATGAGCGGAGGAGCGGGCTGAGAAGCGCCGCTGCAGAGCGGGAGGGGCGAAGGTAATCGGGGCGGGGGCGCGGGGGTCTCAGCATCCCTCCGTCCTCGCCCGTCCCGCTGGCTGTGTCACCCGGCTGCAGGTGGAACAGCAACCCGCGCTGTCCAGGGAGCGTGTACGGCACCGGCTGCCGCTCTCACACAGGCACACAGTCACAATCACGCAGACACACTGTCACACACAGACACGGGCACACAGACAGTCACGGACACAGTCAGGCACAGTGACAGTCACAGGCACACGGGCACAGGCGTGCGCGCTGCATGAGCCCAAAGAGCGGGAGAAACCCAGGTTAAGCTGCTTTCCATATCTGAACTATTGGCCCTCAACCGCACCCGCATCCAGGGACCGCAGGAAAAAGAGGCAGGAGTCGGGACAGACTTCAAGGGTGTAGCGGACAAGAGGCGTGATGCTCGGGACCTTCGGGGGAAGTGCCTGGCAGCGCCAGGTTCAATCTTTTAATTAATACCCTCCTCCCAATTACCCTCCTCCCAAATTAGGAGAATGATTTTGAAATGACAGATTTTTCTTCAGCCTCAACTTATTTTCTGGATCTTGCATCTTCTATGCAGGACCATATTTCTTCATTCTTTTTCATTACCACAAAGGCTAAATATTTATTTTTTTAAGGCCTCTACCTGTCCCTTGAGGTCAAGTCCTGTGGTATTTTCCACATTGTATATTGCTGCAGAAATCAAAACTCCCAGAGGGGAAAGAAAAAAAAAAGGCTAATATGGGGCTTGCTGCACACGCTCTTGGAGGAAGTAAACAGGGCCACAGTAGACATATGATCCACTGAAGATTCACAAGCTGCCAAATTTGTGATGGCTGCTCCAGGAAGGGCTCATGAGGGGTGGAGCATGGAACCTGCAAAACTTTGAGACATGAGTTCCCACTGTATATGAAACACAACTTTTGGAGACCTGCAACTGTGACAATATTTACAGAGAGTGACAGATAACACACAGTCACTAGCAGGCACAATACAAATATCACTTGACTAGGTTATGCCACCTGCATGGCAATAAGGACAAGAGAGTGGAAAGCTTCAGCTATTCCGAGACTGTCAGACTGACAGCCTTAGCCCCCTGTGCCTTCATGATCAATCCTGTACTCCCAATTGATGTTGGGAGTAACACCAAAGCACATACATTTCCCCTGACGAAAATCGTATCTCTGCAGTAGAGAGACATCTGAAGTCCTTTTTTTTCCAGCAACTTGAGGGAAGAAGGAGGAGGACTGCTTCATTTTTAGCTGTCATCTTGGGTAGTTCGTGCATGTCTGGAAGGATTTGGACTCCTCTAAAGCACAAGATAACACTGACCTTACAGCTTTACTGTCTGCAGATTGCACCAAATAGCATCATGTCAAGTTCAGGGAGATCATATTCTCACAACCATATGGATCAGAAGCTTGTTCAAGGATAAAAAAAGATAGTTCATAAAAAAAATAAACCCTAATAGATTCTCATTTAATCATTCCAAAATTGGAAACTTAGGCTTGGGTCTTTAATTCCTGCACCTTAATCCAATACTGAGCATTGTATGTGTACACAAACATGCAGAAGAGAAGAGCCGTCACCATGGCACTCTAAAGCTAGGTGGTACCAAAGGTACAGAAAAAATGGGAAATAAAAGACTAAATAGCAGGATATATTAGGGTAAAGGAGTTGGATTATTCATATTGGCACAATGCATCGTAATGGAATAGGAAGCATTTGAAATATTAGTGAGCTTTGAATCTCTGGCACAGACTTCTCATGAGCTGTAGTTTCTAGACACCTTTACTACTTTCTTACAGTGAGGACCATAAAACTGTTTCAGCCCTTGCCTGGATTTAGAGCAGTCTTAGGGCTGCTCTGAATGGCATTTGGTTCCAAAACTGCCTCAGGCTACATTTTGCAGCTAGAAGCTCTAAAACACAAAGTCAGCTCTAGGATGATTTGCTGCGGGGATGCTGGCCTACTCAGCATGTCCCCCCAGATGTACAGCACAAGCTGCTATATGCTGCCCTGTGTACCTTTATGCTATAAGCTATTTAACGTTTAGGATACTCTCTGAAGGATGTTACGCCCTAATGTTAAGTAATTTCAGTTTCTGATTTCGTTGCCAGAAGTGAAGATGGCTGCATTACACATTTTGAGGCAGGGTAATTTTTTTACTTAAATATACCAGTGGGTGTCTCTGCACTGCACAGAAAATCTCTGTCTCTCCCTTTGCTTGATTCGAACATCCTTCAGTAGAGCCAGGGAGTCAGCAAAGCAGAACAGGAACAGAAAACATGCAGAAAGGAAGTGCTTTCAGCCTGCTGTGCGTTTTTAATCATCAGCTGCTCATTATTCTGTAACACTCTCCCTACGATCCATTTATACCTTAGTTCATACTCCTCATACCTCCCAGGATAATTGATTCCTGTGAGGACTTTGCTCCCTGGAAAGAGGCACGAGTCTCATTTGGGATCCGACCATGAGGATGAAAGAGACAGAGCTGCAGCCTCCAGCACTTGTGGAGGAACAGCAATCACTGACTGACCTGACTTCGTATTTTTACAATACTCATAGCATCCACCCTCGGAGGAATGGGGGTGGGGAATATGAAACAGGGACAACAGCTTTCTGCTATTATAATAAAATGGAAACACGGGCTAGCATGAGCTTTATATACCCCTGTCCAGTCTCAGCAATCTTTTAGAGGATTAGTGAGATTAGAAGACCCTATTGTTTTGTTAATGGCTGTTTATTTGAAAAATGGCTTTTCTTGTAAACATACAGAAATGACCATATGTTACTCCATACTCCAGTGCTGCCTTGGAATACTACTAAGAGCAAAGAATGAATATTATGTTCCAAATGCAAATTTTACAAAAGCAATTCATTTGCCCTTCAACTCTGCTGCTGTGGAGTCTTACCTGCTTGAGTGTAATGCATTAAAATAGCTTAAGAGTACTCTTTCTTCTAAAAATCTTGCTACAGTTTATGCTGCTGTAAGAAGGTTAACAATGCTAACAATCCATTTTTATTTGAATTCCAGATGTATATTTGCAGAGATAGTTTGCACTCTGACTATATCCAAGCCTATCATCCATGAAATTGACGCATACAAGTTCCTTTTCATTACTCTCAAATGTTGCAAAATATTTACTATCATATTAAACATTTTCAGATGGATGTAAGAGTTCTGGAGTCAGACTTAACTGAGCTGAACACTACTCTTGTTGAATTCCAAACTCTTCAAAGTGAATGAAACACATCAGAAAGGTAATTTTAATAATAGAGCTTAAAATAGAGCATACAGAAAGACTTAGTATTGAAATTAGATTCTGTATTTTACAAGTCTATTTTCAATAGCTTGCAGTTTAATCACTGAGGCTATTATTTCCTATGCTTGATCTCTTTCACGACTTGAATGTTTCTGGAAAGTGATGCAGACATTTTTGAGGATGCTAAAGGACAAAATTAGGCACTTTTAATGAAGAACAACTTTTATAACCAATTTTTTTAAAGGGAATATTGTCCCTATTTCCCACTTCAAAATGGATTAGGAACTAGAGATCTGGCAAAAAAAAAAAGTAGCTTAACGCTCAGACAGGTTTTCTGTACAAACAAAAATACTATTATCTGGCAAAGAACTGGAACAGGAGACAAATTAAGAGGATGACATGACAATACGCTTACATACTGTTGATCACTGACTCCTACTGTGTGCTCTGGATACCAGTCTAGAGCTTGTAACTTTGGACATTAGGTTACTCTAAATTGCACTGAGTTTTGTTCAAGAAGCAGTCACATCAGAGCATGAGTTGGATGAAAATAAAATTAGTTTTTCCTCTCAGGAAGCAGATCTCAATTGCCCATGAATCTAGTCCCACAAAGTAAAATGTTTAACTCTCTCACTGAATTAATTTCTCTGTAAGGTATTACAAGGATATCAAGTCTGTACCACAAGGCAGGTGACTCGTACAGCTTCAGAGATGCAGAAGCTGCCCAGATTCTCTCCAGAGTCAAAAATACAATCTCTCACCAGTCCAGTACATGCATACATATAGCCAGATGCATAGACACAGCCTTCTCATAGCAACACAAAGGTAAAAAAAAAAAAAAAACAAACACTTTTAGAAAGCAGATTGTGTGGCCCTGTATTATTTGAATAACACTCTCAAGCAGATGGTGTGAGTCTTGGAACTGTCCTGTGCAGGGCCAGGAGTTGGACTCTATGAGCCTGATGGGTCCCTTCCAAGTCCCTGTGTTCTGTGATTCCATTTCTCACACATGATACTGATTCTGTTGATGCTCACAGTTACTCATTTATCCCAGGTGAGAGACCATTGTGTCATGGGCACAAAATTACTCAATTTACTGACATTTTTATCCTTGGGGGAGACGTTTCAGTTTTCCTTAAGTATATGTGAAAATCTGCATAAACACTATGCATAAAGGGTACTAGTACTTACTCCTGTTGCAAGTCTTTAAATGTAAAAATTATTGTGCTACCTTAGTCTTATCACCCTAATCTTATGTATTATATGAACATTTACATGAGCCTAGTGTTTTTTCTTTTTGCATTCCTGTCTCATCCAGTATAAAAAGTGAATATATGTGATAGAGCATCTCTGCAATATTTCTTTATATTCTGAACAGTGAATTGATTCAGATGTAATTTACAGCTAAATGTAGCTAAATAAAAATTCCTGTTCTTTTTTTATTGTGACCATTAGTGCAGTTCCCAAGGGCTCTCCAAGGTTCCTGGTTTCAAAACCTTTCTTCCAAAAATACAGCTATGAAAAGATTTTAGTATCTTCATTTCAGTATATGCATCTGAGATACAAAATGGCACGTGGAAATTACTAAATAAATTGCAAATACCTCAGCAACTAGATATTCAACTCAAAATATTGATACCCTGTTTTTTTCAGAAAAGCTAAACTTTTTCCTTTATAGGGAAGAGTAAGGTAGAAAAGATTCCCTAAAATCAGGCCTCAGACTGGCACTTCAGGATGGTTGAATGGAGAATAAAGAATACGTCTTCTGACATTGAAACTAAAAATTACTGATGTGACTTGCAGAGTAACATATAGTCTGTGAAAAATATGGAGCTTAGTTCTCCTGTCTTGATAACTTGCTTTAAGCCCTTTCTGCCAATTGAAATCATTCAGTGAAAGGCTTTCACAAGAAAATATGCAGATTTCAAAGAAAGTCACTTCATTCAAACCTCAGTAATAATGCAGACATAATCTTTACTTTGGCCTTTGGATTTTGGTGTTCTTTCAGCATTATTTTTGGAGGGAAATATGTAATGTATATTTCAATATCACTTTTTATTTGCTTTTTTAAATAAAATATTCATCAGAGATGCAAAAAGAAAGAATTAATTTACTTCAAAGGAGAAGAATTTCTGTGCAGTGGGGTTCAGTATATGCTCCAGTTTCCTGAACTATTCTTTGATGATATTTTCAGAAGCTCTTTTAGAAGGAGCATTTCTGATGGAAGACTCTCAGTCACAGTAGGTGTTTGTGTACTACTTAGCGTTAGTATTGAATGCTTGTCTCTGAAATGTGACAGATGCCTTGGACATTTATTTTTACACTCACTGGCCTGCTAGTTATTAGCAATATGTGATTTTACCTAGGTTGTTTCTTAAATCAGACTGGTTTCAGATAAGGTACAGAAACTGATAACGGGCCTGTTCTGATTGTGGGAGGAGATGAGAGAGAGAGATTAGTGCTAAAAATTGTATGGCTGCTCTTATCTGTGCTGTTAGTTGCCATTAAGGTCAGAAGTGAGTGACTTCCTTGTTAATGCTCTTGTCTTCAGCTGGGGAATGTTGACATGTCTATGTTGAGGCTGGGATGCTGCAGTGCTTGCAAAGCTGCTCTGAGAAGATCTTACCATTCAAATTTCTTAAACAAAACAACTGCAGTGTCAGCTTGGTGCTAAAGGCAAGGCGAAGTTTACTGCTTGCCAACATTGTTGATCATCTGTACAGGAGACAAGGTGTATTTAAAAGATGTTCTGGTGGTAGGTAATCTGGAACAGCATCAAAATACATCTCCAAAGACTGTAGTCATCTTCACCTAGTTTGAACTAAAACTTATTTCATTAGCAGAACAACCCTGCTGAAACATCACATTCTGTATCTTTGTTTTCTTAATGTCCTATCTTAGGTGCTCTAACCCCAGCTTTATCAGCTCATCAGTTGTACTACTTCTAGCACAGTTTTTCTTTCCTTCTGTCCTGATAGGACTGTGCATTGTGTGAATGCCATGACAAGCTTTTATGTGACAATGTAGATGCTCCAAAGCTTTACAGCTACATCATGAGGGGCATGGAAGTTTGTCACATATCTGCTAGTGCTAACGACAAGGCTAAACCCCTGAAACCTCCATATCTGAAATCTCTTTTTCGTCCTTGCCTTGACTGCACATGCATATAGGTAGATATAAACATAGATTACATAGATAGATGAGAGAGGTATAAATAGATGCAGATCTTACTGATATAGATATAGGTAGATAGATACATGTATGTGTCCCCCTACGTACAAATGAATTTAGAACAGTTTTCATCAGGAAGAAAATAATGAAAATGACTATGTCCTAATTTTCACCCAATACTATCTTTTTCTTTAGAGCTCCAAAAAGTCTTTAATCCTCTCAGCAGTGTGCAACTAAACTTAATGTAAAGACTTCTCGTGGGACTGATGCAAATTTATTGCTCAGTAGTTGAGATCATCTAATAAGAGGCTAATGTTTAAACTAGATCAGAAACTTCCACTTCAAAAGATTACACTTTTTTCACTCATGTTTTTCTTAAGCAAGGTGTTTTCCTTCTAAGAGCAAGGACAAAAGCAAAGAAATAAAGGGATTGGTAACAAAATGCATACTTTAAAGGAGTATTTTAATACATTTTGCCATTAATATTTCTGAATTTATTTTATTGAATGCTAACTATGGATTAGAAGAGATTAGCAAAAACCCCACATTCCTAAACCTGTGATTATGTGAAAGTTAAATGGACAATCATGAAGTTCTTTGCAAATCTACAGTCATAATTATTGTGGTGTGTTTTGCCTAATATGTTCCAAATTTTTGAGTTTCATATGTTTTAATGTTAGGAAATGTCTTAAAATATTTTCTCATCTCCAGCTGTCAGGATTTCCACTAGGAAACTTGACACAAGTATCAGTAGCTAGCAGTATAGGCTTCAGCAAAGGGGACCAATAGCATCAAGAAGATCACTGCCAGCAGGTTGAGGGAGGTGAACCTGCCCCTCTCCTTAATGCTGAGCAGAGACATCTGGAATGCTGAGCACAGTGTGGGGTGCTCCAGTACAAGTGAGAAATTAACCTACTGGAGCAAGTCTAGTAAAGGATCACAAAGCTGATTCAGAGACCAAACCATCTGACCTGAGAGAGGGTTCACTTTTTCTAGCTCTGATTTAGTCTGAAGAAGAGAGGGCTCAGGTGGGTCTTACAAATGTGGAAACGTATCTGATAGGGGCTAAGTAAGGCAGAGCCAGGCTCTTGTCAGTGGTGCCTAGCAACAGGTTGAGAAGCGTCACACATTAAAATACAAGTAATTTTATTAAGTATTAGAAAATATTTCTATTGTGGGGGTAGCCAAACAATGTGACAGGTTGTCCAGAGAGGCTGTGGAAACTCCATCCTTGGAGATACCTAAAATCTCCCAAGACATGCTACTCAGCAATCTTCCCTAACTGAGCCTGCTTGAGCATGGCAGTTGGACCACTTGATTTGGAGAAAGCCTTTCCAACCTTACAGGTTCTGGGATTTTGTAATCAGGATATTGTACCATACATGTTCTAAAGCAGAAAATTCCAACTTTTGAAGTATAATGAATACAAAGTTGCAGTTCTGATTATTCAGGACATGAGACTTTTCCACATAATTCCAAGACCTGGTTCACACAGTACTTTCAATATAGATATGCTTAAAAAGTTTTTATTAACACAATTACTTTCTAAAATAAATACATGCATATGCACACGTATGCACTGTATGTATAGTATAATGAAGCATCAGAGACATTCCTTATTTTTCAAAAGGAACAAATATTTGATATAGATCAAATATGTCCATAAGTATTTGCAGAATGGAATATTTTATTTTTCTTTTTTAGGTACTGTAATGCATTCATTACAGATGATATTTCTATAGATGGCATTACTTAATCCTTGTCTGAAATCCTTGTCCTCTTTTCTGCATATAATATGACACAACAACCCACTCTAAGCTATGGGAACTGCACAATTAACTTCAGAAGCAAGCAGAAAAATTGTGTTTCTTCACACAACCACAAGCACAATTTCAAGTGCCTGGGCATCAGTTGTGTTTGTGCTCTTCCCCTTTCCTTTTATTTGAATCTTTTCATTGATTGTAGAATTTTTATATTAGGAAGTGTTTTGTGGTTTGTTGCATATGGTGACATGATTGTTTTCTATATGGACCATACCAAAGCAGAGATAAACTGTCTCGTTTTCTGCCGTTCAGAAGGACTGGAGCTGTCTATGTGATTTCATAAATTATCGTGTTCTTCTCAAAGTCTTTACTTTCTGCTAACATCATATTTGCTAACTGTAAAAATATCTGTCTTACATTCTGAAAAGAAAATCATTATCGTGGGTTAATGATGTTATTGAAGTTAAGCAACATGGCAACATAGGGACATCAGGTTTTCAGCGTGATAATTTCTTGCCTTCATTTCTTAGGATTCAGAGAAAAAATAAGCATTTATCATTTTAGATTTGCAGAATTTCTTTCTACAAGGTAAGTCTTTCCAGAGGCTCTAGGAATTACATTGTCAGCCTTATTTATCTACCTCTTAAATTTGTAATCCTTTTTCATAGTAGTGATGCTTCTGTATTTACACCATGCATCTTTCCATCACACTATCCATGTGACTATTTGAAGAGCTTTGAACCCATTGGCCAAATTTGAAGTATTGAAGTGTCCAAGCTAAATTCTTACACATTTAGTGAATGCAGGGCAGAGTAGGAATACTTTGTAAATGGCTTAATATAAGGAAAAATTGCATTTTAATAGAGGTCATAAAATCTACATGAGTTGGAGCATTCCTACAGATGTCCCAAATTCAACATAAACTGCTGCTACGATAGATAAACTTTTAAACTTATCCACAAGAAAAGTCTGTCTCCAGTGCTGTAGGATTAGTGCAGTACTAATTCAAACCTGAGATTTTTTTTCATATCACAAGGAAATAGCCTAGTTTTAGACAAACCAGTCTGCTTGGAACATAAACCATGCTGAATTAGTGTCCAAAATTTGCTCTATCACTACTTGATTTTCTGTAACACATTGGTGCTTGGATGCTTTTCTACTTGATTACCAGTCAGGTGTGACAATTATTCACATGCAATTTGTGTGAACATGCAGAATGTTTATCTGGTTATGGATACGTGAATTGAAATAATGTATGAGCTCAGAAATAGACTTAGGCTGCTCAGTTATTTAGTAACTAAGGTCCCCTGGGAAAATGTTTTTGCAGGTGTTAGGGTCCATCAGTGCTGGTCACTTTTCGAACACCAGCTCCTAAGGGCACAGGAACAAGCAATTCCCAAATGTTGGAAGTCAAATAGGCAAAGCAAAAGGCCAGCTTGGCTCAGCAGAGATCTTCTCGTGGAAATAGTGCAAAAAAGGAAGATGTATGCCCAGTGAAAGCAAGGTCAAATGACATGGGAAGATATGGTTTTGCTGGTTCTTAGAAACTAAGCAGGAATTTTTTCCTTCCCCCTGCCCACTGCGTGGAGAGGGTGTTTAAATGGGCAGTAACACAAAAGAAGCTGCTGGTAAGGCCACATTCCTAGTTAATGGCCCTCAGAATCTTGCTTTTGGGGAAGGGTGAGGAGTTCCTTTTTACTTTTTTTCCTCTTGTTGCCTGGGAAATGGCGAGGGAGGAGTTCAGGTGGCTGCTAAAGCTGGAACAAGGTCGGAGTAGGAGCTCAGAGTGGGTTTTGTTCTCAGCCTGGCTGTCAGCTGTGGATTCTGCTTGGATTTTCATTGGAGAGGAGCTGTTTTGGGAGATTTCCCCTTCCCCCATTCCCATTTGCTTCTTTCTTAGCATCAGCTCTTGTGCACATCAAAGGGAGAGGGAAAAACTATACCACATGATTCAACCTGCAGAACAGAGTGAGTTCCCGTTGGGGAGGACTTTTTTTGATGTTTCTCTCCCTCCTCTCTCTCCTTTCCCAGTTTGTGGTGGGGAGGGAAACCCATTTTCGGTTTCTCCAGCACACCCAGGAGGATGTCTCCCACGTGGCAATGACCAGTGATCCCACAGCGCCCCCTGCCAACCAGCACAAAACACTGCAGGATCTGCATTTCCAGTGATCCAATGGCGCCACCTGGTGACTGGCACAGGACACTACAACCTCTGCATCTCTGGTGATCCAACAGCGCCCCCTGTTAACTGTGGTTAGAATTGCACGAAAGGGTGAAAACTGAACTGTTTACTTTTTTTGTTTGTTTATTTATTGGTTTGTTTTGAAGGGGATTATTTGGGGGTATAGAAGTATTGCTTGGGTTTTTTACTTGTTTTCTTTCCTTGTTTCTGCCAATACACATGTATCTTTTAATAAAGGGCTGTTATTTTTCCTTTTCCCACATTTTTCCCCTCAATCGGAGCCACTTAATTTTGGATTTACAGTTACTTAGAGGGAGGAGTTTGGGTCTTCCTCATAACTCATCCTCAACAAAACACCTGTGTCTCATTTAAAGTGAGACAGAAGAATACAGAGATGCTGCTTGCCCCTGTAGAGAGAAAATTTGTGCCACCAAAGCTCAAGTGGAGTTGAAGCTGCCAGAAATGCGGTAGACAATACAAAGAGTTTTTCAAATGTATTAATGGCGATAGACAGAATAGAAATATCATTGACCCGTTCCAGGGTGAGGATGGTCATCTCACAAACAGGGACAGAGATAAGGCAGAGGTGTTTAATGCATCCTTTGCCGCTGTCTTCAACATGGATGACAGACCAAGGGGATCTCAGTGCCCTCAACTGGAGGACCATGACTACGAGAATGATCAACTGCCAGTCGACCCTTAAACTGTGCAGGATCTGCATCAACTGGATCCCTAAAAATCTACGGGACTTGATCAGATTAATCCCAGAATCCTCAAAGAGATGGTTAATGTTATTGGAAAACCTCTCTTGATTTTTGAGCAGTCTTGGGAATCCAGAGAGGACTCAGCTGACGGGGAGCTGGTGAACGTGCCCTGATTTTCAAGAAGGGCAAGAAGAAGACCCTGGGAACTACAAGCCTGTCAGTCTCACTTTAGTGCCTGCTAAAGTTATGGAGATTATTCTGGGAGGTGTTGGAAAACACATGAAAGACAATGCAGTCATTGGTCACAGCCAGCAAGGCTTCATGAGAGGAAAGTCCTGCTTATCCAATCTGATTTCCTTTTATGACAAGGTAAAACACAAAGTTGATTGAGGAAAGCCAGCTGATGCAACTTTTTGGATTTCAGTAAAGCTTTTGCTACTCTCTCTCACAGGCTGCTTCTGGATAAACACGTCACATGGTGGGTGAGCACTTGGCTCATGGGTTGAGCACAGAGGGTCACAGTGAATGGGGTAACATCAGACTGGTGATCTGTCACTAGTGGGGTTCCACAGGGTTCCATCTTAGGTCCTGTGCTCTTCAGCATCTTCACTAATGACTGTGGAAACAGGACTGGAAGGGATACTAAGCAAGTCTACAGATAACACAAAACTGGGAGGAGCTGTTGACTCCCTTGAAGGCAGGGAGGCCCTGCAGAGAGACCTCAGCAAATTAGAGGACTGGGCAATCAACAACCATATGAAGGCAGGAAGGGAAAGTGCCAGATTCTGCACCTGGGATGGCCCAACTCCGAATGTACATGCAGACTGGGGAATTAGAAGCTGGAAAGCAGTGCTGAGGAAAGGGACCTGGGGGTCCTGGTTGATGGCAAGTTGAACATGAGTCAGCAGTGCCCTGGCAACCAGGAGGGTCAATTGTGTCCCTGGGGGCATCAGGCAAAGCATCACCAGCCGGTTGATGGAGGAAATTGTCCCACTCTGCTCTGCACTGGTGAGGCCTCACCTTGAATATTGCGTGCAGTTTTGGGCACCACAATATAAGAAAGATATAAAGCTATTAGAGAGAGTCCAAAGGAGGACAACAAAGATGGTGAAGGGCCTTGAGGGTAAGCCGTATGAGGAGCTGCTGAGGTCATTTTACCTGTCCAGCCTGAAGGAGACTGAGGAGAGACCTCATTACAGCCTTCAACATCCTCCTGAGGGAAAGAGGAGGGGCAGGCACTGATCTCTTCTCTGTAGGGAGCAGTGACAGGACCCGATGGAAAGGCCTACAGTTGTGTCAGAGGAGGTTTAGGTTGGAGATTAGAAAAAGGTTCTTCCCCAGAGGGTGATTGGGCACTGGAACAGGCTCCCCAGGGAAGTGGTCACAGCACCAAACCTGAGGGATTTCAGGAAGCATTTGGGCTATACTCTCAGGCACTTGGTGTGACTCTTGGGGATGGTCCTGTGCAGGGCCAGGAGTTGGACTCAATGATTCTTGTTAGTCCCTTCCAAATTGGCATATTCTGTGAAAATAAAAAATTTATTGTAGCTTCTTTGAAAGTCTGAAATGCAACTCAGAAGGCCAAAAGGGAAATAAAATTTCAAAGAAAAATGCACTATTATCCATATAATGTTTCATTTAATGTCAACAAGGTTATAAAAATAAGTGGTCAGAAATTACAGCTCCAGTGAAGTTAAGATTTTTTTTTCCTGGTGGTTAGGTGTTTTTGTGTTTAGCAGATGCTATTCCTCAGGGGGAAAAAAACCCCCAACAATTACAGTTCATAATTAATGCCTCTGTAGTTCCTAATACTTTTTGTGACTTAGCACAACAAGCTGCATCATTACAATGCAATGCACACAATTCCTCTGTTAAAAGCGCAGTTTTGAAAGAAAAATTTATTATCAGCCTATTATCCATCTGTTATGGTTTTTTTTCGTCCAATGACATTCTAATGGAAAATGCGGAAACTGTTCTGAACAGCAACCAGAACTTGAAGGTCTCTGTCCTAGATGAATGAGTTAATTTCTTCTTCTTCATATCTCTCCCATTTAACTCTTCATTTATTTTTTACCTAGCTTCAATTAGAGACTCTTAATCCTACTGGGATTAGGACCTAAATTTTAGTGGGTGCAGACTGCATTTGGGAAAATGCACACTTCCTAGAAGAAATGTAAAATCCAGGGAATTCAGGTCATTAGAAGCTCTGTGTTTGGAGGATATGTGTCTTAGATATCTGAAATGACAGTTAGGTGGCACTTAAATCCTTTTGTTAATCTATCTGCTTCTCTACAGATATATCAAGACCAAATTGTAACAGACCACTCTGATCTCCTCATGCAACAGCCTAACCTATCCTGTGGACTGACAAAAGGCAGTAGATGTAAAATACTGGAAATTTTTTAAGTTCCTCATAACAGGTTCTGAGAAAATTGGAGAAGATTATTTATTTAAAAATGCTATTGACTGCGTGAAAAAGCTGTTGGAAAGACATACTCAGGGTAATTAACATTGAGTAAGAGTCAAAATGGGGTTGTGTGCCTAGAGATGTGTCAGGAGCCTGCTCTGACGTGGTGTTGTGTGATATTTTTGTTGTTGAGAGGAGTGATAGAAAATACTGCCTGGCTTACCGTGGAGAGTAGTGGAGAGGGATCTCAGCCAGGCACAAGAAGTAGGACACAGTAATTGTGTGGATGAGTATGATTAGATTTATTGCTAATACAGTATCTAAATATTGCCAATGCAGCATCTAAATAACAACTCTACCATCTATTACAATAGATTATTATATAGTTAGGTTGTGATCCCTCCTTCTGAGTCATGAGCTTCAGTGAGAGCCCCTTGCTTTCTAAATTTCTAGGTGCATCTCAGTTCACTTAGTCTCAGATTTGGTCAACAGTTTATGTCTAAAAGGAATTAATATAAGCTGGTTCAGCTAGAAACATACAGGTTTACGGTCTTTGGTCTTGTGGAATTCACAATTGTTAAGAACAAAGCACTTATTTAGCTACTTTAGGATTTTATCTCTGACTTGATCTTAGTGCTTTTAAATCCAAAAGTGAGTGTTCCCCATTTTTGGGCTGAACATACCCTGCAGGAATCCCTTCCAGGATATGTGTGTGTGGTGAGGAATCTACACAGAAGTTGTTTGCAACCCTAGGAGACCAGTTTGCCCCACTGGCCTAGTCTCCAGCAGCATTTTATACCCCTTATACAGGCCAATGTGCACCAAAGTAAATTCAAACA
Organism: Pyrocephalus nanus; assembly: GCA_038380795.1. Classification (NCBI taxonomy): domain Eukaryota; kingdom Metazoa; phylum Chordata; class Aves; order Passeriformes; family Tyrannidae; genus Pyrocephalus; species Pyrocephalus nanus. Next base: position 4,113,002 of record CM076262.1, on the reverse strand, counting down.
CTTCAGCTCCCCCATCCCTGGAACAAATTAATTATTCAAGCATCCAGACAGTTTCTCCTGCAATACCCACCTGGTGTTCTCATCATAGGACAAACTACACTGTCCATCAGAGATGCCAGAAGGAGGGGGATGGTGGGGGGAGGATTCATACAAACAACCAGCTCTCTTTTGTTGACCCATCACACTTACTAAATTCAAAGACAGTCTAGATGGCAGTGAGGTAGCTTGTCAGAGGATGAAGAAGTGGAGATTTGATCTGGAAAAAACAGTGCACTGGAGGAAAAGATCTGTGGGTTATCCAAGATGATTCCTGAGTGCAGGCAAAAAGTGTCGTAGTGCTGCAAGAAAATCAAATACTGTACAGGGACTCAGCAACATGGAGTATATGTGAACCAGTCTTTCCATCTTAGACAAGGTCTTATTACAGTACCATGTATGGGTCTGAGCATAACAGCAAATGGATGTGGAGCAGTCAGTCAGAGCAGGGATATGCTGAAAAGAGTCACTGTGTCATATGAAAAAATCAGACAAAACGAGATTGTTTAGCCTAGAGAACAGGGGACTAGGTGGTTACAGGACAGCAGTCTACTGTGGAAAAGACTGAAGAGAAGGAGATTCACCTATTGTTCAAGCCCATAATAGAAAAGACAAGAAGTAGTGGCTGTAAATTACAACTAGAAAGCATCAGCTTTAACACTAGTGGTTTGAAATCTACAACTTGGGAGCTTTGTAGAAGCAAGAGTAATCTCACTAAAGATGATCTTGCCTTGGAAATTTGTGTGTGCTCGGTGATCTCTTTAAAGCTCCTTCAGCCCTGTTAATTGATTACCTTATGGATGTCTAAATCTCAACTAAACTCTTTTCCCATCTCAAAAGCCAAAGCAACAGCTAAAGTCCTGAACGTCTTCAGTACCGTTTTGAGGTTATCCAGACCAAAGCAATATTGTATTGTGAAACCGTAAAAGATTATTTTGCCCATATTTCTTTGCATTAACTGAATGATGATGGAAACACCTGCTTCTTTCCATAAGAAGATATTGCAACACAGTGGTTTCTTCATTTATTGCTCTACCTGGGACCTGCTCAGCCATAGCATAACCTGTCAATTATGAAACAGAGAGAACTGCTGAAAATGTCAAGGCAGTGGCCAGATTAATCTCACCTGCCTTCCTGTGTCTGCAGTATAAATATCTACAACCGCACAACTCATGCTGATCTCCATTCAAGGGGAACAGAGAATCTAGGCAATTTTAAGAAGAAATTCGTTTGACTTATTTTAGATGTCCATATCAGGGTGAGATGAACAGAACTGCTTATTTTTCTGCATGACAAGTATCCTCATTCTCTAAGATAAATTCTTTTTGTTGTGTTGATTTCAGAGTCCAACAGTATCCACATAACCGTATTAGATACACAACAGTGATGACTAGCAGCTGTTTGAAAGAGAAGGTAATAGGAAGACCTCACTCCACCTCTCAATTGACTCCTCCAGCTGTCAACAGCAGATAAAGCTAAGAGGTAGAGATTATAAATAAAGTTAAAATGACTGACCCTGTAAGAAGGAAGTATGATCATTCAAAATTATGTAAAACCCAGTGAATTAATATGTAAAATCAGGTCAAATATCTTTCAGCTTAAGAGTCTATTGATTGCTGTATTCATGACTGGTGTTTATTTTGAATTAGAATGACCACTTAGATTGAAAAGCATAGTATTGCTTCCCTTGGGCTCTCCAGATGAAGTGTTAATGACAGGTTCATGCTATGTCTGCAGTTACATATTAATTATCAGATTATTGTGTTTCCAATCATTTAAAAAAGTCATTTAAAAGGAAGGACACTTCACTTTTAGTCCTAAGATTTTTTTTTTTAACTGGAAAATTGCTCCCTTTCCTATCTCAGGTTTTTCAGTAAAACACTATTTTATAACTGAGAAAATAGCAGAATGCATTCTTTAGCCTCAGTGTTTGAGTCTTCAACCCTGCCTTCCTCTACAAAATCATATCATTTTCTTTGTACAAGATCACATAGTTTTCTTTTCCTTTAGACTCAACAAATTTATTTAATTAAATAATATAACATTGAAGTCTTACCAAATATACAGATTTTTACCAGTACTCCCCTTGAAGGGCCAGGCATCTTAACTGTTTCCCTGCTCCCTGGCTGATCCCATATGCTCTTCACTCTTCTCACCTGCTGCTTCTTCAGCATTTGTCCCCAGTATATTTCTCTCTCTTTACTACAGTGTTCTTTTCTGGGATTGCCTATGACGGTCCAATCTCATGCTAATGGCCACATTATATGTGCCCTCTTAGGAAAAGCATTTAATTGCCAAGTTGCATTCTGAATATCGTTTTTCATGGTGCTGGAGTCAATCAGTCACTTTCAGGAGAAAAAGAGAAGAAAACTTTTAGCTCTGGGGTTAGTAGAGACAATGTTTTTTTAAGTACATAAAGTAGGAATTATTTTTTGATTGCTTGAGGATGCAGAATATAGAAGCCAACCAGATGAACAAAGACCACCCTCTAGAAATTTGCCCTACAGACAGAACCCTGGATAATACAGCATTGGACTGTATTTCTTTTAGCCATCTAAAAAAAACCCCAGCATGTTTTGCAGGAAATAGCTTGTACATAAAACAGAGTAAGTGCCCTGATGGAATAACTAGGGATCACAAGAAGATCTCTGGGAGTTCAGTGTATGTTACTTGGATGCATTCAAGCCCTGAAGTATCAGGCTGAAGAAACTTTCTCTGAACAACAGGTGGTTATTCAGCAGTCCCTAGATCTTCATTACAAACATGTTTTTAGATAGCTCCTTGGGACTCTTGATGAGATGGAAAAAGACTGCATGGAGAAGGAGATATTAGTTATTCCACTCCTTTTGTAACAGCTACAATACTTTACTGTTCTTTGCAATGAAATTTTGAATCCTGAACAAGTTTCCGTAGGTCTTCCAAGGTGAAACCCCATAATCTTGCTCAAGGAGGGGGAAAAATAAAGCTACTATAGCTTGTAAAAAGTTTAAATGTTTTTTTGCATTGTAGAATGTTTTTGTCATGTAACACTATTGCATTGTGACTAAGCCAGTATGTGCCTGTATTATCTAAATATCAACAGATTATTTTAAAAAAATAATACATTGAATGTCTTCGCTGAAATGCATCACAAATGAAACTGTTGTTTTCTCCTAAAGTAAACTGCTAAGCACTGAAATTCAGATATTTCTAGAGAAATTTATTAATTTCTAAATCACTTTCTTGTCAGTGTCATACACAAAGATTGAAAAGCCCTTCAAACACAAAGGCCTTTCATTGCTGATGAGGTCAATGAAACTACCTATGTGGTGAAGTTTACTGGATCAAATTCGTAATTTCCATCTTAGCACTTTAAATACCATAGAAAAAAATGATTCCTCAATATTTAATGTGCATATTTACTTCTTTTCCAGTGACCTCCAGATAGCTAGTGTGTTCCAGACTGCAGTCCCTGAAATTGCATTATAAATAAACAATATAGACCTGAAAAGCCACATCCACAGGTGGGTAAATAAGCAGATTCCAGAATGCCACAGGGTTATTACTCTCTGCAGTTAACATTCAGAATAACAATGTATCTTCTTACTGTGATTTAAATTGTCTTCTCAAAAGAAGCAGGTGCTGCAAGTGAGAGAACCCAAATACCTGTGAGATATTCCATAACACAGTAGAAATAAAAACCAAACAAAACATCAGGGAAGAGACTGAGTGCAAATCAGAAGGGAGTACAAAAGGCATTGCTTATTTCCCCAGTGTCTGGTCTGTGTTGGAGCAACCTAAAAATCGTTCTAAGGAAGGACTGCTTCAGAAGCAGATGCTGACAGACACTTTTGGCTGTGCCTAGACAATTCTTGGTCTGGCGTTTGGCTACAGTTCCAGTGGTGGAGAATGCTGAGATACCATGCAATTGGCCCCAAAGCACCCACAGACCCGGGTCATGTGACAAGTGAGATCATGTGTTATTTTTCCATTCAGTTTCTGTTTTCAAGCAGAATCAGAAAATCAGCTGTCCAGTAAAGTCCAATTGCATTAAGGATTTCTAAATGTTTGAGGATACATTTCAGGCCTCCGTCAGTGACACTGTCACATTGTTAGGTGATACTTTGTGACACGCCCAGTCATCTCTGCAAAATGCTGCAGCTGCACATCAGAAAGGCTTCTTCTGTGTACAGACCTGACTTCAGCAAAGCATAGAAGATGGAATTGTCAGTAATAACTGCATAGCAGATGAGGAATTTAAAGCCATATCTAAAGAAAGCAAAAACCCCAAACTAAAGAGTCACTGCTAGATAAAAAAAAAAAAAAAATAAAAAATTCAAAATCTCAAATCCAACAAGCTAGCAGCCTGGCAGCAGTCTTTTTGGAGCTGTATACTGATTTTCAGCTCACAGCTGCTGAACACCAGCTGCACGCACCTTATGTGGCAGCCCACATGCTACTCCTGCAGCTTTCCAAAGGCCCTCCCTTGGTGAGCTGACCCTTAAGAGAGATCCTAGAGAAGGAATGCAGTGTTTTTTGCCTGACCAAGATTAATGTAAAGCCACTGAAAATTAAGATTTTAGTATATCCCAAATATAAATTACTAGCCGGCAGTTTGCTGGAAAGAACAGAGGGACTGCTCACACCACAGGTTAAACACCACTGAGGCTGATGAGCTCTCTGCTGCTCTGCTGGTGGAACTAAGAAAAATAATTCTAATCTCTGCAGCCTTACTGCTCCTCATGCAAAGGAGCTGTCTACAGGTGTCATTAATGCAGTGATTGTACTATTCATGTAATTTATACTTGCATTAGGAAATTTTGTTCAACTTACATATAGTGTTTCAAAACTAGGGATTTTTTTAGGCATATGGCTTGGCATTTTCCATGCCCAAATACAGTCTTTAGCAGGTTCCTAAAATGCTGATTTTTTTTTTTAAACCCTAGCAGTTTATCCTTTGGAAAAGGTCTTGTCATTAGACAGGAAGGGAGTTTTTGTACTGTTACTTCTGTAATTTTTTCTCAAACTCAAATAAATTACTACCCAAGTGAGTAAAGACCGCTGCTGTTTTACAGGTTAAAGGTATAATAAGTCGGGGCACAATAAGCATGACTGAGTCAGAATATATTCAGGCAAAAAAAATTAAATGTGCCTGATGTCTAGTACAGAGACCAGCTGGCCTGACATTGCCTGTGGCATCATTATAATCTCTCTATACAGCAGGGAGGCCTCATTGCTGCTGCCTGCTGGGAAGGGTCCCTGGCTGTGCTAGTTTCCAAATGGTGCCAGTGAACTGTTTGTCAGAGTGGTTGTTGGCCCAGATCAAAACTGTGCCATCACTTCAGAGTGCAGACAGGTGAGTGTCAGTGCCCTGAGACTGTTTAATTTACTAGTACAGCTTTGATCTCAGAGCTCCTGATCCCATTCTCGCATACAAACACGCTTCCCATGTTCCATGACAAGCTTGAGTTGCATGAGCAACACAGAAAACACCCGTGTTTGCCCAGAATTACCTGAGGAAAGCCAAACTTTCCTTGAAACTACTTTTTTTGCTTAACCTTAGGAAACCCTTTTCCTCACTTTGGGGTCCTGGCATTGTTCTAGAAGCAGCCTGACTCGATACCTGCTAGTTTTGGTGTGCTGACTAAGGGAGTACTAGACCAGACAGAGTGAAGGGAGAGATTGAAGAGCTATCAGAGCTGTGGAGAGACTGGGAATGCCTAGGCAGGGAAAGCATCATCAGGTGTACAAAACTGGTAGAGGCTCTGTGAGCAATACTTCCTATTTAATAGTGCCATCCCAGTCCCAGTGTAGCTCCATGATGCTATTCTGCATGCTACTTCTCATATGCTCACTGAGACATCCATCTCAGTTGAGAAAATAGTCTTTGCTAATTTTTTCAAAAATCCATGTATAAAAAGAGCAAAATTAGCTTGAGCAGAGAAGTCTGATTTTAGCGCCTTGTAACATTTTAGTGTTTGTCTTTACAACACCAATAAGGTAGTTTTAAAACCAGATTTTCTGACTTGTCATTTAAGATAAAATGCATGAATGTGTGTTTAGTGTTTCTCTGTATGTAGATGTCATGAACATCCTGGTACTGTGGCTGAGTCAAAACTCCAGGAAATGCAATTTATAAATTAAAAATTTAGCTAACAATATTTGCAGTTAAATAGTTTGAGCATTTTTGCTTGTTTGTTTCAGTAGTAGAGGAGTTTGACAATCTGTCTTTGGTACAATTAAGGACTCACTGGCTTTATAAGGTGCTAAGAGTTGTAATTAATTACCTTCAGAGAAGTTGCTTGAACTCTTGTGTTGTATTGTGTTCCAGCATCTGTGCAAAATGAAACCTGAGAAGTTCAGTTTTTATCTGCAAAGGACACCATCCTCCAACAGCCTTTCCTGTTTTTCCACTAGGGAAGCTGTGTCCATTTAGTTCAAAACTTCATGAAGTTTTAGACATGAAAATACAAGTGATGACCTCAGAAAATACAAATGAGGTTTGGACCTCTTTTAAATATTAATTATATCAAATGGACTATAAACTAATCAATTTAATTGAGTCTTTGCAGTAGGAACATATGAGATATTCACAGATAATAGGTCAGACAAGGAGACTTAAAAGGAGGCAACCTTTTAATACAGAGCTTACAATAAATTTTATTTATTCATCAGGTCCCTTATTGCATTTAGGAGATTTGGAGGCACAATATGTACTCATTCTGTCACGAAAGTATAAACCCCCCTATTGTTTGGCCTCAGTTGTAAGTGTGTATTAAATAAAAAGCTAACACAAGATTAAAAACGGGGTCAAAATCAGGATGATTACATTTTTTGTCACATCTGGCATTTGGTGATTATTTCAGTGTCTTAAAATGCAAGCAACCAATTCCATAAGAAATGGATAATCCATGCACGTATCATGTGAAAAACCCAGACACTCCCCTCATATTAAAAAATGTTCTCTTATCTCCCAAGAACACACTGTAGGTTCCCTACAACTCCATTTACCCATTGCTGTATTTTGGAGTTAGATGCAGGGATGAAAGCACAGTGCTCCTGTGAGGACACAGATTTACATCACCAGCAGATACCACTACACTCTCCCGACCTTTATTTCCCTTGAACCTTTTGGACATGTTGGTCAGTATGTGATTGGAATTGTCAGTGGGATAATGAGGATTTGGCTGGCAGTCAAACAGCATGTGTTGCTTATGTTCATGCACTTAAAGTACAGGGACTGGGGAAGTATGCTTGATTCAAGGATGGAAAAAAATGGCCACAGTTAAGATTAATTCAAAATGAACTGGGACCACATGCTCATGGAGAGAGCAAGTAGACAAACTCCATGTTTTTGCATGACTTTATTTGTGCAAAATTATCCCAGTAAATATCAGAGATTAGTAATTCAACTGATAATTCAAATTATTACTAAAAAGATTTCTTCTAAAAGTGTCTGCCCCACATGAAAAGCAGAAAATTCTTTTCTCCGACATGTCTGTCCTTTTCTTCCAGGAGAAGATTGATTTTTCAACTCCACAAGACCCTTACCCAGGTTGCAGTTCACCACCTTCCTGTCCCAACTCCTTATGTCATCTTTTATGGGGCCCCAGCTATACACAGCTGTCTATGTGCCTTGCTAAGCATTTCCATACCTCTTAAAATCTGGGTTCTAAATGATTAGGTGTCTATTCTTTTTATCAGTATGAATGTAGAAAGTCTCTGCAGGTGCCAATTGACAGGAAGCCAGAGGGTTAATGTGCACTACATGTTCTAGGCTGTATGAGGGTGGGGAGAAACTGCATCTCTGATTTCAGGTTGGCTACGAGGACAAGTTGAGAATGCATGGGAGAATCTTTGAGACAGTGCAGACTCCAGGCTCTTCTTGGGGCCAGATAGCTCAGCTAAACATGGACAGGATGATGGGGTCACAGTGAATTCTCAGCTTTTATGAAAGGGAGCAGATATTCTCCGCAACAGGCCCTTTCTCTTGCCATCTGAACCATTGTACATTACTGCAACATCTTCAAGTCCAAAAAAAGGAATAATTTTAGGCTTAGCTTTTCTTTGGTTCTACAGAAAGAGAAAACAATCAAGCACTGCCTGGAAATGCAGTGGTTCTAAACATTCCCTTTGGTTGCTTTTGAGATTGTATAGAAAGTCAGTAGCTGTCAAGTAATCATGACAAGCTGTGCAGGTCAGCAAAGGGGAGGCAAAACTAGCTCAAAGACTAGTCAAGAAATCTGCCTGTACATAGAGCTGAATCCCATGTAATTTGGGAACTGATGAGTGTTCTTCCAGCTATTTTTGTGAAGGAAGACTTCTGCTAGAGTAATATTTTGTCCAGCATTATACATTCCTTTTTTTTCTAGGGATCTGGCAGGGGGAGAGGACAGAAGCTCTTCAGGCAGTAGAAATAGAATTTAATGGGATTCACAGAAGATATTTAAGGAGCTAATTATCTTTATAGCTGCTCCAGTCTAATTTTTATCCCCCAAAGCTACTAATTTTTTAAGCATGTATTTTTGGCAGTATTTGCAGCCGGTATCTCCCCTTGGAGCACAATGAAATGTGCAGGCTGTATTACATAAATGAGCTTCTTAGCCAGTGACACTTATAACTAGGTATTCCCTTATCTCAGCTGGCTGACATGGTCTTAGCCTTCCACTTAATAAAGTCAGAGGAGCACATGGTGGCAAGCAGAGCTGAAGTGTTCAGAGGCCAGGATCCAGAGCCAGAACTGGCTGTACTGGGTGCCCAAAAGTACTATCCAAATATGAGGAAGGCTCCATATCAGGGTTCAAAACAATTGGCACTTTCACCCTCTTCAGCCAAAGTAAATACCATAGATGGCTGTATGTTTGATATTTCACACATATTTCTATATAGATATGTATTTCCAGAGAGAGGAAAAAGGGTGAGGAAGTGCAAACCAAGCCAGCGATTCCTTTGCATACATTTATCCCTCCCTGTGTTGCCTCTATTGTGAGTTCTTTGTCATTTAAATGAATGGAATAGGAGGAATGTTGTCCACGATTTGGAAGGAAATATTTAGGCACTACTCGGGCACCTCTTGGGTTCCATAGACCCCTTGTTCTTATTGGCACAATGCTTTCCAAGGGGTGCCAAAAGCTTTTAACAGGCAGTAAACAGGTAGGAAAGTGAAATAACTGTCAGTTTTGAGGTTTTTATCAGCTCACTTTAGACACGAGATATGTAGCTCTGCTTTCCTTGAGCTCCCAAAATTCCGCTCTTCTTTAAAGAAACACTCACCTTGTACAAATCAACTAAGTCCATAGCACATCCTCTTAAAATGAGGGCCTTAACATACTAAATGCAAAAGCACCTTAAGATCTCACCTCACAGCAGTTCCCTTCAAAAGAAGAAGGTGTTCTGTGCCCATACAGCAGAAGAGGATCATTCATCTGTGTTTGGGCTCCCAGCCCTGCAGTGAGAGACAGCCAAGACTCGTCTGAGGCCTGGAGCCTTGCTGCCAGGGGAGAGAGGCTCTGGAGAGTTTTGCGTCATTTGATAATTATTGCACCACACAGAAAAAGCATGGAAGGGTTGAGCTACCACCGCCCTTTTCACCCAGTCCTACAGAGCTGAAGGCAGCCCACACACAGAGTCCTTCCATCAGCTCTGCCCCTCCAGAAGTTCCAGAGGCAGAACTCCCTGATGGCTTCTGGGCACAAGAGGGCACGACACTCTGAAAACACAAGAGAAAAGTAAGTCCTTCTGCTAACATCAAGTTCTATCTTAGCTGCATAAAAAGAACAAATTTCAGGGGTTTGACTACTTCAGTTTTCAGAATTAGCGCACAACCTATGCAATGAACCTCCCAAGGAAGTGTTATGTTACTGAAGCCTTCTTATGGGTCCTTACAATTTCCAGCTGCCATTCCTTTGGCAACACTCTGTCATACATTTTCTGTATTTCTTTGGATGGAAGCAGTTTGAGTCTTGTAGGCTAAGTATTGGGAAAAGGCTGTGAAAGCTGGTAGGACTGTGAAGACTCAGTGAAAAACACATGGAATGAGTGATTATGGAAAGGCCAGTGTGAAAGAGACATCTGGAAGAAGAGAAGAGGTCAATGAAGATGAGGAGCCACAGCTGTGTGAGTCTTCCACCTGAGCAGTGTCTGGTGTATAGCAACTGTGGCTGTGCTGAGCCAGACAGCAAGAGCCAGAAATCTCAGCAGATGAATAAAGATTGTGAATTAAGGGTGAGAGAGAGTACCTGGATCTTTTCAGATGTACTTTAATCATCTAATTAGTTCCAACATTGAAAAATGGACACCTGTATTTTACTTATTATATGTTTTCTACCTACCTTGAGTAGACACCCCTTCACTTCAAGAAAAGCAGGTCATTGCCAGTGTATTTGCTCATGCTACCTGAAAATAAAAGAGACACTGTTTCTGGAGAATCCCTCATCCTGAAACTCTTATTCTTACACTTGAAGAGAAAGACATGTAAATCAAAATTGCCAAGATTGTCTGTGGATTTGGATGATAAATTCATTCCTATAGAATTCAGGAAATGGGATGTTTCATGGTAATTTTTCATGTTATTATTTTAAAGGTTTTTGATTTTTTTTTTGTGCCATGTTGATAACATGAAAGATATGCAACATCACAAATAATAACAACAGAAACAATTGTTGCACTTGTTGGTCTACTAAAAGCTTATTTCATCTTATTCTTATAACATTAACATGCTAGATTGGAATATCTGATCACGTATACCAGATGAATGCCAAAACCCAGTAATCACCCAGTTACTGAGAGCTACTCCTGCACTCCCACAAAAGCTGCACTCATTTGCTTTCAAACTTGTGGCTATGAGCCAGTGTACATGGGCAGCCTAAAATTATTAAACAAGGAGCTGCTTCTTCAGTTGTGAGAACCTCTCTGGCTACAGACCTTCTGTAGCTCCTGGTGCCACTAAATCAAAAGCCTGATACAGTTCCTGACTCGGTGTGGGAACTTGCTCAGACTTGGTTCGTTTTTCATTTAACCAGGGCTGAGCTTTCAAACCTGCACAGCTTCTGTGATATTTGTAAACTGCTGTGAACAGCAAACACTGGTTTGCATGCTGGAGAGAAAAATAATTAGCATAAGCATATTTCTATAACTGCAGTAAAAAGCTTTGTTTCCTCATGGTGTTAAAACTTATTTTTAATTGGATTTACAAACTGAATTAATTTTATATAATTGCCTTGGATTCTGTTGTTCAGCTGTTAAAAATCATTATCCTGGCTGGCCCCTAGCAGTCTTTCCCCATGTCTGACCAACCAGTCCTGAATACAGACAGGCATGAAGGGCTGACTTGTGCTCTAGGGGGTGATAGAAATGTGGGAAGCTATCAATAGCCAGCTCAGGCTAATGAAAGCACATCTCTGCAGGGGCTGAGAAAGCTGATGATTGGTTGTTAATTATGTGGGGCAAGTTCAATGGCATTTCCCCGCAATAGGTTATGTCTGTTTGACCATGATATCTACTCAGTTTATACACTCATTTAATTGCATTGCAGTCTTCATACTGGCAAAATGCAGAAGCTCCTATTAAGTGAGTAAATCGGAAATAAATGTGGGGGTTTTTCCAGTCTTATCACATCAACTCATAAAGAATTTTCATTGTGTATGTATGCAATAGAAATAGCAAGGCATACATACCATTTTGATATCTAATTTCTCTATTCCAAAAGAGCAGATCTCAGCCTGCTCCATGTATCTCCCCTTTTCATCCTTACCTTTATATTTTGACCAAATAAGCTGTCTGTGGCTGCTGCTAAAAGCTCCTCTGCCCAGCTCTTTCCTTGCTTCCACTGGGATTGATTCAGCTTCCTTTGTGAAACTTCTCTGCACAGAGCTTTTTCAGTATTTTTGGACGAAGAAATATTGCGTCTTCCAAATCAGTTTCTCTTCTGCTTTCAGCACAGAAGTCAACATATTTTTTTCTTGGCATTGCATCCTCTGTTTTTATCTGACCCCACTTTAAGGTCTCCTCCTGTGTGACTCATCTGCCTTTCTCTTTGTTTCAACTCTGATTTCTTTCTGTGCCTACTTAGTTTATTGAGTTAGTTGGCATCAGTGTGACCTTCCAGGCTAACACTTTCCAGATCTAACCCTTTGCTTGTTGCCTCTCTCTGTTCAGACTTGGGTCTAAGCCTGTCTCTCCCTTGTCTGAATCTGATTTACACCTACAAACTGTAGATACACTCCTCTGCCTCCTTCATATTTTTCTGTCTCCAAATATTAATAGTTCTCTCCAGTCTTTGTCTGTCTGTGCCTATTTCTGTGTCTTGAAAAAAGAAAGCTGTCTTTGTTACAGAAAAGATTGAGTTCTTTTGAGATGTTACACCCATATATTTTCTGCACATGGTGATGTACAGCCCATGAAATTGAAAAGGGACTATTTTGGACCAGTAAGGGCATTAAGAACTCCTTTGCCACTGCAGAGTGCAGATTTGTTTAGTTTCCAGTGCAGAGAAAAAGAGTGCCAGTCATGGAGTAAAGGGTGGTTATGCTAATATTTATGCTTAAGTTAGAGCCACAGGAAGCACCCCTGCCCATGAGACATGGTCTGAACCCAGCCAGCCCATAAACAGTGATAAATGGCTCAGCTGCAGGTCCATCGTCCTAATAATCATTTTACATATCACTATGAAAATGTTCTGGTTAAGCAATCAGACATGTTAGCACCAAGCTCTGACCCCTGGGGTTATGTAGGATCTGCTCAGAACTGGAGCTTCAATAATGTTTTTTCCTACTCTTCACAGACCTTTATACAGCTCCCAAATCTGAACCACAGTAGCTGTATTCAGTGCCTGAAAAGACAGTTCCTATTCATTATCATCTCTCCTCGATCTCTCCAGTACTTCTTAGGCTGCCAAATTGCCATCAGTGCTTTTACCCTTAGTTTGTTTTTATCTTCCTGTCCCACTGGCTCAGGTTATTTTTGTGTTCTGTGTTCTTTTAAGAAAGATAATTTAAAAAGATATGTATTTGTTTGAAATAGTCCCTTTTCTCAGTGGCACATCCAGCTGCAGGTGGGATTGCTGACTTGCACATATCCTATAGCCTTTCATCTCAGTACGAGACAAATCCCTGATAGCTATGGACCCACTATGGGAGAGGACTATGAGACCTCAACTCTTTGTAATGTCAGTGCACAATGGAATTGGGCTCACAGGGAGCCAAAGAATCAGGGTTCAGCTTTTTGTTTTGCAGCCATATGGACAAAACTAGAAGTTTTAAGAAATATTATTTTTTTGTCCATAATTCATTGATTTTTGGAGGGGACCTAGAGTTTCACACTTGTTAACTAAAATATTAGCTGATGGAATATTGCTATCAATATAGTCTTTAAAATTTGTTTATTATGTCCATGTGTGTTTGTAGCCATTATATCATCTTGGGCATACTGTCAGGCTATTTTTCAGATACATATGATTTATTCTCCTTCTCTTGGAGTGAAACTTATTTCACTGGAGTAATCACAGTTTTCAGTCTATCTTTTATCAATGACATCAACTCACTCACCAGCCTAATGCTCCATTATCCCAGGAAGATCATGTTGTTGTGGTATTACCTTTCCCTAGAGGAGGCTGAATTGCTTTTATTACTTCCTGCTTGAAGAACCGCTAATCTCATTTCTGGAGTTCTTCCAGCAGGATGAGTATACTTCTGACACGACGGATTCAAATCACCCTTGCCAGGATTTAACGGACTGAAATCTCTCTCTCATTTTCTTCAAGGGCAGAGATTTGATTTCCTACAGAATCTATGATTTAAGTACAAGTTGTTTTTTGCACAGCTTCCCATTTATCCTCCTTTTTAATGAACTTGCCCACATTTTGAGTTTCCTGATGCAAACTGAACAACTAATGGTACCTATAGCCAGACACTATAAAGGTTTGCAATCTGTAAATACCATGATTTCTGTTCTTATTCAAAAAGTAAACTACACATGATTTGTTGTTAAATTCATGTTTTCCTGCATTAAATTTCTGTAACTTTTTAGTTTGCTAGCCTGAGCAGCTAAATCATCTGGTTACTTTTAAGCCTAATGTTCGGATTCCTGAACTTTATTGATGTACAAAAAAGTATGGTCTTCTAAGGCCAAGAGATTATCAGCAGTCACAGGACAAAACCATACTGTACCCAGCTTTCACCAAGCTGTGAATACTGTGCCCAGCCTTCACCAAGCCTTCACCAATACTGTGGCTGTATCCTCAAAATATACTGAAGGGATGCTCCCATTTCTAAACTAACAAATTAAATTCCCCTGAGATTAGGCAGTAAAATTGCAGCACTTAACTACTATTTAAAAACTTGCTGTTGAATGCAATGCCTATGACAGGATCTCCAGGGGCTGGGCAAGGAGAAGAGGTCTGAGGATGGTGGCAGAAGAAGAAACTGGGAATCTTTCCCATGAACACCAAAAGCCACCCCCCTGCCCATCATTCCCCTTCTTTGCCAGCTCTCAGACAGGTCCTGCAGTGACAATTACATTTATGTCAGGTTACTCAGGGATCTATACACAGTGTTACCAAAGAAATTTATGTACCTTAACTTCTGCTTTTAGCTGGTGGTATTTTTTATATGAAAGTCTGTCCTTTGAGAAACACCCTTTCAGACTTTGGTAAAGAACAGTAAAGCTGGTTCCTCCTGCTATGAGGGACTGATCCAAATAAACATCTCAGACAAGTAAGTGTGAGATGGCAAGTTCCACAGGTTCTACTGTGTCTCCATTTCCTCTCTCAGTCCATAATGTGCCTTTTTACTCTTAGCAGAAGGATTTAAGACATGGGCCTAATGGTTGGCTGCTATACAAGAGAACTGACAAAAGTAGGGGAGCAGCTTATCAGTGTCTTCTTGTGAGAGGATAAAGAGGAACTTAAAGTCAACAGCTAAGTTGTTTTTTTCAGCAAATTAGTTGAGATGGGCCCTATCACATTTTTAGTATCACTTAACACACTGGGATCTCCAAAAGCCTCGTGTTGTTGTAACATAAATAATAACAACCACAACTCATTCCTTCTAATAATGGATCTGATCTCAAGGAATAAAATCGTAGATGTAAAAGAGAAGAAAAAAGAGACCTATTTAATTAGTTTGAGATCTCTTTTCAAAGTTGCCCAGATTCTGACAGTCCAGGTTTCTCATTTTCATAAAGTGTTTAGATCTGTCTATTTCCAACCCTAATTCAGTCCTACTCAGCTTAGCAGGAGCAGGTTGATGTGGACTAGCTGAAGAGCAGATCTGGTTTTCTTCAATAGTGGAAGGGTACACGGTGGTCAGGGCACCACAACAGCAAGCTGAACCCATGGGAAAAAACATTAGCAAAGCATATGGTATGAACAGGGGAAATCTGATATTTTTTTCCTTTAACTTCACTGCCATATAAATTTCAATTTACTATTAAGGTTATTAACCACAAGAAGTTACTAATTTTGAAGCTGATAGCATACGTATGTGGGGTCTACCACCTGTAGCTTGACATCCAAAACATAAGCAGAGTTTTCTCAGCTTCTTTGGTGCTCAGAGCTGTTTCAGAGCAGTTTGAGCCCCCGAAGGGATTGTGCTTTTCACTGCACTTATATCTGGATTTAAGGACAAAACTGTGCACTCAGATATTAGGTACATTAATAATGACTGCATTTTCAAATGGAGAGTGACTTACTTGGTTATCCATTCAGTGAGAACATGATTGCTGAGTACCATTTAGAATAAAGTATTTAAATCAATCCAATTCTCCTCGGATGTCTTATTAACTACTATTCAGTAAAAAAGTGGCAATTAATTGGCTCTGAAATTGTTTCTTTTCCTCCAACAAAAACATTTTAAAGGCATCACACAAGTGTACATATAGCAGTGGGCAGGTAATCTCCTTTTAGGTTTGGGCAGTCTGCTTTTTGTGTGGGAACACTAATCCTTCCTTCATCATGTTTTAGTGGCAATAATATTCATCTAGGTGGATTTCTTCTTACCTATTCATAGAAACCCAATGTGAAGATCTTACAGATTCACTTCTTTCAAAGCATCTGAAGTCAATATATGTGTGGCAGAAAACTCCTACATTTTCCTTATCCCTGCCTTTTATCTCCAATCCATTGCTAACCTATTTCCTCACCACCCTCATTCCTGCTGTGCCCTATTCTTTGGCACTTACCCCTGAATTGTCTTGGAGTTTTAATGCTGGAAGGAGTGTGTATGTGAAACACCATACATTTGGTACACTTACATCATATATACTGGCCACCCTGTGTATATGATATGTGCATGTTCTCTGACCTGTGCACATTTTCCTGTTCATTTTTGCTGTTAGTTCATGTCCTGAAAAAGTGAAATATTTTGTTTACCTGGAATATTCATCCTTAGCATCACTGCACAGGTGTTCATGAATTCTTTAAAACCTCAGTATATATACAACTTTAATAGTGATGATTTCTTGTGTCTCAAGCAAAGATGGAATTTAATTGCATATTATTTTAAGTGATATATCATACAAGAGAGAGAAGAAAGCATGCTCTGACAACTAACCTCTGGTAAAGCTCGTCTGTGATCACACAGCAAAAATGGAGTACTGCAAAAGGACATGCCAGCTACATGAGATCAATTAATGCCATTAGGACCTCCTTGTATCCTGTCGGTAGTTGGGGAAAGTCTTCAAAATGTCATAGAAAAGTGGAGTATTCTTCCTGGTCTCCACTTGTGATTTTATTTCACGTTGGGGTGAACTCTGTGTGATCTCACTTTCTGGTGGGCATGGACTCTGCTCTGCTTGAAAAAGAAATGTGCAGAGTTGCATTTTCTAAACCAACTATTTTCTCAGAAAATATGATTGGGTCATTTTTGGTTATTTTCTTAGCATAACTGTTGTTTGAAGAGTCCCCTCTCTTTGTTCTCCCATTCCCTTTTGAGGGTGGCACAGTTGTCACAGGACCAGGGCAGTGCAGCTATATGCACATCCTCAAATTAAAGAGGGCCTTAGACGGGAATGATGGAGAGACTTCAGCAATTGTTTGAGCTTTCTAAGAAACTATGATTGATATATTATTTCATAAAACAAAGTTGTGTGTGTGTGTGTACTCATTTCTGAAGGGTGTTTTGGAAGTGAAGATCTATTGTAAAGTTAATGTGTTTAGGAAATCCATGCTGATGTCTAAATTCCTGCTCCTTCATGTATGTCTCAAGTGTCTTTATCAGAACTAAAAAGCCAAAAGTGAACAGAATAGATCTAGGTGTGCTGTTGACCAGCATGTGAGGTAAAAGCAAAACAATGTAACATGCTATAAAATCATGTTTATCATGAGGTCAGTAAGGAGCATTAATGGGTGGTGGTGCAATATATTCAGGGATCCATTTTAAGTACTTAATTTGGCTGTCCTACCACTGTATCATCACTTATTACACAAAACAACATGAATTAACAGAAAAGCACAGTATCTAGTAACTCAACTTTTACATAAGTCACAGCTTATTTGAGGGGCCAACCACTATGGCAAGACAAAAGAGAACAGGAGAATGACACGTGGCTCTCTACACTAAATCACGTTCTGCCTAGGCAGCCATGGGGCCCCATTTTGGCATGAGCTCACTTCCCTTGTGATCAATAGTTCCAGGCAAAGAGCAATTCAGGAGGGGTTCAGGCACATAGCTCTAGGTAATTCCTGCTTTGGCTGTCTCCTTCTTTGTCCTGCTCCAGGGTTAGTGGACGCTTGCTGTGGTGACAGCTTGACTGCCAGCTCCAGCATCACACTGCTCCAGACAGACCTGGACACTGGGTGCTGCTAGGTCCCTCTTTTTTCTGAATAGGTAGGCTTTTCCCGTGCTGGCAAAGGAAACACATCAACCAATGCATTTGAAAAAAATGCCTTTTGCACATTTTATTTGAGTGTACAAAGGTGGCAGTAAGGGGCCATTCCTGTGTTGAGAAGCCTCATGGCAGTGGGCAGGCTGGTCTCTCCTAACCATAGTAAAGGTTCATCTCAGTGTCAGTGCCAATCTCTGCCCTGTGCAAGGCAGTTATTCAAAATGCATAATGAAATACTTGTTAAGACAAAGTTAAATCAAGTGGCCACAGCCACCCTGTTTGCAGGAACTGTTTCCAGTGTGTACCCAGTTTAGGGTGTGAAAGGGTCACCTAGCACTTTGAAGGAGTGGAAAACCAAATGTCCTTCAAGGACTCACCTTTCTTTAGTGATCTTTCCCTTCCATGACTCTTTCTCTTTGAAGTGGTGGTAGGATTTGGCCCTGGGTGAGAGCCCTGCTTCAAAGCGGAGCTGGCTCAAGGCACTGCATGGGCAGAGAGATGTAGCTGAGAGATGTGAGGCTGGGAAATAAACTAATGACAAGACTTTTAGTAAGGTTATCACTTCTGTTCCTATAGGCTTCACTTTACATTATCTTCAATAGAAATCAGCCCTCATACTTTACTGTTTTTTTATTACTCTTGAACTAGAGCAGTCCATGTGTTTCATATGTTAGCTTTTATTTTGTCATCTGAAGTAGCTGAACATTTCAGATTCAATAGCTGTGTATTCTTATATCAATTCAAGTCTCACATGGAAAGCTTATTTGACATTAAAATCTAAGTTACAGGAAAGACTACTGCTAAATGCAGGACTAGGCTGTACTGGTAGTCACACCTGATTTTTGACAGGCATAGTCTTATGGTATGAAGCAGTCTTTCTCTGAACATCTTACTGAAAACCTAATCTTCCAGTGACAAATGGATATAAATCATTCTTGAAACCTATCCTACTAGACGTATTAAAAAAAAAAAAAAAAAAAAAAAAAAAAAAAAAAAAAAAAAAAAAAAAAAGCCTGACAGACAACCAAAACCAGAACTAAACCTGCAGAGAAGCTTGAGGTGAGTGAGGGAAATTCATCCTGTTTCTTCTGTTATCTTTTACACAGAACATCAAATTCCAGCCATTAAAATAGAAAATTTTATCCAGAATTAAGAAGGATGTTGTAGTGATTCTCTCCAAGCTTCTGTGTGTAAAATTAAAATGTACACTTGGAGAGTGAGCTTCTTAAAAACACAGACTATGCCTCTGCAATGTGCCTGTTACATTATTTTTATTATTCCAAATTCTAAGTGGACAACTCACCAAGATTAGATACATAAGTAACATGATTTGCTTTTTTAATATTTGTAGTAGAATGTTTTTCAGTGGCAGTCATACATGATTTAAAAAAGAAAGATCAAGTTCTGACATGTGACTGTCTCCAGCATGTGAAATAGCTGTGACTGTGATGTTCCTGCTGGAGGCTGGGGCTGCTGTTATCAGTAGAGAAACCCTGACACTCTATCAGACAGTTATTCACTAAAAAATATTCATTATTCAAACCTCTGCTCAAAGACCTGCCTAAAACGCCACAAGCAGAAGTCTCAGCTGGTGTATATGAATACAGCTTCAGTGGCTCTAGCAGGGTGGAAACTGCCTGCTCCATCTGAAACATCTGTCCTGGACTCCACTTGTCAGTATCTCTGCTCTCACCACCATCAAAAATTAAAAAATTGCCACATTTTTTTTTGTTGTTAATTGTTAACCTGTGGCTCTATTCCCATCTCTAAAATAGCATGTACCTATGCATTTTGTATGATGCTAATACATGATGATTTTTCTATAGTAGTGTTTTGAAAGTTTATGTTATTTTCTTAACACCTCAGGCTCTCTTATTTTACTCTGCCACCTGGATCCGTGCAACAAGTCTCCTGCTACAAAGCCATGCACACCCTGCAGATGCCTCCCCCTTCCACCCTCACTGCCACCACAGGGATGATGTGCTGCCAATCCCAAAGGGCAGAGCCTCTGCCCTCCTCACATGAATGGACCCTGACGTGCTGAGGTGGTTCCCCCAGGCAGCGTCCCTCTGAAGATGATGCTGTCTGACAACACAGATCAATTCAGCGTTTCTTGATCTCATTTCAGAGCAGCAGGGCTCCTGGGGCTGTGACACTGGAAATGTGCCGTGTGTTACCCATCCAGATCAAAACACTTAATGGTGGTCACCGTCCTGGACACGCTTTAACAGGAGCAATCTAACGAGTGTGTGAGCCGGGGGAGCGGAGCAGGCTCTGAGCCCTGCTCCAAAACCAGCACCGCCCGCTGGAGCGCAATCTGCTGCCTGGCGGGATGTTCCACTCTTCATGCGTCAAGACCTTAAGCCTTTCTTCTTTGACACAGAGATTAAGGGCAATCCTGACAAATTCAAAAACAGATCAAGTGCAGTACTTCAGCGAGATGAACCACTGCCCTACAAATTACCCAGCCAGGCTGGACTCCTGGGCTGCTTGTGGCAACCTGTCCCCTCCAGTTTCGCAGGTTCAGCAGAAACGGGCAGCACATCTCCGTTTTCTGAACCCATTCTGGCAGTGGAGGCTTCACATGAATCGCAAAAGCTGAGCTCATTGGCTACACACCAACCAGGTCAACACCATTTTTTAAACCATTATTATTGTATAGCTGCCAATCGCACGTACCTACAGACATGTATCTGGGAACTGACAGCCTAGCAAGGCATTCATCTGGCTTCTGATTCTGCCTTCAAAAAGTGCTATTTCCATGCATCTTTGGGACTGGGCTAGCTGCTGAAATTCAGACCAAGCATCTCTGTCCCATAGTTCTTGCCAATTTACTTTTCAAATAGCAATTCTGCCCAAAACGTCCCTGCAATTTACAATCATGATGGGTGAATTAGAATAAGATCATTATTTCATACACAAACACTATTATTATTTTATGCAAAACAAGCAAATCATTATGAACTTTGTCTAACCACTATAATATAGTGGTTATGTGTATACACACACATACACACACACACACGTTTATATGTATTCACATGAGATGTGAATTTTAGATGCCCTGCTTTTGGACTGCAGTTTTCCCCAGGCTCCTGGTAACCAACAACTGTGGCTTCCCTCTAGTGGCCAATTGTTATTTTTAAACACTAGTAATTAAAGACTTGTCTGCCTCTCACTTTAAAACAGATAAATCAGCTTGTTTTATAAAAATATATATGAGCTTCCCTTTTGATAAAGTGTATGGTCATTGCCTAATTATAATAGAACAGCAGAGGCTGTTTTCTTATTATAGCACCTGTTGGGAAAAAGACAGGAAGGAAAAATAATCTCAGCTAAATAAAAGTTCTTGCTGGCTAATTGTTCAAGTTACGTAATACCTAAAAACTGTGGTTGTGGACCACTAGAAAATAAGCTGTAGTATTCCCTTGTAAGCAGTGTAACCAATTTTATTGTGCTTCTTCATGTGGTGTTTGTGTCTACAGGCCATCACATGGCCTAGCAACGGACATTTGCCCTCTCCTTTCTAGAAATCAAACTATTCCTGTCCATGTCAGCTTTTTTTTACATTCATCTGTCCTCTGACTTGTCCAGAAACTACTGCAATTATTTACCTTTTAATTTTTTCCTCTCCTCAGTTTTATTCCTGAAGCTCTTCAGAAACATTGATTTTGGTATTCCATGTTTGGAGTCCTCATCGTGTAGGTTCTTCACCTGCTAAACAGTTCGTATGGCTCCCTTGTATCTTCCTTATCTCAACAGCTTGGAAAATGCCTACTTTTCATCATATTGCTCGAACACCAATAGCTAAAATTCCCAAACAAAGGGAAGAGGGTATCTTCATCTGGCCTTGCCCTATACTTGCAGAAAGCAGGTGCTTTTGAGGAGTTAGTTTTAGCTTGCTTCAAAATGTAAGGACATTAAAGCAACTGTTTTGCTTGTTAGTTTGTCCAGCTGCCAAAGTACTTCCGCTACCCCAATCCTGTGCACTTCCTGGCAATTTCCAATGAAGTTTGAGATATTTCTAGGGTTGGTAAATCTTTCTAAGTCTCTTGAACCAACAACTGGATAAATAGGAAAAAATTCTCTGGAAGGTGAATGATGTGCTATTTATCTATTATAATCTGCTTGTGAACGACAGATAGTCTGGTCTGCACCCAGTGAGCTGTGCTCCCCCAGACTAGCAAGGGCTCCTGCTGCCTCTGCCATGTGGGTAAAATGGCTGCTTTTCTCTTTTCTCCCTTCAGGCCAGCTACCCTACTGGCTGCTTCTCAATCTTTCCAAGAAACCTCAAATATTATACCTTTGTTCTTGTATTTCCTCTGTCCTAACACTTTTTTACTTCCTTGTCTTACCACGCCAGACAGGCAAATTTCTTATGCCAGCACACCTGTAAGCTCTCTCTCACTACAGCACATATAGTGCAGACCATCCACTTGGAATATATCCTGAATGCTGCCATTCAGAAAACTTAATTTGTCCCCTTAATTCTATAAAGTCCTGAAGACCCATAGATCTTTGCAAACACAAGGTATGGAGTGGGCTGCTGTTCTGTCAGGAAAGATGCTGGGTTTTAAGGTCAAACCAAACCCCTCTGGAGGACTTAGGAGTGGGAAATGCAGCACCTCTGGAAGATTCATACCAAGTACAAGATGCATACCAAGTTTATAAATGAAGGTAAATGTAGTTCATTTCTTAATGCAGCATGAGACCTGGAAACATTTAAGAAGTTCAGCACCAGAATTAAACTGACTGAATTTTCCCTGTTTGAAGGCTCATGACTGAAACCCTGGGCATGCATATTTATACAGCATGGCAGGCTGGGGACGGGGTATTTTTCCTCCTTATCACTTATATCCAAAATGTAGTAGAAAGCCAGGCAGAATTAAATCAAATTTACAGCAGTGGCTTAGATTTTTTACACGATACCATGAGGTTTTTCAAGCTGACAGGGAAACCATACTACCTTCTAGACTTCTGTGTGTTACTTGAGCACCTCAGGGCAAGGGAAAACAGGTCAAAAGGCTAGCCAGGTCCTGATAACAGGAGCTGTGTCTTGCCCTGCCCCTCTCCAACCTAAACATATGCAAACCCATTACTTGTTAGATGGCTTCAATTTTATCCCACAGGGCTTCCCTGGGGAGACAAAGCCAGTGCTGCCACACTCACAGTTGGGCAAACTTCTCCAACCCAAAATGAAGAATCCATCCTTTAGATATTAAATGTGATCTGAATTTATCATTAGCTTATCTTCATGTAAGCACAGGAACTTTGTGTATATTTTTGCTGCCAAAATTCATGAGATCACAAGGATCACCATTTTCCTCCTTGGTTACAGTCACAATGGATCACATCTACTGTCTGTCAAAGTTCTACTGATGTGTATTTATCTTGACAGTTTGGTCTAAAGTTTCCACTTCTCCTGTACAAAGAGCAGCCAGGGATCCCTTCAAAGATTAAAACATGATGGCCAATTAGATTTATTTCCAGCCCAGGGGCATCATTTGGAGGTAGATTCCTACAAGTAGCACATTCCAGTAGTTATTTTCATCTTCCCATGGAACCAGTTGTTGCTTCTGCCCACTCTCTGAAATGTTTTTTCCTAAGGTAGAAGGGTAAGACTGAGAGAGAGAGTGGGACAGAAACACAGCAAAGGACAATTGCTTTTCAGAAATTATTTGAATCTCATCCTCTTTCTGCTTTTCTCCCCAGTTCTTCTTTCAGAGAAGAAAACTCTTCCATTCTGTAGACAATATTTCTTTATATATAATTTCTACAGGTTCTGTTTTAAAATGGGCCAGACAACATACAAAGACCATTTGGTTCCCAAATATTTTTCCACTTGCCTCTGCTACATGAGGAAATTGTATTTTCCTAGGAACAATGCAAGAATAGATTACAAGAAAAATTACCATTGGGGTATCCTCTTTAATTCCCTCCATTTTTATACAATCACTTCAGTGAGAATAAAACCAAAAGCAAATGTGTATCACTAAAAGGAAAATGTAGGAATTATATGTATTAGTACACTTTGGGGAACATGCACAAATAACATGTGTCTCCACTTGTTACCAATTGTCTCCAATTGTTACCATATGAAATCTTTTTTTCCCAGCTAAGCCTAGGGAACTCAGACCCTTCTTTTCAGGAATTATTCTTTAACTGAAACATAAACAGCTGTATTTCATATTTCCCAGTCAATGCACATTGCTGGAAAAATCAACAAAAAAACCAGACAGCCCAGTATCTGAAGATAGAAGTTCCAGATCTGAGAGTGTGCAGATGACAGGAGCTGGAATATCCAGGAGTTTCCAATTTCACATAGAAGGGCTGACAGAATGGCTTCTGATTCAGTGATAAGATCCCTCCTTCAAGCATCAAGGCCAAACATCAACTTTTGGATTCATCTCCTGAAGCACCTGTATCTCTTGGAATCCATGGCTCTCCTGCAGTCTTCTATGCAGAACAGCTGCCCTCCTGCCCAGTCTGTTTCCATTCATACACAGAATAGACAAGATATGAAAAGAGCATTGCAATGGATTTTGTGTACTGTAAAATATAATATTTAAAAATTCCTCACTTCATATACTGTTTAAAAAAAGATGCCCAGAAATTTGCATGTCAGACAACTCCTTTAGGACACAAAATCCTTATTTGGGATTCTATCTGAGGGCTCTCAATTTCAAATCAGCTTTCTTACTTTCTCTTATTCACTCTTGCAGGTATGGAACATGACTGTTTAATCCTTTTTCTTTGCAGAAATATGAATAAATAAATAACAAAAGCATCTATGAAAGTAAAATATAAATAGCAGGAAATTTCAACAGGAAATGGTCAGACAAATTTATATTTTTTTAAATGGTAGCATATAAGGTATGCAACTTTCTGTAAATAATTCGGTTGCATTAAAGGAAGTCCTGTAACATCAAGGGAACAACTTCTGCCAGACTTGTTTCATGCTGTTTTTCCACTCTGAATTCTTAATTACAGGGTGAATCTGCTGTGATTTTTACAGCTCTTGTAAACAGAACAAACAGTGAAATTTTAAAACCACATTTATTTTTAATACAAAATCTGTTGCACTATTACAGAAGTGAGCCTGTATGTTTACCCCCACATGCACAGATAATTCAGCATCTACAATTAAATAAGAGCAAAATTATATTTCTCTTTTACCAAAACTGTTGGCAAATCCTATTAAGAAATGTTCTCTTTGTGCTTTGTAATCAGTGTTCATATAACTAATTTCATATTTCGGTTCCCATTAAGAAAACCAATCAATGGAAAGCTCAAAGGTGCGAAAGAAGCTTATTACAGCTGGCTTACATTTGGGATTACTTCAGTTGTGCTTTACCTACAATATATACATGAAAGCTGTGAGGTGTCTTACGGGCTGATGTAATACACTGGCAAAAGCTCTAAGTGGTTCAATTAGGAATCTGCAGTAAATGAGTAGAACAGTTCACTACTCTGTTTTCACAGCAAAAAAAAAAAAAAAAAAGTAGATGCTTTAAAATACCATGCACACCATTGGCTATAGTACTTCTTACACAGTACAACATAAGCTTTCTTGGTTTATTTGTCTGTAACACCTAGAAGCATATAGCATCTACGCTTTAAGTGTATTTACAAATTCAACAAAATATCTACATATAAAAAGCTTACTTAAAATTAAACTTGATGCAAGTTATGAAAAACCAATTTATTGGCAAATGAAACTGAGCATTCCTTCAACCATAGGTTGTTATAAAAATTTATATTTGGAGGTAAACATTTGAATATAGTATGCGAGAAAATAATTTTTTAAGCAATAAGGGTAATCCTTTACAAACAAACCATATTCGCACTTGTCAGATTGAATCCAGTGGTTCCGAGCAATAACCCCCACACTGCTTCAGGGTGTAGATAATTGCAAAGCTGCCACACTGATCAGGCTGTGACACAGAGGGAAATGTGCTCTCACTGGTGCAGTCAGCTGGTTTGGGTTTTTAAGAATTTATTTTACAAGAGCTTATACCTTGCTGTGTTAGTAAATAATTTAACTCTGGTTGTGTTTTGGGGGTTTTTTTTTGATTGTTTTTGGTTTTGTTGTAAATATTCTAAGGCCATGAAAACATGTTGTGCTGCTACTGTGTAGAAAGCATTTATTTTATTTTAAAGGGGAGAAAACCACATATTCTTTGTGTAATTTAAAATATTTTAAATTTTTCATTTTTAGCACAACAATTTCATAACACGTTATTTTTCTTTACATTTTTCCTTTATTTGGCAATGACAGTAGTCTGCTGATCACAGTTTACTGCACCAACCGATTGAGTAGTGCAGTGCATTACGGAATGCATATTGTATAAAGGCACTGAATATAGTCTGTCCTGTGTCTTCTGGAATATTTTCTCTCATTTTTAAAGTTTTACTTTCAGTGACTGTACAAATTCCAAAATGCATTGCAATGCGTATCTTTTATGCCCTAAAATCAATTCAACGTGTTTTGATGTAAAAATAGAACACTGTACTGCTGTAATACTTGATAGATTAAAAAGGCTATAAAGTAATAGGAGTAAAGAGCAGATAATAGGGTCTCATTAAGCATCAGCAAATGCAAGTGTCATACTTAAATCATTTAGCAATTATATACTGTACATACTGTTCCTAACTGTCTTGCAAAAAGACATATGATAGCTAGACATTAAGTCACCAATTTCACAACAATGTCCACAAAGACATTGAAGTTCTATAAAATACTACTATAACACTCTGACAATGAGAACGGAATTCATATCCAGGGATTCAGCTGAGGACTGCGTAACAAATTGTCAAACCATGTTTTTATAGTGTAGACAAGATTACCTGTGAATTGTGTAGCTTTTTTTTTCCCCATGCATTATACTGTATCTTCAACAGGAAACAAAATTACAAGTTGATATTATTGTTTGTGTCAGTTCCTTTGAAAAAAAAGTAAAAATACCCAAGTTTCGAACAAAATTTGAATTTTGTATTTTGATTCATACTAATGTACCACTTCCTGTGTCATTACACTGTGTATTGACCTGCATACTCTCATAGAATTAACACCTGGTGGTGAGGAGCTCCATTACCTGCATGTTCATAGAATGAGAAGGAAGATGTGCAAGTGCTTTAAACAAACTGAAGGTACAAGGGGATCGAGTTCTGTGGTTACACAAATGAATTCATGGCATTTACAGGAGAAGGAGCCTCAGAACTTTCATTTCCTTCTGCAGGTTCTTTCTCTTTTTTACCACTATATTGTCCAATAAAAGAGCCATCCTCATTGAACTGACCATTTACACCTTCTCCATAGTCAACTAAACTATCATCACTGTCTTCTTTTTTCACAGTTCTGTCTGAAGGTGTCCGGCTTCCTTTTTTTAGAGGTTTATGGTCCTCTGCATCACTGGAGACACAAACAAACAAACATGGAATTAACGGATGTATAATTTATTAAGACAAAATCAGTCATGCATGCTGAGTTTATGAAAAGCATTTGTGGAGCCCTATAATCCCTTAGTAAACCCACATCACATTGCAGAGAAAAATCAGTATGATGCAGTTCACATGAAAATATGGTTTAGGAATGGTTTAAACAGAGAATGTCTTCAGTGGAGGGAGGAGGGGTTGTGTTTTTGGGTTTTTTTTGTCTCCCCATCGTGCATGACTTTTCAATGGTAAGACCTGGACCCTTGGCTTGGAGGCCACTTAGATGCAACTGCAAGCATTAAAAAGTGGGTTGTAAAATTATAAAAAAAAATTTTTTTTGTTCTCCAAAGTAGCAAGCTTATGATGTGCTGTGAAGTTAGTCTGTTAAACTTCTTAATTTCTTTGATTCCTTGAACATGAATGGAGAATGAATTCGGTTAAATGAAATATACTGATTTTCTTTACTAGTATAAAGAAAATAAAAGTGCTGCATTTTGAAATAATTTGTTACATAATGCAGGCCAGACTTGCAATTTTCAACCTTACCTTTCAAGAGACCTACATATTCCATTAAAAGGGTGCAGAAGAAACAAATGAAAATAGCCTAAGAAGAAAAGCAAAGTCCATATCCTGAAAGTGATCAGTATTTTATCAATAGTAAGTTGCTCTTAAAATTGCTAAAATATTCATGGTATTACAGGGAAAGCAACAATTTAGCTTACAGTAGCTAGAATTGAGGAGTTGAGTGCACGCTTATTCTTTTTCACTTCTTATCAGATCCACCTCCCTACCCTACTCCACAACTGATAACATTCTGCCAGTGATGACGGTGATTTGGAGGACAACAGAAAAAGGAAAGCAAGGTAGGGAGAAGATATTTCTGTAGCAAAGTAATGTGGTCTTTCCTTGTCAATGGAAAAGCTTCAGCACCATCAGCATCCTCAAATAAATTTGCAGCTACGGTAGGTTTGTATTTCATGAAATAGATGTAGTTGGGCTGTTTTCAGAATCTTTTACATCGCTCTTCAGTTTCAAGATGAAGATTTCAGCAGCAGCTCCAAAGCATTTTGAATTAAAAACCACTACTGCCAGATGCACTTTTGGGTGCCATTATTTACCTTGTCCTAAACAGAATATGTGACTTCATTTGCATATACTGTACAAAAAAAAAGTTTAGTAGTTTGGGGTTTTTATTTAGACACACAACTTATAGAAATATGAAGAAAAATGTATTAAATATAAAAGTAATGAAATTAAATTTTACAATTTCCAGAATGTTAGATTGAATATATACTCAAAAAATTCTTTTAATCCTTTAATTCCTAAAAACAATATTTTAACCCTCTAATTCCTAAAAACCAATACCTTATTTCTTCAAATATGACATTTTCTTTTTTTTCCAAATTAATATCTTTGAACACCCAGAGAAACCATATATATATAGATATATTACACAGCATGTACAAGGTTGCACAGAGCATATCATTGCCTAACAAAAGCCCTATTGAGAAACGATTGCTAAAAAACTGTTACACCAAATTTCCATCAAGCTGCTTCTCTTAATTCCATCACCTTTTTTTTGGCTTTAGAAGATCACATTCTAAAAGAAAGATGTCTCTAATATGTATATACTTACAAGAAAAGCATACCAGAGATTTTATCATTCTGCATATACACCAGAAAAGAAGTAGTAGAAATATCTCTTTTATATACAGGTAAGAAAACCTTCATGTTCAAAGCACTCACAAAGGCAAAACGTCTGAACTTGACAGTATCAGGCTTGGCTTTTTAGTTATTGCATGTACAAGCCACAAGGAAAAATACTGTATGATTGATCTGCTGTGCTCACTGGTGCTGCAAACATACAGGCCAACAATATCTAAATGACTGTACTCCAAAATATCAAGAATCCAGTAGCAAAACAAAAATGTTTATAACACTGTAAACACAAGCAGATTACAGAGACATTACTGAAGACGGTTCATTAAGGAAAGACCCTATATTTAAAAGGTTGAAAATAGAACTGAGTATTTAATACTCACATAAAATGTAGTTTCCCCATTGCCCTCATCAGAGGGTATTAGGAGTTATTAAAACACACTATACAAGTCAAATGAAGACCAGACCCTCCCTTTGAAATAATAACCCATCCTTCTCCCAAAGAAAATCTGCTTTCTCAGTAAGACTATTAAAAAAAGAACATTGACATATGATTTGTTGTTTAATTTTAAGTCAATAACTTTAATTACACCATAATATGCAGGAATGAAAATAAATTAAAACTGCATTTGTACCACATTCCAACTGGTTATGAATCTCTGTGCAAATATTCTAAAGTATGACCCTATACAGTATGACCCTAGCCAGTGTAATTCAGTAGGCTGGAATAGATATTAAATAAAAAATACACCATTACTGTATTAAAAGCACACACATTTTTGTGTTTAATCCAATAAAAAGCTCGATTTTCCTTTATAACCTAGATAAATCTGAGTATGGGAACTTTTGCTTTGTGTTGCTCTTATGGTTTTCTTGGTTACATTTTTGCAAACTAAGTTTATTTATAAGGCAAACAATGAAGAAATACACAGTTGTTTGCACTGTGTCTGTGATTTTTCTATATTTTAATAAGGATGCAGAATCTACCTTCTCCATAATTAAACAAAACTGCAGATTTACCCAGGAGTGTATCTGCATAGAGGTGGGCATTGGTCAGAGAGCACAGTCACAGCAGATTCAAAAATCAAATGTGAACCTGGGGATTCTTTTCCCTTGTTGCACTACACAAGTCCAGAGAGAGGTTCTGCCCAGACTGGCAGAAAACCAAGTGGAATTATCCAGGCTGCTTTCCACTACACGTTCAGGAAAAGGAAACATATGCCATGGTACCATTTATTCTTTATCAAACTGGATTATGACTCTTGTATTAGATGAATACAGTGTTTTGGGTGGAAAAGAAAGAAATTGAGGAAGAAAGAGGAAAAAACCTAACAAACAGGAGAGGGAGAAAAAAGTGAAGACATCAATGTTTTGGACAGTACTTTTGTTACTTTTGCAAAACAGAGAACGGGCTCTGGTGCTCTGTAGAAATGAATGTATTGCCTGTTCGTTGCCAAGAAACAAACTGCAAAAGCTGCTGAATTCATTATGAATATGGGTGCCCACAGAGCTATAGAATACTTTAGGCTGTAGAATATAGAATGTTATATTGCAAAAACATGTTAAAGCAATACATTTTGATATGGTACCTGCAAGATTTGCCAATCTTGCTTACAGCTATTCATAAAACTATTCCAAAATGTGATCAGGATAAAAAATAATTTCACTTAGTTTCTGTTTGTGGTTTTTCTTGCTGATTTTTATACTTACCTAGTGTAATATTGTGATATAAAAAATGAAGTGCAAATTGGGTTGACTAAAATTACAGTGGGAAACTGAAGAAGTTTTTGAAAAGTGTCATGTATGCAGTGCATACAATTAGTAGTGAGAAAATAAGACTTGAAGGGAACTAAACAAACAAGACTTGAGAATGAGTATGAATTCCATATTTAGATCAGACAGCCATGGAAGTTAAGTTTAATGATACTTTTACTATTTTTTGTTGTATAAATAAATAAATTCCATACTAGCAGCTTTTTAAGGATGAAAGTTTCTCAATGAAGATTCATATGTACCAATCATTTTGGTAAGTATTGACATGTACCAGATACACTTCTTGCCCTTTTGGTAAGAACAGTATTTA
This sequence comes from Pyrocephalus nanus, assembly GCA_038380795.1. Classification (NCBI taxonomy): domain Eukaryota; kingdom Metazoa; phylum Chordata; class Aves; order Passeriformes; family Tyrannidae; genus Pyrocephalus; species Pyrocephalus nanus. The sequence goes on along the minus strand of CM076262.1, from coordinate 4,081,990 downwards.
ATATTAAAGCATACTCTAAAGGCATGACTTAAATATTATTCATGAATCACTGCTAGTATTACATGTTTCTTTTTCTTCTTAGTGTAATGAAACATATCAAACTTGCAGCTAATCGTTAAAAGAGACAAGAAGTACAAAGGTAGCAATAATATAAGTGCAAAGTACAATTTTTTTTTTTAAAGTGCTTCCATATCACAAGCTCATCAGTTATTAAAAGAAATATGTACCTTGAAATCTCCTTTCTTCTTTCAACTTTTCAATTTTTCTTCCTTAGATATGGGTACATGCAGCAACCAGTCAGAATGGGGAAGACAGTTTTACGATGCCTCTGCAGTCCAGCAGGCAACTAGTTCCCACTAAACTTTGTCACATTCATGGACATGCAAAAAGACTCAATATACAGTTAGCAATGTACTACTTTTCCTTATAACATAACTATCAGATGAAAGGCAACATAAACCAAACAAAATGGGTAAAACATCCTGAGCTATGGGACGCAGAAAGAGGATGCAAAAGATGAAAACAAGTCCTTTTTTTGTGTCCTCAGGTCAATAGCTCAGAAATGATTCAGTTTAAGCAGTCATGTAAAGCCACAGAAGTACCTTTCACTAGGGCCTCCCTGCACACTCCAGGGCAATCCCTGGCCTAACACCTAACAGGTTTCCACTCACACTTCTAACTTGTTAGGACTGTGCAGGTGAAAAATGCTTGCCCTATACACTTATGCACATGTATCAATCCAGACATCAAACCATTTTACTATCTCTTTTTTAGCTAAGACTTAAGCACATCTATATTAGTCTTCTGAGTAGTTTTTCTTTAACGTATCTGTAATACTCACTCTTCAATCCTGGTAGAAGCTGGAAAACCTGGGAGATTGAGCTCTGGTTTAAATGGCAATGTGTTGAAAAAAATGTTGTTAGTCAAAGAACCTGACTTGCTCCTTGTGAAAATTTTAAAGAAAAATCTGCTTGAGAGAAATTAAACCAACTTTCCACTCTTTCTACTTTTGGTAGAAAATTATACTAAGGGAAATCAAATACTGATTTAAAAAGCAATCATACAGATATTCAATATTTTAAAAAAGAATTGTCAAAGAAAGTACATGTGTGTAATTTAGAACAAAGCAAGGCCAGTGCCAAATCCAATTGGACTACTAAGTTCTTCAAGCAGTCCACTCAGATAATCTCTTGTGCTAGAAGGGACCAAGCTTAGAATTACAGTGCTGCACTAAAACTTAACTACAAGAGAAAAAAATAGTTGTAGTTACAAACCATAGTCTCATTGTTAATCAACGCAGAACAAGAAGGAAGAGTAATATATTATCTAGCAATCTCAAAATTCTCTGCCAAAACTCTCTCGTAGCATATCCAAGACTTTCTAGGAAAAATATTTTGTGTGTCAAAATGTTGAAGAAAAAAGGCAAAATAATTCAACAAAATGTGCAAACATCCTTTGTCACCACACTAGCAATCCTACTACTGCAGTTGCCTTGTCCTGTTTTGTCTTCCTAAGAACATTCTGCAGATTGCTGGAATTTTGTCCTGCCCTTGTAGTTAACTAAAAAATGCAAGCTTCCAGTCTCTCCCTACCTGTGAACCCACAGGTCTGTAGCTGTCATAACTTCATAATTTCTCTCAGTTTAGGGACCAAGAGGAAAATTAGGCTGATGTATACCCCTGAATAGGAGCTCTTAATACTTTTTTATTTTAATTTAAATAAATATACATCTGTCTTACTTATACTGTTTCTTGCAGTTCCTTGGTGTAAACACTGACTGTCCACAATTTACTATCTTATTGCAGTTTGCTACAGAGGCACAGTTCTCTCTTATTATGTAAATGTGAAGGAATCCATCATTCCATGCTTCTTGAAACATCTGCATTTCCTAAGGCATTATTTCCTTATTTAGATTGGTATGGCAGAAAAATCTGATGTTGGCTGGTCCTGCAGAAAGTATGCTCTTAGATGAAGTTGAGGAGTGCAAAACTTCAAACAAATCCAAGCCATCCCAAGACCACTGGGAAGCCTAGCGAAGGAATGTGAAAAAACCTCCCCTAAAATTGAGAGCTGTCATTTCTCTAGTTTATAATAATTAATATATTAATTAGCCATTAGATCTAAATAACTTAATAATTTAAATTTTATTTTGAAACAAATAATTTTCTGAGGACTGGGCTTACTTGTCCAGAAATATTGAAATATTTCCACCTTTCACTCTTCTCAGTTCCTGAGAAAGTCGGAAGCATCTATGTTCTTAGAAAGTTCCTCTTGATGGTCTGGTGTCTCTTTGAGAGTGAGATGTCTTTTTGTACTTGGCATGAAATGATTGTGAGACCTTATACTTTCCCTTCCCTCCTTTGAACTTTGGAGGAGAACGCAAGGAGCTCAGACACTTGTGAGGATAAGAAAAGGAATAGCTTCCAGGAGAGCTCTTTTTTTTCATCTGATGTGAGGAGTGTTTGTGTTCTGAGAAATCCTTCATGATCTGGACTAAGGATTCACCAAATAGCTTGCCCCCTGTGTATGGCAAAGACAGCAGTTTACATTTTAGATCTAGCAATGAGGTCCAAGGACGCAGCCATATAGCTCTCCAGGCTACAGTGAGGCATGCCATACTTTTAACAGTGAGTCTAAGAGAATCCTCAGCTGCATCATGGATAAAATTAGCTGCAATTCTACATAGCCTACGTTTTCTCTGCATGGTAGCAGATGGGACCCATTTCTTTTTGAATCTGGCTCGTTCTTCCTCCAACCACATTAGCAAAGCCTTAGAAGCATAAGTGCAGTAGATAGATACTCCAAGATGAGCTGCAACTAGCTTGAAAGATCTTTTAATTGCTTCCTCAATCTTTTTGTCAGATGGATCTTTAGGGAGAGCATCTCTATTATCAGGCACTGACAGTACAGAATCATCAGTAACCAATGCTCTGTCTACCTCAGGCAAGGTCCCCCACAAAGAGGCTTTATCCACTGGAAAAGGATAAAGCTTGCGTAGTACTGCCGGGGCTTCATGCTTGGCCCCAGGATTACTCCAAATCCTGCAGACAAGATCTTCCACAGCTGAATGGATGGGAAGTGCATTATCTACCTTGCCTTCTTCTGAGGGGTTAAGCAGTTCTTCTGAAGCACATTGAGATTTGGAAGATTTTAGCATTAAGACCCTCTTTATGTGTTTGAACAAATAATTCTGATTCTCCATGTCAAATTTACGCAGAAGATCTGGTCCTTCTTGATCTTCTGTAGGGGACTCAGATGCCACTTCCCCATCTTCAGGGTCTGACTCAACCTCCAAGGAGGCCTTGTCAGGCTCAGGTTTCTCCTTCCCAAAAGCTGTTTGATCTTTTAAGCTGTCCATATAGTCAGACTCAAAAGTCTGGGAACTGCTCACAGATGCTTCTAAAGGAACCACTGGAACTTCTGTAATTGGTACCCTGGGATGCTTTACTGAACGGGACCTAACCTGTGCCACAGATGTTATACTATCTCTGGCTGCTGTCAAAGCATCCTTTAAGACAGTAGCTAGCTCAGGCACAATTACAGATTTCATTAGTGAATTCTTTTCAGATTCAGAGAAGTGAGGAGCAGTAGAAGGTCTTACCTTCCTGTGGCAGGAGCTCTCAGTGTCTTCTGAATCTGAGCTGCAGTCTGGGGTCTGGCTGCACCAGTGCTGGAGAGAAGAATGCTGCCTTGCCAGTGAGCCACCAAATGAGTTGCAGCTGAGGGGTTGCTGGAAAGGGGATGGCTGTCCTGCCTGAGAATCTGAGCCCTTCTCCGACCCCATTATCTCTTGCTCAGAAGCAGGATGTCTAGAGCCATGCCTGTGCTTCCATTTGTCTGACCTCTTTTCCTCTCGGCAGAGGGAAGCAGAGACACAACTAACCCTTGTCAGCTCTGAAGACTGCCTAGCCCTCCTCCTGGTGTAGGAGGTCTCTGATCTGGTGCTGGAGTATTGATCCCCTGACCTTCTGAAGAAGTTGGATCTGTCAGATCTCACAGACTTTGCTTTGGTACAGACAGGGTCTGCTTCAGGAGAATTGGCACAGCTACCTTTTCTTTTCTGTTCCTTGTCCAGTTTCTTTCCTGTCCAAGCAGACATGGACCTGAAGTGATGAAAAAAGTTCAAAATACTCAAATTCCTAGATCTTTCAAAAATTACATTTTTTTTCAAGGGAAACCCTATACCCTTTTTCCTCAAAGAAGCACTGCATCATGTGAGGCAGACAAACTGGGAACTGAGTGACTGCAGTGATGCTGGGCTGCAGAGAGGGTGGCAAGATATCTTCTGTAATCTGACTGGTTGCTGCTGCTGCCCTGTCTCTAAGGAAAAAAGAGGAAAGCCCAATATAGACTAATTACACACAAATACATTTTAGAAGGAGTTTTTACATGGTACATAGGATGAGCTCTTTTATGTTTACAAGTCTGAAAGCTTGGCATGCATCTACCGATATTCACCAGACATGAGGTGGATAAATGCATTATAAAATAATTTATAAAGCTCTACATGATTCTATAGATTAACTCAAGCTACTTAAATATGGAGGCATAAATTCAAATCTTGCTACAGGTCCCACAGAGATTTCAACACTTATTCCAAGCCTGATAAAAGATGTATTGAGGTCATATCATTTGTACAATTCTGTACAAAGGTCAATTTCTGCTGCTGGAAGTTCCAAGTATCAAAAACCGGTGGAGCAATAGTGGAGAATGCAAACTGGAATACCCAGGAAAACTTAGACAGCACTTATTTACCTCTGCTTCCAAACATTGCTTAACACTTCTCTTTTTATCAGATGAATTTAATTAATTCACATGTACTAATATACTGTAATAAAATACTATTCTGAACTCATTAATGTAGGAACAGAGTATTGTATTTTTTAATCAAGAGAGAATAAACAGAAACTGCTCTTTGGGATTCAGAACTGTACATCTATTCCTGTTAGATCAAGATGTACATTTCCCCTCTGTGAAGAAGCTATGGCAACAATGTAGATCCTTTTTTTTTTTCAATGTACATTTGTAAATGTCAAATCTTAAAAATAATAAAGGGCTTCTATAATGTTTATGACACAGGAATGCACTACAAAATCTATTATATCGCCCATGTAGAAGATAACGATATTGACCTATTTAGAAAATAAAAACATTATTTTCTGTTCTAATAAAAAAACAATAAATAAAATGCTGCTTATTAAATAAGCTATATTCATAATTTTTATATGAACAGACTGGCCAAGACAAGGTTTTGGTAATACCAGGAGATTTGGCTAGGTTGCATTTACAATAAAGGAAGAGAGTCAGGAGTAAGAGTTGTGTTGCATGCTTTGAAGCTGCTTGCTATGTAACTTGTACTGAAAAACTGAAAGGGAGATTTGTTTTTTCCTGTAGGACATGCCTTCACCCCTGTGTATTAACATCACTTCCTTGTTATTGGATTAGATGTTAGTACTGGCATCCATTTTAAATGTTTCTTTTCCAGTCAACTTAAGAGCAGATTGTCTTTACTAGGCTTCAATTGGAAATTTATTTTCAAAACCATAATGCTAAATGTGCCCTAACTAAAAGGACACTGTATTTGTATTTGAACTATCTGAAAGCTGGCTTTTTAAATAAAGATTCCACACTTTGAGATAATTGTGTTTGAATCCAGATTTCACCTTGCACTAGCAAATGGCTTATACTAAGATTGGATAATATTTTTTCTAATTCTGTGGTTGAAATGCTATCTATAGTTCTATATAACACTGGATACAGAATCTTTGACACAGAAAAAAAGTTAGTTTTGAATTAATAAGTGTAATACTACATACAGTATGTGTGACATAACAGGGAACATGACAAAACGCATCAGTTGCTTACCTGTATTCACCAAATGTTCCATCATCTTCTTTCATAGGTTGTATTTCTGGATCAGCATGTGCATCCTCCTTTTCCTTCACTAAAATATTTGAAACGGTAATGTTTATCATGGAACTGCAAGATGAGAAACCTAAAGTCCTTAATTTCTCAAACTGATCACATTTGACAGGAATTTGGTTTGAATAATTTTTTTAAATAGGGCCTTGGGGTGTTACATTTTTTCTCTTGAAGAAAAAGATCTGTTTATTAGTTATAGAATTTTATTTTCAAGTATAAAATACTGTATGTCATTTTGCATTAGTAGAACATTTTCTTCCTTTCATTTCCAGGACTAAAGTTTTGTTAAAAATCCTATTGATAAAACTGAATCAGATTCACTTGTGTTCACTGTCAGTTTGTACATTTTCTGCTTTCATTTCACACAGTAAGACTCCAGGGAATTTTAAACAGTATTTTGAGTTACTAATATTGGGAAAAAACAGGCATGGTCTGTAAATTTCTTCTTTTCTATAACATGATCAAAAGCAAAGCAAAATCACCTACGCTGGAACCTAAATTTAACACTATTGTATCTCTTGCACATCCTTGTTTAGTCATCATTCCCTGGTGAGAACAAGTCCAGGCATATAACTTGTCCCTATACAAAAATACACATAGCACAGAAACTTTGACACAGAAACCCCCTAGCACCTGAGGGGTCAGATGTTTACAGATGACACATATTCATCTAAATAATGACTGGTCATAGAGTAAAATACTATACTGACTTGAAGCATTATCTTTATGGTTCTTCCCTTTGCCTTTTCATTTCTGTTTCTCTGGCAACTACTCAAATATTTCCCTTGTTTAGCAGATACAGTTATATAATCCAATATACAATATATTATCTTTTAATCTGGTAATTTCCACACTTAATTTTTACATCATTAATTTATATGTTACCTAAGAGGATATGAATCATTCCTGATAGTATTAATTAAGTATATAATTGCAGGAACTCATAAGCCTGGGGATGTATCTGGCTGCTGTAATTTCATACTGAAGTAATTGACTACTTTCTACAAACCATAGGAAATATCAAGATGATATGCTAAAATTATGATGAAAAAGAGTTCATAACTTTGATCTTTATAGATTTTCATAACTGTGCTTCTCATTTGTCACTACCTGTGGAACAGTGCATTTGCAATGAGACAAGAAATACAATTAGCTATAAAGTCACTGCTATAAACACCAGTACATACTGAATCTGGAAATCTTATAAACATTCAAGGTCAACCTTCATATATGTGCATGTATATGCATATGTAGCTGTGCATAAAAAAATTAATACCTTACAACTAATAATTCTGCAGAAGCTGAGAAAAGAATAGCATATCAGGGATTCACAAAGTAATGCCAGCCTTAGCACCCAACTGCCTTCTACATTTTAGTCAAAATCTCTGTTTCGCCCTCTTCTTGATGGTTGTTCAAGTCCTTCCTACTCTTTTCAGTTTCATCACTTTGCTTGTTTCAATCTTTGAATTTTTTTCTTTTCTCAGTTCTCTCCACTAAGAGTCACTTTTCCTATATCCTCAATAATCTCATTTTCTTTTTAAATAATCCAAATATAAGGAAAAAAACCTAAGATGATGTCTTCAACCTGTCACATAACTTAATGTAACACTGGTCCTTAATCATCTGTCTTTACTTCATGGACATAGGCAGTTGGAACAGAAGCTTCCCTTGGTTACCTCTTGCTGCTACTACAAATCTTCACTCTCTCTATAAAACAATTTAACAGTTAGATTGGGCAGAGTAGGATTCTTGTATTTAATGAGGTGATTTTCTTATTAAAATAATCTGCTATGCTATGTTCAGCTATAAAAGATTCTGCACTGGTCAAAACAAGTAGGAGAAATTAAAACAAAGTATGGATTTTTTTGTTGTTGTTGTTCTTTTGTAAGTGCATCCATCTTTTTCATGCCCAAATTAACAGTATCAGCTTCAAGAAGTTTAAGCTGACTTCAGAAAAGCATTCTAGATTCTGAATATTTATATATTTTCAAAACCCTTGAAGTCTGTAATATAGAATTTTTTCAGGAAATCAAGATTTTACATGAAACTTAACAGTTGTACTTTCTACTGAAGCTAGGAGAGGAAAATGAAAAATCAAATTCTCATTTGATGCTGTAAGAATTGATACACAGGTAAACCCAGATGACCAAATCACAGCTAGGGTATTAAGGAAAAGTTTATTCTGAAGCTGTAAAGCCTAAATACACTGCTAAATCAAGCAATGGGCAAAAGAGTAGCCCAGAAAATCCATTCCAGTGCTTTTATATAAACAGCTTTTTCATGCACATAACTTCAAGTCTGTGTTCTCCCCTGTGCTTTATGATCTTCCTCTCTCCCAGCAGGGGCCTCAAGCATGTCTATGAGAACTTTTGCCTCTTCTTGCAACCAAGGAGTTAACTTCTCAAAACAGACAGCCAGAAAAATAGGTAGCACTATTCATGGGAAAGAGTTTTCTCCCACAGTGGGTTTTTCCTAGGCCTCGTTTTCCCGGCAGTGAAAACCTCCTTAAGCAAAACTCTTTTTCCTTCTTGAATAAATCTTCCACGTTTAACTTTCTGTCCCTACAGGTGCTCACCTGAAGTTCATTCATAGACACTCATCCCATAACAGCTGCTCTGAGATCCTCTCTGACAATACTATGCAAACTGGTTCCCATTATCCTTTTCAAGAGAGCTTTAGCCTATGGACCTACTATGTAAACAGAAATTTAAGACTGGAGAAAGATATGTATGATACATATATACACAAATACATACATACACCTATATGCCTTCTATAATACGTACACCAGGAGGAATGAGAGTTTTGATAGGAGACATACATTGTATGCTTCCAATTTTAAATTAAAAATTATAAAATATACTTGGCCATTCATAGACATAATACTAAAAAAAAAAAAACAAACCTCCCCTTTTTATAAAGAAAAAAATTATAAAACAAAAAAAGCCTTACTGAAGGATGGTAACTTTAGACTTAGCTGAAAAAATGTAGAGGCTGAAGACAACACAGATTCTGGGAAGGAATTGAAGGTATTTTGTATTTGAGACAAAATAACATATAAAGAGATTTGTCCTATGAAATACATTCCCCGTACTTTAAAGTAACGCAGTGGCTGAGATCAGGTGAATGCTTCCACACTTTCTGACCAAATAAATAAATTGCAACTCAGCTCGTTTTAGTGGATTGAACCCATCTGCACTATACTTCTGAAAGTGGAATATGCAGGAGTGGTGATATTTCAAACCTCTCTAGTGAGGTCACGCAGTAATATGACTCTCCAGGAATGAAGGAGGCACTTCTCTTATGCTTAAATAGATTGAGGTTTTCTACCATTATGCAGATTGCCCTTGCCAAGCCCACCACACGATGACTGATTTGCCATATACACAGTGTAAATGTAGCCCTGCAGCAAACACAATTTTTCAGTAAACCTGAGATCTGTCTTAATGGGTTACCAAGAGATTAATTTTACTCTTACTTTAAACAGCATACCTGGATATTTGCCACCCTTATTCCTTCTTATGAAGCAAACAATCAGTAGAATCAAGATCAGAAGAGCAACAGCACACATAAGGCCAATGAACCATCCTTGAGTAGCGATGTCTACCTGCCGGCTCGCCATTGCTAGAGGATAAAAGAAGAAAAATTAGATGTTTTGCTGCATTTAAATGCTATGCTAATTCAGATAAATAAAAGCCAGTACATATTGTTCATTAGGGAATAGCATTCACTGTGAAAAAAAATAGTATTAAGAAAGTCAGGGAGTATTTTGTATTTTCATTATTCAAAATATTTCCAAGTACACAGAACTTACTCTGGAGTATATAAGAATTCTGCCAACACTTTAGCTTAGCAACTGCTTTTTGAAATCTGCACACACACTACACTGCTTTTTCACGAACCTCAAAACTATTCTGAGTCATTTTACTCATTAAACTACTGAAATGAAATAGCAAATTATAATTCACACAAACATGTCAATTGCATTCTCAAAATGAATAAAAAGCCAATACTCATTAGCTGATGCATTCCCATCAGTGTGAAATGGGGAAACAGATGGGTCATTCAAGGCCATAACGTTCAATTTCAAATAAAAATTAACAATGAAGCATCCTTTAAAACCTTATTAAACATCATGTTTTCTGACTTTCCTCAAACCTTATCCTGGCTCTCTTCCTACAATTTATCATGATTGCCATGATTTAGGCTTAGTCAGGGCTCAACGCGGTGCAGTCGGGAAGCCTTTCCTTGGCACTGGTTCTCTCCAAATGCTGAGTCTAGCTGGAAGATAATGTAAATGATAAGCACACTGCGCAAGAAACACTACAGTCACTAATAAGATCTGTGTGGTCTTGGGGTTGGATCTCTCCTACTGGTCTCCAGTACTGTAGGAGGATTTTTCTGTTGAACCTTATTTTTCTACTCTGTTGCTCGGAAACATGCCACAGGCAACTGGACTTGGGATTTGCTGTCTGGACTAAGTGGGAAGGATGAGAGGTGTCTGGGATGCTACAGAGAGAAGAAGATATGAAGTGGAGAAAGATGGACATTCATTCAAACCTATTGTGTCCATTCTTCACCTTCTTCTCCAGTCCTAAACCCAAGTATGAAACTCTGTGAGGAGTTGACCAATAGACAGAGCTCAAGCCCATGTCTCAGTGCTATTTCCTAGTTAAGATAAAGGCTGAGACAGCTAGTTTGGAAAAGCAGCTTTCAATGGGCCCACATTCCTGAAGGTTTTCCAAGGACTTTATGAAAACTCAAAGTATTTCTGATGTCTGGATATAGTATCTCCTATCTATTCCATAAAGACGACAAATTGTGGAGATACGATCAGGAAGCTTCTCAGCCCCTGTTTAAGAATATGTTTTCCAATATTCTAGAAACTCTTTCTTAAATGCACAATTATTTAAACTATTTTTGCATAAAAATCTCTAGAGCTTATATAAATACATCCCTTATGTACATATATATTTATACTTTTTATACCACATATAAATACATATAAAACATATGTGGCAATGTTAGAAAACAAAATCACAAAGGCAATCTTCCTTTTAACTATAAATCAAAATAAAACTTTGTTATCACATTAGTGTTAAAATTGAGTTTTGCACATATGCATTCATTATAAAGCATTAAAGGTTGTATAATACATACTGCGACAAAATGCAAAAGCACAATTCACATTCAAATGTAGTAAGAAATAGCATCAAGCAAAACAACTCAGGCATAAAAATATGCAAGATAGATGGGAAAGAGTGAAGATGAAAACTTACTTATGCAGATTTCTGTATTAACTTACTGCATATCCAGTAGTAAAGGATTTCTAGATCTCTGTGCAACTTTTAAAATGGCACATTTCCTGCTTACTCTAAGTAAATTGTCTGCTTCAGGCAGAAAAACTTTGACTGTTGGTGAAAAACTAATGCAGAAGTCAATGCAGTACTCTAGACTAAATCCGCACACAGGGAAAATGCTCTATAGGAATGCTTGTCAAAGAAAAAAATGTGGCAAAAGCCTCACATTTGAAACGTTGCAGTTTCATTCCTAATTAAGAACATATTCTGTATTCCAGTACTTTCCTCTTTGTCTACTCTGTTTTTGCAGTGTTTAAAAGCTTTGACTTAGGCTGAAGACTGTGACACAACATTTTTCTGTAAGAAATAGACTATGTGTATAATTTCATGCTGGACACTGAAACTTTCCATTATGAAGAAACAGAAGAGAGTGCGCTTAAATTCACTTTTTCCTTAACTGTTAAAGGGCACAAGTCAACATGACTGGGTAAGTACAGGGTTCCTTGTCTACTGGCTCAGTATTTTTTATGCAGAAAGATGCTTTTGAAAGGTTTCCATTCAGCTTGTCTGGAATTATATTATAGTCTTGATCCCTGTTTACTGCTGCTTTAGGCTTTGGATGTGTATTTGCATAAAATTTTACAGATATGCTTTTGTACCACTAGCTGTTTCTGGCTCTGCTTTTAGCTTGTACATATTTGCTTGGCACTGTTATTCAGCACCATGTTTTCAAAGCTTTTCTACAACACAATAAACTGTGAACAGAAATGGAACAAAACAAACCCACAAAATGATGATTTTAGAAAGTGCTCACTTTCAAACTGGCACGTCCATTTTCTATTTTGTTGCCTGATAATCATTACAAAATGTTCAAGCGTATTTTCGTATTTCAATTACTTTTTTATAACATTCTGGAGTTTGTGAGACTACTGCTATATAACTATGCAGAGACCTAAATGCCTGGAATGAGCAGAAGTGGCTAGCAAAGACAAATAATAGCAACAGCTGAACCAAGAACATGCTGTGATGGCAACAACCTATTTAGAATAACATCAAAAAACTTCCAATTAAGCCCCTTCTCTGAGTGAAATGGACAACCATTATTGATTTGCTTATGAAGAAATAGGACTGCAATATGTACATAAGAAACTTAAACAGACTTACTGATTCCTAGGATATAGATGTAAATCAAAATCTATATAAAACCAGTATATGGCATGAAAAGAAACACAAGTAGGAATCTCTTAAAACTGGTATAAATAGATCACATGAGACATCAAAATGAATCTGCTCTGATTATGCAAATATTTTAGCTCTATTATATGAGACATTATTTAAATACAGTCATCTAATTATATTAATTGGAAATACAAAAAATAGGTCATCTCCAGTGCACAGCACACAGATGGACTGCGAGCAGTGCATATCTTGCCCCTAAGTATAAACATCATTCAAGCAGAGTGAATTGGAAGGATGGACACATTCATAATCTGGCATTATTTAGGAGTTTATAAAATAACATCGCTCTATAAAAGGAACATGCAAAGATGCCATCTACAAATCTCTTAGCTAGAAGCAGTTCAGCATTTAGCACTTGGTCTATCACAATTCTGACTATGATACAGAATTGGTACGGTGTGCCTCACCTGGACCTGTCTCAAACACATCCTCTGAACTCCTAAAACCAGACAGGCCCTCAGCACCAACCCGGACTTTATATGCTGTTCCTGGTGTTAAACCCTTTAAGACAAAGAAGCTTCGAGAACCATTTACAATTTCCTTTTTCCAATCTTCTTTGCCTACAAAAATTTTAGGAAAACAACATATTGGAATTTTAATTTTCTCTGTATTACTGAAAGTTTCTAGACAGAATACTATTGACAGTTACTTGACTAAACTATGGATAATCTGAGAAAAATAACTGTTCTCTCAAAAAATAATAAAATTATGACTAATAGATTGCATGCAATATATTGAAGAAGACATTGTACAGTAATTATGAAACTATTTTAAACATTTGTTCCATTGTACTAGAGAAATACTAAAGTTAATTTATTTTTACATGCTTATTGAACTTGTAATTATAAAATATATTAAAATAGATTTTAATCTCTAATTAAATAACACTTCTGCAGTTTCAGTCAATATTTACTTTGGTCAAGAAATTCCATTTCATAATCTGAATCTATCTCTCTCATATCTTTTTTTCTAGTACAGTCTCATCTACTTCTCTGACTGATATCCAGAAAAATGCATTTATATCCCAGTTTTCAGATTATTCACTTCTAGTGATAACTTTACAAGGATAGGTTATTTGAAAAGAAGTATCTTGCTTTTATTAGCTAACTGTGTTTTAATTATTACCAGCATTAGCAAAGATATAAACTTGGTTTTATGCCAAAAAAAGTACATAGGTTGGTTGGTATCTTATTTTAAAGAATATCTTATTTAATTCTTTTTTTTTTCCTGAATTGGGCATAATTTAGGAAAATTGTTATGTCCTATTTTAATGTGGGTAGGTTACTGTACCCATAATGTAATAGATTACCTTATATAATCACTGCATGATAAACAACCTAATGGAAACTACATTTTTAGAAGTTCACATTCAAAAGAATTTATAAAATAATACAAAGGAACAAAGGTTCATATTCTATCTAAGCATCAAACACCTGCTACACATTGATGTTTATTAAAATTAAAATTATTTGATCTTCTTGATCAAATTTTAAAAAAATCATTTTTCTAGACATTTAAGAGCTATCATTAACACTGGGTCAATTTAAGACCACATTTACTATAAAGATCTTCAAAAATACATCTGAACACTTCAGTAAATTTAATGAAATGACTTCTTACTGCCTGCTACACCATATTCAACATAAAAGTTCGCATGTTCTGGTCCCTCATACTCCCAACTGATATTGGCATAGGTCTCAGCGGCAGCTGTTGTAACATTTCTGATCCTTGGATAAAGTGGTTGAACTGAATACATAATAGAAAAACAAAGAATATGCAATTGTGACTTCATACATTTAAAAAAATATTCAAAGAAGTTACTATGTTAATTTAGACCACATACAGGGAAAGTATAGTACATTTGTCGTTGTTTCCATTACTGCAAATTAGTGACTGAAGTAGCGTATTTTGTAACTGAATCCCAGGCAATTACTACACTATGAAATTATAAAGTAAAATCTATGTACTCTACCGAGAATGCCTTGTACCACAAAAACTGCCAAATTCTTAAAAAATACCAGCCTAAATACTTAAAAAAACCAGCCAAAATTCTGCAAAACATTATTTATATTCATCTGGAAGTAAAATGCAGACAGCTGGAAAGTGAGAACATTGTCAGTGTAATGGGAAATGGTAGGACAGAAGGGAGGTATGAAAGTGGTACACTTCTCCCTTTATGGCATGTGGCACTGAATGGACTGCGAATGCCCCAACTGCAAGCCTTTAGAGGATTTTGGCTCTATTGTACTGATAATGATAAAAAAGGAAGACAATACCCTTATAGAATGTTGGACGGACAGTGTGCATGACTGGGGAGGTTGCAAAAAGGATTTCTGAATATCCTTCACCATCAGAGATAGTAGGAAAGAAAAAATAAAGAGTAAAAACACTTTACATCAAAAAGTAACATTTAAATAATACCATAAAACCTTACCTGTAAAATAAATAATGCATGCACACTCTAAGATCATGCAAGATTCAATTAGTTTTGCTTGTTAAATATGGAACAGCTCAATGATACACACGTATTTGAAAACGAACTGAAGTATGTGTGTGTACTGACAGCTTTACTTTCACAGGACATTCCCAAAATCAGCTTTGTTAACATTACGGATTGATGACACCTTCAGACACTGGAACACTAGACATCAGATATTGGAAAGGCAATATCAAAATACTCCGTTGTGAAGGACACAAATCACTGGAATGCAAGAAGCTGCTCATTGTAAGGTACTGTATCTTACTGCTGACATTCTGGTTAGACAACAGCACTTTTCACAGATATGCATAATGCCCACATCTGCGAATAGAAGAGCTTCTCCAGCATTCTGTAATTAGCCACTTCTTTGCTCATACCTTAGTTCTTTGCTTATACCTTAGTTCTTTGCTCATACCTTAGCTCCACTTATGCTTGTTACAAATTGACATATATCTCAGTATCTCTGCTTGCCTAATATCAATGAAAAAATAGATGTTAACAGTTCTAATGACGTAATAGTGCAGATTCAAAGAGGATGCTCCACTAAGGCATGAAATTTGTTTTAAATGAAAATGCCTCACTTGGTTTGTCACTGACTTTTCTGTGCTGCTAAAAATATCTTTTCTGTTAGATTAAAAATGCTTCCCAAAGGACCATGACACATCAGAGGTAAAAAACTAGTCTCAGTAAAGATCAATGGTAGAATTCCAATGGTTTCATCTACACAAGAAGACAGCTGCACAGAATTTATCAATAAATTATTTTCTCCTTCAAACAGGATCTCTTTCTCCATATGGCCAACTGGAAGAAGTTTCAAGTTATATTCAAAAAGAAAATGGCTTACTTTGGTCCCTAGCACACTCTAAGTAATATGAGTGCCATATCTAGAAAGCTATTGTTTTTGAGTATTTAAAAAAAAAAAATTAAGCAAATTCCATCAATTCTCTTGAGAATGTATTCTGATTATTACAAATTCTTACTAAATGAGATTCTTTATCCCCATATTTTCATCAAATTTTTCTTCTTAACCCTATTTGAGTGGTACTCATTCAACAATTCAATCAGTTGTTAATTACTCCTCCATCTGATGTCTTTGTAGCTAAGTTGTGCTTATATATAATTTCTTTCACAACCAAAATAATAAGGAATATATTATTTAAATAATAAAGAACATATTTATTTCTTGGCTAAAATCAGCTGAACAAAATAAAATAGAAAGAACTAGATTAAAAAGATAAAAAGCCATCCATGTTACTAAGACATGAACCCCAAGAAATACCAAAGCCAGAGCTGTCCACAGGAAATCTAGCCTGTAACCATATACACTGCTCAAGGGGATTAGGTTCTGTTTCTCTTTGCCACTTGAAGGCAGTAGGAGGAAAGAATAGCCATCTCTAAATTTAGGAGGCTGCAGAGTCTGAGATTGCAGACAGGATATATAAACTTCCTTCTTGATTTGCACATAGGAACAGGTGTTTGTAACAATCAGCATCTAAGCACTTTTACTGTGCCAAGAAAACAACTGGCTTGTATTCTAAATATGACTTTGTTTTGTTTCATTAAATTGTATTTTCTCAAAGCCATATTTTCCTGGATATTGGCTTTCCCAGAAGATGTCTAATTCGCAGCTTAACTATTTGACTGATATCTGTTACCAATGTTGAAGACAGAAAAAACTGTTAGCAATAATCTGTTTTATATGTCTGCACACAACTGCCACAGTATTACCCCTAACTTCTCCCTTCTCATGCGTGAGCACCTTTGGGATGAAGGAAACTGTCTCATCGTGTGTGAAAGATTCCAGATGACAGAGAGCTTCCGTAACAATAAGGAAATTCAATAATCACTCAGTCTTATCTTATAGGGGTTTTTTCCATGTCCAATTTCCAGTTTCTACTCTGACTAGAGTTGCCTGCTAGGTTAAAGTATCTAGTAAAATTCTTTCTGTTCATATATTGCATGTAACAATCAAGTTGCTTCTAAAAGTTACCTTAATTTCCTTGGTGTCTTAGTTTCTAAATCCTCAAAAGTGACTGACTTATGCTTACATTTATCAGATGTACTCTTCTCAGATTTTTACCCATAGCTGTTTGTATAGATTTGTCCACATGCACTATTTGGTCAGATTAAAAATCTGTTGTTTTTTCCCTTTGAATACAGTGCACCAAGAAATTTTTTCAGTAGCGCATTTCTCTTCAAAATTATTATTTTTGTAATTCTCCTCTTTTGCACTATTGCTTGATCTCACTTTCCACCAGGCCTGCAAAGTTTTACATGACTACACACATAATAAAATAAAAGATGGCTGATGAATCGTTAGGTGATAAAAGCCCAGAGCTGAAGTGGTTACAGCATTTAAAGCTTGTCTCTAATCCACCCAGACTTGTCTTTTCAATCACCACACCTCTAATTATAATTAACCTCTGCATTCTTCAATATGTTTCCCAGCATTTTTCACAAATGCAAAATGTGTCATTATCAGTTGGCAGAAACTCAGCGTGTGTGAGTGCCAGTTGGTGACAAGGGGAGGAGGGGAGGAAGCTTTATTTCGGGGAGCGGCTCTCAATAGCAGAGCACTGTGCTCTCCCATATGTACCATGCACCATGTACAACACTGTGCAGCAGTGCTGGCAAAAGCTGTGGGAATGGGCTGCCAGTAAGTTACAGTTTTTATACAGAATGACTCTTATTTGGCTACCTCCAGCAAATTAAGCTATTTTTATTCCCACCTCAATACACTGCAAAATTTAGTCAGCGCTGCTGAGTATGGTTTCATTTCTGTAGTGAGATACAGTATAGAAGCATTTGCCAATTGTTGAGAAAGAGATCTAAGCTCCAACTAAAATTTCCCTTTCTGATCAAATTAATTCCAGTGCTTTTTTATTGGAGTTTTTTATGTAGAGTTTTGTGTAATTTTTCAGCCTTTCAACAACGCAGTTCCTAAAATAACAGTTAGACCTGGGCTGCAGAATCAACAGAATTTAATAAAACAGGACATGACATCTGAAGGTATTTTAACAATGGAAAAGGTATTCTTTCTTAAGACTTAGTCCAGAAGAACAACAAATCAAATAATCCCCAAGGTGACTAACTTTAGCAATTTTTATAGAATTCACCTGATATCCAGGAAAAAATTTAGGTAAGTGACAAGCATGAATTTGAAGACTGGTGTCAAATGGAAAAAGACCCACCAGTAAAACATAGGCAATTAGTTAAAATGCATATATAAAGTGAAAAATAAATTTAAAAGAAAAAACCCACACCCACACACAAGAAAAGATGAAGAAAAAATGTAATAGATTCTGTCAGAGCCTGGCAGACAGAAAGGGGTTTGCGTATTGTTTGCTTTTTTAACATGTAACATTCAAGCCTTATAATAATGGTAGAAGTGCATTTCATTTCTGGCAGTGAGAGATAGGCATTGGTCACTTCTGAGATTATTTAGGCCAATTGCAAGAGCATTCCCATGGTATAAGAAATACAGAAGCCAAAGAAAAAACACTAGAAATCATTTCACTGATAAGCATTTAGCATGGCATGGATTTTGCATGACATCTACAAAGCAAAAGGTATTTGAGTAATTTTTGCACTGTGATAATAATAATTTTCTCTAGTCTAGCATGCAAAGCATGAGCATTGTTCCCAGGAAACTTAAAAGAAGACATAACAGTAGTTCTGCATAGCAAGCTGTACTGAAATCACACAGACAAATCATGGACAAGTCCACAGAGGGAGAGTGGCTGAAGAGCAGCACAAAAATACCGCACTTGACTTGACTGAAAAAGCAGCTTGAAATTGTCAGAAAAAAAAAATATGAAGACATTATGTGAAATGATTCAAAGAGGGAGGGAAAGCAGATGGTGGGCAGAGAAAATGATTTAAAGAGCAGCATTTTGTACAGAACAAAGAAAACTGAGATGATCCTGCCTTCTACAAAGAGATCAGAGATATAAACTCAGTTGAGACTCTAGTGAAGAGTTACATATTGGTGATTCAGCCAAAAATCCAAAAGAATGGTTTCAAACCCAGAGTATAGACTACTTGGTTTTCTCCCTTGCAGCAAAATGGAGTACTCCTTGTCAATAATACTTAAGATGTGAAGTTCACATGCAGAAGGCAGACTAGACTGAGTACCACAGTGACAGAAAGCACTTGCTACAATTAAAGGTGACTGTGATCTCATAAACTTATTGTAATTGCAGTTCAAGACTACCAGTTACGAGTGCCTGCGTGCATGCAGACTACAAGACCTTGCTTTCAAATAAAAATGTTGACTAAATCAAAAGGAAACTAATAAGTGAAATGAGAAGGTTTGTGAAATGAAGCTGACATGCCATGCCATTACTCCTACACTTCAGCTTACAACAAACAAGCACCTCTGTGACTATTTTAACCAGCAACTTTCATTTCTCTCACTGGTCAGACTGGTATTCCCTTCCTTCCTCTACAGACCAGTCCTTTAAAACTTCTAATAAAAAAAGGCAGAAAAGACTTGACTCCAGTGATCACCTGAGTCACTTTCCAGCTGCTACGATACTTATTTTATATGTAATTGGGTTATTCTCCAATTTTTCTCATAACTCTGTTACCTCATGCCTGTGGTTAGTTGCCAATACATAAATGGCAATGTGTACTGAATATCTAGTACTAGGTATAATATATTATGTTTTACATACAAAGTGTCAGATATATTTAGAATATAGATTATTAAGAAAAAAAAATTATTTTTTCTTTGGAGTACCATAATTTGATCAAATTTTAGTTATTAATAACATTGAAGTATCAGAAAGGAAAAACAAAAGTACAAGTCAAACAGGATAGCTTTCCATCTAGTTAAATAACATGTTTCATAATTTACTCATGTGCACTTGTGACAATAAAAGTAGTGAGACTATTAAGATTCTTAGATTTACTGTAGCAATATTTGCCTCTGCACTTTAAGATATAGTTTTACTCTGAGAAGTGAAACATGTCCCAAGTGGCACAACTCAGGTATAAATGATTTGAATTCCTCCAGGACCTTGTGCCTAATGTTTGTGACTGCCCAAGTTGCACATCTTCAGGGACAGCTATCCAGTAGAAAACACCAAGTGCAGAAATTTCAGTGCAATTTAGTCTGGCTGAAGCTGGGACCTACTGTTTTGTTAACTTCCAAGATAAGTGTGCTCAAATTGAAATAAAAAGCATACTTAAATTTTCCTAGTAAAAAATCAAAAGCTTGAGATATTTTTGATAGATCACGAAAAGATTCAGAATATCTAAATTTCACCTTCTCCTTGCTTTGGCTTTGGGTCCAAATTAGTAAGAACTGTATAGATGTATAGGCCCTCCTGCACTTAACAGAGGAAGAAAAGTTCACTGCTGGGTACAGCTTCTTCTTGAGTGGGCTGAGCATTTCTATCTTCCAAATACACCCACTCATGAGACCAAATAATTTGACACTTGATCTTGATAATATGATCTGCCTTTTTCTTACTCGTGGTCTCTGATCAGTAGCAAAACAGTTAACATGTTAATGTGAGTAACCACTGAGAACATTAATCTCAGACCTGCAGAAACTCAGATGTCCTAACAGATGTCATGGCTTTAGTTCTGTCCTGTTTGCAGTTCCAAAGTTTTCTTTGTAATTGTTAGAGCTATATGCTACAGGAATATGGGAGAACTTTGAAACCATAAACAACATGGAACCAAACAAAGACATCTGCTTAGTTTTCAGAGGATCTGAGATGACAGCTCTGAAATGTGAGCTGCTCTAGCTTATCTTACAAGTAAGATGCTTTCTGTTAGCCACAGACTGTGATACAGCTATAATTAGACCTCAGTTTCACACAGAGAATCCATTTTTCCTTGCATGATTTTTTAGAGGCAGCTATAAATAATGAGAACTTAATTTATATTTCTGCTGTGAATGTACACAAGTAAAGCCAGTTTGATTGTTCCAATCTAAGCTGACTTCTCAGCTACAACCAGACAGAAATAGCTAGAGGACATGTCATTAAAATAATTCCACAACTCCACACTTACCAGAATCACAGCTGATATTAGAATACACTTATATATACATATTAAAATATATATTAATTATATATGCACAAATCCTGGCATATATATATATATAGTCTGATTTATACCAGACTGAGAATTAATTTCTTTCTTATGGCTGTTATTATTTATTATTCACAACACCTGATAATCAAGAGAAAAAAAACTATATGTAAAACAACTTACGCTGTCTCTTCTAAGTTTGTAAAAAATGTTGTGTATTTCATGTACAGATTTTGATTTGGGATGTTTATAGTCTGAGGCTTTAAAGTACAATGTCCATTAGTGTTAATGACACCTGTGATTAAATGACATATGTATAGAGACACATTTCTGACTTTGAGCTACCTTACAGTCCTCAGGACAACCTTTGCTTCTGACAGCAAAGATATCAAAAATTCATAAAAACTGTGTGCAAAACTGCATAATAAAGAAAGAAATATTACTGAATTCAGGAATAAGGATGATAATAGGTTCCACTCACTGAAATACCCTCAAGTATTCACTCACAAGATCTGTAAACCTAAAACAGCAGGAAGACATTTGTCTGTATATTCAATCTGATACTCAAACTGAGAAGTATACGGAGAGTATTGTCAGTCATCTGTCTCTTATGCAGAGTTTGCTTGCAAATGAAATAAATGTGATCAAATAATAGCAATTATCTGCAGTGACAACAAGAATACTTTTTGAAACAAAAAAAATGCACATGGCTCAAGCAGCAAAAGAATCCCCTTTGCAAAAGTGCTGTTTTTTCTACTCCAGCTAATCAGTGCAAGTGCACCTGGATCCTGAATATTTATGACAGTGACATACATCTGTTTAATGTTCAGAAATAATTAGATTTTGCTGAAGCAAAGCTAATGAATTCCCCTGGAACTCTGTTGCAAAATAAACAGATGAAAGGTATTATAAGCATTCTATATTCCTTAAAAAACCCCAAGAAATCCAAACAAAAAAAACCCGCAACTGTTTTCTTCCAGCACTAATTATACTTTGTATAAAGATCTGTAGTCCAAGATATTCTGTCCTTACCACTGCAATTTCCCCATTTGCAACACTGCAAAATCCACACATTAATAAATCATGCAGTTTCATTTTACCTTTGCCTGCACCTACAGCAGGATGGAGAATACCAGCTTTAATGGAAGAAAACAAGAATAGGAACACTATATAATTAGATACAACACCAAAGGGAACATACATATATAACTTCATAATAAAAAGCATGCAGACGAGACAAAATGTATTAATTCAAGCAAATTAGAAGCTGAACACTGACAGACTGCTACATGACAAAAATTAATATGCATGCATTTACAAAATTTTATTGCTCATGCTTGTTAAGATTCCATTTTAAAATAAATGCAGTTTATGTGAAACCTTAATACAGAGTATCAGAGAAATTGCATTGCATATCAACTCATCTATGACAACAAACTGTACCTTTACTAAGCATAAAAGTATGTAAAGAGATGCTACTGAAATAGACTTTTAATATTAAGATGAGCAAAATAATGAAAAAATTCCTCTCAAATTTCCCAATGGCTTTAAATTACTCTTATTTTGTTAAGCTTTCATATTTAATTCAACAACTTCAACAAAAAAACCTGCCGAAATCAAAGGTCTAGAATGACTATAAATATAAAAATCAAGAATGACAGGCTTTAACAATATACTTGGTAGTTTTTAAATACTATACAATGTCACCAGTTACTTGGGGCCATAGAAGACAAATTTATTGCAACAGCTTTGCAGTTCTTTGTCAGCTCTGTGAAAAAAATTTGGACACTACAGAAGCTGTTGCATACCTCAAAAACCAAAAAACTTCCTCTAGTCATAAAGTTGGATCATTTCTGCATTTTTCTCTGTGACCAAGATGGTCAATGAAGCAGAGTAGGTGAATAGACAAAGACCATTAAAAATGTAAAGTTATATGAAAGTTGAAGCCCAGAAAAGTAAATGTCTTAGAGCTTGCGAGCTTTTATCAAAAGGAGGGGCTTTACACCTCTTTTGGGGCTTCCACTTCAGTACAAAGCCTTTGCATGTATTTTCTTAAAAACCATTTAAAGTATTTTATTAGTGCATAATACAGTTAAGAAAGCTCTAGGAAAAAAAAATTGCTAGGGCCTATTTCCTTAGTGGAATGAAGTAATAGCAGTATTTTTAATCCAATCTGTAATGTTTTTTTAAACTCAGTGGATTTTCCTTATACATACCAATCTTACCTTCATCCATAATTGTTACTGCTTCCTCAGTTATCTGACTTCCTGATCCAACTGAAGTTTGTGCATTAAAGTAAAACTTGTACCGTGTGCTGTAATTTAGATTTTTTAATATCAAGCTGCTCTCGTTGGCAGGAATTCTTATCTCTACCAAGGGACCCAATTCATGTGTGTTGTTGACTGTTGTTACAAGAAAAAGAAAAAAAAAGTTAGGAAAGTTGTGTAAATTTTCTTTGTGTTAAAAAAGGCTTTTTTTTGGATTGCATATGTAAACAGTCTCCTTTGTGTAAAAAGGATCAGTTCAAGGGGCCAAAATTACAACGGAGATAGGAAACACCTGCCAATCTTTTAAGTTCAAGTTCCATTCTCATACATATCTGAATCCAAGGCAACTGAGTTCACATCAGATCATCTGAACTTACACAAAGATGGAACACTGATCATTAAAGAATTCTGAAACTCAAAATTCAGTATCCTTAGGATAAGAAAATACTGAAGTGACTTGTGTCAAATGCTAAATAGTGGAATTTGGTAAATGGAAGAAAGAAAACTTCCTTAACCTGTTCCATGAACACCAAACTCTTAAATTTCCAGTGTCACTGCTGATAAATTTCTGGGCTAAGTAAACAGCTGGGATCCTAGAGAAGTGATTTAATACTCTGAGTAAATGGCACATTTATTAGTTTTTCATTTTAAATTTACAATACCATGAAAATTGAAAAAACAGAAGACAATGTATTTGGACGTCTTTTGGAAGACAATGTATTTGGACGTCTGTTTCTGATGAGAATGTCTCTGCAGTTAAAATATAGAATTTGTAAGTAGTAGTATCTTGCGTCTAACTTGGATGCCATTTGTATGTAGGGCTTCACCTCCATTTTTCTGTGAAGTATTGTTTGAAGAAATAAAAGAAAAATGCTAACCTTGTACTTGAGCAAGGGAAGTTTTACAAATACTGATATCTAAATTATCAAAATACGTTAATTTTTTTCAAACTTGACATCTACAACGCAATCATATCTTTTTCACATTATATATTAACATAATTTATTATATTAACATAATTTTTTCTCATAAATAGATTATTATTTGGGGGATGTATCGCCTAAGTTGGAGTTATATCACAGAATGGTTTGGGTCGGAAAGGACCTTAAAGATCACCCGGGTCCAATCCCCAGAATATATTCAGAATTAACTTACTTGGCTGAAACTTCAGTATATATGATGTCAAAACACCATTTGGATGGGTAGGTGAACCCCACTCCAGAGTCAGAGAGTCCAGTGTTGGGTTAGTAATCTTCAAAAAGGAGGGTGAGCTAGGAACTTTTAAGAAGAACATACAATAAATGCAAAGTAAATTAAACAGGTCATGAATAATTAATTCTTAATAATATTACTGTATTGAGACAGATTATTATTTTATGATGTTGAAGTTTATGTTTACATTTATTCTCTAGCTTTCTCATTTCATACCTCCTTCAGGGGTCTTAAATACTTTGTCTGGGCTTGCTGGTCCTTCTCCTTTACCATTAACAACTCTAACATTCAGCTTGTAAGAACTATAAGGCTCCAGCCCTGGTAACATTCCAAAAGTCTTGTTTCCCCTGAAAGTCAAGATCTTTTTTTCTACATGCCGCCTACTCCTTCTGGATAGACTCTGCACTTTCCAGTAGTAAACCTAAAGACAAAAAAAAAATATCTACAGTGAGTGCTTACGTGTTCTGATTTTACAAACTCCAAGTTTTTCCATGAGTGTTCATGAATTATAGATAGGAATAACAGCAGTTTTAATAAGCTCAGGTGAGGCAAAGCATAAAGCTTTCTAGCTCCAGAAACAGACCTTGTCCAGAAACAGTCTACACAACCACATAACTGGGTGAAGACTATCACCTGCCAGTTCTGCTAATGCTCAAAGCCACTCCGACACAAGTTCTGGTCTGCAACTGCACTGGTATGTGATGATTCTCCTGTTAGCAAGTCTATCTGAGAGGCAGAAGTCACCTGTATCATCCATTCTTTCAGTAAGATGTCTACAAGTACATGTCATTAAATGGGAAAAAACCCAAAAGATTTGGCTGGAAAAAACACACAAATTCTGAAATGACTCTGAGGTTACAGTATTGGAATGATTTCCCACAGGGACTGATGACTAGTCCTCCATTTATGTGACTATTTAATCAGACCACAAAGCTGATCCTGATGTCCATTTTGCTGATTGAGTTTCTAAGAAACTACAGATCAACCTCGGAGGTACTCTGACTGCACTCTCTTTACTACACAGTCTCTCTACCATGATAACTCAAAAGATATTAATAGTTGCCCCTACAAAGACTTGTGTTACTCCTGGGATTGTCACCTCCAAATACATAATTATTTTCTTCTTAGGTTTGAAAAGCTTTATAGTATCATTGAGTAATTGCTAGATTCATACAAGATCAAAAATATGAATGATGTGCTGTAGACTGCTGCTTATTTAGCTGTCTTCCTGCTTTGTTCATACGTCTTCATCACATGACTCTTTAGAGAAGTATCCCTCTCTTTATTAACAAATCTGTCCCTAATGAAACATTGTATATTGGGCTACTGACTGAAATAATTTTATTAATTAGGAAAGCCTGAGTATGCTAAAAGGATTTTGCTCCTTTGTTTAAAAAGAGCTAATCATGTGCTTTGTAAGCTACATGAATAAAAAGAGACACTTAAAACATACTATGCATCCATGAAAAGTTTTCATTTTGCATTCAGAGAAAGCTTTGTAACAATAACTATCCACAAGGTTTTAGGACTTCTCATGCCTTGCCTAGTTTTTAAGCTATTTTAGCTTGATTTATCTGTATCTGCAAGAATTACTTAAGAAACTCTTCCTGCATCTGCAACTTATTCAAGGATATACCACTGTCACATTTGCCCTAGGCAGAATAGCAAAACCACTCAGTGGTCAGTTCTGTTGTCAATCCTGTTGTTCTGAGATTGTTTTATTCATGATTATAAAATAACTTATTTTAACTTCAGTTTTGCTTAGCTTTGTGTAATTTTGTGGTTCTCCTCCTCACAAAAAAAAATTATATTCTATATAGAGTATATATATGTGTATATATACATATATGACACACTAAAGAGAAGTAATCATATCATGACTAACCCCTTAGATCAACTGGAAAGGAAAGTGCGTAACTCACCAGTAATGACAGGACAGAAGATAACTCTCAGATACTGCAAGTCTGAGGAATAAGAAATCTCTGTCTAAACTTTGGATGATGACAACTCACCGTAACCACACTGTTGAAGGGTGAGAACACCTGATGCATGGGCAGATGCATGTGTCTATAGATTTTTTCTGTAATGCTATAGATCTTTAAGAGAAATTTGGTGATTTGGATTACTGGATTAATAATAAGCACTAATTTCATTAAATTCTAACACATTAATCCTCACATAATGAACGTTTTCTTTTGATCGCCCATTTGTGTGTGAAACAACAGGTTTATATAAAACTGTTGTCTAACAGATAACATTTAAGAGCTTAATAAAGTCTTGTTTCTTAGCTAAGTTAGTGAGTTAGTGTGAAAAGCACCCCACTAACTACAAACACTTATGCCAGCTCATACAGAACCAGCTTAAGTCTCTCTGGATGGTGGTATTTTATGCCAGGGAAGTGATATTCACATACCAGGAACTCACGGTAAACAGCTGTAGAGCACTGAAGTTCAGTTGCAGTGCTTTTGAATGCTAGTCCTCCATTTTATAAGTATGATATACATTTATTCTCTTCCAAATTCTCTTCACTCTTTTAATTTTTCAAATACTTCTTTTACCTCCTTTCATTTAAACAGAAGTACTTCAAATTAGTCTGTCTTACAAAGTAACCTAGTTCAGGCTGTGTCAATAGTCTGTTTTGTTAGAACATACTTATCAGAATACTTGCTAAGGAACAAAGAGCAAAGAAGTTTATTATTTTTTATTTTATTCTACTGCTGCATAGGGAGTATCCTCACATTCCACTCTTCCCTCCACAACCATTCTACCTTGCTTCTTCAGTTTGCACCCCTGAGTTTCTTCTGAAGGAAGTCTAGTGCAATCTCTGAAGCAACTTCTGCTGTCAGATTTTCTTTATCCCCCAGGGATACCAGTTCCCTTCACTTACATGGGCACTTCAACTCTTCTGCCATTTCTTATGTCCTTAAATTAAGCTTTTAAACTGAACTTTTCCTGGCTTCCAAAAAGACATAGAACCCAGCATACATTAGGAAGTGGCCAGTTACTCAGAATTAAAGATGTGATTAATCATATTGTGGAAGAAGACGAGTAACCTTAGCATGAGACCTAGAAGAGACTCCTACAGAAACTATTTTTTCACATCCTCTAAATATTATTTTGGAATAAGATCTGCAGAACTGTTATTTTTTATCCGTTTAATGTATGCAAACTTAATTGCAAGCGCATCCCATTTTCCTTCAAGGACAATGCCACAGGTGGCTACTGCTACAAGGCTGGAACATTGCTGAACTCTACGTGAATCGCATCAAAGTTGTTGCTATTACCAACAAAACTTGGAGCTCACTGAAGAGTCCTCATATATCAGGTACTTCAATCTGAATATAATCTCATATAGGAAGAGTGATCTATTTTAACTAGCGAAAAAGAGAATGCTTATGACTGTACTTACTTTGTACCCTTGGAGATGTCCTCGTACAGTTTTCAGTGGAACTGGGTCCCAATGCACCTTTGCTAATGTGCTGTTAATAACGTGAACCTGCACGTTGCCTGGAGCAACCATTGGCACTGTGTGGAAAGGATGCAACAAGGATCCAGTTAGAATGAGAAACCACACAAACATACTTTTTCAGACTGAGTCTTTGCGTAGTAGTCTTTAATCTACTCAAGGAGTAGATTAAAATGTTCCTGTGTTTTCAGGATTAATAATACAGAGTATTATGAAGGCTTATTATCTCCAAATTACTTCCTTTTAATTAAAGCAATAACTACTATTCCCTTATCGATATTACAGTATTTTAAATAACCATTTAGGTTACACATTTAGTTCCTTTAAAGTAGCATAACTAAGTCAAATTACAAAACTTACAGTCTTCCCCTGAATGTCCAATCACCTCTGATGGCTCTGGTGCATATCCCAGGTCATTTAAAGCTTGTACTTTTATTTCATAGGGAACAAAAGTTGGTGTACCAGACACAATATATTTAGATACATTTGCAACTATAACAGATGTCCATTCATCATCAACATCCTTCTGGCGCCAACTGACTTTGTACTGAAGTCCTGGTCCATTGGACTGAAAACCTTTTAAACACTGAAATGAAAAGAAATATTTTTTTAAATATTCTGAAGAATCTGAAAAATCCAAAGCCACAAAGGAAATATACTGATTCTTCCTTAGAATTTCACTGAAAATTTACTGCTGTGTTCTGTGACAAAGAAGCACTGCTGAAATTTCCAAGTTATGCAACTTAGCTTTTACCAGAGGTCAGTTCAGTTGCTTTCCACTCTTTAATAAAAATCACACTGAATGGTGATGGTGGCTAATTCTCACACAAGACACTGTGATTTCTCTATACACATTTTGATTTCAAATATTTCTTAAGAAGTGGAAGAGGAAAAAGCAGACTTACACCAACTCCCACTAAAAAGTGTTCCCTAGACAATGTTTCTTGCCTGGGATGGGAAACTGGGTTTATATGGCTCTGCTTGAGTTCTGTCATGATGGCAAAGGCACAATAGAGAAAGCTTTGATGGAAGGTTTTTTTTACCGTGAAAGTGCATAATGAATTAGTTCATCACAAAAGATGACAGTACAAGTAGGATTCACATTAAAAATGATTTTAAAAATAAGACTCTACTTGAGATAAACCTCAATTTACATCTTTAAGTTTTCCTAATCTGGCAGCAAAGCATCCTGTATTACCTAATTATTGGCTTATCTTGAGAAATCACTCAGGAAAATACAGCCACTTAACTAATTTACTTTTTCTCAAAAAGCACTCAGCTTTTTCCTGGAAAGGAAGACAGGTAAATATCTGAATTTAACTCTTTTTAAAGAATATTTTAAGTAAGCAATGTATGGGGTATTCTCATCATTATTTCTCAAAAAATACTGTTCACCGACGTGAAAACAAATGAAACCTCAAAAAGAGATCCAGCTTACCTCCCATGTTATTATCAGATTATTGGGTTCTGAGCCTATGCCTTGCACATTAGCAGGATTCTCATCAGGGCCTAAAAATAAAATATTTACACTTGAACAAGAATAACTGCTGTTTGATTCCAAGCAAATTCAAGGCTATTCATAGTAGAAATCAATTACTGATAAAAAGAAATACTTATTTACTTGCAGATTTTGTCAGGTACTGCTCAGATGGTTCACTGGGCTGACTTCTGCCAATCTTATTGACAGCTATCACACGGAATGAGTAGTTGACGTATGGAGACAATTTCAACTGTACTCTTGTGTGAGTTCCAGGAACTTCCGTCTGGTAATGCCATACTCCTGGTTCATGCAGCCCATCTTCATATTCAATTATAAAGTCTGCAAACAGAAATTGAATCCAACTTTATGTCAAAACTTGCAACACGTTCCTAGACCAGAGTAGGCATTTATGAATGAGCTAATCAGAAGGGAGGGCTCCAATCAATGCTTTTCAATACTGTGGAACTTGAAATAAATACAAAAACCATAACACAGATCTATAATGTGGATACCAGAAGTACTGCTTAGGTAGGAAATAAATGGGACAAGAATGTACAGTCTCAGTACATTCCATGGAACTTTAGGTTTAAATATATTAAATTTACATGAGCATCAAATATTTGTGTGTTGTGTAACAAGAATTTTTCCTTATCTCATATGTAGATGGGGACAAGAAGACAAGAGTATGGTTCAGAATATATCCTGTTTGCACTACTAAGAAATTCTGAGGGGCATCTAGAAATTTCTTTTAGAAGGATGTTTACAGCACCATATAGAAATAAAGCACAACAGTTTGATGGGCCAATATATAAAATGCATAACTGGTACTAATCATAACCTTCTGGACTTAGGGCTAGTAGATTTCCTTCTGGCCTAAGTAGTAAGAAAGAGAAAGAACTGACTCCAGATTACTGTCTGAATTACTGCTGGTTGTGTGTCCTCAGCGATAAAGGTTTTGGGATGGGAGGTCTTCTCGACCAATGCTTTGCTGAAAAGGTGAGAATATCACATACTAAAAAAGTTTTCATTACTGCTTTTTGGTTCCCTAGTAACTAGCATTCTGTCTGCAACTCTAGTAGAACAATTTATTGGCAACTTCAAGGGAAAAAATCTGTCTGAGCTTTCAGAAAGATTCTAGTATGGCAATCAAATTACTTCTGTAAAGGGATCACTGGTAATGAAGTGCTATCCTTGAATCCTGATCTGCACTTTGAAGTGATAGCAGCAGAAAGAAAAAATAGGCTTACTCAGGAATCAAATGCCTCACTTTTCAGGCTCTAAGGGGACCATGCAGCAATATAAATTGGATTCTAATTAAAACCAGCATTATTTAGTCAGAGGAGCTCAGTTTCCAAAATCAGAGTGCATGCAATATCTCACTCTAGAAAGACCTACATTAGCCAACAACACCAAGTATTATCTTTTTTCATACATTGTGATCTCATTCCTTCAGAAAGACAAGACTTGTGTCTTCTGGTCTGGAAATAAAATGAAAATACTAATAAAAGAATATATGAGTAAACTATACCTTAAATAAAATTCAACTATTTACATTAATCTTCTATATATTTTTTAAAGTATATTACTAATTGACATATTTTAGAGAAGTCTGAGAGTGTAAAATTTCAGCAAAATCACTTAGTGTTTCATTAAAATGCAGTCAAAATCTTTGATGTGTTCTGAAATTTGTGAAATTCTTTTTTTTATAAAACTTCCTTTACAGACACCTGATCCTTATGGTTTGTGTTCTGTGTTGATACTGACCACCATCAGACATTGGAGAGCAACACCCAGTAAGTCAGCCTAACTAATTCATTCCAAACATAACATTTACACTGGTCTTGGTAACTTGTGGCAGTTACTATCTAAAAAGACACTGCACAAATAATTAAATAATTGCATTAAGTTGCTCATAGGGAAAAAGTTACCCCAACAAATCTTTCTGATCATATGATTTTTTGGAAAACAAACAGTATTATCTTTGTTCCTTCCTCCTAAATTCCCCCTCCATCCTCTCTGCTCAGTATAAGCAAGAATGTCTTTCATCATGTTTTACTAGGAAGAGTAACAGCATTTAAGATCAATTTCTGTCTCAAAAATTTATAGATATTTATTTTTCTGTTATATGGACATGCTTTACTCTTTTAACTGTCTGGACTAGAAAAAGAAAGAAAACCAGAAAAACTATATTTTATATGCCTTATATTTTCATGAAGAATAAGCTTCTGTATCAGTAGTGATGGATAATCCCTAAAGATAGTGGTACTGATCCTATTTCAAATTCCCAGGAATTACAAAGGAGTTAATGCAAGATGGTAGTAGCTCTCTCTCTTTCAAGGGCATGCAACTAATAAAAAAAGTCTACTCTCTACATATTCATAAGACTGGACCTTGTCAGATAGACCTCATATATGCATTAACTTCTATGTTATCTGGCACAGGTTTTTGAATAAAAAGGCCCAGCTCTTTTGGGCAGTAAAGAAGTCTTTCTGCTTGGCTGTATGGTAGAGGACATCAGGTGAATTTTTGTAATGTAATGAAATGGCAGTTGCAGAGAATTCATTTAACATTCTCCATGCTGCACACAAAATTTATCTCAGAAATCTTTGGAATTTGAGAACAGTTAAGGTAATGCTGCCAATGTAATGTAGTAAATACAAACAGACATACGTGTAATGGGACTGTTGTTTTCATCTCCTGGTATCCATGAAAGTTCAATGCTTCTTTCTAGCTGATCTGTCAATTCCAAGTCAAAGGGTGGATTTGGCCGAGCTATAAATCAAATGTACACAAAGTAAATAACCACACCAGAATATGTAGTATTATATTTTTAAAAAATCCTTACATTCCAATCAAAAGAATTCCACAAATACAGCAGGACATATCTACTCACTTATGTAAGTGGGACTTAATGACCCTTAGCATGCAATTGTTACAAAACAAATGAAAATGGGAGAACTGATGCAACCTGAAAACTTCTATACATTAACAAGAATCTGTATTTATTTTTATCTATGTCTGAGCGCACTTTGATATAAAAATGAGATGAGATGCAAGGAATTGTGAAATGCATGTTTAGTTTATCTTTGAATGATTATGGGTGGTTATCTAGTGTAGTAGAAGTATCTAATAAAACATGGAAAATAAAGAAGCATTCAGATCAAAGAAGCTTTTCCAGAAGCACTACAAACATTTTTCATATGAATTCAATCAAGTATAGTTCAAATAGAAACTAATTGCAAGTTACTGACTCATTTATTTTTTGCTGTTCTTTTAAAAAAGTCCAGACATATAATCAGTCTATGCAATCTGTTACTATGCATCCTTATAATGCATAAAGATGTAACTGTCCATTCCAAATTCCCAAAGGTAATTCATTATACAATTTTTTTACACAAAAATCAAGACTAATGAGTGGGTTCATTTAAGAATACATAAGCATTTTCATTGAATGTGATAAGATTTATATAAAAGTGCTTAAGATCCTTATATCTTGAAGTGTTTTAGCATTTGCACTTTAAAACCTCAATCCAGAAAACATGGTAAAATATTAAAGGCTTTATACCATCAAATTCAAGACTGTGTCTGACTAACAGATGATTTTTGTTTTTTTAATTTCAGCTTTAACTTTAAAATCTTAGCAATTTCATCAATTGTAAGCCATACTGGTCAATATGGTCCTATTCATCTTATGAGTGGATTTACCAATGAGAAAAACATTGTTGTACTATAACCAACCTTATATAAATAATTTATCTCTGAAAATCCCTAAAATTCCCTAAAATACAAAGCAGCCTGCACTGCAAAATTCCAAAGTCCAATATTCCAGTAATGAATCAGTTGGTAAAATGGGATGAAACCACACAAACAGACACAGACACACACAGAGGAAAAGGGGAAAAAAAAAGATGTTGCACTTTGCAATAGCAAATCAGAAATATATCTGCCAGATGATGTAGATAGAGAACTTCATATTAGTTTACCGTAAATGATAGCTGGAGTTGGGGGAGCAGCTGAAAAGGACATTAATATAAAGGATTTAATCAGTTAGTAGCCAAAGAAACAGAATACTGTAGGCAGTTATTTAGTTTTTAGAGACAAAGAAAAGTTACCTTACTTAGAGTAAATGGTTAATTTAAAATAATACATTGATAATTTTTCACTGAAAAGCTATAAAACTATTCTTGAATGTTTTATTCATTTTTAGAAGATGGCTAGATCAAGAAAATAAATAAAGTAAGCAATCATATAAAAACTTTTAAATAAGTACTAATTGCTTGGCTTAGATCATTCCTCGATAGGCATAAGATCACAGAACAAATTTAAAACATATACTTGACTTTGAGTCTCAGCTTGAACTCAGATAAGAATCATTTAGGACATCTACTTAAAACTTTCTTACAAATTGGAGAAGGTGCAAAGTAATATATTCTGCAATAATCTGAAATCATAAAAACTTAACAGAGAACTAAGGTAAAAATAAAATCCTTGGGAAGTCATACAACCAAGTATGCTCAGTCTTTCTGAACTATAATGTAGTTGTGAAAGAGATTGTCGAGATAACATACTCCCAGTTCAAGAAAGACATGGAGCTGTTGGAATGAGTCCAGAGTAGAGACACTAAGTTGATCGTGGAGCTGAATTACCTCTCCCATGAAAGCAGGCTGAGAGAGTTGGGGATGGATGTTCAGCCTGGAGAAGAGAAGGCAGCCTCCCAGTATCTAAAGGGGGCTACAAGAGACTGGAGAGGGACTTTGCACGAGGGCATATAGCGACAGGACAGTGGGGAATGGCCCTAGCTGAAGGAGACTGGGTTTAGATTAGGTATTAGTAACAATTCTTTCCTATGAGCGTGGTGAGGTACTGGACAGGCTGCCCAGAGAGGTTCTGTGGAAGGTGTCCCTGTGCAAGGCAGGGAACTTGATGATCTTTAAGGTCCCTTCCAACCCAAACCATTCTGCGATTTTATATGTTTATGAACAAATCCTCTGCTAGCTTAAATGTGGTCAAAATAAAAACCTATACAATGCGAAAGCAAATGTGTCCTGTAGCAACTGGACCTTTTCGTACGTAGCTGATTCAAAGGCAAACTTTAGGGTAAGAATACATTTTTTAAAAGCTGAAACATTTACACAAAGGTGGCATTTCCCTTGTCCTGTCCTAGAAACCAAAACTATGTTTGTGCTTTTCATTTTAAATCTAATGCTATTTTAATACTTAACAGTAATTAAACACAGTTCCGCTATCATAAAATTTGAGAATGTTCTTACCAACAACAGTAAGCACAGCACTTGCTGAAACACTGTCCAGAGTAGTATTAACCACGCAAGTGTATGTTCCATCATCTTTATCAGTTACATTCATAATGGTCAAGTTGTCTTTACCAACTAGAAACCTGTAAATACAATAGATTCAGTCACTGATTTTTCAATAACTGGCAGTGTTATAAGAAACTTGCATAAGTATTTCAGCACATACCTAAACAACAAGGTAAGCTATAGGACAATGTAAGCTTTCATTTTCTACATTGCTCTTGAGCACATTCCCACAGTAACTGTCTATCCTAATGTGCTTTTCTTTCCAAATACACTCAAATTTTAAATATATGTGATCTAGAGCAAAATAGTCTTCTATTATCTGTTTGACTTTTTATATCAATTCTCTTCTACTTACACTTAATATACATTGTCAGTGTGCACAATTTTTATAAGTGTTCACATCTCATTTTATTTTAATTCTATCTTAATATTTTCATCACACTAGGTAAGTCCTTCAGTCACCAAATATGGAATAGTTATAATATTTATCAGTCTTCCTTGTAAAATGTCAATAGGTCAATATGTTCCATTCAGAGATCAGGAAAAGAAGTAGACAAAAGGACCTAGAAAATAAAAAAACCAGGAAAACTATTTGATCCTTACCTTTCATCATCTGGAAGTTCATCATTGTCCTTCAACCATATAACTGTTGGTAGTAAGGTAGAATCATGTTTTATTATACACTCAAATGAAACTTGGCCATATCTCTGAACCACTTTGTATTCTGGCTGTTTAATTATCATTGTTGGATCTGAAATTTAAAATTAATATTAGATATTCAGAATGTCTGAAATTCTGTTCTAATCAGTGATGAACGAATGATTAATTTCTTACCTTTAATTTCCAAGTGCACCTCATTTTGTATCTTTCCTAATTCATTCCTTGCTACACATGTGTATGTACCAGTACTATCTTTCTGAGCCACTGGAATTTCCAAGGTTCCGTTATCATGGAAAACGTATTCATTTCCACGCAAGATGCTACCTTTCACTCCCTTAAACCTTTATGTAAAAAGTAATATCATTATCCAGCATCAAAGTTAAATTCTGTAGTATTTTATTATCAGAAAATGCAAACTTAGGACTGCCACATTAAAAAATACAGACAGAATCACATAAAGAAATTTAAGCTTGACTCTGTGGGGATAACTGCTGTTACATTAAGTATATGTAATATTGTATTAGCAAATTGTAATCAGTATGTATTTTAAAATACACTATTTTAAAATTGTAAATAGAGTTTAAATAGTTTTAAAGCTTCAACTGTTTGTTTCCATAGATATGAACAGCTCATTTTCCACATCTCAAGCACAACTCCAGCTTACCATTCAATTTCAGGCTTAGGTGACCCAAAATAAGCACAGTCTAGCAATGCAGGACTATCTGCGATGACTTGATATAGTTTATTAGCAGGAGTCAGAATTCTTGGTGGCTCAGCTGAAAAGACAAAGATATCTGGATATAGATAAAAAGATACAAAGTCAAAAGACAATGAGACTGGCCTAAAGGATTGTATCTTAACATCCTCCTCTGAAGTGATTTCTGGTCTCAGTCAAGGTCCAAATACGTTCTACTGGCACCAGCCTGAGGAGAAGTTAATGCAGGGGAATTATCTTGTGAAAAACAAATGTTTCTTGCTTGTTTACAAGTCACAGCGGTGGGTAGCAAAGACAATGATTTCAATTGGAAAATTTTAAATCAGTAAATACTTCAAGAAGATAATCCTCTGGGAACAGAGTGAACTATATAATCCAAACAAACCTGCAGGCACAAAGAAGCTAGGATATATTTTTGGTGCAACACCTACATTTTGTTTCTTTGAAAAGACACTGTCTCTCAATCAACATATGTGCCAGTTCCTGCAGTAGAGTCGTTAGAGGCCGTTCTGCTGAGAATTCTGTTACTAGCTTTGTTAAATTCAGTGTGAATTAGAGAGGCCACAACATCTTGTAACCAGAAACACATTCTTGGGAGGCCATCCAGACAAATGCATAATCATGTCCCCTTGCAACAGTAATTTAGAGAGTCATCGGTTCAACTGATGCAAAATATCCACACTCAATGAAACTGTATTGAAACACACTAACTTAAGGAATACTAATACCAGCCTTATTTGTTACACTTCCATTTCCTTGATTTACATAAAAATAAATAAATAAAGAAAAACAGAGAGAGAGAGAGAGAAAGTTTCTTCCAAGTTTTCTTCAGCTTTCACAACTATCCTTCTTACTTAGGTACAGTGAAACTAAAAGTATGTATACTTCTTTTTTTTACAGGGGTCAGAAAATACATTGATTCTCACTAAAGACCTCAAGCAAGGCTTGAACGTAGAGTCTGTGTAGTAGCAGCAGACAACTAAATACCTAAGAAAACTGAAAAATATAAAATCTGTTTCTTACCCAGAACATTCACAAATGCATTTGCTAGCAAGTATCCATATTCATTAGAAGCATTGCACTGATAGACGGCACTTGACCTTTCTTGCACATGTGAGAAAATAATGGTGTCACCATCTACCTTTCTGCTAGGATCTTCAGGGGCAACTGTTGGTGTAAAGAAAAAGAATTATTGCTTTTCCTAAAATGCTCTTGGACTGTAAGTTTCATACTTCTGAAGAGAAGAAGCTGAAAGACAAATATGCCCTTTATGGGTTTTTCCTGGGTGATTGCTCACTGGTAAAGACTTGAATTTTATTACATAATGGAAGGTCTTCCAATTCTACAATATTTACTCAGGATGGTAGAGTTACCATTTTTTGAGAGTTTTTTTGTTTCTTTTCCAAAGAAATGAAGCTGAGATTGTATTTTACATGCAATATAGAGGAAAAATACAGATATGACAAGATTTAGGCAAATACACACAATATCTAGAAAAATAAGAAAGTATTTCTGAATGTCAGAAGAAAGTGCTGATAGAATGACACAGTCCTCTGTGACTTTAAAGTTTCAAATCAACTGTTATACCATAAATAATTCTCCAAATATAAAAATAGCCATACTCAGTTGAAAACTACCTCAGAGTAAAGCATAAGCAATTCTTTCCCACACAATCAAGACATGGTCTTCACAAGAGCAGTTAGGAATTCAGCAGGTGGCACTCTTTCCCTTATGTAAGGGAACTGAAATAAATTGAAATTTCCTTGACTGTTCTGGAGTAGTCTGAGCTGTCAAACAGCTCTTGCATCTCAGAAGCATCAAGGACATAACTGAAAATAAAATTCTAAGATAATACTGAAGAATAATAGTGGTCAGTTATCATCCAAATGGATGGAGTTAGACAGGTACAATGAAGAAAGAACTTAGCTTGTAACAATAAAAATGCAGAAACTATAGTTTAATATCTCAAGAAAATATTAAGTAAAAGCAGATAATAATATTAATTTATTAAAAGCAGATGTATTATTATTACTATTATTGAAAATTAATAGTAAAATCAATGTTCTTATATTAAAAATAA
The DNA here is from genome assembly GCA_038380795.1 of Pyrocephalus nanus. Classification (NCBI taxonomy): domain Eukaryota; kingdom Metazoa; phylum Chordata; class Aves; order Passeriformes; family Tyrannidae; genus Pyrocephalus; species Pyrocephalus nanus. The sequence continues at coordinate 4,043,807 of CM076262.1, read as the reverse complement.
ATTTATATATCCTAGTTTGGACGCATCATCAATATTGAAGCTTCAGAAAATAAGTATATTTGTGGAAGACAATTTCATATAAAAATTTTTCTCAATTATTTGGACTCACAGAAAAGATCAATCAACTAAATTAACATCAATTTCCCATAAGTGACAGGACTTTTGATTGAGACAATGCCTTAGTACTTATCTGTAAAGAAAATGGAGAAATTGCTCCTGCATTTTCTTTAAGTATCTACTACTGAATTCTCTATAAGAGAAGAAACCAGACAAAGAGGACCACAGTTCTGTGCTTCTGCTTAAGGGTATTTCCATGTTGAGTGAACTCTAATGCCATTTTTCATGTAAAGTAATTACATCAATTTCCAAAGAGTTGCCTCAAGAACAGTTTTCAAACTCCATTTTTCCCTCTGGTCTTCCATTGCTCTGAGTTCAAATCAACATCACAAATTCAAAAAACTCGGAAAGGCAACAAAGATACCACTATGATTTTAAATGCTTATTCTCTGGAATTCTGGATTGCTGGCACTTATTTTTCACCTCTTTTGCTTTACTTCCTATTGTGTTCTATGTCTCACATTGCTCCCTATTCTGTGTAAATGCCATTTTCATTAAAAGATTCATGGGATGAAAACAAATGAAGCAGGTGAGTAGCTCAGCAGGCAGGCCAGCCAGCTGTGAGAAATGGTCTGTTTCTGCATGCAAATCACAGTTAAATAGAAAATAGGCACAAATGCCCTCCTAGGAGGATGGAGATTTGCCCACAGCCATTCCAATCATGGTTACTTCCTGCCCTAGGCTCTGGGCTTCCCTCCACTCATATCCTTTGTATCCTGCAGCACTTTTTGCACACGGAAAGGTCTTTAATGAGTGTACAGACTGACCCCTTCACACACACTCTCATAATCTATGTATCTATATCCAGCGTCACAGGCTGATGGCAGGGCCAATCCAAACAGATGGAAGCCATTAATTCAACTCACTATGACTGAAGAAGGAACTGGGTTATAAAACAATGATCTAACCATTAAATTATTATGTAAAAAGAGGGATAGCATCTTTCCACTGCTTTTTTTAAGAATAAAAAGAGATATCCCTTTTCAGCTATCTAAAGGAAAGGAGGTAGGTGCCTGTTCTCAGAAAATGGCTTCAAGTTGTGGGTCCCAGGAGGAAAGAGAAGAGGAAAGTGTCAGGTTAGTCTGTGCTTCCTTTTAACTGGTCTAGCCACTTGCATGCTGCAGGGCACTGATTCAAAAGCTCCCTGTTGAGACTGACATCTAGTCAACAGCCTGTCTTCTGACATGCCTCATTCTCCCACCCAACAATAGAACCTACAAGCCTTTGCCCGTGTATTATACTGTGTTTTGCAGGGCCAGGCCATAAAAGTTAGATGCTATATCATCCAGCATTTTTTATGATCTTAAGCCCCCGCTGCTGCACACACAGCACACAGAATCACTGAGGTCGGAAGGGACCCGTGTTGGTCATCTCACCCAAATCCCATCTTAAGCAGGGTCACCTAGAGCCAGTTGCCCAGAACTGTGTCCAGATGAGGGAAGGATCACCTCCCCTGACCTGCTGGCAATACTTTGTCTAATGTAGCCAAGGATAACTTTAGCCTCTTTGCCGCAAAGGCACATTGCTGGCTTATGGTCAACTTGGTGTCCACCAGGATGCCCCAGTCCTTTTCTGCTAAGCTACTATCCAGCTAGATTCTCCCCAGCACGTGCAGGCACTAGGGTTGTTCCTCCCCATTAGCAGGACTTTGTCCTTCAGTTTGCTGAACTTCATGAGTTTCTTGTCAGCCGATTTCTCCAGCTTGATGAGATCCCTCTGAATGGTTGTATTTCAGTCTCTGGTATATCAGCCACTCCTCCCACTTTCATGTCATCAGCAAACTTACTGAGGGTACACTCTGCCTCATCATCCAGATCGTTAATGAAGATGTTAACAGGACAGACTCCTGGGGTACACCACTAGTTACCGGCCTCCAGCTGGACTTTGTGCCACTGATAACCCTCTCTGGGCCTGGCCATTCAGCCATTTTTCTATCCAGCCCATACGTCAACAGCTTGTCTGTGAGCATCTAATAGGAGACAGTGTCAAAGGCCTCACTAAAGTCTAGCTAGACATTATCCACTACTCTTCCCCCCACCTACCCAGCCAGTCACTTCATCATAGAAATGTGTCAAGTTGGGCAAGCTTGATTTGCCCTTGGTGAAGCCATGCTAACTCCTCTTGACAGCTTTCTTGTTCTTAATGTGCCTGGAAGTGGTTTCCAGAAGTAGCTGCTCCATCATGTTTCCAGGGATCAAGGTGAAGATGAACAGCTTGTAGTTCTCTGGGTTCTCCTATTTGCTCTTCTTGAAAATAAGAGTAACATTTGCTTTCCTCCTGTCTTCAGGCACTTCTCCCAGTTACCATGATCAATCCAAGATTATCCCGAATGTCCTTGCTATGACATATGGCAGCTTAGTCAGCATTTGTGGGTGCATCCCATCAGGGCCTGTAGGCTTACTTGCTAAGTCCAGTTAGCCTAAGTATCCCATGACCTGATCCTTTTCCACCAAGGGTACAAGCTCATTCTAGTCTTTTTCCCTGGTCTCTGGGACCCGGGATTCCCAAAGGTCAATCTTGCTAGTAAATAAAGACTGAGGCAAAACAGGCATATAGTACTTCAGCCCTTTCCATAATCCAGCCTTTTTTTTTACTTCTTTTGTTTTTTTTACCCCCTCTTTTACAAGGGAAAAAGGAGTATAGGGCCACTCAAGCACTGCTTGTTTGCCTGTAAGAGTATTCTGGACACATTACAAGATAGCTGCACAAAAAAGACATGATAGCCAAATCTGAATTTGGTACTGATAGCCAAAGTATGTAATACTTTAAACGGGCTTGTAAAACCAGTATATGAATGATGAGGATTTGCTATAGGAGTTCTGTTGCTGTAACAGGACAGCTAAGGAGGTGCCCTGTAACAGCCAACATTTGCTCCCAATAATATGGAGTCAGGTAAGAATTACCTGATACCAAACATTAATGGGTTAGTAAGTGACAAGTTTTTACATTCATGTAACATTTAAGATACTTAGAGTAACCTTATGTGATAATCTTTGTATTGCATTCTAACTATAAGTGTAGTAAATACTTGACCACCAACCCACCTGTACTTATTAAATATTTTATATATCTAAATTTACTGACTAGAACTCAGTAAGCTACTATATCAGGTCTGTCTGAGTGATCTTTTCCTGAAGTAGATTTTTATACTGAACATTTGTTATCACAGTTCTAATATTACTACAGTTCTTTTCTTAAATTTATGCACAAACAGTAGGGAATGTAAATTGGAGTGTGAGATTAGTAATGACTCTTAAGCCATGACTTTTAACAACTCTAAGTTCAGAGATAGCTTTGAAGACACTGTTACTGTGGAAATATATAAAGAAAGAAAATAGAGAAGCTTAGGTGCTTTTTTTTCCTGCTATGAGTGTAGTAACATAGGGTCTTTTTATAGTGATACTCATGCTTTTCACCTTCTGAGATGATCATCAGGATCATTTATATTATAGTAACTTTTGCTAAAGTATCCTATTGTTCTTCACTTTCTTATTCCAAAAACTCACATTCATGAGTAATTTATGAATATAGTAATAAAATTCAAAACTAGAAAAGTCTTTCTGGAGTTAAAACTACCTATAACTGAATGTTTGAAATGGCAAAGAATGCCCTTTTTCTTTTCTTACCAATCTCACATGCTTCTTAGCAAAGTATTTTCCTGTGATCATGGAAATCCTTGTTTTCGAGTTTCTGATTCTGATAGTTCCATTATCTCCAAAGGAACTGTTTTACTAGCACTAATTGTGACCATCCTTTAATTATCTTGTGCAAAATTAAAAAAAAAAAAAACCTGATTATCAAAGGTTTTTATAGCTCCTGCACTTCCTAGGCCAGATGCACAGTTCCAACACAGTGACAGCAGAAGCAGAGGATAGATGCCTGCCCTGGCAGTACTTTCCTGTATGAGACTGAACTTTTTAGGGCACCAGAGTCCAGCAAATTTCTCCCCACCCACCCATGGCTGCCATGCACAGCCAGTATATACAGTGTGTGTATACTCAGAGAAAACACAATGGATGACAAATCTCTGAGCCAGAGATTATCAAGGCCTTTCATGAAGGAAATCTAAAGGCTAATGTTTCTCCCTTAAATTCAATACGAGTACTAATGGAGACTAACTCAAATCTAGAATTTCAATGTGAAATGTGACATAAACATGAGAAGAACATGTTGAAAGATGATAAAAAGTTCCTTGTGTGCACTAATTTGTACAAATCTAGATGTCTGTATCTAATAATTAATAGCTCATCATGAAGTATAAACCACTGAACCAATAAATTTGTCTTTTGTACAGTATTTCCAATGCCTTTCTGAAGTCCAATTATGAAAGTGCTTCCCCTTCTCAATTTATCTGGGTTGTTACTTTCTTAAAAGTTGAGATACTTTATGCACGATTTCCCTTTTATAAAACCACGCTGAATATCAAAGAAGTAAGACACAATGGATTATGCAACGGTATAAATAATGCAGACCTTGAGTGTTAATTGAAGCACAAGGCAAGACAGAGTCATGGCCTGAACTTTCAATTGCTACTTGCCAAAGTAATTCCAATTGAATTCAAAAGGACAGTGCACGCGCGTTCAAAATACTCCTGTTGGTAAACATTAAGGGGTTAGGTTAGATCCTTATCACTCCAATAAGTCTGAAGCAGCTTTGTTTTTTCAGAAATGATGGTGTTTTTCTTTTCAGCATTATTGTTGCAGAAAATTAATTAAAATATTTCAGAAAAAATAAAATCTTCCCCTTAAAATATTGGTTTATTCAGATTATTACAATCTTGAATAAGATTTACACCATTGCAATTTTTTTTCATAGGTACTTAATACACACTACATTTTTCTTTATTTTTCCCTTTTCCCCACTGACATTTAAGCCTCAGCCTTTGACTGAGACATGGACGAATGGTTCTTTCTTCAGCATTCCCCCTTCCTTGTCTGACTCTATTATGAAAAAACAAAACCGGAAGAATTAAGGATCTCCCAGTTGTGCTTTCCGACAGAAAATTAAAGTATTGCAAACAGATTACTAGGCCACAGGAGGCACATTGTGGGATATATGATGACAGCAGGGCTTTGAAATTCAAATGTAGCTCTTTTTCTTTGAAATCCTGCCATGGGTGTAGCTCTCTCAGCACTGCCCTGAAGCTGAAACAGCTGCTTTAGTTTCCTTTTACAGTGATTTACTAATCATTCAGTTGGAAGACGAGGGGCTCAATTCTATAATTTAGTAACAAGTGAACATAAAGGCCCACTGTACTTGGGAGTTTCCAGAACAGCTTTTGATAACTCAGAATAATAAATAATCACAAGAATTTTAAGAACTGCACTTTCTGTGATTACGACGCTTCTCTTAGATGTGCTGACAGATGCACTGTGCTGGAGCATCCAAACATCTTGCACTTAAATATTTAAGGGGGATAAAACGTCAGCTTTTCTCAGTAGTGAAAGTGACCTTTCGCATAAGGCTGAGCTACCCACTTGTTTATTTCCTGTGTTCTTTCCTTTTTTTTTTCCCCTACTAAGTTTGAGTGGGTAATTTAATTAAAGTCTTTTAAATTTTACTGAGTTCCCTTCAACAAGACTCTGTGTACTGATTTCTCAAGGCCAGCCAGGCAATATATGCTGCCTTTGTATTTGGGAAATTTGGTGGCATCCTGCAGCTGCTTCTGAAAATCCTGATTTTACTGCTATCCTGCAAAAATGCAGAACACATCATTGCTTTTCTGGAAAATGTACCTGTCTGTCATTTGAACGGCATGTCCTACAGCTTTGACAAGGAAGCACTGCAAGGCAAAGGTGACTCTTACAGACAGGTGAAAATGATTTTATTAGTCAGGATGCCTGAAACACAGAATGAAAAGTGAAAGACAGGTACCGAACTTCTATGATAAGGCAGGTACTATGATATATTTCTGTATAAACATACACAATACAAAACAACATTGATACTTTCCTGTTTTCCTGTAAAACCATTGTTTGATGAGGTGGTTAATGTCAGTTTACATAACATATTTAACCAATGGAAACTTGTCATTTTAAATCTCGGGCTAGAGATCTCATTCATGAAACAGGTTATTTGCTAAAGAACCAATTAAGTTTAATCTTGCTTGTATACTAAATATTTCAAATGTATCTGTTGAGGGTTCTCATTTACCTGTTGCTATTTCCTAGATTTGACTGTAGACAATCCTTCCCCCCATCCCAAACCAGCTGACATTGTTTCACCAACAGACTTAAACAACTCCTAGAGAAACTTCTGCAAGTGACATTGTCACACTTTAAACAGGTAAGCAGAGACCATTATTTTAGCGTACATTGTCTCTCATGAACAAATTGCCTCTCATGGCAAATTGTTCATTTTTATACTATTGTTTTTTGAAGGAGGAAGGATAAAGCTAGAAGAACCAAGCGTGACTTTGCGGCACAGTGTATGCAGAGTGCACTCCCTGCAGCGTCCTCCAGCAAGTCCTTCCCAAGTCAAGTTGTGCTATATATAGTGGCTACCTTGTGTCTGTCATACAGCATTGCCTGTATAAGGACAATTAAGTGACTCAATTACCAATTCAGGCCTGCTTTTCGTTCCCATGTACACAGAAACAGCCATTCCACCGCCTTAGGGGTTCTTTTTCTTTGACACCTACTTGGCACAAGCTGTTTGCCAGGTAGGTGCTGACACATTCAGTCAGTTTTGCTGCTGCAGCTTCTTAGTAATGAAGGCTGGAAGGCTCTAACATACGCTAAGCTGCAAATCCTGCAGTGTACTACAAATCCTGCAAATCCTACAAGTGCTCTGTATATCCACAGATATGAGGACTTGATCTTTTATGTCACATTCAGGGCTCCTAGACAACATTAGAGTTGCAGTGGGCAGCAAAGGAGAGATCTAGCAGACGTAACTGCCACAGAAACACAAGGGTAAAAATTACAACCCAGTAATGGCTTTGTGAAAGGGACAAATGTCACAGTTTTGTTACTACCACCAGATCTCCACAAATATACTTACCAGCAGAACACCAGATAGAACAACCAGGAGTATGCTTACAAATTTTAGTGCTCTCAGACATGTTAGGGGCACATTTTGTTGTTCCACTTTCATGAACCACAGTATTTTTACCACATATTTTATAATCTAGTATTACCTGTCAGGCAAAAACTACTCAAATATAGGCTCTTCACTTATATGTGAAAAAAACCCAACCTGATATTCCTCATATTTTCTTATTCATGCTCCTGTAAGGTAATTAAGAATCTTACTTGCTATGGGAACGCCATTTGCTAACCAGCTTATACTAGGCTTTGGGTTGCCATTAGCTCTGCAGATCAGTGTTCCATCTTCTCCAGGAGACAAGACCAAGTTTCTGGGTGCTGTTATCCAGTATGGGGCAGCTAGGTTTAAAAGGAGAAAGACAGCAATTATTTTCCAGAATTATGTACAGAAAGTTATAAGGCACGGGTACAGTAACCAGAAGATAATTCAAACAAGGTATGTGTAGATACAGACTTACACTTGTACTGTTACTTTATCTCTCTCTGTGTGATACCCAAGGATTAACTGGTAGATTATACATTGACTAAACTGAGCTATTGGCTACCTATTGCATTAAAATTCTGATACAAACAACAAGGGTTTTCTTTCCCTTAGGGTTGCCTGCTTTAAATCTAATTTGCCTTTCTTAAAGCAAGCAAAATTTCTCTGAGTGTGGCATCTGCAGAGACTGCAGTGGTATTTTGATTAATTTCGGAGATATCCACGCTCACAGTAGTTCGGCTGTTAGGAACTAATTTAGGTTTGATTATATAAAAAGATTTCATGTCAAGGGTGAAACTTAGAAAAGGAAAAAACCCTTGGTCTCACTAAATTCAATGGATGATTGCAGTGGGGTCAGATGTTTACCTGAGACAGATAAAACCACACTGAGATCAGAATGGGTGGAACACTGTTCCTAATAAAAGATATCCAACTATTTCTCAATTGCTTTTTCAATAAATAACCACAAAGAGCATATGTTATCACATCTTGCAATTAAATTTCAGACTTTGGATGAAAACAAAAAATTAAACTTCTCCTAAAATGGATGTTCAGTGTGATCATAAAGTGATGCTGATCTACAACACAATAAAGGGCTATTTAGTATGCAAAGTAAGCACTACAACTGATTATTTCAATGACTAATTAGCTGCCATTACAGTTTTTTGTTTCATGGTATTCACAACATACTTACAACTCCTGTTTAGACAAACATATTGTATATGTTTTTAGAACTAGTAAAGCATCATTTTAAGTAAAAAAACATGAAGATAGAAACTCAGAAATGTCAGTTAAGAGAGAAAAAGGAAGAATATAAGACTACAAGACAATTGTAAAATGGAAAAGAAGGAATCTGGGCTATAAGAATGGTGTGCAGAAAAAAATGGAGAAAATAAGAAAGAAATGATGAAGGGGAAGAAAATATAAAAACAAGAGAAAGACGCAGTCTAATGACAGAAAATCAAAGGATCTAAAATAAATGTAGTACTGGTGCAAACTAATGAATTATCTTAGTACTGTTACAGTACAATATCAATTTAGTCTGATGCTTTATAAAAGAATATTAAAAAATGAAAATGAGATTAGAGATAGTCCTTTCAGTGCTGGAATTCAGATGGTTTAATGATTGTTTCCTCAGGGTATTTTTTAACCATTATCATTTATCCTTTCAGGTATACTTCATCCTAGAAAGCCTACTTCTCTCTTGTTTTCTGGATACTTGACAACATTACATTAACGATAATTTTAGTATTACCTTTCACGGTTACTGAAATGACATGATGAACTGAACCTAGTGTATTTCTTGCTATACATTTGTAGTTCCCAGAGTCAGCTTCAGAAACATCTATAATCTTGAGAGTTTTCTTAAAGTTTTCAAAAAACGTTCTGTTGGCTGGCAGTTCCCCACCCTCTTTAATCCAGCGGATTACCGGTGTGGGTCTGGAGAAGCAAAAGCACAGATCAAATTTAGGGACTGAAGAGAAGGAAGATAAGAGTTCAATACATTTATATTTTTAACATATGATTTGGTAAGTTAAAGCCTGGAGGAGACTGAGGGGAAACCTCATCACAGTCTGCAACTTCCTCATGAGAGGAAAAGGAGAGGTAGACATCGATCTCTTCTCTGTGGTGACCAATGACAGGATCCAAGGGAATGGCCTGAAGTTGTGTCAGGGAGGTTTAGGTTGCAGATTTGAAAAAGGCTCTTCACCTAGAGGGTGGTTGGGTGATGGAACAGGCTCCCCAGGGAAGTGGTTACAGCACCAAGCCTGCCAGAGTTCAAGAAGTGTTTGGATGATACTCTCAGGCACATGGTGTGACTCTTGGGAATGGTTCTGTGTGGGGCTAGGGGTTGGACTTTATGATTCTTATGGGTCCCTTCCAACTCATTATACTCTGTGATTCTGAGATTCTGAGAGCCTTTACCCAGATTCAGGGGCTCATGCAACAAATATGAAAAATATGCCAGCATTTGTTTCTAGGAAATGACAAGCTTCACTAACACTGTCAATGGCCATCTGTTCACAAGATTAATAATTAGAGAATACATTTGTCTGCTGATTAATCTAAAAAACCTGATGGTTGATAAATGCAGACAAGTTTCAAATCTCATTGTGCTTCTACTATTAAATTGATACTTATGGTGCTTTTAAAGGTAGCTTCTAGAAAATGACAAGTTTATAATTGTCCTTAGTGTGTCCTAATGCTTCATGAACATCATAAATTTTACAGTAGGGCTGTAAGCAGACAGAAATATTTCTTATAAGAAATGAAGAAAACAACGTCAGTGCTGAGTCAAGTATAGCTACTTGTCACCGCACCATGTCTAAACCTTGGCTACACCCCAAATTGTTCACTGCAGCTGAAAAGTTGTTCAAACACATGGATATATATTTTTAAAATTACAAAATATTAGGTGTTTTTTACTGAGTAGAATGTCCTCTCCCAAATAGTAGTGACTCTAGGCAAATCGTCCCTTAGCAGTCTAATATCACAGATTTTATAACACTGACAGTTATTTATGGTGTCCCTAATTAGGAATAGTTGTTTTTAAAAAAGTCTGCATCTGGTTCCTTGTGAACAAGTATTCCCTCAGTGAATTTTTTTTATTTTAAATTACATGACAGCTAAAGACACTATGCTGTATAATACTCTGTATTTTTCACTGGTTTTATTCAGCCATTTTACCCATGTTTGGAACACCGAATACGTCTATTGCAGGGTTGTCAAAAAGCATGTAACCATACTGCAGACAAAGATTACCTGAGCTGATGCTACTCCCACTCACAGGCATGGTTTTGCCGGTGCTGCTGGTGCAAACACCTGTGCAGACCACAGCTGAGACAGAAACACTGCACTGATGCTCCTATCGAACTGTGTCAAGTGTGCATGAGAAGGCCTCTAGAGCTTATGCAAGTGAACACATGTGCATGTTCATGGTGCATGATTTACAATTAAATGGCTAATTCAAAGCCCTCTGCATTATATGCCTTTGTGCACTGTAAACACGTTTACAGTTCCTGAAATAGGCAATAAGGATTTTCTATTTCTAACCCATCTATTCTCAGATTTCTTCCTGAGAATGAAACTGACTTAAGATCAACCTAATTAATAAAGTTAAATTGCTCTTCAGCAATTTTCTTCTTGCCCAATAACCAGCAGAAGCAAACCTGCATTGCACTGAAGAAACAAGTACCAATTAAACTCAATTACAATGAGAAATCTGATGTAAGGAGCTGAAGATATGTTCTAACAACTCCCACCTAGCTGATCTAAGTAACTACTAGCATATATAAGAAGCTTTCTTAGATTAGAACAGCAAACTCATGTCTATTTTTATATAATTTGAGAGCCTAATGATTGCAAACTTAGGAAAAAAACAGAGGCTTTATTCCTGAGTGCAATTCTTTGGATGTTTGCCTGACTTCACCCTATGGCATTTCATGCTTGTGTCCTTTAAAATCAACAGTATAACCTGGATCCTGTGAATAAGATTTGGGGATCTCAGAAGGCAGAGACCATGCATATGTTCATATCGGTTTTAAGGTCTATACGTTTTAAATTTGATGCCCAAGTAAACAGCCCAAGGAAAGATTTTATTATAGCTATTTCCATTTTACACTTCTGCTTCTTTGAAACACATAAGCTTATACAGTGGTAACATTTTCAGCATCTCTGAAAGGTTTCCCTCCGTTTCTGTATTTCTATTTAGAAAAAAACCAAAAGCTATCTAAAAAGTAACTCACAATCCTGCTGCAATGCACTCCAACAAAAGCACATTTCCTCTGAGTTCCACTTTGGTGCTCGTGCTACCTGTTGGTGTTAGAAGAACGGGCTGCCTCTCTGTAACTGGCTTTGCTGGAACAAGAAAAATTCAAATAATTAATTTCTGATTTTTCTCTCAATACTGATCAAATGCATACATCCATTCTCACATTTTGGACAGACATTTTGCTCTACGTTGGCCATTTAAGTCATTGTGTAACACAGCTACAGAGCTCAACACATGAGGTTTTGACAGACATAACATATCTGTTAAATGCCATGATTTTGAACACATACATGAAAAATGTTATTATTAAAGACAGGAGCAACTGATAAAAAGCTTTTACATAGACAACTATGCAGCTTTAATCCTAAGCAGCCCCTATTCACTTCAGTAGAATTATTATGGAGAGTAATAAGCCACTGGTGAGGCACAGGCAAGACTCAAAGTTACCAAAAATTTCTGGGCTTCCATCAAAATAAAGAAAAATTATTTTACTCAGAAATATAAACCAAGGGGATGAAAGGTATGCCCTGTTTTGCAATATGTTTTAATACTTTCTAGACAATGTGAGATGTGGTTTCAGAAGCCTTGTATTTTCCTCTTACTGTATATTTAACTTTAATTCAAGCTTTTCCCCAGTCTTGTAATAAAGAACCATTGATTAACCTGTAAGAAATAACCACAATAAGTAGGCAGCTATAAATATAAGACCAATTTCTGACATTAAACTCTATTGGCTTTTGAAGTATTATGTATTTCCCGTGCCTTTATAGAAGTAATAATATGAGTGTTTTCTATAATTATAGAGTGTTTTTTGAGAATCCTCTAATTTTCTCTTATAGCAATTTAATATATAGGATTAAATTGCTCTGAAGTGCAGTAGCAGTCTGAAACATTACAGTAAATTGTATTTTTTTTTCTAATGTGATTAGAAACACAATAAACTCCAAGTTTGGTAGAGTACAGGATTTACTGACAGAAAAACATAAATATGATTTTAAATACAGTGTGTGCTATGAGTTTCTTAAAAACTAGTACACAAACAACTTAGCATTGTTGGGAGAAAGGGGAGGCCTAGAGTCAAGAACGCAGCTGATAGTCACAGCAACAACTAATCTATCTCATATTCTGAGATTATGAAAATTCAGAAATTTTCTACGTCACACAATGTCAAGTGGAGAGTCTAGAACCTCAAGTGTTACAGAACCAGTGGTGCTCCAAAGTCAGCCTCACTAAACATACCATTTAAGTCACCATATACAAAAGATAATTCAACATAAATTAATGGGAAGACCAGATTAAACACCAAGCAAACAAAACTCATCTTACCCCTACAAAGTTATTTATACAGATAGTATTAAAGTGTTCAGATTTTCATTAATTCCAGTTTCACACTTATGAATTAAGATAAAAATGAATGGTACATACAATAAGATATAAAATGTGAAGTGCATCTGTTAAACGCTTAATTGTTGTTATTTGTTATGCAACACATGATATTGAATAGTCCTAGTGATAATGACCTATCAAGCTACTTGGTAAATTGGAGGAAAAATATAAAAAAGCAACACAGTATAGAAGCAATCAAAGAGACCATTTTTAAAATCTGCCCCAGTGTGAAAGGACTTATTTATGATAAGCATTTGTATTTTTTATGAGCCATATGTTAGCATAACATTGAAAAATTAAATATTTGAAAGGATCACACTGTGCAGTCCCTTCCTAAAGTATGTATTATCACCAGCACTAATTGATACCTTTATCAGAAACTGAAAAAGGGAGCAAAAGGTTAAGTAGCCATGGAGGTGAGGTTAGTTAACTAAATGCTACTGTGAAACAGGGAGTATCAGTGGGGACCAGTGTAACTCACCACCATAAATATCAGTGTCACTCAAATTAGCAGCTATAGTGTCATTCAATGAATCCACTGAAATAAACAGAATATCATGAAGAAAGCATACAAGAGGGATAAATAAATGTTCTGGGAATCAAAAGGAGATGATATGGCCAGGGTGAGTTAATCAAATGATTGATTAATTTGTTTCAATAGTTACAATATTCACAATAACTTTATACTCTTGCATTGGAAAACCATCTGAAAATGTTTTTTACACTGTATTTTTTCTATATTTCAAATCTTACAAAACATTTTATTCAAAAGATAAAGCCTTATAAAATGAAAAATTACAGCTTTTAAAATGTCAAGAAAACTGGAGATTACATTTCAAGTTTATACAGTAGGATAATTTCTTATTTAGAACCAAAATGACAACGTTCCCTAGCATAACACTTCTTGAAGTCAGCATATAACTTGGGAACTCCAGATAAATACTACGTAAGTATGTAATTAGGTATTGCAATACCTACTTGAAAAGACTTTTACAGAAATGGGTTGTTTCTGCTGTATAGTTTGCGTATGATTAAATCTTGCATAGCAGATATAGTCCTCCCGGGTGTCTTCTGGTTGTACATTAGAAAAATAAAGATCTCCATTTAGACCTTGGGAAACTCTTTCACTTTGAGGCAGCCTTTGGAAAGCTAAGGGAAAACAAGGACACATTTATCTCAATTATAATACACACTCCATTATTATGATCTGCAGACTCAGATCATAAATTCGCTCAATTACACTGTTTGTGGCTTCATACATATATAGACATTTCTAAGTTTCCCCGCAAGTTCCCCTGTCTTCCCATTCTTCCCCACTGGGTTAATCTACAATTTACATGAAGGTCTCCAGCTGCTTTTGACTTCATGCTTTTGGGCTTTATGTCTGCTTGTTTCTTCATTTCTACAGAAATGGAAATTCTCTGAATTTTAACTTACAGGGAAACTCCACCATCTGGTCTTGGTAAGTAAACAATGATCTACTATGCAGAAAAACTGCAAAAAGTAAACTACTTCTGCATAAAACCCAAACTCACCATTATCCATCCAAAATATTATAGGTGGTGGTAAGCCAACAGGAGGTCTGCAGTGCAGTACTAGTGAATCACCTTCGCGAACCTGATTTGGTTCTAGTTTTTCTTTGGTCCACAAAGGCGATCCTATAGAAAGTAATTTTAACACACACAAATTATGGATTGACAAAACCTCCAAAATTTATGGGAAAATGCACATAATATTCCAGAAAAACAGAAGAAGTACATGCATCAGAATGTTAAGTCCTGGCACATTTACTAAGGATTTAATTTTTGTTCTTTTTTATATTTTCTTAGAAGAAAAATATGGCATTGATTTGCCAAAAGTAAAATCAACTGATTCAAATAATTTTGCGTTCTCAGGAAAGGTTTTATAACAGTATCTTGAAAAGTTTTAACTACAATAATGAAAAAAAAAAAGTGATGTGCTACAATAGAAGGAGTAGACCATCCTGAAACAATATTATACACACAGTTTTATTAAAATGCAAGAACAGCAGGTTTTAAGCCGAGCAGCTTGAAAAACTAACCAGATTTTAAAAAAAAAAAAAAAAAAAAAAAAAAGCTGTAAAACCAGTCTACCATTAATAAATTTTTTTTAGCTTTATCTTCTTTCTAGTCCCAATCTGTTCTGTATAAAGCTATTACAAAAACTGTGGAATATAGGCTTTGTAAAGAGAACAAAAAATGTCATCAGCAAGGATGTACTTTAAGGATTTAAATATTTTATTCTAATGGTACTGTCATATATACAACTCAGTTTTAAATATGATAGGTCATCCAGATGTACTAAGAAAAAAACCCCAAGTTATTAAATTTTCTAAAGAAATATTTGAGAGAATATGCAATACAATATTAAATCTAAGTATCAGAAAAGAGACAATAACTTCTAACATAATCACTTTGGTGATAAAATTTCTAAGACAGGAAAACAAAAAGACAAAACATTCATAAGAAAATAAGAAAACCAAAGTGTTTCACATTTTCTGAAAATTAAGAGCTTTACTTACTAGAAGGCCTTATAACAATATTGTTGGAAATGGCTGCTCCTCGTTCATTCCTTGCTGTACACTGGTATACTCCTTCATATGCTTCTGCCTTCCCACCATTCATAATATTTATGACAAGGGTCCCTGAATTTGGTTTCATTGTTACCTGTTCATCTTTATCTATATCAAAATGAGTTCCATTGCGTGTCCAGGAGAAGCTAAAATAATAAAAACAAAAAGAAAATTTCTTCTTCACCTGCCCTTTGTAGATTGTATGGAAAGAAGAAAAAAGTAGTTAACAAAAAGTGCATATTATTTCTTCTTTAGCAGATAAGTAAGACTTGTTCCCAAATTAAATGAGCTAATAACATAATACAGCACTTTTAATATGAGAAATCAGGCAATGTTTTAAGATCGAAGGTTTTGGCTGAACTTCTTAACAGGAGCCATTTCAAAGTCAATTTTTTTTTTTTTTAAATTACATTAAAGGATTCTGAGGTTAATCATACATGGAAAAGAACTGATTTCCTTTCTGATAAAAATGATGCAGTTACATCTGCAAGAACTGATACTGCTAAAGCTGCATTAGCATTTCCATTACAAAACCTATTGTTGAAAGTGTCTGTAAACCTGTCTTTAAAAACTTGCCCTGGGCTGAAATGTGTCATCTCAGGCCGCAGCAGAAGACCAGTTCTTTTAATTGGTTTGGTAATTTTGAAGTTATTCAAATGAATTAAAGACTATGTGGTGAGTTTGATTTCTTTTCACTATTATAACACAAGCAACCATGACTCTTTAAATTAAATTATATAGTCTGATAGCTAATAATTAATCTAATACATTTATATGGGTGTTACTCAAAGTAAGTGACATTTTGAAAAGTAGTCACTAAAAATGAAAACTAATAGAACTCACAAAAACATTGCAAAGAAGCCGAGATTCACAGTCCTCAACTTAGACTACCGTAAACACCAATTTCTTACTTTTGGTCTGTTAATGGTCAAAAGTATAGTCATAGAAAAGTAGACCAATGCCTGTGAAGTGCTGAGTGCTCACAGATTCAAATGCTGTAAAGAGCAGCTTTCATACTTGTTACACTTCTGCTTCAGAATCTTAAGAACAGTCTATGAGCTTACTAGTTAGAATGCTTCCTAAAACAGAAACTTAAATGGTACTGGACACGCTCAAATTCTAAGGGACTCACACTGTACACCAACCTTCTGCAGCATGCAGACATACTATTTGCACTTTGTGGGGTGGGACAGAAGAACTGGACCTGATCGGCAGTGCTGCACCACACCACAGTGTTTTTGGGAGGACTAGCAGGCACAGTGAACGAACAGCAAGCCTCTTTCTTACAACCTCGCGGATGAAGCTTCAGAATGTGGGGTTTCTGTAATCCTCTGCTACCAATAACTGAAGGATGCAGGAAACTGTAATGTAGCTTCAATTGAGAGGTAGCACATGTGGTACAAACCCCTCAATTTGAGATATATGGAAGTCAGAGTCTTTGCTGCTCAAGCAGCACCTCCATAAACCTTTATGCCAGATGCTCTGACCAATAAGAAGTTGCCTTGTTCTAATAAACAATTCACACCATGGGCTGAGAAAGTTTCAAAAGCTTCAGAGCTTTTGAGCAGATCAAGTTCCGAAATGCATTTGGAGGTTATCAGGACTGATGGACCAGACTAACTACTGATAAAAATTAAGTGGATGTCATATCTTAAAAAATAGGGAAGACTAAGCACAAGCTTATAAAATTCATGAGAAAATCCTGTACTTAAATCCTGTAACTTCTTCTTTTTCTTCTTCTTCTTGTAAGAAGAACAAAGCGAGTTACAGGTTTGATAGGGAAGATGAGGATGTACAGCAGAGAGCACTGGCATACAGACAGCACCCTTTCTCTATCAGGTAATTCCAAACAAAAAAGACATTCAAGAGAAACTTCTGCAGAAGCAATACGGTTGTGCCAAAGTGCACAATAATCATCTAATCCTCCAGGTCAACACCCAGACTCTTAAAAATGGCATTGGGCCAGCTAAATTAAAGTGCTGGTAAACACAGCAGCTCTGTGGCACTCCTATCCTTAATGGAACAGTAGAAAGGATGAGAATATCCCAGATAATCTCCATCTTCCCCCATTCTGCTGCCCAGCATGATAATGACCAGGATGCCAAGGCAACCAGCAGGAATAATGTACAAAAAAGCCTGGTTATCCAGAAGAAGTACATTTAATGAGCTCTGTCTGTGTCTGAATGAACAGTGATAGACTGACCTTGCTAGTAAATTGTAGCATAACACTGCTGAGCACAGAGAGATCCACATTTCTGTGTTCATAGTTTCTGAAATCAGAGGCAGATACTAACAGTGCCAGAATGTATCACAACTATTGCTGTTTCCAGTGCAGGTATCAGTACCTTGAAATGAATAGTTTCTACATATTTAAAGACACTGAAAGAGGACCTTACACTTAAACAGGGCCTTAAAACGGACAACAATCAGGAATCTGATCTACAAACAGGGCTACCATTTCTGTCAAAACCAAAATTTAAGCCTATTAAATACTCTTGGTAAATCAAGGCTACTGAACATTAAAACTCATACACATTATATTCTGAGAAAATGTATTTCAAGATGAGCTTCAAAACCAGAATGATTTATAAAATATTAAATGTGAATTTATTAGTGTTACTCTGAATTCATTCAACGTCCATTGTTCTTAAACACAATGCTTAAATCTGGAATGTGATCCAGTTCATAGTACAGCATGCCTCTTAGTGTGTTCCATGGGCATTTACCTATCTGCTCTTCTAGTGACTGTTTACTATTTTATTGGTAGAGCTTTGAGAATAAAAATACTACATTTGCTTGATGAATGCAGAAAAATTTAAGCGTCAAGTATGAGAAGAGTCAAATTTACCACTATCTGGTAGCTGTTTAAATTACAAAGGTAGGGATGCGTGTATGTTTCTTGCATACACATATTCATGCGTATTCATACACATAATCTAGTTAGTTTACAAAAGTTACAGTATTTTCTCTTAGTTCTTCCATGCTGTTAGGCCAACAAAAGCAAAACAAAATGCTACTAACCTAGGAGGTGGCTTTCCTTTGGCTTCACACTGTATTACAATATTCTCTCGAGGGTCAACAATGTAATCTTTTGGAGATTGATGAGTTATCGTAGGAGGTTGTGACACTTCATTATGCAATACAAGAAAAAGAGACAAATTTAACAATGTTTTCAAAGTATCACCAAACCAGTTTTGTAAACAGAGATAGCAGAATTGTGATTAGCAAGTAAATCAGTGACAGAAGAGTGGGATTAAAGTATCCTTTGTATTAGGAGGCTGAAGTGCTCTACCCTTGTAAATCAGTGTAGCTATACCAACTTCCAACTGAGCTAGCCTGATTTACAGTAGATGAAGATCTTGGCCAAAAAGTTTAATGAATATCACTTCTATACCTCAGATTTCAACAGATTTCCACAAACCCAAAGGACACTCCAATTCTAAGTCCAACAATCTGAAATGAAGAGTTGGAAGGCATAAACCTTCACAAAATGTCTTTTACTACACAGAAGAAAAAAAAAACACACATTGCTTTGTGTTTCTAAATATTTTTGTATTTCCAAATTCTCTCTGGGTGTAACACATTTCACACATTTATTATGCTCAACATAATCTATAAAGCATGCTTTTAGGAACTACTTTTCAGGAGTAAAAAATGTGTTAAAAGACTCTGTAAAAATGACAAAAATAATATCTACTTTCCAAATAAAGTAAACATGTAAGAAAATTATAGTACTGATTTCCCAATAAGGAACCCAATAAGAATTTAGTCAATCTTGGGGATTGCCCTGTAAGAAACAAACATTCCACATTTGTGATTTGTCAAGTACTCTAGAATGAGTAGCACAGAACAGAATACACCTGACACAATAGCTGGTGCCTACCTGTTTAACGTAATTTATAATATTTTATCAATATTTATGCCGATTTTTGCATTAAAAATATGTTTGCAATACTAATATAGTGAGAAAGGTGTCTTCCTCAATATTATTCATCTGTTTATAGTTTAGTATCATCTAAAGGAACCTGTTTAATAACATGCCAATTAATATCTCTGTCTGAATGTTGTAAATTGCCTATCCAGCAATGCTACTGCTTTGGGGTAATTTCTAGCCACTTGAACAAAATATTTCAATCACTAGAGTTAGCTGTATTCTCATGCCTCTTTCTAGCCAGTTGAAACTGTAAAACTGGGATTTTTATTTTAAGTCTTCCATTATATATTAAGTAGTCTGTTGCACAGACAGAGGTAGCCTTCTGCAAAACCCTACTGACAAGAAACAGCCAGGTTAAAAACATCAGATCATGAAATCATTAAAAAAATACATCAGCTAAGCAGAACAGACCAGGCCATGCAGAACTGGGTTTTGCTCCTCACTGCAGAGGGGAGAGTCCTTAAACGAGGAAGGCAGCATTTTTACATGATCATGCCTTTGTGTGTATTTATTTTGAGGCACATTGAAGACAGTCCTTTTCCCTCTCAGGGGCATTTTTCAGGGTCAGTACATGCCAGATGCTTGCTTGGGAAAAGCAAGTGCACTCTGAAAAGGGATATGACATGAACACTCCCCAACCCACAGGGTAGTCTATCTGATGCACATCAAAGTCCCAAAATCTCCACTCCTGTGCTATGCACTGCACTTAAAATTGATTGAATTAACCATGACACTAGAGTTTAGTTAGAAGAAGCCATAAAAATATGAGGTCTACTTAAATAACTGTATCCACTATGGATATAAATCTCCAACTCAGATATATGTACAATAGTACAAAAGTACATATATTCCAACAAATTTATTTTTTTATCAAATACATTTACTCCTGAAAGTAGTCACAAAACACTGCACATGCTGATATTAAGTAAATATTTTAATGTTCAGATAGCACAGCATCAAAAACCACACAATTAATTTATTCAGAATTTTAGAACATTGATTTATGTACAGTAGTTTTTTTTCTGAACACTGCATGCACAAAACATCAAGGTATAGCAAACCAATCAGTATTACTTTTCAGCAGCACACAGCCTACTTTTAGTGAAGAGGAACTTACATTCTTCTAGAAGTTTTGCTTTTATTCCCACATCAGAATCAGCAGTTGAATGGACAAATGGAGATTAAAGAGAAACATTTGTTAGTGAAAAGAAAATTAGCAATTTTGAGAGGGAAGATAAGTATCTCTGACGAGTACATTGGTCACCATTAAAAAGTAAACAATTAAAACATTTAGCACTGTAACCCATGCAGGGAGGCCTGAAATTCCAGCCACAGTTTCTATTGTGTCAGTTACTACTACATTTATCTCAAAGCCCATAGTATGAGAAACTTTTCTGAAGTGTTGACTTTTTAAGGGCAACCATGATGTGTGATTTTGGTCTTGGAAGGACACAAAACACTAATACTGAGGAGACAGCAAGTCAGAATTAGTGGAGTGCGCTGCCCTCATGCTGCAGTCAAAATCAATCCACCCATATGATCACAAAGAATAACAAAGAGAATGCTTCAGGCTAAAATTACTCTTGTAAAGACAAAAGCACCTCATTCTACTCAACAGACTTGCAACCCCTCTTGGTTTGAAAAATAACTAAATAAAAAAAAATTCATCTTAGCTGTCACATCTTTATTGCTTCCTTCAAATGTTTTGCATGCATGTCTCTTTGTCAATAATGTATTAGAGCAGGTCACATGCCTTTGGGTCACCTACATTTTCAGTCATCCCTTACCTGCTTTGAGGTGACACTGACTAGGATCTAAGGAACTGCAAAGAATAGGAACTGAGAATCTGAATGAAACCTAAAGGTTCAGCTAATCAGCTGTCTTCTCACCACCAGGTCTCTGCGGTGGGTATTTAGGGAAGACCCACAGAAAGTATAAATCCTTCTCTTGTGGTGCTCTCCCAGAGCCCATTCTCGTAATTATTTATAAAAGCAATAACATCATTACATATGCAATTGCTGTTAATATTAGTTTGGGCTAAAAATTTGAGTACGTGACTTTATCAGACCTAATAAAGTTATTAAGCAGTAAGGAGTAGGGAATTAAATTCTAAGTAGAGAACTAAAATGATACATCTAAAAGAACTACTCATTTTTTCTCTTGATGCATTTCTGGTAAATTTAACCTGAAGTCTTGCTCTATAGATAAAGATATTAGAGTGGTGCACAATTTATATTAGCTCCTAAACTACAAGATAGGGGTTTAAAACACTATTTATAGACTGTAAATATATCTATGCAGAAAAATTAAGTTTAGAAAATAAGACATTAATTCAACAAACTTTCAAAGTCCTCTTTAAGCCAAGGCTTAGCAGTCTAAAGACATTTAGAGCACAAGTTTGATGTGATTCAGATATATTGATCTTGTTACAGAAATACAGGTCACTGGTTTGATAGGCTTGTGAAATGCATGGGGGGGAACCCATCAAAGCAGTTGCAATTTATGTCACTGAAATTATTAAAGAAAAACATGCATTGTGGAAGGCAAGAAGGTATCACAAATATGGGGGTAAAGAAAGTCATGCGTATTAGAATCATAGGCAAATTTACTGATGTATTAATCCATCAATTTAACACCAGCCCTAATGTTCTCTTCCCTGGTAATTAGTTTAACAAATGAATAGTCACTATGAAGTGCAACATGGTTCACTGAATCCTGAAAATGTGATCATGCTTATCTTAGAAAGAAAATAGCAACCTAAAGCATGAATAATTTAAAAAAGTCAGCTTCTAGGACTATAAAATGCAGTATCTACAATTGCTTCCTTTTCAGCATGGAGTCCTACCTTCAAGGTTCCCCACTAACACTGTCTTATATTAGACAAGAACTTCAGATCTTGGGATTTCTTCTCTTTTGGATGTTTCCTCACATATTAATGATAGAATTCCCTGCTCAGCACACGTTTTCAACTTAAAGTTAAGTATTTACCCATTTTCAGGCATAGCTTAGGAAATCTAAGAGCCTAATTTAGCCTTTGGGATCAAAAAATAAGATGCTTTGAGTATCTGAATTTTAGGTATTTGAATCTTTTACTGGTTCACTATCAGCTCATGCAAACCTCTTCTCTGGAGGTAAGGGTGATTGATGACAGCAATTAAGAATTGTCATGGGGTTTTCAGCAAATCATGATCCTAACTTCACAAATAACTAGCATTTAGCTGGGCTTCTCTGCCCTTCCTAATTTTTATCAAATAATGTGTTCAACAAAGGCACACCAAATTGTAGGTAGGATCCTGTGAGAATACTGTGTTAAACCTTCTCAAGTGAGCAATGTAACTCATTTTGTTGCACAGGTTTTGAAAATCTTCAGTAAATAAATGTAAATATTCATAATCATAATGCCTTGATTGAAATGTTTATCTCCATGTTTATCTCCATGTTGGAGTTATCTTCAGCTTTCTACAGAAAGTATTTAACAAAATTTCCATTATTCTACACTTATTTAGCAGGTCAATACTTACAGTCGAGAGGTACGTCCAATGCAGAAATAATTTGGCACAGAAAGAGGATCAAGAAAGGTTTACATGCAGGTATGCTCTTCTTTTTCATCATGATTTTAGTCTGTACTGAGTAAATCACACTTGAAGAATGAAGTTCAACTTCATCAGACTACGTAGCTTTAATAGTTATGTAAATATAGACAAGAAACCTGTAAGTAAACAAACAAACAAGAATAACAATATGGAGATACAATGGAGCGTTAAATGATCACAAAGATCTTTATAATACTATGAAATACAAGCAGTCTACATACTATATCCAGGAGTAATAATTACACTATGTTTTCTAATGAAATCCAAGAAATTCAGAAGTTCTTAGGACACCTAGATCATATCACCTTCCTAAGGAAGCTACTGAACAACTCCCATAACCTTATTGAATGGAAATAGAAATGCCTCTCCTCAGAAAGACAAAGCTTCAGTTCAGCTAGTTAAAAAAGAGTATATACTCAAGATAATAGTCCTCTGAAGTAGATTTAGTAGATTAAAGCTCTGAAGGCCCACCTAGTCTCTCTTTCAATCACTTTGCACTAGTCTTGGAAACATGTCCAGCCACAAGTCTGCTAAGTAAACTGTAGGATATTCTTGCAGCTTTGATTTAGGTATCTCAGCTTCTTGCCAGTTTGGAACTCTTTCTAATACACAGCTGTACACTGAACACAGAAGACTTCATGAAGGTGCTGAGATGCTATCTTATGTACTGTACCTAGGATCCTATTCCTGGATATTTTGATTCCACTCAAAACATCAAAATTTGTCATTTCTAGCCTGAACCCAAAATCTAATTAACTGTCAGTGTGTTAGCAAACACTCTTCTCCTTTCCTGTGTGACAGAATGTCAGAAATGAAACTTAAGGAAAATCTGTTCTTGGAAATGTGCTAGATTTTCCTCCCCAACCAAGCATAGGAGATCACATTAGCCACACAGAATGATTCTGGCTCCCTCCTTATTTTTACTGCATTCAGGACCATGCTCTAACTTATAAGAGTGTTGAAGGAGTGAAAACTAACTGCTTGCAAGCCCCATAAGCATCACCAGTGACCTACAAACAGCTACACAGCCTTAGAAATCGAAATGATGCTTACACAATGCATTCTCAGCGGCCATAAGCTGAGAAGCTACTTCCCAGATGCCAGATGGATCAGAAAGTTAACAGTGATCAGCATTAATTCAACTTGAAGAGAAGACTTCCTCAGCTATAGCTACGGATGTGAAACACAATGTTACCCAGTCCACAAAGTTGCAAAGAATCAACTGCTTTACAAATGTTAAACAAAGAGTTATTTGTGCTTTCTGTACTTAAATCTGTCTATGCTAAGAATTTCCCTCAATTTTCACAAGAAATTATGCCTCTTATTTGCAGCTGTAAATGGTCTTTCTCTTTTATATTCTTCTGAGCAGAGACTGGAACTGGAAACCAGACTGAGGTGTAGAGCTCAATCTCTCATCCTAACCTAGCACATCAACCTCCCTGATTCTTACTGCCATTATCTATAATACAAATGTTTGTTTCAAAATCAAAATATTCCAGCAGGTTAGAGTCCTAAAGATGTGCTGCTCCTTGGAGCTCTTGGGAACTGCTGACTGGGGCACCACCATTTACTCACATTCAAAGCTATCTATCATGCTGCATACTGTAATGTAATAACTAACTATTTGTCATGGCAGATTAGAAAAAATGATAAGACTCATCTAAGAGAGAATACCAGAGTTCTAGCCTTTGCATAATTATTTATACAGACAAGGTGGCAAAACACTGGTTTAAGGCATACAGCAGGAAAGAATGACAAATACTCAGACTTAACTAGAAAAGCAAACTGAGCTTTATTGCACTTTTAATGAGCACTCTAAATTGCTGAGGGTTTAGCTGGGGAAGGGGAGAAGTGTTTTCTCCATTCCATTTTTGGCACATATAATTTACTACACTCCTGCTGCAGTGAGCAAGGGGAAGGAGAGGAGCTTCTATTGTGAGTGCCTGAAAGCACTCCAGTGTCTTTGCTGCAATAAAATGCTCTCCAGAAAAGCTGATTTTGTTCCACCAACTACAGGTGTCTGCTCTTCTCCATTTAAACTAGGTTTAAACACACTGTTCTCCTGATTTTTATGTCATCTCCTCATTACAGCATCACTGCAATTAACAAGGTACCCTCTCTGTACAATATATTTGACTCAGGTTTTACAGGATACTCTTTGAAGTATTCAACAAGTGAAGCTTGACTTTTGTTGTTTCTTCTCCAAGTAACATTTCAGTTGTCCTTACAAAACCCCGAAAACTTGATTATCCTCTTTATTGTCTTGTTCTTTCACCATGTAAAATGAGCATTGCAGTGATTTGAGAGTATTTTAAAATTCAATTGCATTCGCTTTGAACAAGTACAAATGAATGCACAGGCAGTGGTGAATCAGGCATGTGCAATTAAAATGATTGGGAAAGTAATACCCTTGAGAAAATATCCCACATTGTCTACCTATGCTACTGCAATGTTCTAGTAGGATACCTATTGAATCTACTGCTTGGATGTTTGGATATATTATGGGAATTCAGCAGGCAATGGGAATTATAAAGCTGAGCCTGCACATTGGCTTTACCATTCCTCAGAGAGGCAATGTGCCCAAATGGTTTGTAATAGAATGTATTTCACTGAAAATGATTTTAGGTTTGTCAGCACAACTGGGTGCTCTTGTTGAATATATTCAAGGTTAAATCTGGCATAATTTATTATGAATACAACAGCTGCTAAGTAGAACTAAACATTGCTTTGACATAATATTATCTGCTACAAAATAAGGCCAGGCCTCTAAGCGATCATGTAAAGGCTTCAGTTTCAAAACTTGAAATATTTATATAGCAGATTGCCTTGTCCTCCAGATGATTTATTTAAGATCTCTTGTAAATCAGACATTTTGTCTTACCCTTTTCATAGGAAAACATATATATTTTGACAGCTGGTTCAGGAGTCTACTCACCAATTTGTAAACATAAGGTTTTCTATACCTATATACATACTTCTTATGTACTGAACAAAATGTCACTTATTATGTCTCCCACGCTTCTTGCTGAGATGCTGATTGTGACTAACAACTTTGACTCTTGTTTGTTATCATGCAACAAACAGGAATCTAAGTAAGAATGCATAAGCAAAGTGTAGTAATATTTTATGACTATATATATCAGATTTCAAAAGGGAGGGGTCTTATGTATGACAAAAGATAAGGATCAAGTGAGAGACATCCAACTTTTTTCCACTTAAAAATGCCCAAACAACTACTTTTTACAAATGAGCTACAGAAAGCCACAACTGGAAGAATGAAAGCATCCGTGAGCCTGAGGCAAACTACAGGAGAAGCACAAAACGCAGTTTTGTTCCAGTGGTCTCTTCACTGGTACTGTTTGGACATAAACAAACAGATACTTTGCAAACACAAAAACACCAGCATACAGAAGGGATCATTTGGGAGGCAGAATCCAAGATTCCTTTTCACCTATAAAAGTGGGACAAGGATCTTCTCCTTAAATTTAACAGCTCAAGAGCAAATGAATCATAGAATTGCTCAGGTTGGTAAAGATGTTTAAGATCATTGAGTCCAACCCAGCACTGCCAAGTCCAACACTTGACCATGTTTCTAAGTGCCACATCTATTTGTCTTTTAAATACCTCCAGGGATGAAGACTCAAACACTTCCCTGATTAGCTTGTTCTACTGCTTGATAATTGTTTCAGTGAAGAAACTTTTCCTAATATTCAATCTAAACCTTCCCTGGAGCAACTTGAGGCTGTTTCCCCTTGTCCTATTGCTTGCTACTTGGGAGAAGACACTGGTACATCCCAGTTTACATCTGTCCCCTCTGAAGGAAGTCTCTATGCTACTCCCTGAATCATGTCCAGGCACTGTCTAGAAGAATCCGGATTGGATCAGGTCAACAGAGAGTGTTAACAATTGAACAGTATCCGGGATGGTAGATCCACATCCAAGCACATACACCCGCCACCCCTCAGTATATTTTACTATGCTATACTAGTACTGAATAATACTAATTCCTAACTGGGATATTAATACAGACAGACATATTCTCAATGGACATTTCAAAGTTGAATCAATTAAGGCTCCAGCTGACAGAGGGAACACGTTTTTCCTCTAGCTGTCTTCAACATAATCACACGGCATCTTTAATTGCCTTTCAAGTGCTGCTGCAATATTTCTTTATTAGGATGTAAGAGGTGTAAGGTAGTGTATTTACTGAAATTCAACCTAGTGCAAAGTTAAAGATAGTATTTTCTAAATTTAATATTGTTTCACAGAGATTTGACATATTTATTGATTATCCATTTCTACTCAATTACATTATTTTAAGACAAAAAGGCCTCTATAGGAATGAAAACCAAGGTCAATGTAAGAAATGTGAATGGGTTATAAAATTTTAAGACAGAAAAACTGGAATATTTCATACACATTAGGAAAAAAAGCATTCTCTTCCATATAGACATGATGGAATTAATGGGGAACAAGTTAGACACTGCAAAATTGGAGGAAAATTAGTACCAAGCAAAAAACTTCCTCTGCTTCATTTGTCTAATATCTGTATTTTTTATCACAGTGAAAGACAGATACAATCAGAATATAGGAAAAAATAAAGAGTTTTCACAGAAATCTGTTTCAAAGAAGCCACAGAAACATACCCACTGAACATGAAAAGCAATTTAAAATGAAGTAAATGTATTTAGTGACTTGTACATAGAAAAGAATGAGGACAACTGCAATCCCTTTATCACTTAATGAAAGATCTTTACAGGGTTTATGTGTTTTATACAACTATGCTAACTATGCAAGTATCAAACAGTACTAATAGAAACAAGAATGCTATTTGAGTATTGCCTTTATTATAGCTATTTTTTATGGAGGGAGCACTACATAACAGACTAAATACCCACACGCATGTTGACAGACCTGAGTACTATTCACTCCCGAAAAGTGTAGTCAATTCAACTCCCACTGGTTTGCTCTCCCCGTCAATCTCTTACCTATTAGATGTAAATTATCCAGTCTTAATCTACTTACCACAGGACACATAGCTTTGGGGTGTCTAAAAACAGGTGTCCATAAAGAGAACTTTTAAATTTTCCTAAAGTATACCAAATTAGAACTACTTCTCATCTTCTAGAACTTTTCTTGAAAACACCCTACTGCTTTCCTCCAAATTATTTGTTTGTCACAGTCTACAATAGTTTTGGCCTTTAAAGTAATCAGGGAATACTAAATCTTTTTCTCTGACCTGTTTATGAAGCTTAAGCCCATTGCTTCATTTGTGCTGTAGAAACAACCATGCAAAAAGGACTGGATGAAAAATAAACTACGCAGGCAGACATCCTGAATTCAAGAAAATCTCAGCACTAATTTAGATGTTGCAGATACTTACTAATGTTAGATGGTTATTTGTACTTAGTCATTTTCAAGCTTTTTTGACAAAGGCAGATGGCCAAGCCGTGTGCCACACTCTAAACATTCTTAGCAGTTCTATATACAGTGAAAAATCATCAGCCTGGTCACATTCTTGGACTGCCCCTACAACTCAGCGTTACTCTTTTGGCTCCGAGGCTGTGCTTCAGATTCACAGTGGTCTCCTTCCTTCCCACCAACCAGGCACAATATCCAGTCTCTCTACTCTCATCCTCTATTTTCCACTGTGGGAAAGCCACTTAGTCCTTGAAACTCCTTTATTGACAACCTATATTACGACTTGCCTGCTGGTTTGTTATTCTTTTAAGTCTGGTCTCTTTAATTACATAGTTCAATTCATGTGGTTATTAACCAGTTTCACATGGGCAATAAGTCAAATGTGTTTCAAAGTCTTTAACACCGACGCCATCATTTTATTAAACTTGCAATTTTTTCAGATATTAAAACATTAAAATCAAGTTTTTGGCAATCATTTGTTTTACAAGCCCTACTTTCCAGAAAACTATGTTGAGTTGAATCAATTTTACTCAAGGCCTTTAATTCCCTAGCAGATGAGTCCCCAATCAGCTTTTTCCATATGTTCACTGTGATTTATATCAGGCTATATTTACCCTGCTCAATCTGCTTGTCTACTCTGAATCTGGGCAGAACACCAGCTTTCTTTCAGTTTTAAGCAATATATTAAAAATGAAAACCTGTGAACTAGAGATCTCCCCCACTAGCTCCTTTAGAACCCACAGATGGACCCTTCGCTCCTAGACCTGCTGAATTACATAGAATTTGTATCTTTAACACATATTAGTCAGTATCTACTAATGATTTCTATGACTAAAAAACCCTCCATCCTAACATGATGCATCATAATTTTTCTTCCAATTCATCATGTTACTTGCAATAATATAACAACAGAAAGAGAAGAAAATGATTGTGAAGTAGATTACAAAAGACTGCTAACCCTGTTTCTGTTCTTAAGACCTGGTCCTATAAAAAACCTCAAATATTTATCTGCTTGTCAGCTCCATGGCAATGACCAACACATCTGCCATGAGAACAGAAAGTCTTTCACACGAGTTTCAGTACTGATCATGTGTCTGCACAGCCCCAGCACAATGAGATCTGATTGCTCCCAGCATAACTTCAGTATCAACTGCTGAGCCAGCAATGGAGAACAGCTTCAATTATCCACCCATTTTGCATCACTACTGAACTGCACTTGTACCAGGTCACTGGACACCCACTCAGCTGATGCACCCTTGCACAAGGTTGACTTCTCTGGCCCTGCCAAGACTAAGCAGGGTTAGTGTTGTTCTTCCCTGAACACCATACAATTTCAGAGCTGCTAACTGCAGAATCACTATGAGCATTGTGATACAGCTAAAAAAGCAAGAATACAGACCCTTAAAACTTCCACTCCTATTTCAACTCTTCTCTTGGAAGTACAAGTGCCACCATCTAGGAGCTCCCAAAAAATGCAGGGGGGAAAAAAAACGGAAAAACTAAGCAAAGAGTTCAAATGTGTTCTTAAGGGCTGCCGGTAAGCCTGTAAGTTCAGTCACATTCCACAGACTCAGATCTTGAGAGCAGCCATTTAAGAGTTGATTTTTAAAACACTGGAGCAGAGCTAATCTGTCCTTTTGCAGTTGTCTTACATATTGCCTGAAGTCCTATATTGGATTTGTCCCTTCTGATGATTTAAAAAGAGCAGCACTTACTTTCTAGATCCTGCTCAGCTTAAATTCTAAACTGCTTTGGCTGGGGTGACTATATAGACAACAGAGCAAAGCTGTGGATAGTCCTCAAACAGGGAGGTAAGACTAGTAAGCCTGGCAAGTTTAGATGCTTCCAGAGTCAAGCGCAAATATAAGCAGCACTTTTGCATTGCAAATTTAAACAGATGTATCAGTCTTGTTTGGGTCCTTTCTGGTGTCCTGAACTCTCGGTTAGATTCAGATTTTTTCACCTTTTTTACCTCCTCACTTAAAACAGATGATGGAATGGAGCATAAAAACAGTGGTTTAGTGACATCTATTTCAGTAGTCCTCTAGAGTCATTATAGCCTGAACAAATATGCTTCATCTCTTATGCCTGTATGCATACTTTGCTGTCTTTCAAAGACTGGGTTGAAATGCTTGAATTGAGTGTAACTTTGCAAATCTGCTGAAGACCATGAGTTGACATAGGAGGGAGTAAAAACATAACTAGTATCTCCTTAGAGAGAGCTAGTTTGGCTTGAAGTGAATCACTAAACAGGGGGGGGTCAAGTAAAGGAGAGAATTCTGCTTGATTATGAAATTTCTCAGTAAGTTAGAAAGCATTCAGAGTGAGAGAAAACAAACTAAGAAAACACATTTTTGCAGCACGTGGATGGTAAAAACAGGTACCCAGTCAGGAGCTGACTCAGATAAAAACCCTCCTTGATCTGCTGCTTGTCAACAGAGTGGATCTCATGAGCGAAGTGGAGATTGGTGCCCTTCTTGGCCACAGCAGCCACAAAGTGATAGAGTTTAAAATTTCTGTTGACAGGAGGGAAAGTGCCAGCAAAACTTCAACTCCGTTGATGAGGAGAGAAGACTTCAGACTGCTCAGGGAATTAATAAGTAAAGTCCCCTGGGAAAATGTTTTTGCAGGTGCTGGGGTCCATCAGTGCTGGTCACGTTTTAAACATCACCTCCTAAGGGCACAGGAGCAGGCAATTCCCAGTGTCAGAAGTCAAGCAGGCGAGGCAGAAGGCTGGCTTGGTTAAGCAGGGATCTTCTCCTGTAAATAAGGTAAAAAAGGAAGGTGTATGCCCAGTGGAAACAAGGTCAAGTGAAGAAGTCAGAGATGGTGCTGGCACTGGAGGGAGAAAATTCGTGCAGCCAGAGCTCAACTGGAGTTGAAGCTGCCAGAAATGTGAGGGACAATACAAAGCACTTTTTCAAATATATTAAAGGTAACAGGTAGCATAGAAATATCATTGGCCAAGATGAGGATGGTCACCTCACAAACAGGGACAGAGAAAAGGCAGAGGTGTTTTCTTTGCCTCTGTCTTCAACACAGGTGACGGACCAAGGGGGTCTCAGTGCCCTGAGCAGGAGGGCCATGTCTGTGAGAATGATCACCTGCCAGTCAACCCCGAAACTGTGCAGGATCTGCTGCTCCAGCTGGATCCATACAGATCTATGGGATTCATCCCAGAATCCTCAAAGATCTAGCTGATGTCATTGCAAACCCTCTCTCAAAGATTTTTGAGTGGTCTTGGGAATACAGAGAATTTGGAAGACTGGAAAGAGATGAACATTGTCCTGATTTTCAAGAAGGGCAAGAAGGAGGACCCCGAAACTACAGGCCTGTCCGTCTCACTTCAGTGTCCAGTAAAATTAAGGAGAAGGTTATTCTGGAAGGTATTGAAAATCATCTGAAAGACAATGCAGTCATTGGTCACAGCCAGCAAGGCTTCATGAGAGGAAAGTCCTGCTTCTCCAACCTGATTTCCTTTTATGACAGTGTAACCCACCCAGCTGATCGAGGGAAGCCAGCTGATGTAATCTTTTTAGATTTCAGTAAAGCTTTTGATACTGTCTCTCACAGGATCCTTCTGGACAAACTGTCTAGCACACAGATGGATAAACACATCAGGTGATGGGTGAGCAACTGCCTCATGGGTTGAGCACAGAGGGTAATAGTGAATGTGGTGACATTAGACGGGTGACCTGTCACTAGTGGGGTTCCACAGGGCTTCATCTCGGGCCCTTGGATGCAGAACTGGAAGGAATACTAAGTAGGTTTACAGATAACACAAAACTGAGAGGAGCTGTTGACTCCCTCGAAGGCAGGAAGGCCCTGCAGAGAGACCTTGACAAATAAGAGGACTGGGCAATCACCAACCATATGAAGTTCAATAAGGGAAAGTACCAGATTCTACACCTAGGATGGGGCAACCCTGGATGTACATACAGACTGGGGATTGAGATGCTGAAAAACAGTGCCACGGAAAGGGATCTGGGGGCCCTGGTCAAGGGTAAGTTGAATATAAGTCAGCAGTGCCCTGGCAGCCAGGAGGGCCAACTGTGTCTTGGTTGCATCAGGCAAAGCATCATCAGCCAGTCTAGGGAGGGGATTGTCCCGCACTGCAGCCTCACCTTGAATATTGTGGGCAGTTTTGGGCACCACAATATAAGAAGGATATTAAGGTCTTACAGAGCCTCTGAAGGAAGGCAACAAAGATGGTGAAGGGGCTTGAGGGGAAGCTGTACGAGAAGCGGGTGAGGTCACTTGGCCTCAGTGCTTATGAGAAAATAGCGCTTATGAGAAAAAATACATTATCAGACTGCTATGACAGACACACCATAGTGTACAAACACAACCTAAAGGAAAACTGCGGAGTGGACAGAAGGAAAATGCACCATCATCCTGCGTGAAGACTCCCAATTCAATGACTACATTTTGTTCCTTGTAAATATGCAAAGGGGATACTCAGCTGAAATGCTCCCTGAAATGTTAATTTCTTTACCCAGGAAATACGATAAACAGATTTTTTTTCCTTTTTTTTCTGATTTTTTCCCACTCACCAGAATTCAGAGCATGAGTAATATATTCTGTACTACTCTGGGTAATTACCTTCTTTGCATCCCTACAGCTAACCCCAAAAGCACTGACTGTCCAGAAGTGCTGAAGTATTCCTGAAATCCTGAAGATATTCTTGTGAAAAGCATACTGTGCAAAAGAGCAGAATCTGATTCACAGACAGGGCAACCCCTCCCTTTGGGAAGTAGAGCAGAAACCACTAATATTAGCATGAAATGCCAGAATAGTTATGCTAAAGAGGAGGTCACTCAGAATAGGGACAGTGCCAGAAACTGAGGACTAAGGCATTCTGTCAGATATAAAACCTTAACAAGTACATGAACAAAGGAGGGTAAATAGTGCCGAAAGAACAAACTGTACAAACTCTGCTAGCTGCCTTGGCTACATTTTTGGAGATGGGGGTTGGGGTCTAGCCACCTATGTGCAACATCTATTGAACAGGTAAAACCATGTTGCTTTTTTAATTTTAATTAATTCTGTTAAAGTGGTTACAATTACATCTGTTAGCTTGCAGTGTCTGCCCACCATTAAAAACTGAAATGAACGGAGAGCTCAGATACAAACACTTCAACACTACAGAAATATTCCTGTCTTTCTCTCTAAAAGTGAGAGCTGATAATCTTCACAATGATTATAGCTGTGCAAATCAGGTCAGTTCCTACTTTAAACAACACTAATTCATGCTGTCACCATTCCTAAAAGAATTGTGTGAGACCTAAGCAAGTGAAACAACTCCTTAAAATTTGCAGATATCACCAGTGTTGTGCTACATTTCATAACCAGGTCACCATGCTCGGGAATGCTGCTGAGGATCATATGTGCAGGGATGACTGCTGCCTTAACAACTGTCAGAAAGAACTCGCATATTTTAACATTTTCTGGCTTTATCCCTTCTTTATATGAGTATCTCTAGTTCCTTCTCATTCTCAAATACTTCCTACCAACTCACAAAGTGCTAATTAATTTCATCACCTTCATAAAACCTGACTGCTGCAGCTGGACACCTCAATTCTATAGATAAAGTAAAGCAGGGAAGGTTGGCATTCAAGTTCTCTTTTTTTACCTGCTGCCTTTGTTTTGTTTTTTTTTTTTTTCATTGCTCCTCCACTCATCCCTAGTGAGTCTGCACCTGGAGTGCTGTGTTCAGTTCTGGGCTCCTCAATAAAGGAGAAACACGGAGCTCCTGGAGCAGGTCCAGTGGAGGGCAACAAACATGGTTAAGGGATTGGAGCATTTCTCTTATGTGGAAAGTCTGAGAGAGCTGGGTTCAGTCTTGAGAAGAGATGACTGAGAGGGGACCTCATCAGTGTATCTGCAGGGGGTATCAAGAGGATGGAGCCAGGCTCTTCTTTGTGGTGCCAAGAAATAGGACACAAGGCAATGGGCAGAAACTGATGCACAGGAAGTTCCACGAGAACATAAGGAAGAACTTCTATACTGTGCGTGTGACTGCACACTGGAAGGGATTGCCTGGAGAGGTTGCAGAATCTCCCTCACTGGAGATATTCAAGAACCAACTGGATGCAATTCTGTGCCATGTGCTCAAGGATGACCCTGCTTGAGCAGGGAGGTTGGACCAGATGACCACTCTACCCATTCTCTGATTATTTCCTTTTTTTTTTTTTTTTCCTTATAGTAACTTGTAGAGCTTCCAGCTCTCTGAATACACAAGCTGTTGTGGACATTGTGGAAACTTTAGACTGTAGAATACAGCAAGAGAAGGCCTGACAGGATGTACAGGGCACCTGTGATCAATGGTACAAGCACGCTGTGAACAATGGCACAACCTCACTGCCTGTTGCCATCAATTAGTGATTATTTACTTGGCTGGCACCTGAGAAAGAAAAGAAGACTTGATGTTTGCCCTCAAGACCTCACACAGGGAGCTCATCACCACTACAACACAGGTAAATTCTGCCAAGATTTCTCCTGTGGTCCATGAGTAAGGCATAGAGATGTCCGGGTGCACTGTCTTCCACCTACATATATTAACAACAGTGTCAGTCCTCTGTGAGGTGGCAGACTGGCCTAGAGAGAGGACAGGGTAGACACTTCTCTGAGTTTGGAGTTGAGGGGAGAAGAAGGTGAAGAAGTGGGACAGCCAACTCTTGAAGCAAAATGCTGTGATAAGATTAAGAAGATATCAGATAAATACTACCTCTTGGAAGGGGAAAGGCAAGAAGGAAAGTGTGCACATACTTAAAGGCATAAAGGTTAGAATTGCATATTAAAATTTCTTATACATAAGGTCAAATGCAGAGAAACTGAAAGTACTTAACATGATATTAACTTGAAAATAGAGAGATTTCAGCATAGATTGCCAGGACTGTTACCATCCTGACCTCTCACTCTGAAGTACATATCATGGGTATTCTACTCCTTATAAAGCTCTCCATAGTCAATTCTATTGATAGTGGACATTAAATCCATGCCAAAATATGAGCAGGCAGGGAAGACCAGTCTGGCTGAACAGAGATCTTTGGCTTGAACTCAGGATAAAAATGAGAATGTACGACCTTTGGAAGAAGGGGCAGGCATATTGGTGGGATTGCATAGGTAACGCAAGGTTGTCATTGGCTAAAGCCCAATGACAATTTAATGTGGCTACTGCCATAAAAGACAATAAAAAATGTTTCTATAAATACATCAGAAACAAAAGGAGGTCCAAGGAGAATCCTAGTCCTTTATTGGATATTGGGAGGGAAGCATCGTGACAAAGGATGAGGAAAAGGTTGAGGTATTTAATGCCTTCTTTGCCTCAGTCTTTAACAGTAACACTAGATGTTCTCCATGTACCCAGCCCCCCTGAGCTGGGAGACAGGAAAGGAGCAGAATGAAGCCCCCATCCCCCAAGAGGAAATGGTCAGAGATCTGCTACACCACTTAGACACACACAGATCTATGGAACTGGATGAGATCCATCTAATGATATGAGGGAGCTGGTGGTAGTGCTCCCCAAGCCACTTTCCATCATTTATCAGCAGTCTTGGCTAACTCAGATGGTCCCAGTTGACTGCAGGTTAGGATTTGTGATGTCCATTTACAAGAAGAGCCAGAAATAGGTTCTGGAGAACTACAGGCCTGTCAGCCTGACCTCTTGAGTGCCATCACATGGCATGCACAGGACAACCAGGAGATCAGGCCCAGTCAGTATGGGTTTAGGAAAGGCCAGTCCTGCTTGACTAACTTGAGCTCTTTCTATCACCCGCTAAGTAGATGAGGGAAAGGCTGAGGATATCATCTACCTGGACCTTGGTAAAGCCTTTGGCATTGTTTACCACAGCATTATCCTGAAGGAACTGTCTTCTCATGGTTTGGATGGGCATACTCTTCACTGCCTAGAAAACCTGGCTGGATGGCCAGCCACTGAGTAGTGGTGAGTGGTGCTACATTCAGTGGGCAGCTGGTCACCAGTGATGTTTCCCAGGACTCAGTACTGGGGCTTGTCCTGTTCATTATCGATGACCTGGATGAGGGGATCAAGTGCACTCTCAGTCAGTTCACAGACAACATCAAGCTGGGTGGGAGGGTTGATCTGCTGGAGGGTAGGAAGGGTCTGCAGAGGGATCTGGACAGGCTGGATAAGTGGGCTGATTAGGACAATTGCATGAGGCTCAACAAGGCAAAGTGCTGGGTCCTGCTTGGGTCACACTGACCCCATGCAGAGCTACAACCTTGGAGCAGAGTGGCTGGAAAGCTGCCCAGTGGAAAAGGACCTGGGAGAGCTGGTTGTCTAGGGAAGTCCCTGTACAAGTGAGGCCACACCTCAAATCCTATGTTCAGTTTTGGTCCCCTCAAGACAAGAAGGACATTGAGGTGCTGGAGCAAGTTCAGAGAAGGGCAACGGAGCTGGTAAAGGGCCTGGAGCTCACTGAGGGAGCTGAGGGTGTTTAGCCTGGAGGAGGCTCAGGGGTGACCTCATCTCTTATCTTTTCTACGTCTCTCTGATGGGAGGTGGTAGCAAGGTGGGAGTTGTTCTCTTCTCCCAAGTAACAGGACAAGAGGAAATGGCCTCAAGATTTGCCAGGGGAATATTAGGAAAATTGAATATTAGGAAAGATTTATTCACTGAAGGGGTGGTGAAGCACTGGAACAGACTGCCCAAGGAAGTGGCTGAGTCACCATTCCTGGAGGTATTTAAAAGGCATGTGGATGTGGCACTTTGGGACATGATTTAGTGTTGGACTTGGCCGTGCTGGGTTAACAGCTGGACTGCAATGATCTTAGAGGTCTTTTCCAACCTAATCCATTCTACAACTCTACAATTTTATAAAATTGAACATTTTTAGAGCAGGAAAAGTGCCTTGGATGCATAGATGACTTTTTGGATGAACCAGCATTGCACCTGTTATTACTTCTCTGCCTGGAGTCTGCTGTTATGCACAACTACCATGTTCATTCCTTTTATTACTATATTTTTCTTCTCCTTTAAAACAAACTATGTGATTTTAGCCACTTTTAATGCCAATGAGCTTTAAACTGCATCTGTCCAAATGGAGAGACCCAATGTTTTTATGTTATTTTAGTGGGATAACTTCAAATAACAAATACAATGTACTAAAATTCATCTTTCTAGGATTTATCCTTCATTTTGCTGGTGTTATTTAACCAAATCCGCCACTGGCTTCATCTGAACTTGGCTTGATTAAAATTTATTCTATAAACTTTACTAGAGCTGATTCTGTTAAATCTGTTCCCCAGCCATTTCCTTGTATCTGCACTATTAAAGACCAATAAAAGAGAACCTATTCAAAAATATAAAAGAAGAGCTTATTTTTATGTATTTCACATTTATGTGAATGTGAAAAATGTCTCTGCTATTATGATGTTAAAGGATTAATGTTTTTTTAATTGAATGTATTTTTTATTTTAATGTATCAAAATAAACCCCTGCAGCCTAATTCTCACAATAAATCTTGCACTTGTAACAGAGTTTAAAACATCATTATCAAACTGAAACCGAAATGAGCTGTGCTAACCTACATTTGCATGCTATTGCCCTTTCATTTTAAATACATTTTATATGTTAAGAATATTTTCAATTTTCTGTGTAAAAGAATCAGAGGAGGCATTTACACCACTGAAATAACAATTTCAGGTGCAATTTAGGCAGCATAGGACAAAGCAAATAACTAGAGCCTGAGTGAGCTTTTTTTATACAAATCATTAATTCAAACCTTTAGGGTAAAAAAAGCTCATTAATTCATCAAGAAGTTAATCCATTTTTTTCCTTAACTGGGAAATAGCTTGCCCTGCTTTTTTTTTTTTTTGTATGACTATGCTATTCATTAATGAAACAAAAAATCTTACCCAGGACTTCATATCTATTACGTAAGTAAACATTACACTTTGATGTACAAATTTACATTGTTCACAGAATCATATGAAGTTCACATTCACATTACTACCTAGGAGACAAAAGAAATTTCTTTCACACTGCCATGTTCACTACTGTTTTCTCTGACTTTTTAAAACAAATTTATCTGTTACATCAAAATCTCAAATCCAAATGCCACACATTGCAAGAACAGTATTTTTTTTTCCTGTTTAAATTAAGCTAAGTGAGGTTCTGTGATGTCACACCAATGGATGAGGGAAAACTTTTTTCCATTCAAAGCACTCTGTCAAATAGTCTGTTTTCTCATTATACGAGTACTATTCTAAGCATATATGATATTCCCCCTCAAAATTAAAACTTAAAATTGAATTAAAGAAAGATTCTTCAAGGTAAAGGGAAAAATAGCATTGGAAGAGGAAAACACAATACAAAATCCCAAAGCATCTACAAAAAGAATTTTTCTGAAATTCTACTGATAGTACTGAAAAAGCACTTCAGCACACAACCTGTAAACTAGACTGTAAACTTGTACTAGCAGACTGTTAAGCCTACTACTTTATCCACACTAGAGAATGACTCCATCTAATGATTCAAAATTAAAAATAGCTCATTTTATGATAATATGTCTAGGCACAGAAAGAAGGCATCACTAAATTGAATTCTTATTCTCAAGAAAAGTCACTGGTTTATAATTATGCATCCACTTTCTTTCCAAACTACCTTTTTTTTTTTAATGCGTTGTTTACCAAATTTTTAGACACAGACAAAAAATGAAAACCAAATTTTTCTCCAATAACATGGGTAAACTAACAGTAAGTTCTCACAGTACAATTATTAGAAATTTTTTCATTAAATTTTACCAGTTCTAATTTTTTTGCATAGTTATAACACCTAACGCATTTTTTCCATGCAAATGCAGTATAAAATACGAACATTTCAGAAGGAAAAGCTTCAAGAAACTATGACAACAAAGGCAAGACATTTAAAAAGTGAAAAAAAAATCCTAATTGGCTTTGATTACTTCAAACACTTGGCTATGCTTTACAGTTTTTATAAATTATCTTACTCTTTGAGGCAATTTTCAGTCAATCCAGTCATAGTTAGTATAACAGTGTATCAAGGCAGCTTGTCAGTCAGACCCTTCTGCTTCGCACATCTTGAAATATTGATCCTTCAAAGAAAATACAAAGGACTGCTCATTCGACTCTCAAGCCACACCTGCAGGTGATACAGCTGTATTAGCACAACACTGTTCTGGATTTCAACACATTTTTAAAGAATCAAAAGTTGCTATAAATCAACATGAAAGGCCAAAATTATTTTCTCAGACATACTAATTTAAATTTAGAGAGATGCTGTTGTCCAAGGATTTTTAATTTGACATTAAATTGCCTTACTGCTTATACACAAGAGAAACTGTAATATAACTAAGACCAGAAAGTACTCTTTAATCTTTAATATATAATTAAATTTTGGTGGTTTTTCAATTTATCCAGAGACTTACTACCACTTAAAATTGTGCTTTGTTGTATTCATTTTAATCAAATGTTATTTTAATTGGGTCTGTAAGGACATGTAGAAACTGCGTCACCACAGGGAAGAAACTAATTTCTGATCCTCTGTTCTTACATCTCTGAAAACAGCCTGGTTTTCAGTCTCACCTTTAACTTCCCTTCAGGCATTATTCCCTAGGCTTCCACAGCTTTAATTCCCAATTCAGATTTGCTCAAAAGAATAACATATCTCAAAGCAGTACTTCTGGAAAGCAAGACTTGTGGAAACAGGGATTTCTTACCAAATTTTCCATATTTTCTATGGGAAGAAGTTGAAGCCTGAAGTAGGGCTCCTTGGAAATGCTTCACAGAGCCACCGTGTGAGTACACTACAAAGTTAGAGTACCTCCTTTTAAAATGGAGAAGCAGTACTGAATGCACTGCTCTCCCTCCCTCATCCTGATTTCTCCTAAGCTTCATTCCTTCTCAAAGACAAACAGGGGCTGCCTTTTCTTCCTTCACAAAAGCTGTAAGATAGCCAGGCACCATCAGTCTATTCTCCATACTGCTGAGAGTGTAGCTATCGATGAAGAAGAAGGGAAGAATCATAGAATCAACTGGGCTGGAAAAGACCTCCAAGATCACCAAGTCCAATCTTTGATCCAACACCGCTGTGGTTACTAGACCATGGCACTAAGTGCCACATCCAGTCTGGCAAATAAAGCCCATCAAGGGAAAAAAAACCTTAATCAGACTTTGAATAAGAACAGTCTACCTCATAGTGAAAGAGAGGGTTTGAGACATAACTTTTGTTACTGTCAGAACAATAAAATACAAAATTATTAATACCCTCTCACAGAGAGCAGTTGCAATAGCTGAGACTGAATGGCAAATCCAGGCAGCAAAATTAGGGCAGCCCCTTTCCCAACCTTCATTCCTTCCCTGCTTAGCAGGAACTTGACTCAAGCTGTTTGACTCCAACGATTTGGGAAGTAGTTCACCAGTTTCTAGACCATAACTATATTCCACAGTTTCATAACTATATTCCACAATTCAGTTAGGTTCAAATTGCCCAGGCAACATTTACTGTGAAATTAATATCTTCACTCCCTGTCAGAGTCAAATTTAAAGTGGCAAATCAACTTTCATCTCCAAGTGCATGAAAACAATGTTTTTTGTTAAAGAGATAAGTCCGAAGGATGGGTAGGGGAGGGCAGGGTGTGTTGAGGTTTTCTACCTTTTGTGGGTTTGGTTTGTTATGGGTCTTTTTTTATTGGTTGTTTTGTTTTGTTGGTTAGTCTTTGTTTTATTTTGGTTTTTTTTCTGCAGTGGGGTTTTTGTTTGTTTGGTTAGGTTTTGTGTTTCGGGGATTTTTTTGTCATTTGAGATCCTGGACCAAACTTTTGCACTGTAATTTAGATGGAATTGGATCAAATTTATGAAAGGGGTTATGTCACGTTGATTACCTGTGAAGCAATCACCAGACAATGACCAAAGAAATTCTTGCAAGCTTCCTTTTCCCAGAGTAAAAAAGTGGAAAACAGGCATCAACATATTTAGGGTTTTCCAGCAGAGCATAGGAAATACTTTTCTTATAACCCTGAACAGCAGAAAAGGGAAAGAGTCCGTGTCTCACATCTTAAGGTGATTTGGTT
This sequence comes from Pyrocephalus nanus, assembly GCA_038380795.1. Classification (NCBI taxonomy): domain Eukaryota; kingdom Metazoa; phylum Chordata; class Aves; order Passeriformes; family Tyrannidae; genus Pyrocephalus; species Pyrocephalus nanus. The sequence goes on along the minus strand of CM076262.1, from coordinate 4,002,409 downwards.
TTCTCACATTTGAAACATGAGTGGAACACAAAGGCAAAAAACCTGTTTGTACCCCTTATCATTGTTTTAAAAATGTTACAGCTTTCCACAGTGCATCACCGGGATCTCTGCATTCAAATTCATGTCTCATTTTTCACTTCATCATTCATTCTGTAACAGGAGCCGGTTGCTGTAAAAAAGGAATCACCTGGAAACATCTTTCACAAAATCATGGAGGAGGTAAAGATGAAGTAAGATCTTTTCTCAGTCTTCTTTAATCTTGATAGCGAGTTCCCAGCATTAGGCTGGGTCCAACAAATTAAATGCGTTTTGACATATAATGCTTTCTGCTGGGTAGTTGCCAGGTAAGATAATAAATTTCTGCTTAATTAAACCACATTTCTTTTTTTTTCCACAAGGACTGATAATCTAATGGCTGTTTGTAAAGTTGCTTGATGTATTCACATCAGTATGTGCTGGGAAAAGTATGATATACCTTTTGTTTAATGTCAAAAACCAGAATTTCCAGACATAAAGCCAACAGTTGGCATGAGCGAGAACTCTGAACTTCAAACATATGCTTTCTCACATGTTTAATCAGAGGAAGTTTACCTAAGTCACTACACTGGTTTAGCAGAGATATTGAATGTCATGGGGAAAGCTGAAAGAGGAAGGAAAGGCTCGAAGATTTAAAAAGGACAGAAGTATAGTTAAAATACTCTTTTACTCTTTAACAGCCAGGTTAGAAGAGTAATTTCCCCTTTAACTGCCAGGAATCACTACAGTCTCCTGATCATGGAAGTACTTTACTAGAAGGTACTTTGCAGTACTTTATCCTCCATATATCCTACATAACTGCAGGTATGAAAAAAAAAAAAAATTCATAGAAACTAGAATGATGACATTTTTTTTTTTTATTTTTTTTTCTCTCCAGCATTGCCTTTCACTTAAATGGAAAAGTTGGTACTTATATTTAAGGGTGGGTTTTCACACTAGATTTGTTCTGATCTAAAGACAAGTAGCTGTCAAGAAGATATGGAGAGGTCCTGAGCTCTTTTGTTCCTCACCAAAAATTCCTGCCCTCTTTCCTCACATTTAAGAATTATAGCATCCCCAGTGACCTACATCACTTCATTGATCCAAGAGAAAACAAACCGCTGCAAGAAATGATTAGATTCTGACATGACAGAGATTTCCCCAAAGGAACTCTCTCTTCTGGATGACAGCCAGATACTAAACAAAGCATCATATGAAACTGTACCCCCAGCCTCAGTCTTCATGGATCTGAATGAGGTGAATGTAATACCAAAATACTGCCATCACTCTAAGTTGATTCTGTTCCTCCCTACTTCAGCACTGGTGAGGAAACCTCTGCAAAGCCAAGGAAATTTATTTCAGAAGCGGAATCAAACATCTGAAAACAAGTATTTATGCACAGTTATTTTTTCCAGAAACAATAATTTTAAAAATCAAATAAAGATCCTAGTATTTCTGACATACTCTGTTTGACTCAATGAACGGTGAGTCAACAGCATTCATTATAATTTTTCAAATCACTACCAACTACATAAAGGTTAAAATATGTTCCTCAAAGACAGCCTCCCAAATAGGCTGTATTTTCACCTACTTTGCAATTCGAAAGAACTTCTTAGAATTGCAAACTTACTGCTTTTTCCCAAGGAACTCTTGTCAGTCTTCAAATTTCATTTATACTTGGCTTTTTCATTCAGACTAATCAGCTGTCCAGTATTTTGACCAGCTGATTATTCTGAATGACTTTTATTAAGACATTCTTTTCCATGACCTTCAGAAAGGACAGAGTTCCTTCATGTCTTTGTGATTAACAGTCATACTTTCTTTTTAAGCTACTTTTCACTACAGCATCCCATTTCCTGACTTTAATAGAACCTTACACCATTCAGTCATTTAATGCTTTTAATTATCAAAAAACAAGAGATATATTTTATTTTGAGATAACTTGCTAGAGTCCTTGTCTCATGTTCAGCAACTTCAAAATATCTTTAACACTTTTTCACATATTCAGGACAAGACATTGGATAAAGCACCACACAGGGTTAGCCTGTAAGCAGCTGGCCACCAAGAGGTTAACTTAACAATGGGAAGGGATGCTAAATTCTCCCTACCTATCAGACAGTTAATTAAGTGCAGAATAGGTTTTGATAGCTTCAGATCATGTAAGTAATAATTCAGAATTTATCTACTTAATCTCATATCTCTTTTTTTAGTTCCTCCTGCCTTCTTTCATGATCAGCAAGAGAGATGCAGCTTTAACATTCAAAGGCTTTGAATGTTCCTCTCTTTGCCTCATGAAAGTAAACTCTTTGGATATATCCTATTTCCTTCTAGATGGTAACATATTCAGGTTTAAATACATTCAACTACAGGATACCATAAGCAAACAATCCTATAGTCCTCCTACCATTAGAAATCCTGCACTAAAATTTCTACCTCATAGAAAACTGACTCCAGATGTTGCAATCCAGTTAACAAGAACACTAACTCAAACTGAGTTCTACTTTTTTTATGTCACTTCACAGGCAGGGAATCGCACCAACCTCAGTGGAATCTCTTCTAACACACAAGAGCAAGAAGAGAACAGAATTGGGTCTCCTGCCCTCACACCCTTCTTGTCACATGTCTATATCACAAGAGCACAGCAGTCTGTAAAGTCATACTGACTCTTCTCTCACCATGTCTCAGATATATTTCACAAGATGACAGATGCATTCATAAATTTCACTGAACATTTTTAATAAAAAACCCGTCATTGGCATTTCATTTTCCTATCTTTATGATTCAAAAAATGTCGTTGTATTTATTCTTAATGACTTGCAGCATTGTTCCTAGTGTAGGCTGTTAGATATGAGAATTTTTAATTCTGAAGAGAAGTGCTATATTCTGCAAACTCTGTAAGTCATGTAAAAAGGAATGTCAAACCTTTACTGGCTTTCCCTGATTTTTATATTCACCAACCTTTTAGATCTTACTTGAATAGATTAGTGTATTTGGTTTATCAAGAAAAACATAATTCATAAAGCATAGGCAACTACCATATACCAATGTATGCAGTCTCCTGCAAAATAATTCTAACATAGTACCATCCTTCACATATATTTAACAGGATGTATTTTATAAATAGCGTAAATGTTATATTTGAAGGCTTTTATTTCTAAAAGTAGAAAAATTATGACTAAGCCATGGCAATCCCATTAAGTTCCCACTGATTGGAAACTGGGTAACATAACTCCCAGGGAGCTACAGGCTGGTCAGTCTCACTTCAGTGCTTGGCAAGATCATGGAGAGCAGAACCTCCTGGAAACAATGCTAAGGCACAAGGAGGTAACTGTGAAAGTCAACATGTATTCACTAATAGCAAACTGTGCCTGGCATATCTGGTGGCCTTCTACGACACGATGGATAAGGGAAGAGCAACTGACATCATCTGCCTGGACTCTTGCAAAGCATTTAACACTGTCCCACATGACATCCTTGTCCCTAAACTGGAAAGAAATTATTTTGATGGATGGACCACTGAGCGGATAAGGAATTGTCTGTATGGTCACACTCCAAGAGTTGCAGTCAATGAGTCGATGTCCAAGTAGTGAACAGTGATGGCTGGTGTTCCTCAGGGGTTGGCACTGGGACTGGCACTGTTTAACATCTTTGTCGGCAAGACGGACAGTGGGATGGAGTAGACCCTTCACAAAATTTTCCAATGTTGCCAACCTGTGTACTGCAGTCAACATGCTGGAAGGAAGGGATGCCATCCAGAGGGACCTTTACAGACTTGAGAGATGGGCCTGTGTGAACCTCATTAAGTTCAAGAAGGTAAGTGCAAGGTCTCGCACCTGGAACAGGGCAATCCCCAAATACAAATACAGATTGGGCAAGAAGTGGATTAAGAGCTGACTTAAGGAGAAGGAAATGGGGCTTTTAGCTGATAAGAAGCTCAATATGAGCTGGCAACATGCTATGTGCACTTTAGTCCAGAAAACCGAATGTGTCCTGAGTTACAACCAAAAAAGCATGGCCAGCAGGTTGAGGGAAGAGATTCTCCCCCTCTACTCTGCCCTCATGAGACCCCACCTGGCATACTGCATCCAGCTCTGGGATTTCCAGCATAAGAAAGATGTGGACCTGTTGGAGCAAGTCCAGAAGAGGACCTAAAAGACAGTAAGAGGGCTGGAACACCTCTCCTGTGAAGATCATCTGAGAGAATTGGGGTAGTTCAGCCTGGAGAAGAGAACAGTCTGGAGAGACCCAGAAGTGTCCCTAAAGAGGGCCTATAACAGTCGGAGAGGGACTCTTTACAAGAGTAAGTAGTGATAGGACAAGAGGGAATGTCTTTCAATTCAAAGTGGGTAGGTTTAGATTGGATATTAGGAAGAAATTCTTTACTGGGAGGGTGGTGAGGCACTGGAATGGGTTGTCCAGACAAATTGTGGATGTCCCATTCCTGAAGTGCTCTAGGCCAGAGTGGATGGGACTTGGAGCAACCTGGTCTTGTGAAAGGTGTCCCTGACCATGGCAAGGGGGTTGGAACTGTATGAGCTTTAAGGTCCCTTCCAAACCAAACCATTCTGTAATTCCACGAAAATTATTGTATACACAAATTTACTAACATTATATATTTATAGAATTAGTAATATATGTGTGTAGATATATTTACATACACAGATATACACATATTAAAATAATGTTCAGTCTGCTCTGTAACAAATTAGAGCCATATTTCTCAATTTAATCAAAACTTATTGCCCTGATGAATACACTCCTACAAAAAAGCACCCTGATAGTGCAGTTTCTGTGCTCACTGCAAGTTAAACATACCTGGCACAACCGAGCTTTTCCATTTGCACACTAGTTTGCAAATATCTTTTAGTTACCTAAAAGTCAAAGTAGCTATTAAAAAGGAATCTCAAAAATCATCTTTAAGGTATTTATGGAAAAGGGTTGCAGACAAAGCCAGGTCATTGACAGAACATCTGTTAGGTTCATATAATATTCTGGAACATGACACAGAGGAAGAATGAATCCAACATTCTCCATTAGAAGTCATAGAACTATATCAGAACTTTATTTTTGCTAAATAATCAGTTATTAAACTGTGTATCATGTTAAAGTAAAACTCGGAGGGGAATAAAGATTTGCAAGAGGTTCTGGATACTAATTTCATATCAACTGTTGGTGTTCTTTTAGGAAGAAAAAAAAGAAACTCTCAAAGCACTGTCAATAAAGTAAAAGAAGAGAAATACTGCTTCTGACATGACTCCTGGCCAAGAGGCATCCCACTGTGTAGGCTATTCCAAAAAGTAGATTTTAAAAACGCATTTCATTCACCTATGAGAGTCTAATGTGACATTCTTTCAAAAGCAAATCCAATGCTATTTTTGTGCTCAAAGCTTCATGGCCTTTTCACCCAGCACCCTGACCGAGCAGTTCACTGCCTCCACTTTGCCCAGGCCACACAGTGACACTTTTTAGGCTCTGTCAAAGCTTCTCCCTCCCTTTTAGCGCTGTCATCTTCCACAGATTTCATTCTTACCTGTGTGAGTGGGTACACACATGCCAGCTACCATTTTTTCAAATTTGTAGGAATACTTTATTTGTTTGAAGGTTTCTCTGGGGAAAAATGTTTCTGACTGGAAAAGCATTTAGCTCTGTTTAGCTTCGTCAAGACACACTGAAGCAGCTAAATAAGTCTATCAGCATCAAGCAGCTTTATCTGATAACAATAAAAAAACATTAATTTTGTACTCTAAAGGCATGAAAGAAGTACCAACTGCATTAGTTACAATAATAGAAGTATGTCAATGGGCACAAGAACTTTCACAGAAGTTTTGTACTATGGTCATTGTAGGTTTAAAGGTGCTCTACTCAGAAATTCAAAATTAATTTACACACAATCTTTTTATTGACTACAGAATGCAATGGAAAGCACATTAACCTATCTTGATGGTAATTACACCTTTTGTACATAGGTAAATGCAATCCTCTGGCACTGAGAGTAGGCAGAGCCTTTCCTTTTGCCATTTGACTGAGAGAATGCAGAAGCAGGTGGACACAAAAGGGACTTTCTATTGTTCCCAGAGAGTCTGTCCATCCTTGTTCTAGGCAGTCATGATTTGCTTTAAAGCAATTACAAAAGAAAAAGTATTTTGTGAATAATCCACAGATTCTATTTTACTGTATTTTGCCAGGCAGAATATTCAATTTCTTCTTATATCAATTTATTCTTTTATCTTTCTTCTTTATATCCTAACACAAGAAACATACAAACAATTTTTCTTTTTTTAATTCATGGCTGCTTTGATGATATTTTAAAAATTAGAAAGTATACAGACAGATAACTAGATGACAGGTTTCAAAGAACCGTTTTTGCTTTCTGTGGCTAAACATTTGACAGTTTTCTTCAAGAAATGTGTTTCCTGAATAACACTTCATAGGAATCTAACAACAAGAATTTATACTGAAAAGCTGTAAAAGCTAAAACCACATGAATGGTAATTATTTTAGAAACTAAGTGGCCATCAACATTTGTATATCCAGTCTTTATTGTTTTGTTCTAGTACTGTACACTGTCATTATCTATTCTTTCAGCAGTATTAAAAGGCTTTACAAACTGCTGATACTCAGTCGTTTACCCTCTGGTGAAGCCAGAGAGCTTTACAACATTATAGGACCACATCACATTTCAAAAGACACTTAGCTACCGCAAAAGAGGGCTCCTGATGCCAGACAGATTACATTATTGAACTATTTACAGTACTCACTTCTGCTAAATTTTAGAAGGCCCATGAGAGTTCATGAAATCCAAAACAAAACCAAAAGCCTCTGTGGAATAAATACGAGATTATGTATTCTTCAGCATGCATTATTTAACAACATTTCTGCTTTGGATTTCACAAATCCTATATAGATTAACCATTTAATAAAAGCTTGACAACATAGATGCTCCATAGATGCTTCTGCAAATGTAGCAGTTTTTCCATTTCACAAATGACTTACAAGGGTTGCAGAAAAAGGCCTAACTGGGGAATTTCCATATCACAAATTTTAAATTTCACCTTTTGCAAAAGAGGGAATGCAATCCCTGGTGTTTAATTAGAAATTTGACATCACCTACTACTTTATACTATTCTAATACTGATCCCAAGTGAATGTAAAGTGATACTGAAAGCATTTTTCCCCTCTGGTGATAGTGCCCACACAGCTCAATCTAGTACTTTACTTACCACATTATAGGGTCAGTGAGATTTTACCTCAGCTCTCCTCAAAACTGAGGTCCTTCTTCCGGCCTCTGCCCAATAAGTTTTTGGCCAAAACTTTTAATTTTCTGTCCTTAGACTCATACATGCTAGATGAGGTTCCACAAAAGCACTTGGCAAAATCATGCCTTTGTCAAGTCGTACTGGCTTCTGGTCCACCTCTATAAGGCTGTGCCCATTTTAACTTCATGACTACCATACTGCGGTTCTGTAAGGTTATAGATAACTGTCCTCTTCCAACTGTGTCAACTAACAAAGGAATTAACAAGATTAAATAAGTAAAATATCAAATGAATGACTTAGTTGGCTGTCATGGGAAGGCAATACCCATCAGCAGGGAGAAAATCAGACAAGCTGATAGGCTGTAAGACCTTTTGCCAGTTCAGCTGTTGGAAGAACACCCATCTGACTACACCTAATCTGAGAAGTCACACGTTAGAAAGCAATCTTTATCGACACAGGATGTTGTGCTCCTTCAGCTATTTTCTATTGTAAATGAATGGTGAAGAATTATGGTATCATAGAAATTAAAGGCTTCATAACTGCTGCCTAGTGATAATACCTAAATAAGGGCCAAGTGTATTTACTGTACAAAAAGTCACTGTGTTGTCATTTAACCCCAGCCAGTAGCCAAGCCCCTCACAGCCACTTACTCACTCCCTCACTGGTAGGACTGGGGAGAGGATTGGAAGTGCAAAAGCTAGAAAACTTTTATCTTGAGATAAAGACAGTCTAATAGGGAAAGCAAAAGCCATGCAAAGCAAAACAAGGAATGAATTCACAGGGATAGTTTCATTTTCAGAAGAATTTGTAACGGGAAAGCTAGGAACTCAGTTTTTGCTAGGAAGGCTTTCTTCCTAAATGTAACTCTTCCTCAAAAGCAGTTTCAATACTTTCGTCCCCTGCATAGCAAGAGAAGTTCTCAGTCTCTCTCTCTAATACCTGAGAGGAGAGAGAAAGCCCTAACACACACATATATAGGCCTTGTGAAGGCGGGGGAGAAACAGAGAGGATAAAGAGGCCCTGAGAGGGCGGGAACTTGCCTTTTTCCCCCGGGGGCCCAGTGTGCGCAGCATCATTAAAAGGTGGTCCTTCTATCTGAAATAAACTTTTTTTTCTATCATTCCATTGCCTTGGCATTCTTGGGAAGAATACCTATGTGTTTTACCTTACACATGGGCAGGCAGGTGTTCAGCCATCTCTGATGAGGGCTCCATCATGCATAGCGGATACGTGGGAAGAGAAACACCATCACTCCAAATGTCTTCCCTCTTCCTTCTTTTCCTCCCCACTTTATATACTGAGCATGATGTCATATGGTATGGAATATCCCTTTGGTCAGTTTGGATCACCTGTCCCAGCTGTGTCTCTTCCCAGCCTTCCATGCACCCCCAGTCTCCTCACCAGCATGGCAGTACAGAAAATAGAAAAGGCCTTGGCTCTGTGTAAGCACTGCTCAACAATAATAAAAACATCTCTGTTATCATCACTGTGTTCAGCACAAATTTAAAACCCAGCCCCATACCAGCCGCTGTGAAGAAAATTAACTCTACTCAAGCCCAAATCAGCATACACCATGTCACAGAAAGCTTTTCATATCCTGTCATGGCCAGTCTCCTTTTAAATTAATTAACCTGAAAAAAGCATAGTCATCTTTGTATGGATCTTCCTACCTGTAGACTAGTACAGATGTAAAGAGCTTCACAGAAATCAACTAGAGAAGTAAATTACATATTCTGAATCTAATTCCATCAGTTTTCATATACCACTATGAATGCAATCCCAACACAGACACCCAATGGTAATGAATTATATCCTAACTTAGTAATGTCAGTAGGAATTCTGCTGCTAAGTTCAATTTGACAACAATGCATCCAAACCAAATAACCAAACCTGGGTGAGTACAAGTAACAAAGGAGCTACACACTCTGGTACAATACAGGTTCGTCCTGGAAACAAAATGGAACTTATGCTGAACTAATGTGATTTAAATTCAGACAAAAAGCACAGATAAAGTAATCTGCTTTCCTGAGGTCTATGAGAAGAATGCAGGGTGCAACAGTGCCTGAGAACAAGGGTGCTGTGCCAACCACATCTCACAGACTCCACAGAGAAGCTACTGTCAGACACAACATGTCATACGCAGTTATTGTACTGAACAGACAAGGATGGTAACTGTAGGCATAACAGAGATAGGTGCTGACACCTGTCAAGGTACAAATGCACACCCCATATATTGCCCTTACAGTCTGTTTGTGCCCTAAGCCTGTGTTCTCCATAACCATTCTCTCATATGCTCAGCTCTCTGTACGACATCTCTTCTTGAAGGTTCCCTGAAGGCAAGATCTACAGCAGAACCCTCCACTGAACAACAGGGGGAGGAAAAGAGATGAACTTTTGTAAGAAGAGATGAGCAAGAAGAATCATGGATGCAGTAACATTTGCTGTTACAATCTGAAACTCAGTGTTTGTATATTTGTTTATTTGTACTTTTCCAAGAAAATCTTGTTCTTGACTGGTTAGGTCAGTCCTCACCAAATCCTATGTGACTCAGGGATATGCAATAACTCAACAATGAACAAGCTGAGAATATCAAATACTGTATGCACGAGCCACAAGATCCCACTTGAACACCTTGGACACAAAACCAAAAATAGACACAGGCTTCCCAGAACTGAAGATCATAAGAAGAATAATTCACATACTTGGTTTTGGGCACCCATGTACCCTATCACATTGAATATGAAAAAAACATTTGTGCACATTATCCACGACATCTAGCAATTCCAGTGAGAAAATATCTATCCCAAGCAACAGAAACTACTCCCCTAGAGTTCAAAGTACTGTTACAGCAGCAAGAAACCAGAAAATAGAGCTGCAAACCTGTTGTGCATTGATAATACCATAGATTTGAGTATGGAAGAAGGATGCAGCAACATTTTGCACATTACTGTGGTAGAATCACAGAATATGCTGAGTTGGAAGGGACCCACAAGGATCATCAAGTCCAGCTCCTGGCCCGGTACAGAACAGTCCCAAGAATCAAACCATGTGCCTGAGAGCATTTTACAAACACTTTTGGAACTCTGCCAGGCTTGGTGATGTGACCACTTCCCTGAGAAGCCTTTTCCAGTGCTCATGCAACTATGGATAGAAGGAAACCTATATGGTAGGCTTTTTGCATTTCATGTGTAAGCTAGCAAAAGGTCCTAATCATGAGAATCTCAGGAGTTTCTATTATTCCATAAGCTAGGCCATTCTGCCACCAAGAAAACCTAAATAAAACCTGCTTGTGTGAAATATCTACAGCAAAGAAGCATTAATAATAAGGCGTACACTATCAAAGTCCAGGTATCTTCTTGTGTAGGGCTGCCCTCTATTAGGAACCCATACTCTGATACATTATAGTTGATGTTTTGTGGAAGGTATTTCTGGTCCTTAAGAGTGCTCAGTCCTACTTGACAAAGAGTAAATCCTGTTACAAGGTACTTGGAACACCTAAGCATTCTCCTTGGACCTTTAAGGAAAAGAGTTACATCAAAGAAAAATATCTTGCATCAGTGACAAATTCTCCTGCAACTCTGTACAGGTTACCTGCATGACTTTTGGAACAGCAAGATGAAGAATTAAGCTCCCAAAATCCTTTTCATTACTTGCTTTTCTGATGCCCGTGAACAAGCATCAAATATCCTGAAAGGACTATTTTGGTTTTAAAAAGAACAGGTGTGGATCCAGTTCCCTGAAAGTTTAGGCAAAAGTTGTTAATCACTTTTCTGCATTGATGCCAAAAAATGAATCAAAAAACATGCTCCATCAGTTCTTCTAGGCTTGTGTTAATTTTAAACTGATTAAACAAAGTATACTTCTGTAGTGAGCAAATTGGTTTTATAAAACCTTCAGCTAAATATTTTAATTATAAAGTAAAATAAAAGGTGATAGCAGCATACAGGTGAAAATGCTGAGAATTACAATTTTATTTCACACCAGATACTGTTTTGGGGAACTGTTTTGGGTGCAAGGAATGAAACAAGATTCAAATGTTAGCATAGAAAAATAACTGTTTTATGATTCTCAATAAATCCCATAACCACTTTTAACATCTGCAGGCTGCATGAATATTTTGTGTGTTTTCAGAATTTAATATCAATTAATAGAATTCATGAGCATGTTACTTTCCCACGTTCCTCAACCATCTCATTGTTCTGGAAAAGATCCCAAAGTTCTGCAAAAGAACAAACTACTGTCTCTATTCTTTCAACAGCAAACACTACGGCAACCGAATCAATGATATATGGAGAAGTATAGTGAAAAAAATGTTAAAAAATATGGTAAGAAACTTAATTCAATGAATTTGCATGAACTGAAGTTGTCTGATTCTCCAGGGCTCTGCAAACACTCCAAGGCAACTAAAACTGCCTTGGATGAGTGCTATTCCATACCATCACTCAATGTATGGCTCTACTTCATAACCTTCATAATTACTTGAGAGACATTAATGGGTGGAAGCACATCATCCTTCTGCAGGCTGCTGTTCTAGATGTGAAGGAGCTTTGACACCTTGAAAAATCTTTGTGGCCTGAGAGCTACCATTTCACAGGGTGGACTGGAGAAACTTGTCTGAACACATTTGAGCTGAACAGACATGAAAATTGGCAGTAGGTTATTTAAAATATACCTACAAGATTTAAATCTTCCTTGCAACATTTTTCTTTTTTCCTGGCTGGAAAACATTCATTCCTGCCAGCCAAACATCCATTTTCCTTTGAAGTACTTCCTGAGAATTTAATTGCCCAGTAAATTGCCAACAAAACTTTCAAGTGTAGAACAGCCCTGAGAGACTCCAGAGGGAACAGCCTGTAATACTTAATTCATCTTTCCACAGTCAGTGAGGAGGGCAGATTTGCCCTCCAGACATAAAAATCAATTTTTGACTGGACAAAGTTCACTGAGCAAAATACAGTCATATACAAGAGGTAGAAGTTTGCACCATTCTCAGTGGAATCTGAAGTTCCACTGGTGCAATACTCTGAAGAACTGGGATATTCAGATAATTAGTGGATCTAGCGATATAGGCACTACAACTCAAAATGTTTGATATTTCAAAATGTTTTTCTTTGACAATTTCAACTACTACAGTTATTCAGCCTCTCTTATAGAGTTCATCCATTCTTGGCAGGTCCCTTAAATTGACTATGTGTGTTATATTTCAAGTTAGCAAGGTTCAAATGAGGACACAACATAAGAAAGACAGTGGAGAGGAACATTAGGTTACTAAAATATTTTTTTTAGTTACTGAAATTACGTCAGAGTCTCAGTTTAAAACCTTCAGAAAGTAAATAGTTGCCAACAATGAAACAAAAGGACTCAAAATTCTTGCAAACTAGGAAATGTGAAGGTTAAAATGGAGCAATTTATTTTTAAAGAAAATGCCAAATAAATTTTAAAAAATCCTAAAAGAGCTGACTTCATTTCACAATATTGTAAACCATGTACCTCCCAAAGTTCTGGAAAGGAAATGAACTGGAAAGGAAAGTTTCTGTCAGGAAAATGTACATTTAGGTAACACTCCGATATAGTAATGTCTAGCATCATATAAATATTCTGGGTTTTGTTGTTTGGAAACAATTTTTTTACCAAATAAAAGTTTATGCTCTACTACAGGCTGTTAATCACTCATGAGACACTTAATTATTAAAATTGTAATGAATATTTTTTATATTGTCAATACAGAAGAATCAAGACTTGTAAACATTAGATATTTCAGGCCTGCTGATGGTGTTGGAATATGAAGGGCTAACTTTAACAGCATTACTTAATTTTGTCATTAAAAATAAGCTTTAAGAACTGTAGTGAAGCTAAATTGTTATGTTAAAGGTTGATCTGGCCTGCTTGCAGAGGCACATGTGATGCAGTCATTGGAAAAGTAGTTGAGGGACACCAACAGTGTTCTGTTCACAAAAGAAGGAAGAGACACTAAAGGTGCTTCTCCTCTGTCCCTGCTGAGCCTCTTAATTGCAAATAGGACAAAGTCCTCTACTGAAGAAGGAAAGAGTCTCATGGACAGCTGTCCTGAGATCAGGCACCAGCCTCATCCTCCTCTGAAGACAATAGGGGTCAGCGAGGCATTAATTCTGGGTGACACACACACAGCATCATGGAGCAGTGCAGGATATGAAGAATAAATGCAGCTTCCACCTTGTTACTCTGATAACTTCTCTAAGTTTCAGAGGGTAACTTTCAGTTTATTCAGGAGCAACTGAGGCTCAGAAATCATAAGTGACTCAGACCCCCGTGAATGAACTGGTATTTTTTCCTAGAGATATCTCAACAAAATATCCACTATTTGCCTTTAGTCTTTCTATGTAAAGCACAGATCTAGATTTGCTAGCCTATTACATCCCCAGCTTTTCAGAAATAAATCCATACAGTCTAGATAGCTCTTCATGTGTAACCAATTTCTAACACTGATAACATGAACATCTTGTTGCAGAGATGAACATGTAACTCAATCAATAAACCACAAATGCCTCTGTCTTAATGCTTTTAGAATATGATTTCCTTGGTATAAATAATGCCAAAATAAAATGAAGTGCTACACTGTATCATTGACTTATTCATGTGCACTTAGACATAACACACTCCTGATGCAAAACACTAGAAAAATATTCAGATTAAGGGTTATCTAGATTCCTCTGCAAAAAGACATCAGCCCTCAACAAAGCCCTCCAGATATTAAAAGGCACCACATTTGCTGCCTTTATTACATCCATTACATTTTTCTGATGCATAAATCTATCCAGATTATCTCATAGTATTATGTCTGCTCATTATATTTACTACCTCTTCTATAAATTTAAAATAAAACCAAGAATTTGCCTCTTTTCCTTTATTGTAAACATTAATAAAAATTAGTGACTTAAAAGCAAACTTATCCCTCTCCATGTTGAACTGTTATCCTTTGTCCTTTACACAGCACTGTAATCTGTTCCAGTGGTCTCCCAACTGATTTTTTAAGCTCATCTTTTGTGTCATACAGTATCATAAGTTTGTATGAAATTATTAAGTCCTTTTTTTCCAGCTTGTTTGTTTACTACACACTACTGAAACTGTGAGAACCAAAAGCAAGTTGCAAGCTTCCCAATGGTTTACAGTACCCCCCTGTAGCTGATTCTGCTCTAATTACAGAACAACTACTAGTTTACATCTAAATTTCAGTTGTGACTTGCTTTTGGTTCTCTTTCTATCTAGTGACATACTCAGAAGATGTTTGATTGTATCACTTTAGAAGTCTATAACTGACTTCACATTTAAAATGGTTTTAATTGTTCCTCTTACTGATTCAGAAAGATTCAAATAAGTTTTCAGTGCAGAAGAGTTTACAAACTAGGGAAGGTTTGCGTATACTGGTCCTGTTTTCTTTCTAAGTTTGTACACTCAACAGTCTATTTTAAAATAAAGCTCTTGAACTTCCAGCACTCCTAAAAGCTAAACTTTGAAAGACAGAAAAAGTGAGTTATAGATCTCTAGAAAGCAAAGCTCCGAGATCATTTGGGTATACTGAGCTCACTTGGGCACAAACAAACTGAAACACAGTAGGTTCCCTCTGAACATCAAGGAAACAGTGTTTTTACTGTGAGAGTGACCAGCTGATCTCCCGTGGTCCCCTCCAACTTCAGCCATTACATGATCTGTTAATAGCACATTTTGTTACAAATGTACAAACACTCTCTACAGCTCCCTGAAAGGAGGCTGTAGCCAGGTGGGGGTCAGTCTCTTCTCCCAGGCAACTATCTGTACAGCAAGAGGGCATGGGCTTAAGCTCTGCCAGGGGAGGTTTAAGTTGGTTATTAGAAAGAAATTCTTTACAGAGAGAGAGATCAGGCATTGGAACGGCCTGCCAAGAGAGGTGGTGGATTCACCGTCCCTGGAGGTTTTTAAGATGAGGATGGATGTGGCACTGAGTGCCATGACCTAGTGATCACAGTGGGGTTGGATCAAGGGTTGCACTTGATGATCTCAGAAATCTCTTCCAACCCAGTTAATTCTATGATTCTATGATTTGGAAATAAATACTGCTAAGTGAAAAATCATTTTAATGATGCCTAGAAATACTTAATTCTGATAAAAGAATCCTGGATGGTAACACTGGTAACAGCAAGGTATGTTGATTTGATTGTCAAAGATCTTTACTAGCTTTTTTTCAATAGTTTCAGTATCAAGAAGCAACACTAATGAAGTATTTCTCCTAAAGCTGCCCAGTTCATACTAGGAACAGTATATTTCAAAATGGGCAAAACCACCGAGAATGGGGGAAACAATGTTTTGAAAGGAGGAAATATTCTAACTTGATTGAGAGAACTGGAAAAAGAATAACAGCTGAAAAAAGCAGTGAAATTCATAGGCTGAAGTTTCACAAACAAATGCTTCTACAGCAGCTCATTGACCTCTTATTCCCCCTCATTTCTAATTACTGCCACTTTCCCTACTCCTCATTAGCACTTATGTACCAACTCTTTTTTGTGCTTGCACAAAAAAGTAAAAGTAGATGATGCTTTTCCTGCAGGAAGTCAAAAGCTCAGAAAGTATTCAGACATAGAAAAAAACTGAAGAAAAACTGGTTTAATGTTTCTTTTCATTTCTATACTACTCCTCCCCTTTTACAATTATGTAAAAAAAAAGCTATAAAATGTTTATTTATGCCATCTGTGGTTGCATGCATGATTACCACAGAAACAGACTCAAATATGCAATAATGTAGGAGTATCACTTTTTTCCTATATAAGTCATCACCAAAAGTTCTTGTAAAAAGACTCTGTGCATCAGTAGCTGAGCAACTGCGGATTATGTATTTTCTTTACATGCTGTCCTTTTTTAGCATATTGGAAAAACACATAGCTAAACAGCTGAAAAAAGGAACAAGTGATGAAAGTGGTCAATCTGATTTACATATGAGGAAATCAGAGATTATAAAGTGAGAAAAAAAGCTTGGCAAAACCTAATGTTTTATACGAAGATTAAAATTATTCTAGAAACTATACACTTGCTACATTCGAGCAGGCTTCAATAGAACTAGAGTGGCTGTGATGTGTAAATAAGTTACAGCTACTTCTGTTTAAACTTTTTTTAGCTGTAAACTGATTTATGAAACCATTTATTAACACTAAATAAAAGCTTGGGGAGGCATTTTGTAATACAAATAAATTCATGTTTCTCCACAAATGAAACTAGCAGATCTCCCTTTCTATAGCCTTTCATTTTCCAATCTGATAAAAAGGTCTCTGATTTCTAAAGGGAATTTCTGTCACTTAAAATACTTACATTTTCAGTTTTTAATAAGAAACCCTTTTCATCCTTTTTTTGCTAATGCTAAGAAACTACAGATCATTGAAATATGGTTCCCTTTTCAAGATGATTTCTCCTATCAAGTTTCCTAAATTTAACTAGATGACATGCTAGTCTTATTGGAATGAGGGCATTTTTCACAATAAATTTTTAGAAGAAACAATGTAAATTTGAAAAATTGTACTCCTGTTATTACAAATAATTCCTCTGATTCCTACCAATTTATTTCCTTTCTTCTGTTTGTTTATCTTAGAGAAAACAGATGTGAGACACTGTGTCAAACCTTTTTTTCCTCTTTATTTTTCACTTCTGTCAGCAGGGCTTTTTGTTAGTAAGGACAGCGAGGAACACAGTTGCTGCAATGTTGACAGTAGCTACCTGGCTGACTTCCCACCACTTAGAATATTTTCAAACTTGACTAAGTTTAAATAATTTGCTTCACACTTTGACATATACACCACCGAAAAAGCCTTTTTTTAGAAATACAAATTCAAGTCAGCCAAAGCAAGTGACAATATTGTTTTAAGCAAACCTCGAACTAGGGAGACTGATTTCTTGGAGCAACCCTGCCAGCAGCACCTGATGGGACTGAGATACTCTGGGCAGAAGGCTAATGGCTGGCACGGTGGGTGACAGGAGAGCAGCAGATGTTGTTTATCTTGACTTTTGAAAGGCTTTTGACACTATCTCCCATAAAATCCCCACAGACAAACAGAAGTGGAAAGTGAGATGGGCTGAAATCTGGCTGAACTGTTAGGCTCAAAGGGTTGTGATCAGAATGAAGTCCAGCTAGAGAAAAGAGTACAGAACTACGTTGCTGATGGTCCCCAGGGATTAGCACTAGGGCCAGTACCTTTTAACCACTTCACTAATGACCTGGATGATGGGACACAGTGCACCCTCAGCAAGTTTCCTGATGATACCAAATAGGAGGAGTGGCTGATGCACCAGTTGGTTGCACTGGCATTCAGAGGGACCTTGGAAAGCCTAAATCATAAACCAAAAGGAATTCTGTGAAGTTCAACAAAGGGAAATACGAAGTCCTGCACCTAGGGAGGAATTATCCCAAGCACCAGAACAGGATGACGGATGATCAGCTGAGAAGTGGTTTCACAGAAAAACACTTGGGGGTCCTGATGGGCTTCAAACAGATCATGAGCCAGCAGTGTACCCTTGAAGCAAGGAAGGCCAGTAGCATCTTGTGCTGCATTAGGAAAAAAATGTTGCCAGCAGGTCAAGGGAGATGATCCTTCCCCTTCACTCAGCACTGCTGAGACACGTCTGGAGGGCTATGTCCACTCATGGCCTCCCAGTACAAGCAAAACATAAGCATCCTATAAAGCAGTCCAGCGTAGGACTGCCAAGACGATTAAGGGATTGGAGCATCTGACATGTGGTGAGACTGAAAGCGCTGGGACTCTAGCCTGGAAAAGGCTCAAGGAGATCTTATCAATGTGTAGAAATACCCGAGGGGAACAGTGTAAACAACATTTCTCAGTGGTGCCCAGCAACATGGCAAAATGCAACAGGCACAAACTAAAACAGATGAAATTCTATCTGAACAAAAGACAGCACTTTTCTACTCTAGGGTTATTCAAGCACTGGAAACAGCTGTCCAAGCAGCAAGCTGCTTTAGCCGATCCTGCTTTGAGCAGTGGGGGTGTTGGACTAGACAATCTCCAGACACCCTTTCCAACCCAAGGTATCCTATGTTTTTTTGGGGAAGAGACAAAAGCAGGGAAACTATATCTGAGTAATGTGGACTATTGACTTAATGTCAGTTGTTTTCTATGCAAACACCAAGCCTTCAGTTAGATAAAACAGTTCCCTTGTACATCGGTTGATTGTGTCTGATTGCATTATATGAAGGGAAGTTGTTTATTTGACTTAGGAAAAGTCTCATTGTGCAGACACAACAAAACAAGCTCTTTTTCTCTCCCATGCATTTCCTGACGGCCAAGCCTGTAGGTCTAACCAGTATGAGAACTACCTAGCATAGAGATTTAGATAATGCATTTGCTTTCACCAGTCAAATAAATCACCTTATTCTCTCTTGCAATGTCCATTTGTATCAGCAAACTTCCGTCACTTTAATGGATTTCTTTGCCTCGCATTCAGTCAGTACTCAAGTAGTAAAGTTAGTTAAACCAAAACGGGCAATGGAAAATCATCTTTCTCCTCTGATAAAGCCTATTCTCTCACATCAAAGTATTGACAGTTTTGTTTCATCACTGTTGGAAAAATGAGAGGAACCAAGAGAACGTCACAGAGAAAAGCTAGAACATCTCATTCATGAAGAGCAGGCACCTGTGCACTGACCCAATTAGGCATTCAAATACTTGTCACTTTGGAGCTGGCTGGTTGTCACTCATCCAAGTAGCCCCAGGGGATGTACTGTATGGTGGCATTCCCTGACAGGAGAACTGGAGCTATGGAGGCAATGAAGGCACAGTGATAGGGTGCCAGGATCCTGGTGAGTGAGAGCAGCCAGTAGCAAAGCCAAAGAACTTCAGAGCTTCCTTAACTTGGTTACTATCCAAAAACCCTTTCAGAGTCTTCAATGGTCATTTTTTTTCAGAGCAGTCTAGTTTAAAACCCTTACAGTAACAGTCCTCTTTCTCCAAAGATACATTTAACTCTTGAGTGACTAACAACCATTTCAGAAAAGATAAAAAACAAGCAAACAAAATATCTGCATTTCAGGGAGAGGATGCACTAAATATTACTTTTAGTAACACTGCCGGCATTTAATTCAGAAGTCAAAAAATTTCAGTGACCATCTCCTCCCTTCTCTGTTTTAGACATATTACTGATGCTTTCAGATACTCTGTCTGCTTGACCACAAAAATGAGGGATAAAACACTGTGCAGCCTTCCACGCCTACACACTATAAAAGATAGAAAAGGTCTGTTCTAGTAAACTACATACAATTCTGTATTCAAGACCCCCAAATCAGATTTGTAGTAAAAAAAAACCAAAAAAACCCAGATACTAAAACACAGATGACTATTCAGCAGCCACTACTCACTTCAAGTAAAGCTATCTCTGTTCCTACACTGAAAGAATTATGCAATTCAAACACTAGAGCAGGGAGGGGTTGTAGGAGGATTGGGGTAAGGAGGGAAACAAAAGCTTACTTCAGAACTTCCAAAATGGGCATTTTAACCTTAGGACCTAAACCATCACAGCAAAGACTTCAGAATGTCCCCATCACTAAATTTGTAATCTATGCTAGAAGAAAAAACTCCCAATTTTTTTGTACAATATTTCACATTCCTTCCAAGTCCATTTTTCCAGACTCACTTTTTAACTAGTTGGCTTGTCCTGACACCTGTTCTCTCCAGTAAGGAACACCAGACATGAGTAAGCCTACCTTCAATTATGTGAAGCTATGAAATCCTTTTAGCTGCTTTTCTAGTTAACATTTTTGATATGGGCCCTTCAGCTAAAAGCTGAGCTGAAATTAAAAAAATTATCTGACACACAGACTGTTAACTCAAACAAACACGGAAATGAGGGCAAATGCAGAACATGTTATATGACTACCCTGGATAGTACTTAACAGAAGCTAAATTGAAAGATAGAAATGTAACAGATAGAAACTTAATGTCACTAGTTTGGGTGGTTTTTTTTTCCCCGGATAGCATGGGAAAAGAAAATTTAGAGGCAAAAATTATCTTACCTTTGGACAAATAACTTCTGAGCAAGATGGTCTTTCCTTTTACTTTTCCTTCTTTCTTATTCCCTGTATGACAGTTCTTTATGTTACTGCTTTGCCGAAAAACTAATATACAACCTGAAATATTTATAGAGGCCAATAATCACAGTCACTGCTAAATTACAAAAAATACTTCATATATGTCTCGATAAAGGTGCAATACTAAATTCAGTTAAGTCAAGTGGGATAGTAGAATATATATTTTAGGCCAAAAAAAAAAAAAATAAGAGGCATTAAAACAAAAGCAGCTCCCTAGGTTTCAAAATAGTGTTTTGCATTTAGGTCTCCAAAATAGCCAGTTATATCAGATCAAACCAGAGCACACATACAGTTATCCAGGTTCACTGTATCATCAGTGATAAACAGTCAGTGTTCCACAAAGCTTGAGAAAGCCAATTGAGAAGCCTAACCACATCCACTCAATGTCCAGAAACCCAGTTTAAGGCCCATTGGATACCTCTGTCTCCTAATGACTAAACACTTCAATGCTCTTTGGGATACAGATGCCCAAGCTTCTAAAGACATCTACTGGAAGAGGTCATAGCAGCTGACAGAAAGACTCTATTGCAGGAAAAGCCTTTGGTTGCAGAACTTGCCCAGAAAGAGAGTGATGTGGCTTATAACAAATTTGTAATCTGTCTGATCTCCCACTTTCTATGAGAATATCCTATATTCTAGTGAAAGGATGGGACTGACACACACACCCCAACTTAAAAGCACAAGACAAAGAAAGAGGAAACAGCAGGAGAGGTTTGTTCTGAATTCAGTTGCTCCTTTCCTTCATTTATTCACAAGAATTGTGCACCCAAATCCTCTTGTTTCTTACTTTTTGTTACTTTAATCTATTTTAAACACATTCAGTATTTTGCTGAGAAGAAGGCTGCTTATCTCTCCATGGTAGTAATGCCTATGTGGAGTTGAACTTTCAAGTGAGCAAGGTTCAAATAGGATCAGAAATTTTTAAAGTGAACTTCAAAAATTTTTTAGCTGAGGATTTCCCTTACAATCTTTTAACTTTACAGCACATTTTGCTCACCTGCAAACTCAGCAATGCTTGTCATAATATGCAGTCCTTATTTCAGTGAACTGGTGCTGAACTGAAGCAAACAACAAATTAGCATCACTGTAGCACCTGTTATTTAGTGTGCTGTACATAAAAGTATGTACATTTTACCTGTAGATTAGTAATTAAAGTTCCTTGTTTACTCTTGACTGCAGATTGGCACTGTTTTGTAAGGTAAACCAGGAGAGACTGCAACAGCTCAGCTTACAGCAGTAATACAGGACGATCAGTTTAATTGCCCATCAAATTGCTAGTTCAATCATACAATTTCTTTCCGTATACTCTTAAAAGCCTTTTATTTTTAATTTGGTCTGCCAGTAGGCAAAACCTTAACTGTTGACTAGAAACTAGAACTCTCTTGTAGCTCTTTTTTCCAGTAACAAACAACACTTCTCACAAACTGATCTTTATCATGCTCTTTTCAAAACAACTTGTTGCTCTTACATATAAAGCACTGGAAATAATAAATTATCTTTGTAACTTCAGGAGTTTTGGCATAAATAATTTATTTCACTGGGGTGAAATTCCCTTTGGAGATTCACTCCATTGCCTTCATCTTTATTCAGGCACTCAAATCGCTTGCAACTCCCTGCCTCTATATTCAGCCGGAACAGCTCCTTGCAAACCAGCAGGACCTTGAAGAGCCAAAGTCAAAACAGAACTTGCATTCAGCAGTGCTACATGCGTGCAACTCCTAATTGACCACGACACAGTCTGACAATGATCACACAGATCCTATTATATCAAGGTAACAGCTACATCTACCCTGCCATTCACACTGCTTCCTGGCTGGTTTGGTCCACCAACTCACTATCTGCAAGACAAAATCAGAGCATGCTTTAGAGAATGTTCCAGCTCAAAAGAACCTTTCCAAACTACAGCATGGATAAGACTGCCTTAAGTTTTGATTTTCCACTCCTGACAGCCCTGCAATTCTCCCATGCCAGGCACTGCATCCTCACTTGCAGCCTCCCCCTGCCTCCATGGGACACCCTTCAGCAGCCCACAGATTTACAGTATTAGGCTGCACCATCATAACGTTGAGGTCTGCAACACAGACCTCACCATTACGGGTACTCTGAACTGAAGGACACCAGCTGCGAATTAGGGTGCAGAAACACCACAGCACCCAGACAACATGCAGATCACATCCAATCTGCTTTTCAAGAGACTCATTTTCTAAAGCATTAAAATGCAGATGCACACCAGCCCTTGCCAACCAGCCTACCTTGATGACAGGAATTTGTCCCTGCCTTGTTATTACCAGTAAAGAACATCTGTAGCCTCAAGGGCATTATTTAAAAGTTAGGCATGATCTGAAACCCAGCGACGACTTGTGTAAGACCTCACATACAGCAGAAAACCTCACATTCAGCTCTGTTTACAGTGCAGGTAATTTTTTCCAGAATGCTAACACTCATTAAAAGAAGGGGGAAAGCCTAATATGAAAGAAAAATCAAGGAGGAGGATAAAAAAGATGGTTTTTTAAAAAGTCTGCAGATTAGAGGAAATATGTTTTAAAATTTATTAGATATATTTGGGGTGATGTAATCTGCTTAGCCACTAGCATATTGTGGAAATGTAAAGCACTTTTTTTTTTTTTACTTTTCTGCACTTGACATCATGTTGCGTATTTATTAATTTTAAAATTTGTGAAAGAACTCCAATTTACATAGTAGTGTTGCTTTTCTAGTAACGGCATTGAGAAACTTCAGGGAAGAGAATAAGAAATACATAGGTTGCAACACATAACTATGCAAAAAGTTCAAATGTAAAAAGTCCGTTTTTATTTTATAATCTGATTGGCTAAATAGTTTTATATAAAATGTATTTAAAAGTATTCTTTAAAATGTCAAGACACTTTACTATTTTTAATGTAGCCTTAAAAAGCAATAGTGAGAGAATATGCAGCTTTCTCCTGAAATTAATAATATATCTATATACACATAAAATATAACTCAGTTTCTCTTTACTTTACAATACTGCAGAAAGTTCTTTAATATAAAATATTTTCTTTGTGACATATAAAATTCATTTAGTATATTTAAACACAGTTTTATGCAATCCAGTACTGCAGAGCTCCATTGTTCACCCTCATGTCCATTCTTCCAGAACTAAGGAGTAATGAAGAGCTCTCAGAAAAGGAGAAACTACTGCGATTGGTTGATGAGGGCAGTGATCCATCTTGCTGTCATATCTTTCTTATTTCTGCGTGTGTTCAACCCCAGATGATTCTGACAAAGTAATAATGGAAAAAAATATCCTGGAAATACAGCAAAAGCAACTTTTTGGGTTTTCATTTCTGGTACACAAATCCTCATGAAGACATTTCCCAGGGAAAGTATTCCAGCCTAGATTATCCATAAGAGCAATGCCCAAATTTTTACACATAATATATTAATCAAACCAGAATATAGACTTCATCTGATCTTTAACATGTTGCAGTCATCCCTTCCCTTCATGGATGCAAATTATAACTGCATTGATTTCAATTCCCAGACTGTTAACTGAAGTCGAATGTTTCAGTATGTTAAATGGAGTAGGTTAATTCTGTTCAGAGTTATAACCTCCATTTTCTCATGCTACTTCACTCTAATAAATCAAACTAATTCATACTATGATAGATAAATCTCAGCTATGTAAGTGATGGAGAAGTACGAGAATAGAAAAGGGAACTTGGCCATTACCTTGTGCATGTAGCTATACAGCTGTCTTGGTCCTCTTCCTTTTTGTTGGGTTACTTTTTCCTTTCTTTCTGTTAGTGAGAGGTAAGAATTTGTACCATGCTCCCCTTCATGTTGCAAACTTGACAAAACTCTGCTGTTAAGCCCTGCTGTTGCTGGCTGTGTGCAGAGGCACGTACAAAAGGAGCCGTTTCCAGCAGCCCGTCGCTTTGTCCTCGGCCCTCCCAAGCTTCTGTGTGATCAGCACAGGCTTTGTGGCCATACAATAGGGGTTAAACATTTCCCTGTATTTATATAAAGCAGAGCTAAATCT
The DNA here is from genome assembly GCA_038380795.1 of Pyrocephalus nanus. NCBI lineage: Eukaryota > Metazoa > Chordata > Aves > Passeriformes > Tyrannidae > Pyrocephalus > Pyrocephalus nanus. The sequence goes on along the minus strand of CM076262.1, from coordinate 3,978,021 downwards.
GCTTAGCTGCATGAACCTTTTAATAAAATGATGCTCACGCTATTAGGGCATTTTTCCATTTGTTTGTGTGTTTAAGAGTAATGGGATTCTATTAACAAAACAAAAAAATACATATGGTTTCTTTTCATTACATGCAGTGCATAAACTAGGCAGCTGGTAAAAATCAACATTAAGACTTTTATCCAGATCTTACCTTATCCACAATGTCCCTCTAATCAACTACCTGTAACTTGGCTCTTAACTTAAAGCTATAGTTTCATTTTTTCTTTACATTCATTGCACTTGATGACTTGCCAGTGGGACAATCCTCTGGTCTCCGTCAACAGTGTCTGAGAGGCAGACCACTGCAAAAACTACAATATGTACTCAGTGGTGAAATTCCAGTGTAAAGAAGAAAATTTAAATGTACTGAGAAATAAATGAAAACATTTTAAAGAGTCAAATGTGCTTGCTCGCAGTACTAAAGACATTGATTTCACACACCACATTAACCTCTGGACCACCTTTCCTTTCCAAGGAAATACCTTAAACAATACAGAACACTAGCATTTTTTACGACTCCTAAAGAAACCCTATTTAAAAACTATTGTTTCTGTTCTGCCACAAGTCCATATTTTTCTTTCCTTTTTTTTTTTTTTAATTATTATTAGTATTTATAAGTCCAGTTAAAACATTTCTACCTTTAGAGGCTTTTCATCTTTTTATAGGTAACAAGAATTCTGTCAGACTTTATTAGCACCAGCATTAGTTCATAACAATAACCTCATCTGGTCCTCTGAAACCTACTCTGTTTTCAAGGCTTATTAAAACAATGCTTTTCCTCACAAAACCACAAGCTGTACTTAAGAATCTACTTCAAAGCAGACTGCCAGCGAGGTTCAATAATGACTACATCCACCTGAACTCTTAAACTTGCTGAAATAGAACCAGAGTATCCTAACTGAGCTCCCAAGTCCAAATATTCTGCAATTCTAGAGCTGCCAACACTTAAGCTCAGGATAAAAAAAAAAAAATCTTAGAAAAACAGAAGGTACAATTATAGGCAATTAATTTTTTTATGTGAAAATTTAGCATCAAATGATATAGTGTTGATTAGGCAAAACCTCTGCCATTCAAGGTTACTGATCTTTAATTTCACATTTACAGCTGTATATTCAAATGACAACAGCTGACATGAAACTGTAAATAAGAAGTTACTTACCATGCCACAAATGTGGCACAGTATTAATCTATTATTTGTATTTAGCAACACTTAATTCTTGTAAAAGATCAATTCTCAAAATCGTTATTTTCATAGTTTCAATTATTCCTTCGAAAACGAAGTGCCAGAAGAAAATGTGATTTCACTAATGCAGTAGCTTAACTATTTGCTCCCCTCTGCCTTTGACAGCATGTTATATCAAGAAATCAGCCAAAATATAACTGATTGACCAGAGTTTTTGTGTTTAACTGGGTTTAAGCAGAATATGTTCTCCAAATTTTAGAGCTTAAAGATGGAGGGGCAAGGCTCATTTTGTTATGTGACTGACCAAGCCTAATCAGAATTATTTCTGCACACTGCTTCACTACAGCTGTATAGTAAACACTAAATGCTCTAGAGGCCCACTCCCCTTCAGCTTCCCACTGTGACTCCCACTTTTCAGCCAGTAGCTACTCAGTGGGCTGCTTAAAACATTCAAAAAATGGAGGTGTTATATTTAATGGACAGCTCAAAACCCATAGCAAAATCTGTTACTTGACTTTCAAGGCAGCAGCTATCATAATGAAACAGACTCTTTGTGGTGGAGACTTAAAAAGAAGCCTTTGAACTGGTTCCCTTACTTCCCAATACATTTTTATTAGGAGAAGATTTTCAGTCACAGCAGCTATTTTTAGTTCAACAGAAATAATCATGTCTGCCTCTGTAAAGGTTCACTGATATAAGCACTTTTTGTAATAATAGTATTACCTGTGGCATCTCTTTCTTTTACATCTTAGTAACATTTTAGCCTCAGGAAGCTTTAAACTCATGAAACCATTAAGAACATAGTGCAAAATTCACATAATAACAAAACTACTTTTTAACCTCTTGAACTGTTTAAGCTAAAAATAACTGATAAGCACACAGAGCACACAGTTCCTTACTTTGAAATCTCCTTGTTATAAAAGACAAAAAACAAATTCCAAGAAATATCTAGTAATTTTCTGATGACACTAATTATTCATCCAATTCTTTTTTAATACATTTTTGGCCTTCCTTTTCAAATATCCTCAACTCTTTCCAGACATATGATAATGATCAGGACAAGTAAAAATCATTTATCCTTTCTGAAGCCAAGCCACATTCCCATCAAAATTTAGCTAGTGCAATACTCAGACAAGATCTTGAAGCAGCCCAAGAGCTAACTTCATCATGGAGTTCAACCCCAGACGCTGGCCTTGGACTGTGGTAGGTTGGACTGAGCAAACACGTATGGGATCTGTAACTCTTGAAAGGCAGTGTGGTTCACAGTTACCTAGGGACGGGGCACAGGAACACTCAAAAGATGCTTGTGCACTTAGGGTAAGGCAGTGGAGAAGACAGAAAGGTTACAATCATACTATAATAAAATGGGCTGATTGTTTCACCTGTTATTTTGGACACTAAACGTTTTAAAATCTTCTATATGCTTAACAACTCCAATTGAAGTAATGTAAATATTATTTTTACAGTAAAGACTTAATATTGAGAGGTATACCATTAAATGTCCTCGCATGTCCACCTGACTAGGGCAGTGTTTCAATTTGATAATCACACCAGGACTGAGATTAGGCCTGCTGGATGGTTTATTACTACTACTACTACTACTACTACTACTACTACTACTACTACTACTACTACTACTACTACTACCGTTTCTTTGTTTGAAAAGCAGGAGGGAATACATTTCCATTTCTTATATAAGACTTTAGGGAATGCATAGCCTTGATTTAGCTTGCTTTCTTGCACGTTTTGATAGATTCATCTTCTCTTTCTCATGTTTTTGCATATACAAACTGATTTTTTCTTTTTCAGTTTTGCAGCTTCAATTTCCTTTACTTCACCAGTAAAGTTTTCAGTGATCATAATTTTGTGTGCGAAAGTTTCCTATTTCTTTATAAAAAATGCCTTTGCAATCACAGAATCTGAAAATACCTTAAAGTGCAGGTTACTTTCAAAAAGATAGCTTCAAAGATAGCATAGCAAGATATGCAAGATGACTATTCACTGCCATCTGTGTATCCTTATCCCAAAAACTCACTCCAAGCATTTGGGTTGGGAGGTGAATTTTAAAGAGTATCTAATAAGTTAAGTGTTATTACAAAGAAAAACTGTGAAAAGCAGGATCCTCTAAGGATTATAGAATTTATTTTCTTTAAAACTTTACCATAACCACTTCTACTGGTTTTAGATGTCACCACTGAAATTTCACAGACTTACTTTGCTGTTGCTCTCTCTCAGTAATTTATTCCTTTTATGGGTTCTTTTTCCAGCAAGCATACAGGATGCTCTCTACCAGAACATGGCCAGTTATTCCTTACTAGTCATCAGCAGACCACACTAGGGAAAGCAGGTTAAGTAATTTTTAACTAGACCTGAATAACTACTCTTTGTTCCAAATGGATTGTAACATATACATCCTGATTATCATTCTTAGACTTCTCTGTCTCTTTTCTACATTTTCTTGATGTTCACTGTACCAGCCAAAGCTGGCTATTTTCCAGCTCCAGAAAATCACTTCTCAAACACCTTAGTGATACAGACTCATACAGGTTCCATTTCTCTGAATTTTTTACAGGGCGAGACTTTGTTTGCACACAAGGCATGCAATCTATTAATCACACAGAGAAGCTGCCAAAGATAGTGAGGTTTCCCAGAAGTGACTCCAGCACAGCTGACTGAGAAGCATCCTCTTCAGTAACTCAAGGTTCATTCACTTTATTCTTTTACCAGCACATACAGCTTAGTACTGTACATAGGCTTTCTTACGCTTTTCATGTTACTTTTTGATGAGGATGTTCCATAATAAGATTCACAGCATTAACTTTAATTCTACTAAGATTTTCTCTAGTACTGTTCTCCATCCCTTTTCATAGAGGAACAAATACTTTGCCCCTCCTCTTTGTGCACAATGAGTGTCCTTGACTGCTGGATGCCTAAAGCAGTTTGAATACATGGGTCACGGAGACGCAGTGTAAGTGTAGACAAATGTACACTTCCCAGCCTCAGGATGAGGAGATTTATTAGTAGCTATAAAACCAATTGCAGCTTCAGAAACAAAATAGATCTGCTGATGCTGCAGTGCCTGTAGGCAACCAAGGAAGAAGGTACTGAAACTAAACACATCTAGTGCATAGCCTAAATGAATTTATATCAACTACACACACACACACACACACACACACACACACACACACACACACACACACACACAATAAAATAAAAAATTGAAGAGAATCAAGCCTGAGGGAGAATAGGAAAAGGATAAAAGGAAGAAGATGACAGCTACAAAGTGAGGTTAGAATCTTGATTCTGTAAAAAAATCAAACCAACCAAACAGGAACACAAAACTGAAAAACCCATCCATCCAAACAACGAAACAAAAAACCCCAAGAAGAGAGAATCAAGATTCTGGCATGTGCATGTTTCAATCCATTCTCAAGGGAAGGAAAAAAAATTAATAAAATTGAGTCCTCTTTGGATGCAGAAATCCTCTTTGGGACACTTCAGCTTGGTAAGGCACATGTTGTTTGAATTTCTACATGTGATATACATGTTGTATCTGAGGCCGTGGTACCCGAAGAGGATCTGACTGGAATGGAACAGGGCCTTGTTCAGCTGCTGACATTTCTCTGTCCACCCTTATTGGCCATCACACATAGAAATACCCAATTCATCCATGCCTTAAACTTTATTTGAATGTTCTCCTGCATTATTAATTATAATCTACCATTATTTCCCTGTATCATTTTGATAGAATTTAGAAGCTGTTTGAATTGTGTCAATAACTTGACTGACAACTTGAAATTAAGCTTAGCCACCTGAAACTCCTACAGAGCTGTCTGCAGTAGGTACACACAGATCATGCCAAGCACATAAGAGGACTGGGCTGTCCGAAGCACTGGAACAGCTGTAATTTTCTTTAAAATGACAGCCAGAGGAATGTGATTAATGACAGCGCTTTCTCCTTTACACAGAGGACTCCCTGTGGCTCACTCAGTCTTCAGCACTTTGCCCCTCAGTGGCACAACTTTTGTAGGGAGACAGAGAAGATAATCTCTTCCCCTTGCACATCACATCTGAGGAACATATTCAAGTAAAAAGAAATTCTCTTTTCTGGCCCTTTGTCCTTGCTGTCCAAAGAGCGTAAAACACGATGAATAGGGATTTTCCTCAGAGATAAAAGAAGTGGGCTTGAATCTACTTAGCACAAGTGTACATTTTATCTCAAGTCTCTCTTCCAGGAAGTATTGCAGTCAAGGCTGTTTGTTGGAAAAGGAACAGATCTTTAATAATTCTCCAAACAAATTACAAGTTTAGGAACTTCATTCAAAAAAACGGGACTCAGCAGTAAAGCAGTGGTATTAGAGAAACAGATGGAGACACCTCCTGATTGCATCTCAGTGTTCCTGTGGCCCAACTCTTCACAGCTGCCACTGCAGGGCCCTCGGGGCAGCCCTACCCTCACAGCTGGGGCAGCACAAAGTGGGGAAGGGGGCACTACAAAATGTGAAGCCACACACGGTACCTGTGTGCACACATGCACACCCAGACTGGGCAGAGTTGCTGTGATGTAAAAGCCTCCATTTTGATTACTGTGCACACTTCTAAAATGGAAAAATTGCACATCGTTCATAAATGCACTTCTGGGCATCGTCTTCCACAAACTCTCATTTCAAAACTTGTTTCTGTTTCTGAGGCTGAACACCTGTGCTATTAATACACATTAAACTGCTTTTAGGTTTAAGTTCTTTAAACATTGCAAGTTTTCCACTGTGGCTGAGCCCTTTCATACTGTATGATTAAGATATTAAGTTCTCGATTTTAAAAAGTCTTTTTGTCAATCTTCTGATCGGCAATTTAATTTTGATGACTACTGATCCGGAAAAAATTTCAACTATTGACCTGGATATGATAAAAAAAATAATCAAAGGCTTGAAACCATTCCTTCCTGCAGTCCAGTCTGAACTACATTCCATTTTAAATACATTTGAATAACTTGGCATTACTCATGGAAAGATGACATTTTATATTTTTCTTTGTAATTATACTCATGATTTCAACGTCTTTTCTCTAGATATGCCATTCACATCTGCACAAAGACTACATGGCATTAATATTTTCCAATTTGTCAAATGATTTAGTGTAGCAACCAACTTCTCTGAGCCAATGTTGCATGAATAAATATTTCACTTTTACAATACCCAATGAAGGGGCATTAAGCAATAGTCACACAGGCGTAATGGCTTCTTTACATCTGCAACAACAAAAAATTGAACTATTTGTGTTTCCTTGAAAGACAGTAAAACTATAGAGGCAATAGTGGTGAACTGAACAATACAATCATGCACTCAAAAGATAGTTTCAGCAAGAAAATATAATATGCAAATACTAGCAGTAGGGGAAGAAAGTAGTAGGTTGCTTAAAATATACAAAAAGACCAAAGAGGGTATGATTCATGTAGAAATAAAGTCATTATTAAAATGTTTAAATATGGAATTTTAATTAACATAATTAACATCAGATTCATTATAGACAAATTCCCACACATCCAAATTCTCAGAAGGCTCAGTTTTTGATTTGCATGCATTGCATGATTTCGTGTTCTCTACATTAAGGGATTAAATACTCACACACATACAAAAATGGGCTTTATCACTAAAAACCCCAAAGAAGATGTGCCCTTTATAGTTTTTTCCTTACTTCACACATTTGTCAAATGGCTTCATACAGGATTTAAAAAAAAAAAAAAAAAAAAGAAAGCCTAGTAGTCTCCACAAGAACCTGACCTTTGCAGACACCTGTTTTCAAACAGCCTCATGAGCAGCAGATGCACCTCTCCTTTCCTAGCAGCTTGAGAAGAAAGGTGTTTGGAATCATTTCTGCACCTAGGAAGCTGGAGTTGCCAACCATCCACTTCATCAGTTGTTTATTATTTGCCTTCCGTACAGCAAATCTGGTTTGAATCAGCCAGAACTGCTGCAGAGACAGCTGCAGCAGATGGAAAAATGGCACAGCTATACCTGTGACACCAACAGGTTCAGTTTGTTGGATTACCGCTGGAGGCTGGGTAGTCCCTCTGCAATAATACAGTCTCGTCCTTTATTAGGAATGTATGACAAGAGTCCAAAGGTATCAAATTATTTTACTTTCCAACTGCAGAAGGAGGAATGTAATTTACATATAATTTCTTTATTTAAATATAGTCCATTTAAAGCACTTTTTGTTTACCAAATTGCATGTCATATGCAGAATTGCAAATTAGCTACCTGTTTTACAAACTCAGTGGAGATCTCCACCCCTAGGACAGGTTTTACTTCTACAAGAGCCTGAAGCTCTGGTTTCCAAATGGCTATAGCCAGGAAACCAATGCATTTCCAGCAGGTGACTGAGGTAACAGAAATGTGCTCTGTTCCCCTCTAAAAATGCAGATAACATATGAACCTAACAAATGCAGCCTCAAGGCTCAAAGGTGGATGCGTTCATAACATATTTGGTAATCAAATGTGAACTTAGAACGTGAGGGGTTTGCCTTTGAGGGGCTTCTAAGGCCATGACTAAAATTAATGCTATTTTATTCAGTATACTGACACGCAAAGAAAATCATGGAACAGAATGGATCTGAGAATACCCCAGTAAAGCCTGAACATTCACTCTTATCATATGGTCTCCCAATTTACTTTTCTGTCTGTACAGGACACCTCTCCAAAATAACAAAGCCTCCAGTTCCAATGAGTTACACTTCTTCTACCCAGCAACCTTCAAGTATTTTTCTAATTTCACTATTTACTGGAAAAGTCAGACTTGGAACTTTAATCTTACCTAATTACTCTAGTTGTACTATTACGGTCTTTGGATATCAATATCTATCTATATATAGATATATAGATATAGATATAGATAGATGATATAGATATAGATATAGATATAGATATACACACACACACACACACTTCATCTTTCCTGAAAGCATGACATTAGAGATGTTACCTCATTATAAAACCAGGAATATTTTGGTTCAGGATCTATGATGTGTGAAATGCCAAGGTATGATAAACCCAAGTCTTACTGAAATTCTTCAATAGTTTGGAAACTACCTCAGCAAATATAATCTATAAAAAGTTATGATTTAGCCTCAAAAAACTGAAAATACATCTTTTTTCATCTTAAAAAAGAGATTATTCAAGTAGGCCACCTCTTGACTTGGTAAATAAGCTTTTAGCAATTCTTTTCTACAAACACAAAGATCTGTTTTCACTTGGCTAAGCTTTAGGGATTTTTGCTTGAAAATAGACTTAAACCTCAAATTAATGAGTTAAAATATTAATTATTTTAGCTACTGTTTCATTTTCCTTTAAACAACAATAAAATTTATTAGGATGAATGTAAAGCAAATAAATACTTAAAGGATGATTATATAAAAACAAAGATTGGGGATTTGAAGACATACTAAGTAATCTAGTAAATAAAATCAAAGTATATTTCATTCCACTTTTGCTATAGAACTGTTCTCCCAAGTGCAAATCGGATTATTTTTCTTTTCTGCACTTGCCACTGTGTTGTAGTGTGTCTAGGATAATCCATCAGCACAGCCAGTGGTTTTATACGTGCACAGTTCTCCCTTATCAGAAAAATTACAATATTTGGACAAGGACCACAAGTAGCAAAGAGCTTTAAAAACACACTTGTACTGTCAAAACACTATAAATGGCAAGAGATTAGGTGTATACTATTGATAAAACCAAATCCAGTAAGGGAATTTGCCTTCAAGCAGGTTAAAGGAAATCAAAAACAACAAACAAACAGTGCAAAAAAAAAAAAAAAATGAGGCACTGTAATTTCCTTAGAAGGATTTATAGGCATATATTGATTGAGGTCAACACCATGTGCTACCAACTAACTTTGAAGTACTGAGATAGTTTTAAAACTACACAGCAAGTTAAAGTTGTGGCATTATTAATGTTTAATGTAATTTTGACATGTCTATTTTATCAAAATAAAAAATTAATTAAAGAAGTTATTTTGAGATTGAGAATGAAGTTTAAAGCACACAGTGCAAAATTTTCATCTTCCAGTTCCTGAGGACATTTGCCTTCACACCGACTACAACACTACTGACTCAGTATCTGCACGACCAAGATATTCACATTAAAAAAAAATAATAAATATGCAAGTCAAAATCAAAAAATATTTTGAGAAAAAAAGTATCTTGAGAAAATAATAACAGCTTTTGATAATTCAAGAATGTCATTCTGGTTTATGTTTAAACCAAAAGAGAACTAAACACAATGGAACCTCACACTGAGTGCAGTTCTGTTAAAACAGCTCACATTTTTCCACCAGCCTTGCAAAGGCGTGCCCTCCTCAATGTAACCTGATAAATGATGCTGAACTTGGATTAACTTGAGGGACATAGAACAACAGAGTAACTGGACTTGTCAGTTGAAAATGTATGTTCCCTCACTCCTTCTGTGTTAATATGGAAGTTAATAAAATTCAGATATGCACAAATAAAGTGAAGTCCAAGAGCCTTCATTTATTTGGAAAATGAAAACTTCAACAAAATCTTTTTAACACAGATTGAAATATAAGACTATTTTACAGAGAATTCTACAAGCTAAAAACCATCACTTAACATGGCACAGTCAAATGGCAGCTCTTATTTCACACATCCTATTGAGAGCCGAAATGACTCAGGGCTACAGAGCAGCAGCACATGAGACGCTCCAGTATGACAATTACACAAGCTTCAAAAGAAAAAAAACTTTGGTGATGACAAAATCACAGCAAGAGATACTCATACTTCACTGTGTTTTGCATGCACCTGTCAGAATGAATCTGGTTCTGCTTTTTGTCTACCCCTCGCTCTGCAGATACCAGCATTCTGCACCCTCTGATTCTTCTGACCTTACTTCCCAGTCCAATTCAAACCAGGACATTACTTCCAAGTGTCAGCAGTGGCCAGAATCTCCATGTATAAATCATGTCCCTTTTTTAGCAAACACTACAATGTACCTGCATTAGGACTATGTTTAGCTTTCTGCTAAACATGTCTGACAGTCTGAATCAGCCTTCCTTTCAACTAAACTCTAATTCATTCCACTGTGGAATACGTCCTTACCCTTTTTATATATCAGAGGCAAGTGAAAAGTGCATCTGGCTTTAGGAAGCTAGTTTAGGTACTTGGGTATTGAAACATTGCAAAAAGAGCTAGATTGACTAACTGGTCTGCAGTAGACAGTCAGTGTAGAAGGATAGTAAGATATTTTCATTTTGTACCTAGTACATATAATGGTAACAGCTGTCAAAGCTACAGGGCATCAAATTAATTTTCACCACCTACTGAGAACATGAGCAACCACAAAAACCACCTGACTTCTCTAGTAAAAAGCAAAACTGAAGAAAATGAAGGAAGTAAAAGCCAACATCTAGAGATTTCTTTTGCCCCCAAAAAAGGGGAGAGGAAGGCTAACAAAACCAAACTTCCACTAGAGATGATTTTGATCTTGGCTATAAGGTTGGAAAACAAAACATGTTTTTGTGAGCTGGCAAATGATTAAAGCTGCCAAGCTCTGTGCTCTCCCAATGGGTGGCGGGAACTGGAGTTTTGTGTGCTGCAAACCCCCACTGACTGGCAGGAAAAGAGCTGACAGAACCACAAAGACAGCTCTGTCACTAAGACTGGAAGCTGGGGGTTCAACCATCTTGCAAACACTAACTCCGGGAGAAGAAAGTGAGAAAAAGATCCAGAATACTATTAGTACATATCTGTAAGTAGACAACTCAAGTCATCCATGCTAGAAGTGATAGAGAAGCCATTCCTAGGGAACTGGGCAGTTTCTGCAAAGTGGTTCTCCTGAAGATTTTGATATTTAATACTCTGGGAGTGCCTTGTATGTGTCAGTTCCTTCTATGTGTGCTTCTCCCACCATCCAATTTCATATATATTTCATAAACAGTACATGGCAGGATGAACTGTTATCTTTACACTAATCTCTATACCCATATCAATAATTAAATCAAATTTTCCAGTAGCAATTTCAGCCCTGCCTCTTATATAAGCAGGTGATTTATTACATCAACTACAGCATGCCTTATCATGTAATGATTATAAGGCACATTTACGAGTGCATTATAATCACTGAGTGATTGAGACTCAAGCTCTTATCACACTTGCAAATTTATTCTAATGTTTCTATTGAGTGCCCTATTTTGGAGTTTTTCTGATTTCTTTCAGCAAAACCTTCATAGTAGATCTTCTGAGAAATTTCTGGGAATAGAAATTCTCTATTCCTCAATATAAATAATGACATAGCTTAAAAGCAGTTGGGACCTTTAGATGTGTTACAAGTGATCTAAACTCCAGCTTTACCTTTGCACAAGTGATCTAAAGAGAAGCAGAAACAAAAAGGGAATTTCTCTTTGCAAAATATCACCAGTGGAAAAGAGAACTTACGGTTTTGAAGTGAAATACACAGCAGATGACCCCAGACTTTTGGAGTCAACATTTGAAGCTGTGCAATGGATACTGCTCAGAAGCACATTTCAGCCTAAAGGCAATTTTTGTACTTCTATGTCCCATCTCTTCTTATACTGCTACCCCTTAACTTTGTCTCATGCTCTCTGTTAACCAAGCTTCAGCTTTTCCAGTTCCTTAGGGTTTTTCCTGGTTGTCCCAGCTCTTACTCTTACCTACTCCACTCATCTTTTCTGTCCTCCAGATGCATGTACATAAACAATTTTCCAGTCTTTTGGTCAAACTACTTCTCCCAATCCCCCAACTTCAGAGGCCTAATCTCTGCCAAACTTATCATATCAACACATGAGTACTGTTCACAAAAGAAGGTATGTGCTCGATGATCTGCTTGATCAGCCACACTGTTTGGTCCCCTCAGCTAGCCTTCTGAAGTGTCACCTCACTTAGGGGCTGTTGGAAACAAACAGCGTTACCTCAGTTTCATCCAACAGTGCTTCAACACAGCCCTAGGCAGCTCCTGGCACACATGCTCTTATGCCCCCAAAGCACACAGCATATGTAACTAAGTCCATGCTATGGAAAATAACATCCTGCTGCAGCAGAGTCCTGGCATTATACCAGATACTTCGAACTGAATCTTCCAATACTAACAACTGATTTAAGGCACAGGATTACCATGCAGGACTTGGAGGAGACAGCACCAAATGCTACATGGTGTGGAAGTGCTCAGGCTACTAAAGGATGCAGCACTTAGCAGTGCCGAGACAGACACCTTATCCCAATTGCCTACAGGCACAGATGTCCTGCTTGTGTAGGAATTCCCAGTCCCACCTTCGTCAGTTCCACAGCTCCTCACAGACTCTGGGCCTATCCATTCACCCTCTTGCTGACTTGTCCTTGCTCCTCCACGTTACCAACTATTCATCCTTCTAAATTACGGACAAGCAATATTATTAACCAAAGGGAAAACTTCCTTTCCCTGGTAAGCCCCTGATAGCTTATTACTATAAATACAAAGAAAGCCTGCAGGTATGACCTGGGATGCACTCAGTGCAGGTACACTATTTCCTACGCTTTGTTACAGAAAACAGACAAGCTGAAGATTCTTTAATACAGCCAGCAATATGCAAATGTGCATATTAGTTACGGCAAAGTTATGGCAAAGTACCATAGTTATGGCAAAGTACCGATCTTTGAAAGGAAGGAAAAGGTTTATAAGTAAAAGCTGTGGCTTTTTGTTTTAATAACTTCTACTCTGTCATCATCTTCAGAAGTGACTGACTGACTTTGGCTGTAGTTTTTCAAACAAATGTAGCTTGCAGCCAACAGTAGTATCAGATAGCTTTAAAAAGAGGTTACACTAACAATACCTTCCTTAATAATAAAGGGTAAGTCATGATCAACTGTTTCAAGTTATACTTATTTCATGCAATTTGATATCACTGTGTCCATATGAATTAAAATGACTTAAAATAGGAAAGAACACATAACAAAAACTAATCTCCAGGTTTGAACAGAGCTCTAATTTTAGCTCAGTACTGTGTACCGTTTCCTCAGGTATAATTCCCTTCAAAGTGTTTAATATTACAGTATGAAAGTTATTCTCAACCACTGTTAAAAACCACTGGAGGAAAGCCTGCATCCAAAACTGGTGCAGCACAAAGCTTACTCAGATGGCTCAGCACTGTCTGCTCTCCTCAGAGCAATACTTGACTTTTGGCTCAGTGTTCCCACATTTTTAGGAGCCTACTCTGGATTCAGGACTGCAGCAAGTGTAAGCATCAAAGAGCAGATTGTCCTTTACTATGTACATACATGTCATCCACTAAAACAACTGTGGAAGCAGCTGGGATCCTTAGAGCCCAAATTTAGACGCCGGCAGCCTGCACTGTAAGGCACAGACCCTTGAGGGATACCCAGCACTAAGGAGCAGTTAAAAGAGAGATCCTTTCCTGTCTGAAACATAACAGTGCCAATAAGAAGAGCTTTTAATTCAAAAGCAGCACACTGGAAGTAAAATTAGCTCAAAGCGCTGGATCGTGACTTGGCGTCTAATCACTGCACCATCCTACATGATTCACCAAATCAAGAACTCCCAAGTGTCTGACATTAAAAAAAGCAAACCTCCACCATATACCTACAATGCAGTATTTTTAAGGGTAAGGAACATTGCAATATACACTGATCAGCACAGCCATACAAGTTAGACTATTGTTCTCATGCTGTGTGAGATCATTTTACAGTAAATTAAATAGATAATTGTTAGAAACAAAAGTATACAATTGTTTCAATTATTCAATAAGCCTTTAAAAAGGGCACTTGAATATTTGATGGTTTAAGCATTGTGGGTGGTGATTTTTATTTTAAATAAATGTTGCCAATTTCCACCCCTCACCACCTCAACAGGAAATTTCCAATATGAGGGCTAAAAATGCACTCCAGAAAAAGGAGCATTTCAATCTCTTTTTCCATTCTAAAACATTAACCCCCCAAAAAGAGAACACTAAGTCACCAGGTGCTTTAAAAATGGTACTTCAGCTTTTCTATAAAGCATACTTTTCATAGTGAGAAGCCAAAGAACTAAAGTACAAAAATGCTCTGAGTATGAGGACAAGATACTCTGACTCCAGATTCAAGTTCTCTCTTTAGCTGCATAGAAGTTTGAGAATTCATATGTCCAGTCATACACAGACCCTCCCATTTTCTTGGTTTGTTTTGCTTTCTACATATTCTGCCAGCTTGCCTTCTCAGCAGAGAGACCTTTATATGCCTGTTTATGGACCACAGTGTCACCAGCTCCTTGTGCAAAGGCTTGGATTCAAACCAAGGGATTAGGGAAAGAAGGTCTTCCAGGCATTTTGCACTGACAGTTTTCTCCATCAGTCACCTGCAGATCTTATACTAGGACTGAGACAGAGTTTGAGTAATTCATACTGAGTGAAATGCTGCACATAGAAATATATTCCACATAATGCATTCTGAAAACAAATCGTTTAACCAATGGAATAAGCACACAAGATTAAAATACTCTTAATCTCGACCCTTTTAAAAGGCCTCTATACACATCATTTTCACTAAGTACAGAGTGAAGTCATATTTTTTTGCTCTCCCAAGATCACAAAGATGCTAAACTTGTAAACACACAGATAATATATTAAAGTAAGCATTTTATCATATTAATATCTGAAATAGCTGGCAATAATTGCCCTTTTCCACTCCATAAAGAGATATTATGAAAATTTCTAGTTCATTAAAAAAATTAGTGAACAGTTTTTGATTGGTTTATGGTGATGAAAGTCACGCTGCTGACAGGTCAAAACTAATAAGGAACAAACACCTCAAAATCAATGGAAATTAACAGAATAAATTAATACAGGTCTCAAATCCAATCATTAGACAGGCTTTCTGAGGAGGTTAAGGTTTCGGAGGTTGTCATGGCCTTTTTAAAAGCTTCTGTTAGGCTGATATATGCACTAAATTACCCATATCTCATCCAGTTTCACAAGTTATCTGCTGACATAAAAATACTGATTATAAGAATGTTAAATGATTGAAAACTGCAAAACTTTTTTGATTGACACTTAAAAAAAATTGAAAAATAATTTAGAAATGTGGAGAACAGACAACAGTAGTTTGCTTTCCTTTAGAATGTGCATCTTTATAAGTGTAACTAATCTTGTATTTCACAATGCTCATTTGATAAAAAACTTTATCAAGTGTTAGTGGTCTAACACAAAGATGGCCTTCAACAAAAAAAAATTATTGCCTGTTCCATCACTTCTTGCATTTTTCATTTTTCTTAATTATCATTTTATAGTGATCTGAATAATATTGATACTACCCAGTGTAAATTCATCCTAAGTAAAAGGCAAAAAAGCAAATTTTTATTTTTTTTTTCAACAAAAACCCTTCAATTATTTTGTAGAAAAAAGGCAACTGGGTATGCTTCTCCTTACACCTGAACTGAATTCTTCTTTCCACTCTTCTCAAAATATAGTCTATGGGTCCAGTGCTGGAAGGCAACACAGCTTCAAAGTTCCTTGAGAGGTCATCAGGGGAAACAGTGTTAAGTCTGTCAAGCAACATCTGACAATTGAGTAGATGTCATTGATTGCTAGAATGTTTAATAAACTAAATTAAAATCCTGCTGAAGACAGAAAGAATATAGTTGAGGATACAGACAGCCAACAAGGAAAAAGAGGCCTTCCCAAGCAAGACATGCAAGTAGGGCATAAAAAGATCAAGTCAAATTTAACAGCTACTGATTCAATAGAAAATTATGTCAGAAAAGCACTGAATTCTTAATACAGTCCATTCTCAAAAATAAGGATTAACTGGGAATCATTATCAGAACTGGACGTCATTGCCATCATTCTCCTTCACATTAAAAAGTGTCAAAACCAGCACTCAGATGCCACGGGGGCTTTTCTTCTTTGTCTCGTGAAATGCTGTAACTTTATTTTTTTCGTCCCATTACATCACTTCGAAGAATACAGCAAGAAAAAATAAAATTTACTTAGGCTTCAACAGTGATGCAAGTCTATTGAAATCCTGCCAGTTAAAAATACCAACTTTTATGTTCAGGTTTCACTAAGAAAGACACTAAAGGATTTTCCAAAGGCTATATTTATGCCTTGCATCATCTGTCTGGCAATACACAAAAGTCCTTCCCAAGGTCTTTACTGTTAGGACTAGGAAGTTAACAAGGCAATACACTTACCAAAAGGACAGAAAGCAGAGACAAACTCAAGAAATGTCTCAGGCTGGTTTAATAGTTTAAATGAAGTGTAAAGTAAGAAATATTTCATGTATTTTCAGTGTTTGTACTTGAAGAAAATGTTTCTCTGGATTTAAAATTTAAACTCAGAAAAGCCTCACTTGAAATTATCCCCTTTCAGTACTCTATGAATCACCTCTTATGCACCCTTGCTCTTTACAGCCTACTCACTGCCATACCCCACTGACATGCCATCTTTAGGATTACAAAAGACCCTCAACAAAGAAGGATCGCCCACTGTTTTCTATAAATCATCTTGAACCTCACTGATTATTTCAGTGAAGGTTGTTCAGATACACATGCATCTCTGGCTGTCTTGCAGAGAGAAGAGAAAGAATCTAAATGAATAACAACATTACATTCTAGAATTCACTACAGAACAATAATGACAACTTACTGAAATAGCCTGAAAGAAGCAAAGTTATTTAGCTTTCCCTAACCAGTATCATATGAAATGCAGTAGAGAAAAAAAAAAAAAAACAAACACACAGTTTTTTTAGTCACTCATTACTAATGACTTAAAAAATTAGAATGCCTATCAAGCACTAATCATGACTGAAAATGGTGACATTACATGGAAGCATAACAAGATTTTACTCTTGATTTAGGAGAGATTAAGCAGGAGGGAAACATGAAAGGAAGTAATAAGAATCCCTGTTGAGCCTGACAACCAAGTTCTGTTTTTCATGTCTTTCCATACTTCAATAAACATGAAATGAAAGGTTTACATTTCTGTAAGGCAAAAAAGCCCACCCTGAAACACCACACCTTTTTCTCATACCTTAAAAAGTATTTCACTGTTCAACTTTCAACTACAAATGCATGTTTTGAAGTTTTCCATCACACATTCCAACTACTTTTCTCCATCTAAAAATCTTTCCTTCTTGAAGCATATAGTTTTTTAGACATAGTACCATGAACAACAACCAACCAAAAAAGCCAAAATAAAACGAAAATTACAACTCCTGTTTTTAAAGCTAAGTAGAACGGAAAATCTAGACAAGCTTTGGTTGGAATTGCAAAAACCAACCGGTATTTTTCTCTCTCCCTGTTTCATCTAAGCAACCAAGTGTTTAACCAAGACTTCTATCTTGACTGAAATTTAAAACTCTAAATTCAAGAAAGCAGATCAGAAAAAAAATCTTCTGTCCTAGATTTCAGGTAACTTCTTCCCAGGAGTGGAAGGGTCTTCCTACTTCACATGCCCAGTGAGGTTATTACTTTATTTTGAGCTGGGTTTGGAAAACGGGATGGAGGCAGTCATTTGGGATTCCAAACATGGTGGAGACCACAACTATCTTATGCATATTAACACCACTGCAATCCTGGTTAAACACCCACTGCTCACTGACAGAGGATAACCCACACTGTTCCCATACCCAGGGCACTGATCTCAGCCACATGAAGCCAATACGAGAGAACTGTCAATTCCTCTTGCTGTAGCTGGGTCATTTTCTGCTCTAACACACAGTCACTCGTGCAGAAGGGGTCCCTCCTCCTTAGGGAAATCAGCAGGTACAGAAGGTGGCATGTACTGCTGCCTAGGACATCGGGCTGGGCTAAGATACTTGTCTTGAAGGACAGACCACATAGTTTAGTCCCCAAATGATTTCTGTGAAACTGCAATCAACAGGAAACATACAGGGAATAGTCCATGTTTCACAACTGGAAAACCTCACTACTCCCATCTTCTCCTCCCACTTGAGGGAGCTTGAGAAACTTCCCTCTCTCATAAGTGAAGATGCACTTCTGACACATCTTTTTTCTGTTTTCTTATCTCTTATTTCTTAACCTCCACCCCCATTTATTACAAGCTACCCATACTTATTTTCTTCTTAATGTTAGAACTGAGACAGTGTTCAGCCTCAGATTGCCTCAAAGAACTGTTACCTCTGATCATGTGTCTCCACAGACGTAATGGCACAGTGTAGCTACACCTGAAGCAGCTCAGGTGCTAGAACCCCTCATCTCCAGGGCAGTGGGGGACCAGACATTCATTCCCACAGTGACAACAGTTGGCCTCTTCTGAAGCCCATGCTACTGCTCACGGTATTAGAGGCAGCTCAGCTCATTGCAGGTGGGCTCAGGACCAGTATAGCCACGTAAAGCAGCTCTGTGTGAAGACTGGACCATAATCAGCCTTTCACATACCCCATGAGGAATGGCACGCTCAGGTTCTCTGTGCTGACCTTGGGCTAGTAAATCCTGCCAAGCCTGGGGAGGCTTTGAGCAGTCAGACTAGGTCTCTGAACCTCATGCTGGGATCTCAGGCTGCTTACTGGAGAGAGTTCGGATGTGCCCAGCACCCTGAACTCCAAGAGAGCTTGTCAGCTTCGCATTTAATGCATGAATGCATAAGGCTGGCTTAGATTGAATACTGAACCTAAGCCAAACTCCTCCTGGCACCTGCTGAAGACTGCAGAGCAGAAACACCCTATTTGAAGACAGCAGGAGACTGCTGGAGTCCAGGCAGGGCCTGTACTGAGCCCTGAGTGGGGACCTTTTGTGCTGCTGCAGTCTCTCTGACCAACCTCATCCAGCCTTCTACCTCAGATGGACATTCAGCCTCTCCACTGCCCAGACTAACACTTGTCCACTCTAGGAGCAGCTTGCTATGATCTTACAAACCAAAAATGCCAAGGTGTACAAAGTTTTTACCATACAAGAACAGACATAATTTAGTTTTACACTGTGAATGAGAGCAGGTTTTCCAAGTAAAATACTAGGAGCAGTAAAATTATTTCCCAGTGATAAGCACTTTTTTAGATTAAAAACCTATAGGTTTTTCCCAGATTAATGATTAATTAAACAACAACAACAAAAAAAGCTTAAAAAATAACCATTAGGGTTTATTTTGAAACACAGTATTAAAATACCAAAATTGAGTATCACTAAAATTAAGCCTCATTTAGTAAGCCACAAACGCTTATGGAAATGTTCACGAATCACTGAACTACTTTCATACTCTGCAATCATTTTCATACTCTGAAATTGGGGAATAGGAGGTTTCCATATGAAACATGAAGCCAGAATGAAATCCATAGGAGTAAATACTGATAAGCGAATGTTTTCAGTACCAAAAAAATAAATTCTCTGGTTGAAGTAAATCGTGATTCAACTCCCACTGTCTATAACAGAATGAACTCTAACGCATGCACATCCATAAATCTAACAGCAAGTTCTCTCAGAGTTCTTAAATTCAGCAGATCACAGGCAGGTATCTTTATTCCAGCCAAACTGCCTTTTTTTTTCGTAGATGGAAGCAGGAGTAAATTCAGGGGTAGGATTCAGTGCTAGTGGCAGAGAAGTTTACAATTCGTTACATTCCACACCCAATTTCACATTCCTCACACCTATGCTGAAGCTAGTCAGTCCTAACTCATCACTAGCATTAAAGTTCTTGGTCTAAAAAAGATCACTTTAACTGAAAACTAATACTCTAGACCAC
Source organism: Pyrocephalus nanus (assembly GCA_038380795.1). NCBI lineage: Eukaryota > Metazoa > Chordata > Aves > Passeriformes > Tyrannidae > Pyrocephalus > Pyrocephalus nanus. Next base: position 3,958,100 of record CM076262.1, on the reverse strand, counting down.
AGAAACCAATGAAAACAGGTAGGTATCTTGCCAGGAAAGGAATGGATCCTCACAGTGTTCACCTCTGCACATGAATAGTGGGGTCAATGTTCGCCAGTTGGAGTCTGGGTGGCTCTCTGCCCATCTCAGACTCACACGAGCTTTGCTGCCCAAGCCACACCTGGGCAGGTCAAAGGGACCAGGGCCCTGTGCAGTCATAGAACAAGCAAGGACTTGGGGAGTTTTTATTCTACCTTGCTTCTTTCACAGTAGGCTTGATGACTGCTCCCAGATGGTGAATTAGGGCTCTGTCTGATAAAATAGATCTTGTCTGACATAAATTTGTGATGTAACACAAGATGTAGGTGAAAACCCACGGAGCGTAGGAAAGCAGTAAAGGGGAAGGGCCACAAGCCTATTTTCTGAGGCAGGACCAAAAGAAGTGTCATTTCCTCATGCCTGAACTTCTGCATCTCCAGGCAGGAGAGCCACAGTTCCCCTCTGTTCACAGACACTTCCTAGAGAGAGTTTCACACCCATCCCCATACATATTTATAAGTTTCACAGAAGTCATTAGGTAAATAATTCAACCCCTTTCAATGAACACACAAGCCTATTTCAGTCAATCAACAAAAAAATTTACTATCATTGCAAGTGTCTAAGATTGACCTTCAGGATAAACTGCAGATTTAACATTACTTCTAACTGCATCTAAGACATCCCAGTTCACAGGATGAACACTACACACAGTATGACTTTTCAAAAAAATGTAAAAAATTCTAGCTCTAACAGATCCAAATCTACTACATAATTAAGATTATTAAGTCTTCTAAAACACCAGATTTTTTTAAATCCTATTTTTTTAAGAAATCAAGATTTAGTTACAATAGATAATTGCTCGCTAATCCAAATAAAAATTACAATGATCTAGTAACACCTAGGGGTAAATATGAATTTAATAGTTCATCTCCTAATCAAGTTTGTCTTATTCAGTTTTGTTGTATTTAATTTTAATTGTATTTTAATGAAATTTGCAGCACAGCATAGTAAGACTGAAGTAGGTTACTGTGCTGAGATGAACTGCCTCAGGGAAACTGGGGAAAAAAAAAGTTGGGACAGATTCCTCTTCAGTAGTGCATCATGCTGCCTCCATCTGTCAGCTCGATTCTTTACCAGCACGTCTGTGATCACAGAGATGGTATGACAACAGCCTGTTATACATTTAATTAATCCAGCCCAGGAAAAGAATATGGGAGGACAGCGAGATTGTCCAAGCAACCAGGGATCAGGTTAGGAAAGTTAAAGCCTTGATAGAATTAAATCTGTCCAGGGGTGCCATGGGCAACCAAAAAAGCTTCTATAAGGTAATTCTGCAATAAAAAGAAGACTAGGGAAAATGTGGGCCCTCTCCAGAAAGAAATGAGAGACCTGGTTACATGGGACATGGAGAAAGCTGAGGTACTCAACAACTCTTTTGCCTCAGTCTCCACCAGAGACTGCTCCAGCCACACCACCCAAGTCACAGAGGGCAAAGGCAGGGGCTGGGAGAATAAAGAACCACCCACTGTAGAAGAAGATCAGGTTTGAGACCATCTAAAGCACCTGAAGGTGCACAAGTCCATGGGACCCGATGAGATGAATCTGCAGGCCCTTAGAGAACTGGCGAATGAAGCTGCTAAGCCACTATTCATGATATTTGAGCAGACATGGCAGTACAATGAAGTTCCCACTGACTGGAAAGGGGGAAACAAACCTCACACTTTTAAAAAGGGAAAAAAGGAAGACCCATGGAATTACTGGCCAACCTCACCTCTGTCCCTGGCAGGATCATGGGCCATATACTCTTGGAAACTATGTTTACACACATAAAAAAAAAAGAAGGTAATTGGCTTAACTAAGGGCAAATTTTATGGTCTTCTGTGATGTTACAATGCAAAGGTATTTCCTTGTTCTCATTTTGAATTTTGCCCTTAAGACAAAGCAATTGTCCTTGTGTGGTTTTCCTGTCATTTTTTTTCCATGGTTTTCTAGTCTGAAGACTGTTTGTACTCTCAATATAGCTGAAAACATTTTTAGCTCTCTGCACCTTCCACACTTCTTTGAATAAAATCTTTTATTATCTTGCCACTACTAGTCACTTGCTATCCCTTGAGAGCTCTGAGGTTTCATTTTCTGATTGCCTCTAACTGTCTGTTCTTTCTTACTTTCCTGCCCAATGAGACCCTTACACTGAGAAACAAATGGAAGGAAGAAATATAGAACAAAGATGGCTATTTACAATTTACTGGAAACTTGAATCATAAGAGAAAAATTACACACCCAAAATACTACATTATAGCAAGGAATTACTGCCAGTCCAAATCAGCACATAACAACCAACGCACTGCAAAAACAGAAAAGCCTCTACACATGCAACTATTTAAAAAGAAGTCTGAGTCAGTCAGCTTTCTCATCATGACTACACAGAAGAACAATGTTTTTAGGCTGCCTCAAAGTTAAAGTTTTTTTGATACAAGAAAAGACTGGAAATGCATTTAAAAGTCAAGCATGATCACTGAGAGTACTGAGTCATACTCCCCATGGCAGGAGGCTCTGCCCTGTAGCCTGAGCTGCCACTTTCTCCCTCTCTACAGCCCGGTTTTGTGGCCTGGCAGCTCCTCACACACCCAAAACAATACATCATCACTCCACAGACAACTTACCATTTTTCAAATTTGATACATTTTAGTTTTTCTGCTTTTATGATGTGAAGGTAAGTAACAACCGATAAAAAAATGAGCTCAGAATAACCTCATCTGCAACTGTCAGCATATATTAAATCAGCAACTGAAGGAGAGCAAGTGTCTATATAAAAATTATACAGAACTGTGACTATCATTAAGGGATTACATCTCTGGGAGTTAGAAGTCACATGCTTTTGAGTCATGTATTTATACCCTAAGTAATTAAAACAAAAATTGTAAGTCAGTGTGAGTATGCATTTCCATTTTATAACAAGGTTGTTTCAACAGGTGAATTGAGCATTAAAGATGTTTTGTTCCAAGTTTCAGTAGCTTAGAGTTAGTGGCATCTCACAGTTTCAGTCTCTATTTTAGGACACCAAAGCAGGTTAAAATCACAGCAATAAAGAGACAGAGAAAGTGTCTAACAGCAGTTATGGCTACTGAACACTGGTTCCTAAATGCAGACTAGGCATTAAGTAAGGGAGAGGAAAAAGTAAAAGTTCGGAGCCTTCATTCTGGATTTGGCTTATTATAAAGGTGTAACTTTAAAATTCTAACTAGGTAATCATGTCAGAGGGAAGGGAAGCTACCCTGAATCCCACAGGGATCCATGCTGAGGCTTATGGCTCAATTTATTTAGAAATTGCTTGTAAAAGAAGCAAACTCTGAGACTTCTAGAGTTCCCAAATCATTCTGACTGTAAAGACAAAGACCACAATTATTTGGGCACAAATAGTTGAAAAATTGAAAATAAGAACCTTGCAGTACAAAGTCAGAAAACAATAAAACAGCAAAAAAGAAAGTCAAACAAAAGTAGCTATATAATGAATTATTAATTCATTGTTTAAAAATATCAAGAATGAAATACTGAGTTTATGTTTAGTGTTTACGATTAGACAAAGGTCAGTGCAAAACTCATCACTGGGTGAAAAAAAACAAATCCTGAGAAAGCAGCAGAGAAACAAAGAGGATTTTTTTTATGTATATTGTATATAAATATCTGATATTTACAGTATAAATCCATGATACAGTTGCATCTAGTGCGTAATATTTGTCCTCCCTCAAAAACATCTTTTCTCCCTCAAATCTCAGAAAAAATAGTCCACAATCCCACTGGGAATCATTTTTGAAAACAATCTTCCAGTCCTCTCTTTTCTATCATGTATAGAAATTGTTACTTCTCTAATTAGAAATAACACAGTATACTCTAATAGATGACTTTTTACATAGACAAAGGTCTGAAAACCTGGCTTTAGCATACAAATACTTTCTCAGTAAGACTCATCAAAAACCCACGATGAATTAATAGAATACAACTTCTGTTTTCTCCAAATGATCAAGGAAGAGATCATATTAAAGATACCACTCGCCATTTCAAAAAAATATTTTTTGCTAAATATGCCCTCTCTTACAATACATTTAGCACTTCTATTATGCAGAGATACTAGTTTTTGCTCATTTTTCTGACAAAGGGACTGGAATAAGCAATGATCTGCAAATTAATTTATAGTAGCTTGCCCCTGACCATTAACAAGCTCGGACAGCTAAATGTGCTTGTGCAGAGACTTCCTAAATGCAAGAGAGACCAACATCAGCTAGACACACACACCCTTTCCGACTGACCACAGCAGTAGGTCTACTAATCACAGAGATGAATGGATACACAGTCTGTCAGAAAAGGGAACAAAGACCTGTGGCTACAGGCAAAATGCTCCCTGCTCACTGGGTTAGGATGCTTCATTTGCATTATTCGAAGCAAAACAGCTCTTGTCAGGAGGTTTTTGACCACCCATTCTCTTTTATTTCACAGTGGAATTAGGTGATATTATCTATAGCTAATTGTTTGGATTCTTCAAACAGGCTGAGCAAGCAGTAACATAGGCTGTGCCGCACTGGTTTAATACAGCTTTGGAAAACAGAAGGCTAGATCATCACCATACTCACATCCACACCGTAAAATAAACCCATGCCCATTTGGTCAGAGTGCCGTGTCAGCCTCTTCAAGGAAAGACTGCATCCAGAAGGATCAAACTCAGCATTAAAGCTTAACATTTCTGAAGTTGCCAGATCAACAGTTCTACCTCGACAGGTGGACAAGTATTCTTCTGCTTTTGGAGAAAAAAAAACAGCTCAGACAATGTACTAGTGGGAGATGCAGCAGTAGAGAACTTTCTAGACATTTTCTGTATTTACCTCAGCTCTGCTAACTCACTGATAATAAACTCAGTGCTAATTCCTGGCTCCTTTGTACCAATGAGAAGAGCTGTCACATACACCCTTTCTCTGAGTTATTTAAATGAGTTAAGGGGGCAAAGACATGGTGGAGGCTAACCGGTGTCACTCTGAAGTGATACCTATTACACAGCTGTATGTTTAGTCCCTCCTTGTATCAGTCCAAAGAAAAGGACAAAATTTCTGACTCAAGGAAGTCAAACCTCCCTTTGCATCACACTTCATACCAGGCCTGCCCGTGGCATGTCTGCTCTGCAGATTGCTCAGATGGAGCAAAAGGCAGCAGAGAGGGTTACAAGGAGTCTACTGGAGAAGAAAAACAAAGCCAACACCTGTAGTTCAACAGGCACAAGAGGGCCATCTCTTCCAGCAGCACTCTCACTCTAGGAAGCGATCACCACTGCTCTTCTGTTCCATCATGATGCTGTTTCACACCCATTCACCTTGTACACATTTCAGGGTAAAAGTGAAGAACCTCCACTAATCCCATCTGTTCAAGAGCAGAGATGTAAAAGCCGTGCACATCACAGGTATGTCCTTGATCAGACTGTCATTTAAGAGCCGAGTGTACAATGTCCTCAAGACTACTCCCTGACTACTTGAAACTGAGGGGTACAGGGAAAGCTGTGCTTTGCAGGAAACCATGGGCTTTCTCAGCTGCTTTCTTGGTATTTAAGGAACATCAAACTTCATACCCCATTGTATTTTTATCTCTTTGAACTCAAACTGTATGTAATCACTCAAAAGAAGCTTTTCTTACGGTGCCTTCCAGACAATATTTACCAGAAATTATCACTATCCTAAAATCCTGAAAGTCAGCATACCACTTCTCAGGTCTCAGAAATAATTAGCATACCCCCTTGCAGAGCACATCAGCATCCATCCGAATATGCCCTAGAAATGGCAGATGAAGAATACTCCAGGAATTTATCTTCTAAAAGGGTAAGCTCTGATTATTTCTGTAACATTCAAACTCCTTATGGCCTGTAGCATTTGGGAGCTGTATTTTGGTGCTCATAGAACACAGCTCCATATAAATGAAAACTAAGCCAATGGAAAAAACATCTAGTTGTAATAAGAGATATGAACACAAGTCACAGAATAAAAGAACCTTTATTCTTTAAAATAGAAAGAATGCAAGGTACAGGTTGGGGTTTTTTTCTTGCATATTTATGTGCAATACAAACACTTCACAGGTGCTTAAATCTTTTTTTCCCCTTCTGAGGTTTCTACTTTTTCTTCCTTGGCCTGCATACATTAAATATGCCTTGCAATGCAGGAAACACTGCCAAATGTTTCTCAGGGAAACATACTACGGTAATAAAGATTTGGAAAAGGTCTGGTGCACAAACTAGAAGATGTCAACACATTTGAATGAAACCAGGCATAAGCTACATGTGAAATACAAAAATTAAAACTAGTCTAGGGTTGACAAAGAAAGCATAATTCCAGTTAAGTCTGTTAAAAGGGAATCTTGGCTTCTGAGTATATCACACAATTAAGCTTTCCAAAAGGAGTTTACCATTGTAAGAGACTTTCTTATGCCTGTCTAATAGGGAGTGGCATATTCAGGCATTCAGAGCATAAAGCAATGACAACAATGCAGAGTCACATGAAGTTGTTCTGTGCCAGCTGTGTAAGCTTCCCAAAAATTTCATTCACCTAAAGGTCAAGAACTTGTGGTACTGTACATATGAGGCAGCCTTTGAGAAATCATTTGGAGTTCAACTGCTTGTAAGATTTTCCTTGTGGTTCAGTACAAAGTAAACATTTCACTGATTAGCTTGGCAGTGTGACATGCTGTCCACATATGTTCTACTGTGCAGGAAATGCATTTGGTCTTTTCTGCTGTTTTTGGAACCAAGGAGCTCTCTGCCGTAGGCAAAAAGTTATGGGAGTATGACGGACTACAGCAATTTCTGATTTTACCTACACAGATCAGATTGTTTGTAAAAATCCTTACTCAAGCAGCTATCCACCTTGAAAGTTATTTAAAAAATAATCACAATTCAGATTTTCAATTCATATTTTAATTTTAAAAATTGAACTCATCTAAACTGAAAATATCAAGGATTTGGAAAATGGTATTCTGCCAGGTCTAATCCTAGTGTGCTCAGTTCTAAACAAACATACATAACCCAGCAAAATGTAGCCTCTGGCTTAAAAACAATCCTGTATTAAAGCCATAGGTAATCTGTCTTACATAATGCTATTTGCATTTTGTAATCCTGTTAAAAATACTTGTGACATCAAATCAATGCCTTCTAATCACAAATGCAATATCCAAACCAGGACTCATGTAGCAGAGCTGGTTTTGGGCTTTTTCTTTATTTTATTAATAGTCCTTGTAACATTTGTGGTATACATAAACAGCACAGTGGTATGAAGTTTAGTCTTTTAGTACAAATATAAATTCAATTAGAGAATTATCACCACTTATCCTAGATAATTAAAGTAGAGTCTAATGTTCCAGTTCAGTGAATTATTCACATCCACAGGATGGGATCGTAATACAAAGTTTTGCCACTTTATGGTACGAAGTTAATATTAAACCTTATCCCACCTAAATTCTGAACAACAATTCAGATTGTAGCATAATGGAGTCCCAGAATGTAGGCAGATACCCAAATACAGTGCACAAGTCCCAGTTCAGCCTTAGAATTTCCTAGAGAGTTGACTTCATTCACCCAGCTGTGCACACAGCACATATTCTGGTTAGATGAACACTTATCTTTGGTTTAATACTCTACAGCTCTCTAAGTAGATGTGATTAAGCACCTGGAGTCTACAAGAGTTCTCTTGAAAAACTGCAAAAGTGAGAAATTATGGAAACAGAGATTATGAGAAACAGTGATAATCCTGCCCACTTTCTCCTCAACCAGGTGCTTAGAGCACATACCTAAGGATGGGAGATTCAACTTCAAGCTCCACATGAGAACAACTGATAGAGCAGGGCTGTTAATGTCTTATTACAGAATACAGGCTCATTGGAGAGCATAATCTGGCATACCAGCCCTCCCAGCCATTCATTCCCTGTTGAACAGGGGCTCTCAGAGCAGATGGAAACTTTCATGTAGCATGCTCTGGGTCCTGGCAGTTGGAACCCAGAGCAAAGTGACTGAGATTCTGTGAAGCCCAGCAAAAAAACAGAACCTGGATCTCCCAGATCTGTGCCCCAGTCACTGAGGGGGAAAAAAAAAAAAAAAAAGCATTCTTTCTTCCAATACTTCTGAAAAGTCTGCCCACAGAAGAATTATAGACAGACTTATTCTGAAATGGACAGAGGACATATAGAAGAATTACAGACTAGTTAAGGTTGGAAGAGATTTCTGGAAGTCACCTGGTTTAAACACTTGTCTCCTGCTCTGTTCAGCACAGGAACAAATTCAGAATTAGATATAATATCCTAATGATTCCTTAATGCTTTTAATGAAAGCAAAACAAGTACTTCACTGGACTGGTTTTCAGAGAGTTCTTATTTTTCACCATGCAAAAAAAAATGCTAAATGCAAAGTTCTATTGGGCAGGCTGGCTCGTTATCCTATCCCAAACAGTTCAAATTCTGGTACAGCTGAGTTTAAATTATGAAGACAGGATTTTTTCACTCTTACTATGCACAAACACACAGAGAACACTATGTATCCTAGAGGGTGCAATAGGGTTCCAAGCCCTGAGCTGGTTTTGTTTGAAGTCTGATGTTCTCTTTAAATTTGCAAATACAAGTGCTGCATGTCCTATCAAGTCTGGCATACACTTAGCATAATAACAAGCATCCTAAAGGTCTCATCTCTGATAGTAGCTAAAAGCAGATGCCTGAGGGAAAAGGATATGATTGTGGCAATACTCTCCCAGCCTTCAGCTGAAAGCTCAGAGGCCTGATGAAGTTTCCCATTGCTCAACTCTACTGCTATACTGCCTTGATAAAGTTCTAACATTTTTACAACATTGCTGTCATCAGAATAAAGACATTGAACATCAGAAGCCAGAGTACACTGTTAGAAACATTACACACTGTTAGTGGCAACAGCTCTGAAGTTAGCAATAAACACTAATACAGAAACTACACTTAAGACATAGAATACAACCAGGAAAAAGAGCACAATACCATAAAACTTGTCCAGAAACTTTTTAAAATATGTATCAGTTCCTTCATTCTCATTTCATTATCAAATTATGGCCTAGACCAATATAATGTATATCCTCACAAGATTTATAATTGTGGAGAAAAATGAAATTAAATTCAAGGCACCCTATAGTTACCAGGTATCAGGGCTGGATCTGTGTGCACACCCAGCACACTGTGCAGCTCCCAGCAAGGACCAGGAACTGTTCAACTGAAATCTCTAAAAACACTCCTTTGCAGTCCCTCTGCAGCATGATGATTGACGGAACTCTCACCTGCCTTTACAGTAAGGCAGGTGGTAAACAGGACTCTCCAGCTGGAAATAATGGACAGTCCCTGAAGTTTCCCCAGGAAGCTCCTGCTGTGCATAGACCAACTGGTAGAAATTGCTAGCAAGCATGAATAGCATCAGAGGTCGAGAATCCAACATTCCCCGAGACTCCCTAAGGCCACTGAAACTGTTCCTATTTACACAGCAATCGCCTGTATGTATGCAAGACAGCCAGGAAATGTTTGTATAGATTGTAAACCAAAAGAATCTATTGTAAACGTCTATTGTAAACCAACAGAAACAGATCATGCATAATCAGCAGCAAATAATTTGAGAAGTCTCATCTAATCCAGACTACCATCACCATCTGGTAAAGGACCATCAGACCCTATCCAAGAGATTAGATTCCCTAGATGAGCCTTACTCAACACAACAGAAACAAGTCAAGTACTTTTCCCATCCACTCTTTAAACAAACAGCTGTTTGATGGTGCAACAGTATTAGGAAATTTATTTGGAGGTAAGGGATTACATTGTCTTTTTCTATGAAACATCATGGTCATCTTCCATTTGTCAAAATATTAAGCCTTCTTTGTCTGCATCTGCGTTTCTTCCTTAATGGTTTCCAGATTAAAGTTTTTGGCACAATACCTAGAAATATTTGTTCTATCAAAGTTGCATTGAACTAAATGACAAAAAATGATCAAAAGCCCAATTCAAGCTTCAGATTAATCCTAGAGGCATTACTCCCATTTTACATAGACATTAGAACAGAAAAAGCCAGAAAAACTGAGACATTTTCATGTAAGTTTGAAGTAATGACAGCAGATGGAAAAATAAAAGTCCACACATTTCTCACACATTTTTCTCCAAAAAAGTAAATTATCTGTATCACCAATGTTCCTGCAAGTACTTTAAAACACTACCCAGACAGAATTAGAACAGGATTTCCCAAGTGAAGGTTGCATCTACCACTCACATTCCAGGTTCTCAGTCAAAGTGTGATCAGTTTCTCAACTCTGGCTTCTCAAAAAAACTATTCACTATAGCCAAGTTTGTCTTTATTTTAATTTCTTTTCTATGTACACTGAGTGATTTAACAGTTTTCCTATTCCTTAAAGACTAGATGTTTATACCATGACTGCTTTGAACTGATAGTGACGAGCAGCAGTACATCTTACAGACAGGTTGCACCTCAGGACCTTAGCTAGGATATGCTAGGATTGTGCTTGATATGCACAATACAGTCATCACCTCATAAGGTATGATTCCCACTCTCATCTCCTCCCCTCCAAGCATAGTTAGATTTAAATTATCGAAGGCAGTAAATGAGTCAGATACTGTAAAAAAAAAAAAAAAAAAAAAAAAAAAAAACCAAAAACAAAAAAAACCACCACCACAGAGATAAAGTTACACTGTTGACTATGAATGGACACAAATCCCTTCACTGATACCGACCTCCGACCAGACAGCAGGGCATAAAAAGTAACTCTCCTCCTCTCTGACCTAAGCTTACTCACAAGAAGTCAATTTGGGCACTTATACATTTATAGTACAGTTAATACATAACCTGACAAATAAATAGAAATAAATTAACCTTTGCAGAAACCACAGCTTGGAGAATCAACAGAAATACATGTAATGGAAAGCTTTTTATTTAAAGCTACTGTATGATGATACTTCTAACAACTACAACTTGCCAGTGTAACATTAAAACAAATTCTCTGGACAACTGGCTGGATGTGCAAGGGGTGCTCCACCCACACACGCATCCTGCTGCAATGTATAATGAAATAAAGTCTCAAAACTAATCATCTTTTGTCATCAAGCTTTGTAGTTGTTAATCTAATTAATAACTTCATTACAACAGAGTATCATCGGTTCGTGCTGAAGTCAGTGAGGATAATCTGGCCACGCTGGTTCTCCAAACTCTAGATTAGTGCCTCAGCCATCTGCAGGATATTATATTTTCTTTACAGTATATTTGTTAGCTTTCCAGAATGGAAACTACTGAAGCATTATTCAGGACTAAACTAGTTTGATCTAACTCCAAGTTTTTCTTTCCAAATCCCCAATAAGATTAATCACCCAAATGCAGCTTCACTAATAGCAAAGAAAACTTTTGATGAGTGAGGTACACTACATGAAGTGCTTTTGAAAGTGGAATACCCATGCTAATCACATCCTTTCACATGCTGTTTTTAAACTGTGGTACTGAACAGTAACATAATAAAACAGTAACATAATTCACGAATAATTGGACTAAGCTTTAATATTCTTTTAAAACATAAGTATTAAAAAACTGTTTTGCACAGTATCCATCACTTGTGTCTGGAGTTCTAATTATACATTATAATCTCATTAGGACAGGTAACGTATGGATAGATAGCTGCAGCCTCAAAGAACACACAGAAATTTGCAAAATGATTTTATATGAAAACTCATAAGTCATTAGCAAAGGTTTAAAGATACTTCAAAGTCTGACTGTCTAATTACATTTAAGCATGTAAGCCTTCTTAAAAGGAAATTTGCAGTTTTGTTTTACAGTTCTGTGACTACTAACACACAATTGCACTCAAAGTAAGATTTACATGCTAATTACTTGCCTACGCCTGAATAGCAGGTATTTAAAAATCTATCACAGGACGGTGGAAACAGCAATGAAGGGATAAAGAAGACAAAGAGACTAAAAAATGTTGCTCTTCTGGGTCCTACTTACAGACTGGCAAGTGTTGCTCTTTGGGCTCTGCAAAAGTCTTTGTTTGAGGATTAGTGTTCGGAAACAGAATTACATTGCAAAGGTTGAGTTACATTTTCAGCTCTATCAGAAAAGAGAGGAATTTTTTTTCCAATGATATTTGGTGTTAAAAATTATCAATAGCTCTGTTTTGGATAGGAAATATTTAATGTTGAATGGCAATACATTGAAAAGCATATAAAATGTTTTAAATTCCAAATAATATTTCAAGGCCAACACAATATCAATATTTAGTTCCTTTTTTTTTAATAATAAAAATACATTCATATTAAAACTGGGGGAATGACTATAATTATAATCAAACAATTCATTACTAAATGAAAATTCCTAATATCAAAAATTAAAGCAGTGCACTAGCTCATCACAGTGAATTATAAATTATTTCCCACAATCACATATTTTTAACTCTGACCAGTAAAAGCAAATATTTAACTATTTTTACAAGCTTTCAGAAACAGATGTCTCACTCTATCCTTTACCATCCAGGATAATCCAGGCACTCCACCTCAGGGATCAGCATCATTCTGTACCTTCAGAGAAATACATGCTTGTACTGTTTTGCAATTTCATTTCAGCATTCTGGTACAATTCAGATCTGTGCAGAATAATCACTGGAGCCTACCTCAAGATGCCATCAGTGAAAGGTCATTTTTCCATTTGTGAGCAGCAAGTCAAGGAACAGATGCACAGTCTTTATGAGAAGAATCTTACAAATTACTTTTTTAAACTTGATTCTTTCATAATTCAGACAGTACTTCACAGTTATGAGCACCATTCACTAAACTATAGTTTGAGGTTTTGTTTTAGTAAACAAGAAATCATAGCTCTGTTTGGTTAGTAGCTATTTGTATGTAATTAAATAGAGCTCTTCTCTTTGCTCTGCCTCCCCTCACTTTGTTACCTTCACATTTTCTTCTGGTTTCAGCACTTCTTCTCAGGAAGCTACCTATTAGTTTGCAGCTTGAACTTTCTCATCTATCATAATAAAAATAATGATATTTATTTACTTTAGCTTGCTGTCCTGAGTATGGTTAGAAACTGTTGGTGTGCCTTTCAACATAATCTCAGTTAAACTAAGGGATTGGGGAAACTCACAGAACTGTTTGACTCTTTTAGGACAGCTCTACCTCTGAAAAGAAAACACACATAAGTGTCTATATAACACAAGGAACATTAAGACTAATCTTCCTACTAATGTGAACTTTTGCATTAGCCCCAGCAGCCATTTAACTTCCAACAGAAGTTGCAGATATTGCATGTGTTCTCAGCAGTAGTGTTTGTGCCCTGTATCCAAGGGACAGAATTGAGCCCTTGTAAAAAGCTGTCAAGTCTCATAACTTCAGATGAACTTTAAAGGAAAAAAAAAAAAACAGGTGCAAAAAATCAACCAGTTATTAAGAGCAACTCTGGTTTCATTTTTAGATGTTTCTAGGCTTCTAGACATATAGGGTGAGGAAAAAATAGCTAGGACACATTAGGCAAGTAAAAGATTTATTAAGATTTGTATCTTCATAGTTAGTCCCATGATACTCTTTTAAGTGCCTGATGCTGTCAATTCTGCTAGTACATTTCCCTGGATGTGATGAGAAACCTACTTCTGTATTCCAGTGTCAAGAGGGTGAGAAGGTTGTGAATGACATAAAAATTTTAGAAGTAACTTGGAAAAATTCCTCCAGATAAAGTTTTGGGGATGATCTGCAAACCATCTTACAAAGGATCTCTCAAGAAAATCTGCTATTAAGGGAACTGTGCCTGCTGGAAATGACAATGGGGAGACTGGAAATCTCGGACAGCATTTAAGGCTATATTGATGATGCTTCACTCTAGCATAACCGGTAGAATTGAGACCCCCAGAGAGCAACCAAATCTCTTAACACATGCCTGTAAAGAATACCGTGACTTCAAAACAATAGGATAAAGGCTTTTCTTTCCTCGCAAAAACTGTCCAGGTTTTGGAGGAAAATAAAGACAAGACACTATCACTGTAACTTGAGATAGTGAATAAGTAGCAAAAGCCAATACACTGTAATTAAACATTCTTACCAAGTAAGCTTAATGAAAATTACTAGACATCATCTTTCACTAAAAACTACACTACAGCATTCGTGAGAAAGGATACTTTATTGAAGCATTTCATTGTAGGCCCATAACGTTAAATATTTTCCACAGTACTCTGAAGAGCAAAATTACACACTTTAAAGGACGTAAATGTTATTAATAAAAAGGAAAATATGAATATGCAAATCCTGGGAAATATCTGGTAAAAACATGAAATTTAATTCAGACATTCTTTATGCTTTCAACTACAACAAAGAAACTACTGAGAATAGAGTGTACTTTCCATTTTCAAATGAAGACAGATACAGGCCTGAAAAACATGTTTGAATTAAAATTACTGAAATCAATATGCAGGTAAATGAGTTAAGTTTGAGAAGTCATTATTTACAGGTCAAACTGTAATCATGATCTGATGAACTGTTCTGACTTGCGCTGTAAAAATACAAAACCACAAGTGAGTTCTAAGCCGATGTATTTACTTTCTTCAACACTAAACATTATTGTATTTTTTTCAATGTATGAAATTTTGTGCATCTCTTCTATGTTATTTCTTCAGTCATTATCTCACTGTATTTTTATATGCATAGACACCTTTCTAAGGATTTTGGTTTTTAGTCACTAAACAATGTGTCTGCCCTCTGGTGGTCACACTCACATTTTTATCTTTTTAAGTCAAAAACGCACTTTATACAACTACTACCTAAAAGGTTTAATAGATATTTAGCTTGTAGTCACCTTGGGGTGGCTTGGTTTTGAGTTGTAAAATTGCTTACATTTCAACTTTATCATGCAGAAATAGCTCATACATAATTTAAGACATTTCTTGTTTTTTCCATATCTAGAAGCAAGTTTAAACACCAATTTTTAAAGCACTCAAACTACAGAAAAGCAGAAAACACCTGAAGTTTCAATTTATATTGAGATATGTTGGTGTTGTCTAGGAAAGATGTTACAACTTGTAACACATGGAAATGTTGGCTACTAGACTCCAAGGTCCATAAATACATTAACTGCTTCTGAGGAAAAACATGGATATTTAAAAGACTGTATGCACATTTAGAGGTTTCAGAGCTGCACTACATAGAACCTTCTATACATACATAGTCACTCCAGTAGGCAAAAGGCAAGCCAACTATATACAAGGTACATACAGCTCCAACATGAAGAATGAGTTCCTTCACAACCCCAAAGTTGTCCCAAACACAAGAGCAGTATTACTGAGTTGTGGCAACACTAGTAATAGTTCCCATCTGCCTCTATAACCTAACCAAACCTGAGCCTAGGGAGTAATGACACCTGCATCAGAAAGAAGAGCTCAGAAGACTGTGGATTGTCTTCAAGAGCCTGAAGAACATACCACAGAATCATCCAACACCATGCTGGAAGAGGATCTCAAGGATTCTCTGGTTCAGCCTTTCTTGGCAAAAGCATGATCTAGACAAGATGGCCCTGCAGCCTGTCCAGATACATCTTAGATGTGTTCAAAGCTGGGGAATCAACCTCTTCCCAGAGGAGATTACTTATGTGAGAAATTGGCTAACAGTTCTAATTCTGAAAAACTTTCCTCCTGTGACCAATCAGTCTCCCAAGGAGTAACTTGTACCCATTACCCCTCATCTTTTTCATGTGACTCCCTGTAAAAAGGGGGTTTCCATCTTCTTTGTAGGCATCCCTTAAATACTGGAACATGGTGCCAAGGTCTACCCTAAGCCTTCTCTTCTCAAGACTGAACAACCCATTTCTTTCAGCCTTTTCTCACACCAGTGAGAAAAGTGATGATCCCAGTCCTTGGATCATCTTTGTGGCTCTTCTCTGGCCCTCTCCAGCCTGTTCACATCTTTCTTATTTAGTGGGGAGCAAAACTGCACACAGTATTCCAGGTGTGGCCTGATAAGCGCCGACATCCCCCTTCTACCTTCATTGCCAAGATATTCTCTCTCTTTGGGTGTCTCTGAACTTCACTATAAATAAAGAAGTATGTTGGTAAATGGAAGCAGGAATCCTTTATATTTGGTGAAAAGACCTTATCTCTGGTCACAAGGGCTCTTGCCTTCATGACTTAGAGACTTGATCACCACAATACTGAAACAATTTTGTCACACTCCAGAGAAAGCAACTTCCTCAAAACATGACAGGGCTCTACAACACATCACGATGCTGGCTTCAGCTTTTAGTGTTATTCAGAACTCAGTTCATTGTGGGGAAAAAGGGGTTGTCATCGTGTCCTGAAATTATTTAACATCAACAACAAAACCAAATCACACTGTAACCATTAAAACTGCTCTTAACTCAAAATGCTCACCATCCATGGAGAGAGCACAGCTCTTCACAGCAGCTGGACCAGAACACAAAACTAACAGGTCCAAGACTCAAGAATGCCTAGAGGCCACAGTTTATTCAACACTGCATGCAAAAACCCATTTCTCTCTCTTAATGCAAACTCCTCTCTTGTAAACTCACTCAAGTCCTGTATAGCATGGGAAAGCAAAAATCATGTATCCCTTTTTTCTAGTCAGAAGAGGTTAATAAACAGTAAAATGATTGGCATAGCCTATTAATATCTCACCTCACACCAAGAAAGAATCAGATTTTAATTGTATGTTGCCATGTAACAAACAAAAAAATTACCTAATTCAGCTGAGCTGACAATTAAGAAATGCCTTCTATTAAAAAAAACACAAAAACACAAAACAGAAACCAAAACAAATAAAACCTGAAACAAACAAACAAACAAACAAACAGCAATGCAAGGGGATTTAACTTCCTGTTATACATTAAGTTTGTCCAGAGACCACAGCATTGGTCTACTCATGGAGGAGGCTTCGTGGAGGGGCCCACAGATTCCAACTTACTCAAAGTGGCAGTAACAAAGTTACTAAACCTGTTTATCCCACCCAAAGAAAAGCTGTAGCCAAGCTATCATTGAAAATTGTAAGAAGAAAGGCACATCAAG
Organism: Pyrocephalus nanus; assembly: GCA_038380795.1. NCBI lineage: Eukaryota > Metazoa > Chordata > Aves > Passeriformes > Tyrannidae > Pyrocephalus > Pyrocephalus nanus. The sequence continues at coordinate 3,941,004 of CM076262.1, read as the reverse complement.
CACGTCCTGCATTTTGATTCCCCTAGAGATATGAACAGAAGCAGGGTCATAAACTCCATTTTTTAGTCCTTCTAAACACTGGAGAAATCGTGAAGAGAACCATCTATCCTGTTACAAAGGGTAACTTGTGGTGTACAAGCCTACTGATGAACAACACTGAACTCTTAAATACTCTTGAAAAGTGGTCCTTCTCAAGTTTTATTTCTCCCCTCTTCCTTTGAATTTTGTTCATTTCTACTACTCTGCCCATGCTATAATATTCAGTGGGGAAGACTTCCCCACTTAGCCAGCACCTATACCCTAGTTGGGCAACTCCGTCGTATTGTTCTCCACCAGCAGAACTGTTCCCTGAGTCCAAAAAAAAAAAAAAAAAAGCTGGGTTTTGCACTAATTGATTGCATACACCTCCTTTGCACATGCACAGATACACACAGAGCCCCACAGTGTTGTGACATTGTAAAGGCAACTCCTTTACATGAACCCTCCAAATCATGTTGGACAAATAAGCAGCACTGAAAACACAGAAAAAGGAAAGTTAGAAGTGAGAGGCACAGATCAGAAAGACAAAAACAATCTGTACTTATGTATAAACACTGTGTATAAACACTGTCAGCTCCTCAGTCAGGTAACAGACTAAAGGAAATTGGTATGTTAATATTTGGTTGGCTCTCTGGAAAAACCTAATTAGTGGCCAAAGACTAACTCACACAACCAGGAAGTTATGGATTGGCATTTGTTTTACTCAGACAAGCTGTTGAACAGTAACAATTACATGCTTTAAACCAGAGGAAATAAAAAGGTCATGTATACCTAATGGTGCAGACAAACTATTAGGACAACTCGATTCCCATTGGGATGCATCCAAATTCAGCAGTCTTACATGAGTATTTACAGAATTTAGAGAGCCTACATCTGTACTGATTCTGTCTGATTTAACTGACAATTCAGACAGCTAGTTCCTTTCTAATGAGGCTGTTTTTAAAAGTTATCACGTCCTCATAAGTTGAACTGGCCTTTTTTTCCTCTCTTGGCTATTTTTGTGCATTTGAGATGCTCTGCATCAAATGCTGCTTTTTATATAAAGTTTAGTTGCTTAAAGTAGAATGGGGGTACTGTGAGCTCTTACAGAAACATTTTATAATTCAAGCTGTTATGCTTCCATACTAAAAAGTTAACAAGGGGAAAGCTGTAATCACATTATGAATTGAGCCATTTCAAAACCAAAACAGTGTAGGAAAACAGTGTATTCACAAAATGAATACTAAGATACATTTATCCCAATTCATACAGCAAACCAAAAAAAATTGAAAGCTTCTTAACAACAGTTAATAGAGGATCCAGATGAACATTTCTGTACTTATTCAACATTTACTAGACAGGAGAAGCTAAAGAGCAATCCAGAGCAGTATTTGCAATGCAATTAGGCTAGACAAGTAAGTCTGAATGTATGCCAGCTGCAGGGGTCTGCCCTTAATTCACACAATCAAATGTCTAGTGTGTCACACAGTGTCTAGCATCAGTATCTCCAGTATTAAAAGTCTCATCAGATATGTACTTGTTTACTGAGCATCTTAATCGGGGTCTGAGCACATATCTAGCTGTACCTTCTAGCAGTCTATGTGCCAGTCCATCACCATCTGTCAGTTAAAGCTTTCACAGACAGAAAAAAATCAATTCAAACAAATGTGTTCGGCACTCAAACTAAGCTATCATTCACATTTCAATATAAGACTTGAATTCCTTTTCAGTGTTCTTCAACTTTGACCCAGCTCTACCCCCTCCTTCACTGAAAAGGGCAAAGACAACAGCCCAGCAAGTGGGACAGGCAAAACAGACCTCCTTTGTTCACTTTTTCCCTTTCAGTTTTCTATTGAGGTAAATAACTGAAAGCTCAGCCAACCTCCAGTAGCTCAGAAGAAAGCAATACAGTTAGCTTGCAACTATCCTTTCCTGGTTAACAAACTGTGGGACAAAACTTATGGTGCATCATATTAATCTTATTATTGGAGATTAACTCTTTACAAATTCTCTTAATATTATATTTAAACAGTTTTCATAAATGCAGAATTTCAAATATCTTTAATACTGAACTGAATAGGCAATACACTTACTGGCTTAAAATGTAACAAATTCTCACTGTGGAGAAAGTATAACTAAATTTTTTGAATACTAACAGCCCACTCAGGAAGGCAAAATCAAATTCATTGCATATTGCCCAACACACAACTCCTACATTATTCCCTCATTTTACATTACCAACATATATTTTCCTCTGTATGGCTTCCCATTTTAGCAAATCTGTCCATAAAGCATGACAAAACAAACAAGTCCGGGGAAAACTGTACAACAGAGTTGTACTGTATTATTTCAATGTAATGGAAGTTAAATAATTACAATTCAAGGTGATTTGAGACAAATTAACAAAACTACAGACTAAAAGCAATTCCACAGCTGCAGGCAAAATGGATTTAATTTTTAGGCTGAGCTAGCTATTTGAGCTCTGCAATAATCTATCAACAAAATCCCAAACCCTTAGTGTATTCAGTATCTTTTGTGTCCAAATACCATGGAGATTCATTTCCCTAAAGCAGGACAAACGGGCAGATGTGCATGGCCTTTTCCTGACTTGAAATCAGAATCCTCAAACCAATAAAATCTGACAGAGAGAGCCCAAGAAACTCTGACTTGGTTACTTGAAGCTTCTGCTGTCACTAGAGAGAAACACCAAAGTGCAACAAGCTAGCAGGAGGTATCAACACGTATCACTGGATTTGTTATCCCATTTTCTGAAAATAAAGACTACTAAAAATAGCCAAATTTTCTTACTACAGCCCTTTTTATCAAACAAGCTGTGGTATATGTGATAATTAATACACTTTCTGCAAGAAGATAAAGAATGGTAACTAGGGCTCAGATTCTGGAGATCTCATTCACCTTCAACATTATAATTTTTGAGTATATTTACTGTAGCCAGTAACAGTAATGACAGAATTAAGATACTAATACGAGTATGATTAGTTGTGGATTTATCTGTGAGTTGTGAAGAGGGTTTTAGCTCCATCCTTAACACCAGCTGGTATATGCCAACCCACCACCCGATGTGGTCACACCGCTGTGCAGATTCCCTTTAGCTACACTGCCTTTGCACAGCCCCGAATGCACATTCATTCAGTGGATCCCGAGTTCTGTCAACAGCAAGCAGCTTTCTGGGTTTGCTTCTTTACATTCAATATCCTCAGAATATAACACTTTCCCAGTTTTGTATTATATATTCCGGCAGCTAATTTTAGACACCCAAGAGAATTTCACACTACTTTGAAATTCAAATAAGTAACTTCCACAGACTTTGGCATCAAACTCTTCAGCAACTCTGGTCGCTTGCATTTCAATTTCTATTCAAAACTAAACAAATGCCTAAGAGGTATTCATAGGAATGATAACATCAAACAGGTCAGACAAATATTAGAAAGATACTGCACCTGCAAGCCAGTTTTTGACTTCTAGATCCTTTGTGCAAGTATGTAACACTATACTATCTTTCTCTTTCCAGCTGATATCCTTTGCCAAAGAACATCAGCAAGATCCCCCTCTCGGCATATAAGCTGCTCTCAAACTCAAAATACAGTCCAGATGCCTTCTGATGTTGTACAATGACCTGTTTTATGCACAGATCCATATAACTACTATCTATAAATTATCACATCTCCTATGTTAAGTTATAGAAGGTGTTGAAATGATTAACAGTGCATCTGTTAGATACAATGAAGTCTTCAGGTTTCATCTACCTTTTCCCCAATATACTTAAGAATCAAGTGATAGTCAGACACAGAGAAAGAAATGCACAAAGACAGGGAACATCAGAAAAAAGGAACCGAGGTAGTTAATACTGGCTTCTTGAGTCAGTAGTAGGTTGGTTTTAATAAACACCAAAAGCTGGAGTTTTGTGGATAAAAGAACATCTTGTCATGATCTATACGTTCCGTCAGAGAGTTAAATATCACATATTCCATTGTTTTCATCCAACTACATAAAGAGGTAAGCAATAGTGTTCGTCTCACAGAGTACCTGTCAATATGGAACAGCCTTATTGACTGAGCTGAAGCACACTATGATCTTAAATATTTAAACAGCTTGGATATATTAATCAGGTGCTGTTTACACTTAGACTCCGAAGTCTTGGTTTAAACACATTTCAGACTTTAAAACTAACACATCTATGCTAAAGTGTTCAACAGCGGCTGACGGTTTAGTCAATTTTTAGTTTATAATCTAACAGGCGAGTGCACTCTCTGCCCAGACTTGGCCGTGATATTCTGCATTAACTGTAATCAAGAACCAAAACAAGAGAAAACAAGAAAAGCCCGGCATTCATACACGCTGTAGCTATTTTATATCTAAATAATATCGCATTTGTAACGGAGGGGGAAAAGAGGGTGGAATGAGGAAAAATAATGGCGCAAGAGCCGAAACGCGGAGCGCAGCACTTCAGCACCGACAGCTCCTTCCCCGCACACGCCCGGCCCTCGCCCCCGCCGGGCAGCGCACGAAATGGCGACCGAGCGCACCCGGGGATGTGGGCGCGTCGCAGCCGCGGAGCGTCCCCGCCCGGCCCGGCCGGGACCGACCCCCCCGCCCGGGAGGTGCCACCGCAACAAAGCTCCGCAGCGGCCCCGCGGCACCGGGCGGGATTGCCAGGTGTCTCCTCGCCCGGCCCCTCGGAGGAGCCGTGGTACCTGCGGCAGGCGGGCAGCTCCTCGCCGTCGGGGCGCTGCGGGGGGCTGTGACACCGGCGGTGCGGGGGCTGAGGGCGGTGCGGGGGCTGATAGCGGCAGTGCGGGGGGATGTGACACGGGCGGTGCGCGGGTACGACACCTGCGGTGCGGGGGGACAGATGACAGCAGCGGTGCGGGGGGATGCGATACCGGCGCGGCGGCGGGCGCGGCACCTCCCGCAGCGTGATGCGCGGCGCGGCGACAGGGACGGACAGGCCAATACTCACGGGAAGGTGCGGCCCCTCCGCCCGGGGAGAAGAGTGTCAAGAGGGTACCCTTGCTCTTCCTCTTGCTCTTCTTCTTCTTTTTCTTCCTCCTCCTGCTGCTGCTGCCGCCCGCTCGGCAGCCCGGCGACAAGAGCCGCGGCGGGCGCGCTCCCGCGCTGTCCCCTCCCCGGCGCCCCCGCCCCCGCCGCGCCGCGGGGAAGGCGCGCTCCCGCGCGGGGGCGGGGAAGGCGCGCGCGTCTGCGCGAGCCGCGCCGGGAGGGGCGCGCGCGGTACGGGGGCCGGGGCGGGGCGCGCGCCCCTCGCACCTGAGGAGGCGGGTCCGCCCTGGGCGGGCAGTGCCCGCTCCCTTTCGCCCCACCCGGGTTAAAGCAGGGGTGGCATCATCGTCGCGCCGCCGCTCAGGGGTGCCCGGACGGTCACTAACTCGGCCCTGAGCCTCCCCAGCAGCGCCGGTGCCTTGCAGTCCCCGGGCGGGCACAGCCGAGCGCTCCCCGGGGCACCCCCAGAGCCGCCCCCCCCGGCGAGCTCGGCGTTTTAAATAGCCGCATTATTTTAGCCCGGCAGTGCCCCTCTAAATAGATGGTTTCAGCGAGTTCCCAAACTGGAGACAAGGATATTATTTTACACTCGACAATTGTCCTGTTGAACTCGTTAAATTTCCAGTTCATAAGTTCAGGAAGGCAGGCGCTTGGATTCAATCACTCAAAGAGAAGCACTGGGTGACACCATTTGGAGAACAGCCTGGAACTGGGCTTATTTCAAATAAACCTTTCCGCTGAACACACCTCTTGCAGTGCTTCCCTCTCACATCTTGCAATTCATTTAATGCACAACATCAGAAAGCATTTTAATGTAACTTTGAGATGTCTGAGGGCTGTGCTCAGTATTGCTCAAAATTAATTCAAGTATACCTTTAACATGTAGTAAATGCAATTAACTGCCACTGTTGAACTTGCCTTTGGATCAGCTCGTTTAAGAATAGCCTTTTGTGCATTGCAAGGTTGCAACTTTTATAATGGTTAACTATTACACATTTCAGGGAGCAGCTCTCAAGGTGAACTCTACGGTGATAACTTAATAGTGCAAAACATGATGCCCAAGATGAGCAAAAAGCCCTTACCCTGCAACCCTGCAGAAACCCCTTTACGACTGGCAAGTTAAATCTGATGTCTGACCTTCTGAAAAACAACACTCTAGATGAATAACAGATTCTATAAATGATAGAGCACATGCATATAAATATCCAAGGGTTAAACAATAACTCAGACATTACTGCTTCAGACTCTGGAGATATTCAAGCTCCTCTCAATCTGAGGCCAGGATATTAATGTTTGAGACCCGAATATGCAAAGAAGATTAGAATGAATGTGAACAAAATCCTTTTTATAAAGAGGGGAAGTAAGTGCTTGAATGTTCTTTACTTTTATTTGTTTGCTAACCTTTTCATTTTTGCTATACAACTCCCATGTTCCCAACTGATTTATTCAAATATAAAAATACTACAGTCTAAGTAATTGTGCATCAGTGTGTAAGGGGGCCTTAAAACACTAGGATATTGACTCACTTTGCTTCCAAGATACTGTGTTCCGTAAGGAGATCATGTAGCTACTCTTGAATTTGAGAGATTATGGACATAAAATGCAGAGAGAAGGATGATTTCTCAGACAGCTATCTATCCGTTTGCCTCCTTGGTGGATTCCCAGGGGAACGTGGTGAGCCAAACCTTCAGAAGGTGGACTGTAGAACTGCAGGACACTTGAGGGGAATGATTTGAGTTGAAAGTCTAACTTTCTTAAAATGTAGAATCAAAGATCTGGTTATTATTTGGATAGCCAACATTATTTTAAAAGCACAAAACACTGGGCTGAGGCAAACCACTTGGTGCAAGTTAGACCACAGAAACCAAGTAAATGAAGAGATTTCACTGTTGCATGGAGAGTGCAATAACAATTCTATATTGATGTATGATGAGGCTGAAGTGTTGCAGCTGGTATAATTACACCCTCATGATTCCCCCGAGAATTTAAACTCTGTAATTTTTATATTATTGAGATAAACAAATACATACGTTCAGTAGCACAAAGCAGAAGTTTCCACATGGTGGCATACCTATAATCATACAGTAAACAAGTAAATTCAAAGATTTGTACTTGGAGCTACTTCTGCTGGTGATGGAATCCACTACTGTGGATGAGTGCCATCTATACTGGCAGTAGGATGGTGGCATCAAGCAAAGAGAAACAGGTGAGGCTGTTGGCATAAATGACATCCCCCTCAGCCATTATGATAAGCAGAAATGGTGTGGCTGAAGGACTATTAACTTTCTAAGTTCTTGTCTGCTACCTTGCATCTTTTCTGTAGTCATCATACTACTTTTTGTAGCCTTTCTCCTCACTTTGCCTGCTGCAATTATGTCTGTGGATTGGCAGTTCCAAACATAGTGGTTTAGTCTTCATGATCCTTTAATACCAACCTTGGTTTACTTAGATACTGCTTTCTTCTACCTGTTGAGGTTTTTTGCTAGTCTTTGGCATTTTGTTCCTAAAGCAGACATTTTTAAGGATTATGGAAAGACATCTTGGGTTGTACATCTCACCTAACTTTAGATGTCTACTATGTGAATGTCTGAATCTGAGCTAGTCACTCTCTCCACTGAGCATAAAGGGAATCAGAAGTAGGCAGTTTTAGTGTATGATTCATCTACCTTATTTTAGATGTCTACGTTAGAATAAGCCGAGTTGCATCCTAGAAATACCGGTTTCTATCCATTGACTGTAACAGGACCAGCGGGTGTCTTGTTCAGCTGTAAATGTCTACATCGTAAGAGTCTTCATTTACTCAGCTGAATGCCACCCATGTGATTTTAACATGCGTTATCCCACTGTTCCACTTGTTTTGAGGTCTTACAATGGTAAACGGAGCATGGTGCAGCACACAAAGTACTTTGCACAAAGAAAAATGGTGAGGTATACCCCACTGAATATATTCAAAGTCAATAGAACTTAGACTCTTCATATTTGATAGATTATGGGGACACCCAATCAAAAACTGAACAACTTTTGAGACTAATTTTAATCTATTTTATTTATAGGCATTTCATATTTCCTTTGGAGGATCTTCTGATACCATAAAAGTAACATAAATGTAACATAATACTTTTCAGAAGCTAGTATTTATTTACTATAGCAGCATAAAATGTGCATATTTCTAAGCAGAAAAGAGACCAAAGACAAGATCAAAAGTTTAAGTGATAACATCTAATGTTAAAAGCTGCATTGCTTGGTATACAGTAACAAAATCAGCTTTCAGAGACCACCAGGCAGAGGATGCGTTTTAATGTAAGATATGTTGAGAACTAGGGTAGCAAGAGTATCGTACAGAAAAGATGCAACATATAAATGTTCTGATGTGCTGTCAAGAATTGAAAAAAAACATACTTCAGGCTTGAGAACTATTCTCTCAGAAGACAATTTGTGACTACAATTGGGTACTGCCATGCCTGATTTATAAGCTATCACCTAGGTTTCCCTTACAAGAAATCAGAGTTCTTCCGGAATCCTAGAAGGCTAGCAAGCTAAGCGGTTGGAGACAGCCACATGGAAATGCTGTGAGTTTAATCATGCCTATTATGGATTTTATATATTCAAAGCTGGTGGCAAACTCTACCAGGGATTCACAGGGCTGAAACTTCCTCCAGGAATTACATGCTTAAATGCAAAATGAAAGGAAGCCATCCTGTTCTTTGAGAAGCAGATGGAGAAGAGGAGCTGTTGGTGCTGTCACCTGTCCCATCTTCCATTACCTTGATCATTAGAATGCTGAGAAAGGAAGTAGGAGCTTCCTTTGCTCAATAAACTTTAACTTCTCAGGGCACATACCTTACAAAAACATAGAGGAGAATCTGAGGATGAAGGCAGAGTTTTCAATCCACTCTGCACAGGATAGTTAAACACTGAAAGCAAGACTACACACAAAAAGTACATCTCACACAAAAAAGGAAACTGTAGTTGATACAGTTGCCTGTGTATGGGAAAACTTGAGTTTTAAGCCTATGCCTGCACATACTTCACTGGGTTTTTCATGTCTTTGTTGTTGTTAGATTTGTAACTGGCCTTCATTCTCCCCAGTATCTTGATTGCCTAGGTTTGACTAATGATTAGAGCATTCTCTCTTGTTTGTGCCTGTGAGTATTTAATAGTTGTGTGGAAAGTAAAATACCTTCAGAAAGAGAGAGGACAGCACCATTTTATTTTGGAATACTCCATTTCTTAGCTGCTAATTAGCAAAGGCTGAAAAAGGAGTTAAATATACATCACATACCCTGGACAATTCTAATCACAGGAAGACACTACCATCAGCTCTGTTTTCTGTCAAGTTTAATCAGTCAGATGGATTTCTCTGAGAAAGGTTTTCAGGTATAAGAAAGAGATGAACTTCTTGAAACATTCACAGATACCAACATACGCATATAACAGTACTTTTTTCCACACCCAGGTATAAAGTTAGAAGTTTTCAGAAACTTCAGAGAGAAAAAATTATACAAAATTTATATTTCGTATGATCTGACATGTGTTTTTGACAGATGTGTTCTACATGGTGAAATGGTTCAAGACAACCTTAGATATACATACAGACTGGGGAATGAGATGCTGGAAAGCAGCGTCATGGAAAGGGACCTGGGAGTCCTGATTGATGGCAAGTTGAACATGAGTCAGCAGTGCCCTGGCAGCCAGGAGGGCCAGTCGAGTCCTAGGGGGCATCAGGTGAAGCATCACCAGCAGGTTGATGGAGGGGATTGTCCTGCTCTGCTCTGCACTGGTGCAGCCTCACCTTGAATATTGTGCAGTTTTGGGCACTGCAGTATAAGATATTCAGCTATTGGAGAGCATCCGAAGGAGGGCAACAAAGATGGTGAAGAGCCTTGAGGGAAAGCTGTGTACGGAGCAGCTGAGGTCACTTGGTCTGTTCATGCTGGAGAAGAGATGGAGGGGAGACCTCATTGCAGTTACAACTTCCTTCTGAGGGGAAGAGGAGGGGCAGGCACTGATCTCTTCTCTGTGGTGACCAGTGACAGAATCTGAGAGAATGGCCTGAAGTTGTGTCAGGGGAGGTTTAGGTTGGAGATTAGAAAAAGGTTCTTCACCCAGAGGGTGGTTTGGAACTGGAACAGGCTCCCCAGGGAAGTGGTCACAGCACCAAGCCTGTCAGAGTTCAAGAAGAATTTGGACAATACTCTTGGGCACATGGTGTGACTTTTGGGGATGGTCCTGTGCAGGGCCAGGAGTTGGACTTGATGATCCTTATGGGTCCCTTCCAACTCCTCAGGTTCTGTGATTCTGTGAAGTCACTGGAAAATTAATATTAATTTCACCAGGACTAGTGTTTTATCTGATATATAAATGAGGGAAGGTAGTTCTTCACACACGGCAGATTAAACTGTCTGGAAACACCAAACACTTTTTGTGTGCATGATTAGAGTTCACATTTTTCCATTAGAAGAGATTGGCTGAGACAATTAAAAAGTTCTTACAACCCTACTTCATAGTTCAAGGTTCTTGAAAAACTACTCCACAAAGATCAAAAGTCTACAGGCATCAGGCAATTTGTCCAAGGGACTTCTAAAGTGCCGAATACTAAGCAGCTCCATTTTCAAAAACAGGAGCTTAGAATCAAGCTTGATGTTACAATTTAACCTGTCTCATCCTTCAGCCAAGTGTCTCACAGGTTGAGCTTAACTTCAGTGGGGTGTTTTCCATTATGGAAATGAGCTGGAAAACAATGCCAGGATTCTGGAAAAGCCTAATAATAACTATTAAAGCTATAACTCTTGCTTTAGTGAAACTTTATTCCAATCTACCGGTCATGTACTTGTTTATTGTACATATCTATAATGGGAATGGATTTAATGATTTTCACACACACTCACAAAAACTAAGCATGTATTGAAGTCTTTTATGATGACTTAGAGAAAAAGAACAAAGTCGTTGAAAAAGGAAGGGCTTTTTCCCAACATATGAATATAAATTTTGATCACATGTAGAAAGGCTTAGAATAAAGGAAAGGTTTTCCTTGGGAAATTTAGAAGAAAGAGAGGAAAACTTTGGTGAAAAATTCTATCAATTAAGTCCTTTTGAAGTTATCCTTTAGTCTTGAACTACAAAAAGGCCCAAAGGGCTTTTCTAGTCTGCTTGCTTAGGATATACCTTGTTCTCTAAGTCTGCTGGACCTTCTGAGAATGAAATTAGTTTTAAATTACAAACACACAATTGCCCTAATGGCTTGTGTTTGGATTTCTCGAGTAGTGAGAAAATCTCTAGATAAACTGACTGGCTCTACTGGGTTCCCAGCAGAGAGACATCACTTCATAGTCCTTGGAGCTTTCTGAAGCAGACAACAGTGAAGAATCAACTTTATTTTTCTTTATTTTTTTCCACATAACTACATATATTTCCAAGAGTCTCTTCTGTTGGTCACTGTATCAGGATAATAATATATTTTAAAGGTTCAGAAAACTATAATTACTTTAAATAAAAGGTTTCACACTTCATGGCTTATTTATGGTAGTCTAAAATACCACATAATAAAATTATTTCTGACCCTGCAAGTGTTCAATTCACACAGGCAAAACACACAGGATATGAGGAAAAGCAATCCTTGTGCAGCCCATCACCTCAATTGTCGTGTACTGCAATGCTGTGTGTGAGTATTCTCAATTTTAACTGGCACTGAGGTAGTTACTAAATCCTAGAGTCAAAGTCCAAGCACCAAATGGTGTTAGAAGATATGACTGATGATCACAGGAACAGCTAATCGCTAGCCCATTGAGAAACCTGGAAGAGGAGAAAAGATCTCCTGGGAATGTTCTAGTTGCATGGACCTCCAGGTATGAACTGAGAATTTAGAAGGATTCAAGAAATCTGCCCTTGATGAATCAAATACTTCAAACTACTTGGGGAAAAAATGCTGAAAATGTTTGTTTTGGAACAAATTAATTAAACCAAATGCATTTGTGTGTCACAAGATGCGTGATTGCACAGATTTAACAAAAGAAAGGAATTTTAAAATTAAAAGATGCTGAGATTTTACAAAAGTTATCAGGTGACATACTGTTGGAAATTATTTTCACATGCTTTTAAGACTAAGTTGAGGTGCAATGAATTTGCAAAGTTCGTGTTTCATGGGCAGCCTGAGCCTCAACATAAACAGAAGTGATACGTTTCTTTTATCCCCTCATTCCCAATAGAAAATTACACTGATGCATAAAGAGCAAGCAAATCTGTTTAGTTTTACTATTCTGTCTCTAGCAGATGAGCTTTTGCTTGTGTTTTTGTATTTAGATCATTTCCAATTCATGATATATTGGCATAGCACTCCTCAGTACAGCACCTGAATGCTTCACTATGTCCTCTTGTGCTTGATCTACCCCAACCCCCTGCTCTTTGCACATCATCCCTGAGATTCATTATTTTTCCATTCTTTTCTGGCAAGAGCATATAATTTTCAAACTGGAGGAAAGTTACAAAATTTCTAAGAATACTGGAAACAACTCTTCTCTGTCACTATTTACAGTTTGCTGGAAAAGCAAGTATCACATACAGCAATTATCATGAAGTTTGGATATCTTCCATGTCTATGCTGTATGTCACTCAAATACATGAAAAGCTGTAGTTAATGATGTATGATCCCTGGTGTTCACACTTCCATCTCACTGGAATTGAGCCCTTTTCCAATTTGTGTTCCTAAGATTGTCAGTCTTTTATTCTCCAACTACCCTCACTCCTTCCAAAGTGCTCAGGAGGGGCTCACATTTAAAGGGTAATCATTCATCTCCTCTGGTGCCAGAACTTGCTTACCTGCTTGCTCTGATGCTGACTCCTAAAAAGTCCAGCAGTTTCCTCAGCTCGGTAGTTCCCTTGAGTATTTTGAAAACTTGCAGAAGTAAATTCGTGTAGTTACCAGCTAATATGCCCTGGAATCAGATGGCTGAAGTGACAGAGCACAGACTGTGCAATAATTCCTCAGTCACCAAGAGTGGTGCAAGAGGTTTTCCTGATTTACTCAAAGTGACTAATGCCAACTGATATTTTCTTTTTTGTTTCATTGCCAACCAGCTGAGGGAGGTGATTGTGTGCTGGTGCAGCCTCACCTTGAATATTGTGTGCAGTTTGGGCACTATAATATAAGAAGGATATAAAGCTATTAGTGTTGAAAGAAGGACTACAGAGATGGAGAATGGTCTAGAGGGGAAGCCTGACAAGAAGCAATTGAGATCACTTAGTTTATTCAGCCTAGGGGAAACAGAGGGGTGGTCACTGATCTCTTCTCTCTGGTTATCAGCGATAGGACCAGAGGGAATGACATGAAGGAATAGGCTGGATATTAGGAAAGGGCTCCTCACTCAGAGGGTGGTTGGGCGCTAGAACAGGCTCCCTGGGGAAGTGGTCACAGCATCAAGCCTGTTTGAGTTCAAGAAGAGTTTGGACAATGTGGGACTGGTGGGATTCTTGGGGTTGTCCTGTGCAGGGCCAGGAGGTGAACTTGATGATCCTTTTGGGTTCCTTCCAACTCAGAATATTCTATGATTCTGTGACTTCTTTAATAATAAAGACAGAGGAGAACCAAACCTAAAAAGGTAAAGCACTGAAGTTTTGTTGCTCCTTGGTGCTGCAAGTCCCAGCTGGTGACAAGCAAAATGGTCTATTGGCTGGCACCAGCCCTCACAGGTGTAGCCAGCAGGCTCTGATGCCCACAGCTGGAGACAATGTGGGTCAACCAACCTCAGGAGAGGCAGTGGAATCCTTTGGATCTATGGGACTGATTCCCCAACTTTTTAATCTAATACGGTTTGTAAAATGGGGTCAGGAGAATGCCTGTACTCCTTACTCCAGGGAGTATTCCTAACTGGTTGTGGATACATCCAGCTTTTCTTCTGTATATGTGCATGAATGCATTCATTATTTTCCATGGATCACAGAAACAGTTTAAATCTGAGTTCCCTCACATATTTAAATATTCTATGCTAAATAACCATTTTATTTAGCACATTCAATACTAATTTGCTTATTTGATGTATGAGCATCTGTAATCAATACACAAATGAATTTGGGACTTACTGTTTCAGTCTGTGACTTCAAGCTGAATAGATTCATCTGTCATCTAGATTTCTCTACAAAAACATAGTATATATATTACCTTTGACATCAAACTTTGTTTTTTCTGCTAACATCCATTTATGTTATGAAGTTACTCTTTGTTCTTGTGATTAGAGAGGAACCTTCTACCATCAAAATCAATCTCTTGGCACCATATATTTATGATTTTCTGTTATTTTAGCTATGTTGTAATGATTTTCTCATTTATCCGATCATCTGTTGTTCTGAGAAACATTTGTGCTCTGCTCAAAGGTTTAGAAATGCTGTAACACTGACTTTTTTAAGCAGGAGAGACAAGGCTATTTTTTTTTTACAACACTTTTATAATTCTGTGTTCTATGGCACAAATTCAAGAATTAACATGACGAGAGTTATTTTAGGCAAGTACACTCTTGTCCAGAAATAAACAGAGAAATAGATGAGCACAAGAGCTGTTCTATAAGCCATTTAGCAATTGTGTGTAACAACAGCATTAGGTTTCAATGCTGGCATGTGATTATTAAATACTACTTTACAACACAGCATTACAGGTAAAGGGGTGTCAGAAGTCAGACAACTTCCATAAGGCAGAGCTAAAAAAACTAAGAGTTCTTCAGAATGGGGAACAATGACATAGAGAAAAATTGATCTATTCTGGGAAAGAAAAAGGGAACATCTTGAAATGGTACTCGGGTCGGAACTCCTACAGAAATGCCATCATACCTTTTGTCCCTAAGGAAGTAAACCTAGACCCGGGTTCACAACAGCTATTGTTCTAGCCCTTTAAAACAAGATGAGAATAAGGCAAGATGATTTATCTGAGCAAAACTATGAAATCCTAGATCTCTTCACAGTGATGTGGAAGAGTAGGTGGAGCTGAGTGCATGGCTAACTACTTGCCCCTATCTTGTTTTCTGGGGACTGTATAGACAGGTGCTTAGAGATGATACACAGCTCTAACACATACACCTGAGTAAAAGCTCAAAGATGTAAGACATTAACATTGAGCCTTACATGATCTGATTTGTTGACCTTCATAGCAGTGACTGCAGACCAGAGGCTAACACTAAAATATAGACTAGCTGTAGCAGTTATTGTTTAATTCAAGCTAAAGGAAGGCTGCGGTGTTATATCTCTATAAAGCTATTTGAGCATGTCTGCATCGGATTAGAAAATCAAGTGTATTCAATCATTTTCTAATCTGCTGTTTACTGTTGAGGAAAGGGGTTTATGAGATGCAGTGTGTTTGTTTTTACAAGTATAGTCTGACAGGGTGACTTACCTTCTGAAGAAGCTCTTTATTCTCATTTCTTTTTAGGTAACTAGGGAAGAAAAGCTGTCTAGAAACTGTCATTGTAAAAAAGTACATACTTCTGAGCACCTAATTAGAAGTTCTCTTTGCTACTTTGAACAGGCTTTGGCTCTGCTTTGTGCAAATTCAGAATTCTTCATTGTCTTTCCTTAACATGCCTCTGGCATCCATAATGCTTTGGGCCTCTGGGAAGGACTCAGCTCAAGTCCAGACAACCCATGTTCCTCAAGGAACAGGACTTTCACACTATCAGTCAGGTAACCTCACATGCTCTGCAGTGATTTCAGGCTGCCAGCACATATCCCGTGCCCCCTCTATGAGGCATGCTTTTGCAGAGTCACAGATAGCACGTCTTTGAAAAAGCATGGCAGCACAGGCTACCATCAGGACCAATTAGGTTTTTCCACCACCAGTAGAAGGGTGCCCTCTCACACAGTGGAAAACTAAATTTTGAATAGCAATCTGCCTATGCCCATGTCACCCCATGGTTACAACCATACAACTCTCTTGTAGGGTTAGCAGAGCAGCACCCATGCTGATCCTTTGGCTTGCTCAAGAAACACAATCCCTTCCACACATATCTGAGAACCTGATCTGACACCCCTCAGCCCAACACTGGATCTGGCTTAGGAACTTTGTTATACTCATTGTACAGTGTACTCATTTCTCTGGGACAGAAGGTTGGCATGGGAATCTTTTGAAGAACTGTCCCAGGCAGAAAGGAGAAAGCTTGGCACCGGCTCTCTGCCAAAAATAGTGGTCTGCCTATTTCACAAACATCCCAGTACGTTAGCTGGGCACTGGATACCAGGTCTGTCAGGGATGCTCTTCATAGCAAAGGTCACCAGAACAAGGTACCTACTGTGAGATGAGTTTTATTTGTTATGGGGACTCCACATCTCTGAAGTGCTTTTGCAATGGGGATCTTCTGCAGAGGGACCATTTGACAGTCTTTCACAATGCCTTCAGTGTTGGCATGTCCCATTCTAAGCCCAACTGGAAAACAAACATTTAAAAATACTTTGGACACCTGAAAATTTGTCCTTTCTAGTGCTTTTAGTGACTTTGAGCTGTTGTGAACTCGGAGTATTGTTTTCTGAGGCCTGGCTGCAAGAGCTTCTTCTTTACAGTGAGCTATTGTGAGGGAGGAAAGCAAAAGTATTGTGTTCTGGATGGTAATAATGATCTAAGTCTTCTTCCTCATTATCTCCAGAAGGACAAACTATCCTCTTCTGTGTGCTTTGACTTTTTAAAGGCCTGATGGGACAGAATGACTACTAATATGAAGTGGCTACAACTCTAATGTGGAGGAAGAGAGTATCTGCTCTCTGTGTGCAGCAGCCGCAGTGTCTGGTGCCAGCAGGGGCCAGTTGTAGAACGACCAAGTGTCCACGCAGCAGGACCTGTGTGGCAGTGATGCTGCTTTTTGGGAGTGCCACAGGAACAGCACCTCAGTACCAAGGACCAACTCATACCAGTCGCTGACAAAAGACAGCAGCAACCCTGTAGATGTGATCTAACAAATGCTGGATATATTCGGTTCAGGAAATAATTCTCTTTTTTAGCAGTATTTGTTTTGAGTTGAATTATGATGCACCTGCTGCAAATGCATTGGTTTGAAAAGAGATGACGTTTACCTGAGAGGCTGCAGTGTGCTGAGCCCTGCATAATGCATGAGGAAAACCTTTCAGTTTCTCAGAAATGGTCTGAAGTGAAAGCACTCTACAGACATTAAATATAAAGGAACAACATTACACTGGAAGTATTTTGGATTCTTTTTTTCCTTTGCTATCTCTAATATACACAACTATTGAAATATATATATATGAACCCATGCAATAAACAACTGTCCAGAGCACACTTGCTTCCTGACAATCTCATCTAAGTTACTCATCCCAAGGGTTTATGACACATCTAGTGCAAATTATTAAAACTTTGTTTGCTATAGAAATATTATTGTCTTTCCTGCTGTATTCATAACCAGATTGTTTCGACCTGCTTGGTGATGTCTTAAAGTCGAATATTTAGCAAGAAATAAACCAGCTAGAATGCATACAATGCTCAAGTTTTGAAGTCATGGCATGCTTATGTCCTAGTAGATTATGTAAAGTAATGCTTTGAAGTCAAATTTAGTAGTGTAAATGACTTTGTCCCTTGATTTCACGTATTATGCAGTACCTGAGGTACCTACATTTCCTTGTAGGATGATAGAGACATTCCTTACTCATCTTGTAAACTTTTCAACAGTTCTGCTTTTTTTCTTTGCAATATAGGTCTTGTCCTTATATAGTTAGAAGTTTTTTGTGACTGCCTGACTTGCCTGCCTGAAAATACATTCAAATGAGATGTACAAAGGGATAGGACAGGCCCATATGTCTGATTTCTACAGAGCAGCCACTGAGGAAACATAGAACAGAGGCTGTGCTGAAATTATGCCCTGGACACAGACTAGGTTTTTAAGACGTTATTTTTGGGGATTTGCTATCCAAATTTTGAGACATTCTGGAAGACTGTTTCCCTGTGGTATTAGTGTGATTATTATGACATTATTCAATTAGAAAATAATGGTGTAAGAACAAAAAGCTGTTCCCTTTCCAGTTTACAAGGTCTTGAAAATGAACAAAAAGCTTTCAAATGCTAAAATCATAAGTTTGCTAAATTTAGCAGTGCACTTTAATGGTATTCAGTTCTATGCCCACGTTCTCTGTGGTTTTACATGAAAATTTTATATTACAGCTTCTTCTTGAAAAGCAAAGATTTCAAACTACTACTGTGTGTTTTTGCTATGGGAATTATATGGGG
This sequence comes from Pyrocephalus nanus, assembly GCA_038380795.1. Classification (NCBI taxonomy): domain Eukaryota; kingdom Metazoa; phylum Chordata; class Aves; order Passeriformes; family Tyrannidae; genus Pyrocephalus; species Pyrocephalus nanus. Next base: position 3,922,760 of record CM076262.1, on the reverse strand, counting down.
AAATAGCTGTTAATGACGCTATTATGAGAAACTGATAAAATAAATAAAATAATAAATAAAAAATAAAGTTGAATAGCTGCTAAGCATGCATTACCAAGGATGTAAGTACTGGAGTGTTTCAGTGCTTGTTTAGTTTTTACAGTATGTGAAAAATTGCTAATGGTTCCCCCTTACTAAAGTCTGCCAATTTTATAAAATAAATAATAGAATTGTCCTTGTTAAATCTTGAAGAAAGAGCAATTAAAAAAATTGGTTCTTGTTATAGGAGTGTCTACAAACAGTGAGGGCCAGGAGTTGGACCAGGTGTCACACTGGAATTAATGGGTGCATACCAGGAACAGACATGACAGTGGGTTTGGGAGTGAGGAGGCTGGGAATGAGGAGGCTGAGCAGTCAACAGGGGAATCAGAGGGGGCAGCAGCCCCTTGAGTTCACAGCTCAGTGATGTGTGGCTGGAGCAAGGAGAGCCTACTCCTCTTGTTCCCACACTCTGAGGAAGAGGCATTTGGCATGCTTGTTTTTCCTTGTAAATTAATATGAATACACTAAGAATATACCTTACTTCTGGCACCGAGCTGTCCCTCAAATGGAACAGTTCTGCAAGGTCTGAAAATTTGACTCACTTTATAAGCAGCAGTGAGAAAAAACCCACAACAACTGCATTTCCTTTCTTGCCTTATGTAGCTGAATGTAAAAGACTATGGGTTTGTGTCACAGCTGGCCTGGGAGTGCAGTCCTTAAGCAGAAAGTGGAAGCCTTAACACATCCTCTCCTGCAACAGATTACGTTTGGATTTGTCATTTTGAGAATAGTCTTTTATAAAAGAAAATCAGCACTATTTGTTGACCCAACAGCATGAAAATATTTTCATCTCAGATGAAAAATCAATGGTGCCAGTGAGTAGGATGCACACCCCAGATTTTTCCTTCACCTGTCACAAGTATTACTTCAACCTGTATCAGCTCCCTTTAGCAGCTAGGGAAGGAAAGCAAAATAAATGAAACACAAGTAATAGATCAAAGATAAGACATAATACTTATATGTTAGACCTAATGAGTGGGAGCTGTTAGACACTTCCACAAGCCTATGGATTCTGATATATATGAGGGGATTAACAAGTTCTCAGCTGCCACAGGGGTTAGGAAGGATTCAGTTGGCCACCGAGACTGGCAGCCATTCTCACAGTGTGTTATAGAACCTCATTCAGAAGCTCAGGTTCTAAAACTCACACTAAAATTTTATTTTGCTTTGTTAAGTCTCTCTATAGCCATTCTGTGCAAAACACCTTTCACTTTCCGGTTAAATTTACTTTCTGGCTAAGTATGAGCACCTTTGGTTTTAGCCTACCATCTTTTCCTTCTTGAAGTATTTTTACACAGTAGCACATACTCTCCTTCCAGCCCTTGTTTTGTTAGATGAAACAAACTGCACTCTCTTAATCTTCCCTTTGGCAGCCCTTCTTTGCATCTGTTTTAGTCTGAATATCTCTTTCTCTAATAGCACTGACCGAAACTATAATTATATTCAACTGCTGTTACCCACAGCTTGTGCAATAGAATCGATATCTTCATATCACTGTTGAAACGGACACTGACAGAAAGTATCTTAAAGTGATCACACTTCAGCATTTAAAAGTTTTACTTTTCTTTGGTAATGAAACTTTCTCCAATTACTATCTCCTCTTGCACAGATAATTAGAAACTAAGAGGTGACCTAAAGGTCATCTAAGAAAAACTTAAAGAGGCTCTTCTCTTTCTGACTTTGCATAAAGGAAGATTATTTTATGCCTACACCTTTTAATTCCCCATTCTGGACTCCCTCCTGCCTCTAAAAACCAGAGCAAAGACATTTATGCCAATTTTACAATTGACATTATCACTTCCTCAACTAATTCAACTAAAGCATATCAAAGAAATCATAGAAAGGCTTGGGTTGGAAGAGACTCTAAAGATCATCTTAGTTGCAAACCCCCTGCCATGGGGAAGGACACCAATAAACTTCCTGATTTTCTTTCTAGGACAAAACCTGGCACGTTTTCAAATGGCAACACTCATCTGATCAGCAAACCTTGTATTCTCCGAATGCACAAGCAACCTAAAACGCTTATCTCACTACCTTCTTGTTACTGCTTATTCTAAATTCAAAATTCACATTCATCTAAGTTTTTCAGGTTTGCTCGTGTACTGATACACTTGTTATTTTGGTAGCTGTGACTGCTGACTCAATTTCAGTTTTTTAAATGGATAACCACACAGCATTCCCAAGGGTACTTTCTCAAAGCAGAGTTCATTTAATGTGTTCTGCATTAGAATACTCCTTTTCCCAGTGTTAATTTTACATCTTTATTCTTCAGAGGCACTTTTTTCATTCTAGCTGTTCTCAAATCCATGCCACACTGAAATCCTATTGTTCAAAATATTCATGAGCCCTCCTAGATTCATCTGTAAAGGGAATTATGTTCTTTGGCCCATCCAAATGATCAGTTAAAATCTGCTAGTATTTGACCCAGTACTAATCCCCTTGCTCGCTATCAATAAACTCCCTTAATTTAAAATTCTTTTTCCTTATTTCCTTATTTAGCCAGTCCTGATTCCTCTACAGTTCTTCCTATTCTTCTGTTAAGAGTATTATGCAGAATTCCACATCTAGTAATGCCTTAATAAACTTCCTGAAAATAGTTTTACTTTATATATTGTAGGAACACACCCACAATAGTTCAGATTCCTTGTAAACTGCTAATATTTTTTTGAAGTAACTAAAGACTAATTACAGCTCAAGTGATACAACTGTTGCATCCCCACATTTGAAAGTGGTCTAGAGAGGAAACTCCTAATTAGTGCATTGTGGCACTGAGGATCAAAGAGTTTAGTATGAAAGGATTCGATATACATGCATCTTGTGAATTTATATACACAGTGGCCTAAACCAGTCTGAATTAATTACTCTATAGCTCAACTCAATTCCATACATACTTTTAAAAGCCACACCTAAGGAAAATATTGTTATAGCACTGAAGAGGAGGGAAAAAGGGTGAATGATGATAAGATAGTAGCTTCCAGCAAAACCAGTGTCATCACAAATCCCGATCTTGCACTAATGGAAATAAATGCCTCCCTCCACGAGGAGGTTTTATTTGTATAAAAAAATTAAATGGAAATGTTATGACTTTGTTCACTAATAATACTTGCACCAAAAAGCTGTGACTGGAAACATGAATTCAGGTATCCTACAGATGATGCTGTGACTTTGCCAGGGAAAGAAGTGTCTTAAGTGTGTTGTTACATGAGACTACCTGATACTGTCTGTTTTGACTTAGGATGCTGGCACCACAGTTCAACTCTGTACAAGGTGCCTTCATTAGAATAATGCTGACATTTCTTTTTTATATGCTCCAATTATCTCACCCTATAGAAAAAGTTTGATCTCTTGTTACACTTTTACTCAGTTCTTAGTAATTGGAATGAAAAAGGTAAGTTGCATGAATGAAAGTTGCATTAAGATCATAAAACTTTCCTTTTTAGTATCTTTATTGCCCTACTCAAAGCATTACTTCTAGTGCTTATATTTTAAAAAGGGAAGGATAAACAACATACATTCTTTTACTTGTCTTTCAATTGCTCTATCTTTTTAACTTTTCTTTCTCTCCATTTCTCCTCTTTTCCCTTCCTCACACACTGAATGACAAAGGCTTCTGTAGTCCTTATGCACCTAGAATTTGTTTGCATTGGGAACAATTTAAAAAAGATGAAGGCTACATTATGCACTAATAACAGTTACTAGCTTCATTGGCAAACACAAGGCAGAGAACTGAGGGAGAACCAGAAAAGTATGGATATCTGAGTAAAATGACACAGGTAAAAATCAAAAATATGTCAAATTAAAAAAAGAGAACATCTCAATCCAATGTTTTCTTGCACAGGCACAGGATACTATGCAACAGCTCCAAGGATAACAAAGGATCTCAGCTGCCTTCCTCAAAATCCTTTCCGGAAGGCAGTCTAATAACATTTTCAATGTTGTAAGACAACAAATACAGAAGGTGACTATCAAAATGTTGTTTTTAGTAGAAAAAAAAGGAACTGTAGCTGCCTACTAGGAGACAAAAACTCACTCAGGCACCTGGCAAACAATCATATTAATGGGTACGTGCCCAACACGTGACCGCTGCTGTGTCTAACTCAAATTTCACTGCACCATTTTGAAGCACTCCCATGTTCCTTCATGTGGCTGACAATGCTGTTTGACACACTATGTTGTCACAGCACACCACACCCCACCCACGGCATATGCAGAAAGCTGCAAAGGAATGGGCAGTAAGACTGTAGTAAGATCTAAATGTTAACTTCACAGCTCTGAGATAATTTCAGGAGAATGCATATATGGAAGTTAGAAGACAAAAGGAAATGCGGAGTATTTCATGTATCAATTTCCTGATAATTTTCTTCTTGACCAGATACACCTGAAGTTTGGCAGCCAAAACTGAAGCTTTTATCAAAAAAGCTGCTCATTCATGTGAACTACTGCATGCTTTTATTTTATCCTGTGACTGGAATAGTTGGTCAAGTGAAGTTTTGGGGTTTGGGATTATTTTCAAATAATGAATCAATTTATTGGAAGTTATCCCCATAAAAAAATAAGAAGCAAGTTCTAAAAATAACAGTTAATTCCGATAATTTAATAGGCCATTTACATAAGTCATCCAAACATCTTACTCGATACAGTTATGTACAAAACCCATTAAAATAAAAAAAAAATTAAATGTTATCTTTCCGGTGTAAAAGTGCAATTAACATAGGCAAAGTTTTTGTAGTAACATTACATTGCTATTAAATTCACTGGCTACATAAGAGCCTAACAGGAATATTACCTACCATAAAGTGAATGAGGATTTTTTATTTGTTAATTTTGAATAAGCCTGGTAATTGATAAATAAAGGTTTTCTGCCACCGTAATTATGGTACATACATCCAAAAATGCATTGCACAATTGTTTTCATAATTTTCAGTTTTACCAGCTTGAAGAAACTTAAGCAGAGCAACAGTAAAATCCATTAAGTTCAAAAAATAATTGACACCATAAAACCTTGTAACAAGTAAGTGTGCACAAAACAGCCATCTTAAATTGCTTTCTGTGGAATTCCAATAGTTTTCCAAAGATGTCATTTACCTTGAATAAACATTCTTCCCTTACAGTACCAAATGATTTTCTGGAACAAGATTTAAATTTATCTTTCATGCATTACATATTCACAATTTGGAAAAAAAAGGAAAGCCTTCATACATGTCAGCCTTTAATCTCATCCAGTCCTGAAGCCTCTGCAAAGTTGTTTTTTCCTGTGTTAATATTTTTGCAGCTTTTCTCAATTTTTCTTCATTTCGTTCTAAGTAGCGAATTCCATCTGTCTGCAGCTGATTGAGTTTTTCCTTACGACTTTCATCCAGAGCTATGTCCTCATTCATAAGAGGGTTAAATCTGAAATAAGTATCTGGAGGTAACAGTGCATCCAGCATGGTGTGAACTTCTGTATTGAAAACAAACAAAGGAAAAAGTAATATTCACATGAGAGACAAATAGTCCTACAAGTGCTCTGAACAACAACTGCTCTGGAGTGACACAGTAAGAGTAAATATGTGCTGCTTTGCTGAGTAAACATTTTTCCACCACAGCCTTATCAAAACCCCTTTCTCATTAGAAGCTTTGTAAATGTCCCTGCAACTCTGTTTACTCTGGAAAAGCTTAATCTCTCATTCCAAGACAACTTTACTGGTATGGCAATTAAGTAGGCTTTGCAGCTATCTAGATTTTTAATTACATTCCATTCCTTTACAAGTGAGAGCACATCGTGAAGAGCAGGAATGTAACTTACATATTCCCATTCAGGATACCCATGATTTGTTACACTCGGTACTAAGAGAAGAAGGTGTTATGAAAACCACAAAAACAAGTTCTTCCTTAATCTCAAAGACTGCTAAGTAAAAATATGTGGGATTAAAACTTCTTTTGTTTGCAACTAATTAATTTTTTATATATTACTACAGATTTGGGGTTTGAATTTAACATTCATTTAATTTAAAATGTTCAAGTTAAATTACTAGACTTCAGTTAACTAGCATAATAATAAAAAACTGGCTAAATAATGCATTTGTACGTTCTTCTCTTTTATAACCTGTTTTCTCTCTCCCTTCACATCTCTCTTCTCTTTGTTGGCTCCCTTAAAATTGCATTTCTGTGACTTCCTTCAGCTTTCATTCTAGTTTTATCTTCTTTGCATTCTTACCATATTCCTCCATTCTTTTAAACACCTACTGTCATAAAAAATTTAAAGTGAAAAAAATATCCTGGGTAACATCACAGCACAAGATTCTTGTAAACCTGAAATCTTAGCTTGGCCTCTCTTCCCACAAATTACTCAGCTATGTCTGTTCTTTTCTCGCCACATCCAGTCTTTCTTGTCCTATTTAATACTCCCCCTTTTTCCCCTCATAATATAAGTTCCCAAATCTACTCTCCCCCCCTTTCCATTTCCTCACCTTTGGTGTCTACAATGTACTTTCTCCTCCTCACCCCCATCTAATTTCTTGCCTTGTTTTTCATCTGCAATTACACTTTTTCTTCCCTTGACAGGAAGTGGACACCACATATCTCCTTCTAACAATTCCCACTGCCTTTCCACGAGTGTGCAAAACCCAAAGGCAACCCAAATCTAGCTTTTTCTTACTAATGACAGTCAGTTGACAAGGACTATGCAGTAAGGGATCTGGGCCGTAAGAGCATTTCTTGTTCCCTTTCTGCAATATCAGTTTCCTTTGTAAGGGGTGGGGAGTGGGGGGGGGGGGAGAAAGCAGCTGTTTATCAATATTTCCTGTTTGTAAAAACAAAACAGATATAAACTGCTAGTGATAGAGTTCCAGTGTACTCCCATCTAGAAACCAAGTTTATTTTGGAAAACAGATGCTTGGCTCTTCCTGGCAGCAATGGAAGTCATGATCATTGGCAGATACAGTCTAGTCCTTGGAAAAGTTCAGGTATAAAAGCACATATAAAAAGAGATCATAAATAAAATTCTTCTTCTGGAGCTGCTGAAAATCAATGTTCTATATAACTATTAAGCATTTTTTTGTTACATGAAAAATAAATAAAATGTAGGAAAGTAGGATTTTCAAATAAATTCCTGAGTATGCCTTTATCCTGAAGCACAAGTAAAAATGTATCACTTTGTATAAATTCTATTAGATTATCTTTGTGATTCTGATAAATCAACCTCATATTAACAGTTGAGAACACATAAACTAAAAGAGCTTAGCAAAAACATAGTGAAGATGAAGGAAAACAGGCTAAGAAAAAGATTCATCTGCAGAAAACCTCTAATACTGGTCCCAAAACACCATACATACAGAACTACAACAAGACATGCTTCAATTCGTTTCATGGGGCTAGTAGAGATGAGAAGGGAAAAGACAAAAAGTAGCAGATTGCTCTCTACATTGGAACTATAATTCTAAGAAACATAAAACTGAAGACAGACACAATACAAATCTTAAGACACCAACCTTCTGTATCAGTTGCACTGTTGATAACGTTTGTGAGTTTGGCTTTCAAACTGGTGTGTGTGACATTGGTCTTCACCTCACTTTCGTATCGACCAGTGCCCAGCGATATCAAACACTGCAGTGGAACATTTGGCCAGAGACACTTGCACTCATGAACTGCCAGTGCAGAAGGATTGTTCAGAAGCAGACCTCCATCCTGTCAATTAAAGAGAAATACAAATATTGGTACTATACATAACATATGGTCATAAAAGAAACTGCAACTATACAGAACCAATTAAATTCAACAAGCATTAATTTCCAGCTTCAGTGTAATTTTCTTTTTGTGCTATGCAGCAGCTGCATAGCTCAGCCTCCCAGGCTCACGGACACTGTCAGAGCAGCTGCTGGGGCTGTGCTTGGTTCTGCTGTTGTGAGCATTATGTAGAAGAGGTAGATTGAAACAGCAGCGTCCAGTGGAGTATCTGAAGAAGTTATGACTTCATTTTTTGAAGACCTTTTTGGTAAGACAGTATGCATAGTGACAACTTCAAACAATCAAAAAGTCTGTGCCTCAAAATGCTTATTACTGATATCACAAGGACATATTCTGTAACAAAATCTAAATCACTACCTGCAAATTCTAAAATAAATTAAAAAAAAAAAATCACAAGAGCTAAGCTTGGCCAAAGCTACAGTCATTACAAAGGATGCTATAGGCTGGATTTATGACATGGAAAATCACTTAAGTTGAAAGGCACCTGTTGAGCTTATCTGGTCCAAACCCCCTGCCCAAGCAGGTTCAGCTACAGCATGCTGCCCAATGCCATGTTCACTCGGATTTTGAGTATCTCCACAAATGGAGACTTCAAAACCCCTGTTCCAGTGTTTGACCACTCTCACAGTGAAAAGTTTTTCCGGTGTTCAGATGGAATTTCATGTATTTTCATTTATGCCATTGTCTTTTGTCCTACCAGTGGGCACTACTGGGAAGACCATAGCCCCCTCATCTTCATTCCTTCCCATCCTTTATTTGTACCCATGGTTAAGTTCCCCCCTGAGCCTTCTCTTCTCTAGGTTGCATAACCTCAGCTGCCTCAGTCTCTCTTATGAGAGATGCTCCAGTCCTTTAATGATCTTTGAGGCCCTGCACTGGACTCATTCCCATAAGCCCACGTCTCTCATACTGGGTGCCTGTGGCTCAGCAGTGCAGAGAGGCAGGACCATGCCCTGTGACCACTGGCAGCACTGCTGTTAATGCAGCCCAGGACGCTGCTGGCCTTCTTCACCACAACTGTGCATTGCTCATGTTCAGCTTCTTGTCCACCAGCACCTCCAGGTCCTTCTCTGCTAAACTGCTTTACAGCTCAGTGTGAGTTTGTGCATGGGGTTATTCCTCCACAGAGTCAGGACTCTGACAGTCCCCTTTATGGACTTCACGAGAATTCTCCAGCCTGCTGAGGTCCCTTTGAGAGGTGGTCCAACCATTCATGTATCAGCCATTTTTCTCATGTTTGCATCATCCATGGAATTCCTGAAGGTGCACTCTGATCATCCAGTTCACTAATGAAGATGTTAAATAGAATTTTCCCCAGTACTGACTCCCCCAGGAATACCTCCAGTGACTTGCTTTCAACTCAACTTTGTGACAGATCCCAACCCCTGGGTCCTGGTCATTCAGCTAGTCTGCATCCACCTCACTGTCTATTTATCTAATCCCCACTTTATGGGAGGTAAATGTCAAAGGCTTTACCAAAGTTGTCATAGACAACATCTGAAGCTTTCCACTTGTCCACCAATTGCAGAAGGCTACCAGGTTGGTAAATCACAGGTAAACCACTTTGTAAATCCATACTGACTACTCACGATCACCTTTTTGTCCTTCATGACTTTAGAAGTCCTTTTCAGGACGATTTCCTTTCTTACCTCCCAAGGAATTGGGCTGAAGTCAATTAGCCTGCAGTTACCCAGAACTTTCTTTTTGCTGTTCCTGAAGACAGGAATAATATCTGCACTCCCAATCACCATGACCATTTAAAAACACTCGAGTCATCTTGCAATTACATCAGCCAGCTCCATCAGCACTCATGGGTGCAACCCATCAGGCTTATGAATTTATGTATGACCAGTTCATTTAACTGCTCCCAAATATGGTTCTCCTCCACCAAGTGCAAGTCCTCCTTGCACCACTCTCCCTCTTGCTTCAGGGGTCTGGGATTCCTCAAAGCCATTTTTACTGGCAAAGACTGAGACAAAGGCAGCATTAAAGCATCTTGGACTTTTCCACATCACTTGTCATAAGCTGTATTGCCCCATTCAGTAGCAGGCCCACATTTTCCCTAGTTTTTCTTTTGCTATCTGTGTACTTGTAGAATCCTTTGTTGTTGCCCTTCACATCCCCCTCCAGGCTAGTCTTTGCTCTTCTAGCCCCATCTCTGCAAGACTGGTCAGGAGATCTATACCCCTTCTGGGTCACTTGCCCCTGGTTCCACCTTTTATACACTTCTTTTTTATGCTGCAGTTCAGTTAGGGCCTTCTTTGCTTGCCCTACCTGCCACTCTTGCTTGATTTCCTACTGGCTGGAGTGGTCCTCTCCTGAATTTGGAGAAGTGATCACTGAGTACCAGCCAGATCTCCTGGACTGCTTCTCTCTTTAAGCTTATGGTATCCTTCCAAGCAGAGCTCTGAAGAGGATCAAGTCTGCTCTTTCCTGAAATGCAGTGCTGTAGTCCTGCTTTTCTTCCCAGCTCCCTTCTCTTAGGATCCTGAACTCCATGCTCTCGTGGTCACTGTAGCTAAGGCTTTCTCGAACTTTCACAGCCCTGACCAGTTCTTTATTCTTTGTAAGCACCAGCTCCAGCACTGCACGTTTCCTTGTTGGTTCCTCCATCAACTGTAACAGTTGCTGTCATCAATGAACTTGAGAAATCTCCTTGGTGGCTTGAGCTCTTCTGTATTGTCCTTTTATCAGGTCTCAGGATGATTCAAGGCCCTCTGAGTATCAGGCCAGGGAACATCAGGTGTTATCTGAAGATCATAATTCATCTCAATACTACCAGGAACAAAGGCTACTCTGGAACTGAGGAGAGATATCTTTTGCTAGCAACATGTAAAAACTGGGATAAACCACTTTAGGACTAATAAGAATCAGTGTGACTGACAGTAAGTCTGAGAAGCATTCAGACAATAAGATTTTAATCCAGTGAATCACAAAAAGGAGGTTCAACACTTCTTGAAAGTAAAATGACCTTGACTCAAGCTAATAGATTATTTTGGAATCTGAATTCAATAGAACTTTCTATATTGGTAATGCCTTGAAGGGAGCAGTTATAAAGACAAGACTTAAGCTGAAAATATTATCAAGAGTAGAGATGAATATCTTTATATTCATTCAAAATCTATACAAACATGTCAAATATAAAAGAAACAGAATATTGACTTCAATAAGCATTATGCAAGGGCCCCCTTATTCTAAAGCTCCCTGAACTCCCTCTATCCCATATCTGACCATCACATTACTAGAATAATAAAGAAAAGCAATTCTACTCAGGAATAGCTTAGAATGAAAAAGGTTTTGGAGTTGATAAACATTTTACAGAAAACTCCTTTTAACTACAGCTGTGCTAGATAAATAAGTAAAACCAGGATTACTGAGCTTAGTTTTTTGAGTTTGCTTTCTTTTAATTAAGCTTTCATTTCAGCCTACAAAAAGCTCTTTGAACTCTTTCTGGCTACCATCCGTTTTGCTCAAAACACTAAAAACACTGCTAAAATGAATGGTCTCTTCAGTGCCCATTATCCTTTGCTTATATTTAAATTAGCTTCTACACAGAAAACTAAATACAAGGATGTTTTTGTCCCCTATATAACTCTCCACGAATCTTAATCTAAAATCTTCATAGTTATATTAGTGGTGCTTACCTTCTTTCTTTAAATCCTAGACTGAAAACATGCTTACAGAATAATTTCCACTGATCTTGTGAATATAAATAAATTACACATGACTGCTTCATCAGTGTTATCAGAAGTTAGGAGCTTTATAATACCAGAATACTACAATATTTTTGTAACACTAATAAAGAAAAGATCAAAAGAACATAAAGTACACCCACCTACACATACCACATTCAGTTTGTGATGAGAACAGTTTTGTTTAAATATGGAAATCATTGCCCATTGTCCAATTTAGTTTCTTGTAATGACAGCAAATTCCTAATAATTTTCAATGTAGACACATAACTTCTCGCATTTATATAGATAACAGATACATGTCATTTTTTGAAAGTTAGAAGTAGAACCCAGCGAGAAGGGCAGCTGATATTTTTTCTTCCCCTTCAAACAAATAATGGTTGATAATGACCACATCTCGATCAATACTGTCCTTCAAATCAGATTACACTGTTAAAAAAGTGGTGTTCATCATATTGCTCTTTGGATTACAACAATGAACTACTAAAGCAGTAAAAAAAGCTATTAGTTAAACTGTACTATTAAGGACTCACTGAAAGATATACTGCAGTAACTTATTTAATTCTGCAGCTCCAGAAACCACAGGTCAAAAGCTGAAATTCCTGTGAAAAAGTATTTTCACAAGCTTTAAAATTAGTTACAATGGTTTCACACGTAATTGAATTCTAAAAAAAAAAACACGAACAAAGAATTTTCCATTCTGAAGATTAAACAATAGAAACTATCCTTTCTGATTCTGAATAATTCCTTTATCTTCACAAAACTGGAAAAAAGTCCTTCCTATCAAACTAGCAATACAAAAATATGAAAGGCAGATCTAATTTTTTTAGAAGTAACTTTAACACATCCTGACATATCCTTCTCCATGCCTGTCCTTGAGACACTGGAACAGAATTCCAAGTGATCAACTTTGTGGTTTTACATATAAGATACTGAAATCACAAGAAATTTCACTGATCCTTGCTCCAAATTTCTGTGTATTTAACCTGAAAATTTGCTTTGGAGAACTGCTGAATCTGGTATCTTAAATTTTTTTCTGATTCTGTTGTTCTATAGCTATACAACAGTATATAAGTTAATCTAAATTATTTATAACTTATTATTTAATATATTTTTATTATAAGCACTCAGTTTTTAGAATATGTTTATAAAAATACATTAACCAAAATGCAATATAACCAAAAACTGAATGATTGCCAGTAGTATGGAATGTCTTGGTAACTAACACAACAGCTTCCTCTTCCATGTTAGTTTCTACGACCTTACTTCCCACTTTAAACTTCCATGCAATTACACAACTGGAAGTAAACAAGGCCATTTTTCTGATCTACGGGCACAGAGATGCAATCTGAATTCTTGTTTAATCTTAAAACAAACTAATACAGACAAAATAAGGATCTTTATACCACATATGATGGCGTAAAACTCTTGTTGCTCTAAAGTGATATTTAAAATTATACTATAAGCTACAGGTGCAACTCAAATTCTACAAAGCGTCACTAACTTTATGCACAGCCCCCAACCTTTCGGTTCCTAGTAAGTTTATCAGTTCCTTTTTGACAGATGGGATTGCCTTCACTGTGTCCCCCCTTTCATCTATTTTGTTCACTCTATCACTATGGTATGGTACTGCCCGTGTGCACAAAGAAAAAGAGAGGGAATACGAACAGAATATTGGATAAATTGCTACATTATCAACATACACTTGATCTAAAGCAAAACCAGTAGATCAAGTGAAGTGATTATCCCCTTTTATTCAGCACTCACAAGGTCAAACTGCAGATACTACGTACAGCTTTGGACACCCAGTTACAAGGCACTGAAAAGCTGAACACATACAGTAAAGAACCACTAAGTGGTTTGAGAGCTGAATAATATGACATATGAGAAGAGATGCAGGGAACTAGGTTTGCTTGCCTTGGAAAAAAGAGAAAGCTAAGGAGGAATCTAATCACAGTCTTCCACTACCTAAAGTGGGAGAAGGAACAGCCAGGCTCCTTCAAAAAGTACAGAATAAGAGCCAGAGAAGCCGTGCAATCTCCATCCTTGGATATTTTCAAAACTAAACTGGGCAAAGCCTCTAGTAACCCAACCCAACTTTGAGGTTTAGCCTGTTTTGAACAGGGGCTGGACCAACAACCCCCCCGAGGCCATGTACTCATCCAATTTTCCTAAGGTTCTACTCTATTTAAAAGAAATAATGTATGAATCGTATGTGCATGTTATTTTATCTGTAAAACAAAATTACATTTTAAAAGCCATTCTTATTAGAAATTGAACTTTGTCAGTCTAGTCTCAGTCTTGTGGAAAACACAAACACTTGTAGTGCCAGGAGAGGTTTAGGTTGAACATTTAAGAAGAATGTCTTCACCAAAAGAGTTGTGAGGCCTTGGAACAGGCTGCCCAGGGAAGTGGTTGAGTCACCATCCCTGGAGTTATTTAAAAGACATGATGTAGCCCTTTGGGACAATGCTTAGTGGTGGACTTGGCAGAGCAGGGTTAATGGTTGGACTTGATGATCTTAAAGGTCTTTTCTAGCCTAAATGAGTCTATGATTCACATCTTGGAATCCGTAACAGAAAGGGTAACTTACAGGGACTCTTCAAATGACTACTGATCCACAAAAAGGTGCAACTGGCCCAGGTTTGGACACAGGACTCCGTGCTGGGCAAAGAGCCAGGGCAGATCCCTTATTCTGCCTTCTCCCATTCTTAGACTGCCTGGCCTTCCCTACCTTTCACAGTCTCTTCTCTTTCAGCCAGTTCTCAATCCAATCACAAGCTGTCTTTTTCACTTCCCAAACATACATGAGTCACCCCTTCCCTTTTGTGTTCTCTGCTGCCACGGTCAGTGCACTGACAAGTACCAGATGTTTCTTCATATGCTGAACTTTGCAAAACCACCCCACACTTGAGTCAACTTAATTTGCTGGCAGTACACCAAACACAAAGTGCCATAGTAGGAATGCTAATGCAAGGTAGTACTGAAAAAGGGTAAGTAACTCCCCCAATGACATCATGTAGGCAGACAGTAGAGAAGAAGTCTTTTTTTTAAATTTCTAATAAAAATAATGGAAGTAATTAAATAAATTAATTTTTAAATGGAACTTGGTAATCATAAAAACCCAATTTTGTTAGTGATAGCAAAGCAGTGAACTCAGGGATTAGGAAATTATCTTCAGTCTTTTGTCAAAGGCTTTCCAAGTAGTAAACATTCAATTGTTATGTGTTATTTAACATTCTATCAGCTAACTCCCAGATGAAGTCAATTCTTTTTTTTTCATAAAGACTTTTTACAAAAATTCCTTATTAAACTGTGACATATATTTAGGGTTTGCCGGTTGGTAAAAAGTCAAAAGCTGTAGCTAATATTTTCTACTAATGTTTTGACAGTTGCAAAATAGGCAAGGCTCCCTTGCGGTTTGACTAACAGATCCTAAATGACTTATAGTAGGGAAAAGGCACCTTCTGTAAGCATATGTTCCAATAAAAACATTCCGGTGGAGATACCCTGCTTGCCTAGTTCTAGGGGTAAAGAAAGGCCTGGTTAAATATTGTGAAACAGATGGGTGCAAATTCTACCATCAGAAGGAAAATAGACTGGGAGGTCTCAAACAAAGTGCTCCAGAGCCCTTGGGAGCCTAGTAGCACAGAACTTTCTGAAAATCTTATCCCACTTAAACGATTATGGTGAACGTGTATCAAGTCACCAGGGACACATTTAAGTCAATACTTTGAAAACAGTTATTTAAAATTAAGATACTAAAATTAAAAAACCAGTTTGAACCATACTTTACTGTGGGCAGGGCAGTTGTTTCCCACAAGTTCAGAACACTCTCTACATTCATAGGCTCTTACTGCATTTCCTAATTCTGTCAGACTCAGGTTGTGCCCTGTAATCGTTCTGCGTAACATCTTGTGTGTTGAACAGTTTCACTTAAATGATGCTATTTTTGTAAAGAAAATAACCTAGCACTGTTAAGAATATATAATGTAAGAAAGCTAAGTCTGATATTTGGAAGCTGCATTTGCTTGCTCCATAGTAACCACTTCACCTCACTGCCTATGCAGACATGCTTCGCATTTTAGTTCACTCTGACAGAATTGTTCTGCTGTTTACTTTCATTGTCTTTGAGAAAAAGCAGAGACAGAATTAGTACAAAGCTATCACAGGCTAAGATTTTGAATGGACTTCTGAGAAGTATTTTTTAAATTGTATGGTTAAAGTCAACATAAATATAATAAATACGCAGATTAAAGATAAGGCTTGTTGCTGCAAATGAGGAGTTTGAAGAGTTTCTACATTACAACAAGGGTCTGCTGCTTAGAAAAATTAAGATAACTACTCTAAAAACATTTACTCTAGTATATAAGTAAAATGGGTACACCTTGCCAAATCATTCTGTAAAATCGGCTCAATACATTTATATAAGTAGCAGCAAATATCCTCAGAGTAGAAGACCGGAATGAGAAATGGAAAAATTCTTTCACTACCTAGAAGACCAATCAATACAGATAATTTCAAGATTCACATCCCAGCCTAATCCTCTCCCTGCACTGGGCACCCATTATGAAAATGTTAACATCCACCCTAAGGCTTTAAGGTTTGCCCATTCAATTATAACTGGGCTAACAAATTACAGTTTTTAATATATGCTTTGGGGAAAAGAAACCTATACATTCAGACTTAACAGTAAATAAACTAACCCCTATAACATTCAGCACAAATACACTCTCCTCAATACAAAGCTTACATGATCATGCTGTTCTTTTAAATATATACAAAAATGTTTGAAATATACATTAATTATGGTTCTTCTCTTGGGAGAAATCAGTCAGTCTGGTCACAGTGCTACTGAGGATGAAACTGAATAAGAGCTCCCAGTAAGACAGGAAATCTTTATTTTTCTAAACAAGTATTTGACAAAATATATGATGTTTTATAAACATGGAACAGGACAGAAACAGAACTGCTTCCTCTTTATCTGCTAATAAGCTATGGATGGTGGTGCCAATATTTCTAAAAAATCCCTGTCTAAAAGGTAGAGTGTCCTAAAACAATTTGGTTTAGCTTCATCTAACAGTGTGTCTGATCCACTTTGCTCTATGAGAGATGAGTGAAAAAGTGTTTTTAATAAATTAGGTAATTTTCCATAATGCACACAATGACACGCAGTTCTCTCTTTATACAAACATTTCATCCAATTTATTTGGAAAGATCCATCCTTAATTTATAATCATGCTGATAAGGAGGCTATTGGGTCAACTACATACAATTTATAATACATTCTGCACTGTGCTGATTCCCAATGGAGGCCTTAATTGGAGACAGATATTAATGCAATCCTTTTATACACCAAATTTCTAACAATTACAGAAAGAACCAATTCCCTTATTTAAGGACAGACCTACTGCTTTAAATTCCTGAAATAAATATTTTGTACTCATTACTTTGAAATGCTATCTCCAAATTATGATTTCTCTTCAGACACTAGAAAAATAAACACCTAAGCAGTTACTTGTCACAGTTCTAAAACACGCACTGAAAAAGGGATTCCCCTTGAACTGGCAAAGGAGAAAATTCTTTAAAAACATTTGTACAGAATATGAAAATTAAATGCATTTGTATGTATAGCATTGAATCACACCAATATTAAAATTTCCATTACTGCAGTCTTTGACAATTAAAAAAAAAAAAAACAAACCTAAAGATGCATTAGTTACATTGGTACTTCTACTATATGAGTTAAGAGAGACTTTAGAATAAGATCACAACAAAGAAAAAAAAATCTAATAAAGTTTGACAGTTTATTGAAAAGCTTCCTTTTCAGTACAACTATTTTCCCATGCAGTATTTACAATTTTTTCCTCCTAAAAAACTAGCAACACCACAATACACTTGTCATATACACAAATGTCATGTTAAATGCTTCTGAGAACTGTCAATACTATTGCTATTATATGCTAAAAATTTAATGATATATTTTACATTGTTTTACCCTACATTAGACATGTTTGCTCCTGACATTTCTTCAGAATCAATGGTTAGCTGAGCTAGGCTTCTAGGTGATTATCTTCAATTATTAACTCATCCCACTGAGTCATTAATTCACAGAAAATGACCAGCTGCTCTGAAAACATCATTGAATTCATGGGTTGATGTAAGACACAGAAAATGTACCCTTACCGGGTACTGATGAAGTTTGCTACATATTAGCAGGCATCATAAAAGAAAGCATTATTTGGAATTAAAATATATTGTCAGATACTTCATTAAAAGTCTGTGCATAACTGAGCTAATTAAATGAATTCTGCAATGAACAACAGCACACAGAACCAAAACAGTATATATTTTAACTGTGTTTCCCAAATGATGTATTGTCTGTAGTATGACAAGCAAAGATCACAGTGTGTAACACAGGAAAAAAAACTGGCCCATGGTTGAACCTACACTGACCCCAGACAAAGACTCGAACTCAGGTTCTCCTTACGATGCGTGTGAAGCACGGGCAAGGTTCAAGAGTACAGTTAAAAAACCCCCAAACCAAACCAACCAACCAAAAAATCCCAACCCATGGGTCTCAATAAAATCCTTCTGGATTCAGATGATGCTAGGCTACTCAAGTCTAGAATATTTATCCTTTCTGACAACATTTAAGTTAGGAAGCACATAAATACTCCGTTTGATATGGCAGAATGTACCAGAATAAGGAGAAAGCACAAGTTGTTGCACTAAAGAAGCACATCATTATAAAACCTCCACATGCAGACAAGAAATCACAGATCCACATCAGGTTTTCACAATTCCAAAATTCTTTTAATTTTATTTCCCAAGCTAACAAACTAACACAGTGGGGTAAAGAGGGAAAAGAACTAAAGGAAAAGTTCTGTGCTTTCACGAGTCCCCTAAGATAGAAGGACATGGATAGATGACAAAATAAAGTCAGAATCAAAACCACCATGAGAAATCTCTGAGTAGTGCTACCACCGAACAATTTAAACCACCAACTGTTGCTGTTAGAAAGGAAACTGTAATTCTAAGCTGTACCTTTCTCTGAAAAAGGAAATACATGACACAGTTAAGACAACGTGGAATACAGTGTTACAACCTGAGCAAATTAACTCGTCTTAATTTTGCTTCTAATTTAGAAATCCCAATTTTGAATCTGGTATATCATTCTACTTGGCACAATGTGTCTTGGGTCATGCCAAAAGCACACTGGATAGTCCACTTTCAAGAAAGATTACTCATACTGCAGCAGGTGCAGTGAAGGACCATTAGGATGACCAAGAGTCTGTTTTGCAAAATTGAGACATACTGGCATATTTAGACTAACAAAATAAAAAAGGATGTAAGTGTTTTGTATATAAACATCAGAAGGGTATATACTTCAAGAAGAAAAGTAAATTAAACTAGAGAACAGTACTGGCACAAGGAGGATTTTTATCCATTAGCTAGGAATAAACTTAAGAATAAAAATGAAAAATTTGCTGCCCATGAGAAAAATGAAGAGATACCTTATTGAAATAATCCTCTACAAGAGTAGCAACAGGAAAGACATCTTCATGTTTTATCAACTACAACCTCTATTGCAGTTGATGATCACAACAGAGGACTCAATTTCACCTGAGGGAAACTGGTTTGTTCTGTTTTCCCTTATTTTTTTTCCTAAGGAAGCGATAGCTGAAATAACTGAATTCTGTAACCAAAAATCCAGAATTATCTGCTACTAAAAACAACAGCGTAAATATTCCCCAAGTAAAAGAAACACTGAAATGCAAAGAATCTTTGAAGAGATTGCCAAATCATTTCAGATTTGGAATATTAATACCACAGATTAATCCTTATATTGGAAGAGAAGCTCAGTACAGGAAATAGGGCCTAGACATTGTGCCCTATTCAACGAATGGGAATGCACTCAGTATTGAACTAATTTGCTTTATGCATATTTGTATGCACAGTGAAAATTATTCCTATCACACGTATCCATGGAAAGATGAGGGCAGTTTCCAAAATAACAACAAAGAAGGCAAATTAGAGGCTTGATGGGAGCTGACAAAACATTAAATGATTTTTCACATTAAACACCAGAACACTATGCATCATCAATCAGCTTTCCTTAAGGAAAGAGGTAAAAGTATATCATTCTTAGGCTCTTATTTGCAATGAATATCACCAGGCTATTTCATTTGGAAATATGGCCCTATTTAAGTCAGTATTAGACAAATACACAACCAGGGAAACTGAAAACTATAAGCTATCAAGAACTGACAAATTGTTCTTTTTGATCTAAGAAATGGTGTCTGGTATCATCAGAACTTGAGTGCAACAACCTGAATTGTTTGTACAGAAGTTACTGAATTGACTAAGTTCATAATTTTTCACTCTACCCAGCCTCCTTAGACTTCACAAGATTTGTTTTACAGTAAATATTATCTGGTCAACAGTGCCACTGAAGACATACGGACTCAGAAGTCTAAGCAAAAAAAAGAGTTAAATGTAATACAGCTCATTTGAGTGCGGTTTTTTCTTTTAAATAAGCACTCTGAATCAACTGAGACAAAAATTATAATGCTTCCAAGTTAAATGACTAAACAAAATACACTCTCAAGTCACTAAACAAATCTTCCAGTAGCATCTTACTTATCAAGCCCCTTTGGAGAATCTTGCAAGCAGTCTGCTCTGTAAAATGCTACTGGTGCAATAACCAGCCATTCCACAAAGGCTGGTAAACAACATCATGAATGTCCACCTTCAGAGCTGCTAACCAAACCTATAAAATGCATAGGAGAGAAATAAATGCAGATATCCATGTAGCTAACATGTTTCAGTAAACTCCCTCTTGCTTAAATAGTACGAGACACTGCCTTGAAGGCTGTAGGAAAATGTGTATGGCAACAAGTAGACAGAGAAACAAAGAAATATTTGTTTCTATCATTGTGAGAACAAGATACACCTACTAAACCAGAGTCTGCATAAGCTCTGGTGCATACTGATCACCGTGGCATATCCTAAGAATGAAAAGAACTTCAATGTGACCTATATTCTGTGTCTTCTTAGAGCCTGGGAAGCACCCTTGAATCTAATTTTAAAAGCTACCGTGTAAAACCAATTAGGGTAGGATCCACTAAGCGAATCACTTTTGAAGGCCTCTCCTGTAACAAGCTACAAAAGATGAAGTGGCTTTACAGATTTACTGCCTAATCGAAGGAAGGGGAAAGTCTGAAAATATGAAGAAATCACAAAATATCTTTTCTCAATGAAGGTGTGACTTGAAATTTTAGTTACATCATACTATTGTACTACATATATTTTTTACTTCTAGGTTGTATTCTCACCTCACATCCCGCTACACCTACGTTATTAAAACTCCACTAACTGACCATATGCTAATCTATGTGATCTTGCTCAAAGAAAATAAAATTATTTGAATACTGTTATAAATTAACATCAGCACTATAGTAAATGGAACTGTAATACAACAATGAAATCACAGGAAGCTGTCAAGAAAAAGGTGATCAAGCCCTTCGTATTAATTTTTTTTTATATGTGTATATTTTATTTGACAAAAATCTGTGGCTTTGTTGAATTTACCACCATCACACACACACAATCCCTGCTGCTCTTTGAATTAATCCAGTGGGACAACTTTAGTTTTTGCTGTAAAACCTAGTAAATGAAGTGTGCATAATGATTTTGTTAAATCTTACATTGCTCTTTTAATTAATTGATAATTTCCTCAGCATACTTTACTGTCTACTGAAGTGACATTGAGTACCTCAAATTTTTTTTCACACTACAGGAAAAAAAAAGGGGGAAAAAAGAATATATAATATAAGAAATAACATCCCACGGTGGGAAGTAGGAAAAAAAAAAATCACTAGTTTGTAGCAGGACTGGGGAGAGGTTGAGAGCTTCATAAATACATTTCACAATAAAAGAGCTGACATGTGGCAATACGGCTTCTATATTGTAACATCATGACTTGGTCTCTCTTGACTTGCACGGTTCCTGGAGAAGCATGTTACAGGGATTAAATCCCTTTGAATGTTAATGTGTTCCTCTTTTGAACCACAAAGAATATTAATCCTCCTCTCCTCATCTACCAACAGCTGCGCTGTTTTTTCCTACTTGACAGAGCGGAACCAGATAGCATGGCACGATTGACCTGAATGTAAATATTGCTGTTTGGTTTGGAACTGCTGACTTTGGGTGGAAATTTAACAAACCAAGATCAGCTCACCAGCAGCACAAATAAGCGTTCAGGCAACTAGAAACATCTTTCTAAACAATGACATCAGAAGAACTGCAAAACTAATTTACTATCTCATTAAAAAAAATTAACACACTTCACAATCCCCTTGAACATTTACAGTGACTGTTACAGGAAGTCAGGCTGGAATGTTTCCAGAGAAAGGGCATGTGTGTGTGTACACAAATACACATATAACTATATAGATTATGGAAAAGCGAGTCATAAAGCCAACAGCTACAGTTCAGTTCAGGCATGACTCCAGCACAGACATCTAGAGTCATATATAAGAACTCCATGAATTCAAATCAACCCTAAGCATAATCCTTTCAGCTACATCATAAGTTTGTGAAAGGACTCCAATTCCAACAAAAGCTAGATAACATAAGACAAGAATATGCAAGATGACCCTAAAACAAATCCACTTAATTTCCATTTTCAAAATAAATATTTTCACATATCTGAAGAGTTTTAAGTCAGATGAAATGCCAGAGGGCTTCTCAATTCAGATTGAAATGTACAACTGACTGATAATAAAAAACCTGGTCTCTATATATAATTCTTTAAGAGTCCCAAATTTCAAAGCCAGGAAACAAATTTCATTACATGTACTATTGTGAGTTTTGATGTACATTTTGGTCACCTCTGTTTTTGGAATCATTTAGAAATATCAACACTGCAGAGGCCAATTATAAATAAATTAATAAGAGACTAGCACAGTTTATGTCCAGAAAACAGATTACGGTGATTAATGCAAGTCTCCAATCCACGAAAAAAAACCCTCAAAAGACCATCTTTATGATACCGTACTACAATTTTGAAGCCTTTGGCATAAATTATTACTTACACTTAGTGCAATTTTAAAAATCATGGTACTATTGAGAATGTCTAAGTGTTATGCTTCATTTATTCATGTAGTTCAAAAGCAGTCCAAATATTACTGCATTTAGGATTCTATTTATTTTAAAATGTATTTATGCATATGTATTCCTTTCAATTCATGTTGGATACTTCAGCAGAGATAGAGACAAAGCTCTTGATTACCTTGCATTTTCCACTGAGGTACTATTAACACTCAGGAAAATAAGGGTAACAGTCTGCTACGTGCACAGAAGCTCTTACCCCAGGGTTAAAACAAGGTAATTCAAGGTTACTTGAGTGTTCAGTGGTGGATTTATGATCTGAGATAGAAACCTGCTGGAATCAGTTCTGTAGCATTTGCCATGTAGTAACTTGCTAGCTGGACATCCAAGTACATCCCACACAAACCAGACAATTACGAAAACAGATGTGGTAGAAAAAGAATAATCTGAGGGGAAAAAAAGCATGCAAGACTAGAAAGATGGATTCTGTAAGAATTCAAGGTTTAAATACTCCTGCCTGCATAGAAAAGATACTTTCAGATGATATAGAAGTTTGAGTCAGAAAATTTAGCATCTAATTCTACTACAATAAACAGTTTTATTACTGGAAACAGATTTAGTTCTTATGGCTTACAAAGGCGAACCGCATCGTAAGCCTTTCCTTTCTAGTGATTAAAATACATGAAATAGAGAAGAATGGTAAATTTGCAAAACAATGTTTGTAAGATCAGGTGTAAAGGCTTTGTCCAAAGACTCTGCAGCGAGGAAAAAATAAATAATACTTCATTCCAGCCCTGTGTGTCTGAAAATACTGGATCCAATCTCTATTAACACTAATTATACATTCTGTAGACTGGTAAATTGGACTTGAAAGTGAACAGATGAAATGAATACCAGCCTTACTGCCTATCACACAAGTCTGGCAATTCAGAAACAATATTAAGACAAAGAATTGTGTAAGCACTGTGTGGAAGTTAAGAATCATGTTGTTTATTCAGTTATTCTCCACACAAAAGTACAGACCGATATTGATGCACTCTCAATTCAAGTAAAGAGGGGGTGGAAAGGTGAGAAGAGGAAGAAAACTGCTTCACATAGCTTAACACTGACCCATTCAAGTAGTTAAGCTTGGAACAGCTCCAAAGGCTAAAGCAACTCCCTTCCCAGTTTTGCTAGGCCAGATGGAAGATGAACATATTTCAGGATTTCAAGCTGTGCTTTGGCTTGAAATTTAATGTGTTGCTCCATTTTTAGCTTTAAAAAAGGCCCAAAACTTATTTGCTTATTTGATTAAAATGTTTTTAGGATAACAAGATGTTCCATCCTGGGAAGGCTGTGGCCTGGAAGGCAGGTAAGGGAGGGAGTGGGGGAAAAATGCCTTAAATAAAAAAGGGAAACAGTAAAATGGAAGATATCTCAGAATCTGGTTGAGTAGCACCATCCTGAACCTCCATGGGAGACCTTCCCCTTCACCTTCTATAGAGTTTTTATACAGCTGAATTTTTCCATCACCTTATAAATGTTGAATCAAAATATGGAAACATGCTAGTTTTTTTCAGATTAAATTCTAGCTGTTTCTTTGTACCAATGTTTATCTCTTAATGTAATGAATTTTTCTCTATTTTATCTTATACTCATTTATCTGTTAGCCTTTCAACTTCAGTATTACTCAAACACATTTCAATGCTAAACATATTACAGAGCCTTTCAATGGACACCATTAGAAATTCTATTTGTGATCCAGGTACATCTTATTACTCAAAATATGCTATTATTGGTTTCCAGCACTTACGGCCAATGGCATCATATAAATTAAAAAAACAGAAATATAAAAGATGCTGTCATTAAACTTAAGTGATACAACCCTATGCTCACTTTGTTGAAGGTCGCTAGTTCAGTCACTCTGTAGTTTTTTCTGTCACAGATCTGTTTCAGATATTTATAAAAATAAATACTAATAGTTTTAAATTAGTATGTACTGCAAGAAGGATTCTTTTAAACTTATGAGAACTGTAGAACAATAAAGGGGTACTGGAGGACAAAACCTTTAAAGAAATTAAAGAAATTATTTGGCTTGCTCTTGACTTATCAGGGTCACTAACAGAAGCTGTAATACAATAAAATAGAATACACTGTTAATAGGAGACATTGCTTTATCCTCAAGGGAATTTCTTTTGCAGTTGTCCTCAGTTTGATCTTACTGCCATGACATCTCTTATTCTTTTTACTAGCCCAGAACCAGGGTAGAGCTAAATAAGCTATCAATGGAAAGAATTAAAAAGTAGTCCTTTCAGTAAACTGAAAGTATACACTAGTTAAAAGAATAGTGAAGTGTATAACCTGTTCTTTTCACACTTCACAGTATTGTTAGATTTTTAAGTCACACCACCTGTTGAGTGAAATAATGCTCAATGAAATACCAGTTGTAAGCAGGAAGACAGAGGCAATTTACAACTCATATAAGGTTTCTTTCCAGGCAGAGAAGAAAAAAACAGTAGAAGAGCTTAAGTTTGTATCGAGAAGACTAAGATTTTTAAGCCCATACCCTTTCTGGTACTATAAAGGCTATAAAAGCTGAAAAATATCCTTTCTTACCCAATCCGTCCTGGATTTCCTTTGTGCTACCAACTTCTTTGTTTAGTTTTCATTCAGAGATTCAGACCACTTTTTTTCCCTCAGGTGTAAAACTGAAAATATTTACTAAAGGAGATTTCAACTTACCTGATGAAGATCACTGCCCAAAACATATTCCTGGAAGTAACCTGGTGCAGCAGATGATGCTCTAATGGCCTGCCACAGCTTATACTGACAGCCTCCAATATAATGGGACTTAACACCAGGAAAGTGGTTGTAATTTCTAAACACAAATGCTTTCAGTGGTGTTCCTCTGTTTACAATGGTGCTTACTGCAGCTACCTAGTCATGAGGAGGAAAAAAATTTGTTACATATGATGATAATATTAATATAAGAATGACAGCTTCCCACAATGTGAAATTTAATTTATACATTAAAACCATCTCTGGAATCTTACTATGTTCATTATTTATTCATATTTTTATAAAGTGTATCTAAGTTTTAAAAAGTAAAAGTAAAAAACAAAACCCCCAACTCCCTAAAGAAAATGCTATTTTTAACCTGAAATTGTTTCCACTGGCTACTCTATTTCTATGAATATCTACAATATTTAAATAAAAAGCTGCTGTCAACTATATGATTATAGAATATTTTGCTTTTAGAATATTTTTTGCTTAATAATATTTTATTCTCAGAACTCTATAATCAGCAATGCAACAATGCTACTAAATATGAATATCAGAACTGTCAATTACTTACTCCAAGAAAATGATTACTTAATACAACCCAAGTTAAAGAATTGGAGGAAGAATCTCTCCCCCTCCCAAAAAAAAAAAAAAAAATCAAAACCCCACCCAAAAACCAAAATAATCAAATGTAAGTCTTTCGAAGTTTTTTATAAGGACACTGAAATGTCAGTAACAGAAATCACAATAAGTATATCTAAGTGAAAAGCCAAAATGTTATTTCCATTTTAAAAAAAAAGTATGACTGAAAAAAAATGCATCTTACAGTACAGTCATGAGATGAAGGTACCTCCAGTTATGTGTAAATGTAAGAATGTGCAAGACCTTTCAGTGGGGTTGTAGCCAGCCTGGCTGGCCCTATCAGAAAAACACTCTTTAGCAGCCGAGTGGCTGCTCGATTCCGTTTTGTTTCCTATTTTACAGAGTAGGGTATTTCCATGAAATTGACCCAACAGCACAGCTGATGCTGTGATATCACTATGTACTTCATTCTTCCGCTACTTAATTTAAATCATTTTATTCACAGTAGATTCATCCTTAGAGAAAACGAAAGAGTAACTTCCACATAACAATGCAAAAGCAAAACATGTGCCTAGGTCATACTCAATCACTTGATGGAGGAAAAGTTTCCTGGTTTTTTTTCAAAAGGAAGGTTTAGTTCTAAGCACTACTAGAAGAAGAAAGAAAAATAACTTTGGGAAATTTAATAGAAAACTTATTAAACGGATGTTTGATTTTATTTTTGGCAATACTCATGTATCCTTCCACTTCATGATGCAGTCTAAGTTGCCAAGTGCACAGCACCTTCAGGAAAAATGCATCTTGCCTTGATTTAACAGCAGCAAAGCACACAACTGAATGTTTTATTTTGATTTTGCTGTGCCTTGTAAAGAGTGCCACCACTGAGAGCACTACAAAGCAAGTACTGGGAACAGCTAGTTTCAACTCTATTTATATTCACATTTTATTACTGAAGAACATGGAAGGAAGCCAAAGATCCCAGTTCAAAGATAACTTTCAAGTCAACATAGGATAGCTCCTCTCTCAGAAAGCAACATACCACAGCAGCCTTTTCATGTCCTTGTTTTAGACATGGACTAGGAACGCAGTCAGTCAGGCACATGTTTCTATGTTTAGAAAAATGTGAATATCTTCCATTTAACAGTAAAGCAATGAATATAGTGCTATGACACCAAAACACCTGTTAATTACAGATTGTTCTGAAATATGTCCTATTATATTTCTCTTCTTTCTTCACACCCTATCCTTCACCAAAAATAAAATACCCAGGCTTTCTCATCTTTCACTCTCGTGCTGCTGCTGTATCTAACGGCCCTCCAATGACTTGGTGCCTTTTCTACCATACAGGAAGAGAAGAGATCTCTGGCCTAAGAATGTGCCTGGAGAAAACTGGGTACTCCAAATAAAGTGAGAAGAAATCCAGATCACAGATGACATGACAGGATTTCCAGACACTACAGTATGAAAAAAATAAGTTTTACACAACCTCAAAATGTTGATCTAGTATTTCTATGCTTATAAGGCTTTTAACATCTCTGAAATAGATTCCAACTTGAAGTATTAAAAATATGAGAAACTGATGCAAAAGTTTAAGAATCTAATTAATTTTTATTTTTTAAAAGCCCAGGTTATTGCATATGGAAGCCTGAAGAGCTATTAACACTCATGCTGTTTATCCAATATTCTTCTAGGGATGGAATTTACTCAAAACTCTTATCTTAGCAGTATTTGTGAAATACACAATTAGTATTTACCTTAGAAAACTGTACTTACCTTTGGACATTTGGACTTTCTTGCAGTTTCAATCATAAGATTTGAGCCCATTTTTTCTCTACAAAAAAGAATGCATAAAAGTGAAAATGCTCCATCAGTTTAGCATTAAAAGGATGTACATTTTTATCGTTCTTATTTCTGCGACCTTTGCATTTAAAAGAAAGAGTGTCTAAATTTCACTTTACTCATCAGATTTCTACAGTTGACTTCAATGGACCAACATTTCAAACCTTCTAGGCTGTTGGAAATAAATCTGAAGAGTGTTTGAGGTCTTGATTCAAGTTACTCACTTCATCACATATTTAACGATAATCATTAGGATTACTCAACTACTTAGTTAGATGAAGCACTTTGCTACATTTAGGAATCAAAAACTCAACATCCTTATTAAGCAGTTTCATAGTAATGAAAATTACCCTTCTGCACTGTTACAAAAACAAAAACTAAGGAGAGAAAGATGTCATTTCACATGATTCAGAAAAAAGTTAAAACATCTACATGTAATCTTCCATAACTTCCAATCCAATATGCATTTAATATCCCTTTTTGAGCAAACATTTTTCAGATGCATATATTTTTATAAATCACATGAATGGGCAGAATTGTAATGTATCATCACATCAGCATTAGGGCCAGTATTCCAATTGCTAACTAGAAGATAGCCCTCCTGCATAGTAGAGGAGACTGGAATAAATTACCACATTAGCCAATAATCCCACCTCAGCATCTATTTCAACTTTATTTGCTTACAGCAAAGGTATAAAACTCTACAGAATTGGTGGTCATCCATAATGATTCCAAAACCAGGCTGTCCTTAAAGCAAGTCTTCTTCCTCCCCTAGAACATACCCCATCCTAACACTGGTGGTATATTTGCCTTATTCTGCAAAGGTTGTTGTCAGCATTGCCACACTTTTAAAGCAGGGATATTCCATGTGTTCTTTTATGAGATCATCCACCTACAGCTCACATCCCTTTTGACAGTAGGTGATAGCATTTCCACTGGTAAAAACAACACCTTTATCAACCTAGTCAGGTCAGAAGATAAAACAAGCTTTTACATGCTACAATGGCAGCAGTCGTCCATGCAGACAGTAGACTGTACTTGTAGCTAGGACAATTAACTGCTCCACTAGTGGATATGTGTGCTCGAAGGACGGCTGTGTACTTGTCCTTGAGAGGGAAGAAGGAAGAGAAACAGCTTCCAGTCCTATGATAGAAAACTCTTGTTGACACAATTCTTCTATCAGTAGCACTGTTTTATTTTATTTTTTTCCAAAAAATGCAATCATTCCAGTCTCAGTCACCAGCCAAGAGGGGAAAAGTACCATCTGCACTTACTGATTACAGAAGGAGATGAAGGCACACAGAACCATGAAGTAGGAATAAAAGAGATGAGACTGACAGAGGTGAGATATCAAAGACACCCGCTGATTTGCATCACTTTCATCTACTTCTGAAATATCTATATTAGGTATTTTTTCCCAAACCCTGAATGCAAAGATTAAAAAAATGCATAAGCAATATCCACTGCTTAATTATAGGAAGCATCAAACTGAGTAACTATCTCCTAACATCTTGGTTTTTTATGGAGGCCAGGAATTGATGCTTCAGAGTAGGTACAAGAAATCCCTTAAACTACTATGCAACTTTAGACATTAAGGTCTAAAGAGAAAAGTTTAATATCACCTCCAAATTTATTTTAGTTCTCTTGCTAGCATTAATACTGCAATCGTGTATTATATAAATATTTTTGTGAAGCCTCGCTGTTCAGTTATTTTCTTTAACTAAGTCACAGCAGAATTAATTCCACAGTTTCGTCACATCCTGCATTAAGAAAAGAAAGTCTTCTAATTTTAATTTTATTGAATACTTCCTTGGTCACAAAGAAAAGCGGAGACTGGTAATTCTCAAGATACCTTATTTATCTCAAATTACCACTTTAACTTATTTGCTTTTTTTCATGATAGACTCCTAATGCCTTTGTGTATGTTGTCTTTAGGTCACTGGCTACTTTTTAACAATCTTGCAACAGAAACATTCTCTAAAATGGGGTAATCGGGACTGTAAATAGTATTTTAAGTGAAACTGTATTAAGAATTAATATAATGGCATCATCATATCTTCTGTATTTTCAATCCCAACTGACACACACAATCACCTTGTCTGACCACAAGAATACAGATGTTTCATTAAACTGTCCATGACAGCAACCAAATCACTTTTGATATTAAAGCTACTTTAAATCCTGTAAGCATTTTACATTTTTCCACTCATAGGTTATTACTTTACATATAATTTCATTTCCCTCCTATTTTTGCATTTATCTACTTTGCTTGTGCCTGCCTGTGCCTATGTCCTCTAGACATGACCTACTTAAGTCTCTTTCACAAATGTTTCATTGCTGTTTCATTGCTTCAAGTCACTAATATTGCAACACTTATTTCAGTAACGCTATGAACAAAATACTGCCAACCATATGTTTCAAGAAACATTCTAATGTGCTACAGCAACGGTGCAATCACTCTTGAGAAAGAGCACTCAAGGCAAAAGGCAAAATTGTACCTTTTACCCTCTTCTGACAACAACAGCAGTACCAGGAAACTATTACATCCTTACCAAACCTACAGGAGGGACTTTTATAGCACATGCTGGTACAAAATGTGCTGCCCATCCAGTTGCTAGAAAACAGAGTTCAATTTGCAAAACAAATACTGGTTTGAAGTATTATTACTTGCATTCCCAAACACATGCATTATCAATTTTCCTACCAAAGGAGAACAAGTAACTTTTATCCTACACTCCATAAAGTGACTGATTGCTTCTCAATCCCAGTATGGGATTTTAGCTAGCTTGTGAAAACCCCTAGCTGCTTACCAAATTTCTCCAGTAGTTTCTTCAGACAGCATGCAAAAACACCATCATACATGTAAACAACAGTCAAAAGAAAACAGAAAAGTTGGAACTATAAGCCAGGTTCTTCTTACAAATGCAATTCAACACAGCATTACATAAGACTGATATGTGGTAAGTATCATTTTCTGCACAATGTAACTGATTAAAACCAGTCCTCAAACTGCAACTCAAGAAATATATAAGAAAAGTTAAACCAGACAAATACATAAGACTTAAAAGCAATTCCCTACAGCAGCCTGAATAAAAAGTCAGTTAACCAAAATTAGTTGCCACTTTCTGAAATGGAATTTATAACATTCCTCATGAATGCATGCAACATCAAACTAATGTACCATCAGCTTAATTATTTTCAGCGGGAATACTTTCTGCCAAGAAATATCACCACTGATATCATGGTAGGGCTAAACATACACTGCACGCCTGTATATTGTCAATGGATATTCTCTATTTCAAGGAAGGGAGATAAGCTAGCATTTAAACAACAAAAACCCACCCAGCGCAAGTAAGGTTTTTAATTTAAAACAAAACATAGAGAGCAGTTTCCTCACACTATGACTGAAAGTCAGACCTGACCTTCATACTGTTGTAAAGAGGTGCTATACAGTCTTTCTATTCCCTTTCTTATTCCCAGGCTCCCACACCACAAGGAAGCCTCCAGGAATCCCTTCAATAATATATTGTGTAGGCACAGAATCTCCCTCCAACACTGCAGAATTAGGTCAACAAGAAGTCATTTGTTGATCAGCACATTTAATTTTTAATTTAGTCCATAGATAGTATATTAATTGCCTGGCTTCTGTCAATTGCACTGGAATTCTTTACCTAATGTGCTACAGAAAAAAAAAAAAAAAAAAAAAGCATTTTAATTAAAAGCATGTAAGGTACTTTTACATGAGGTTATTGTGATTTTCATAAGAATTATTTTAGTTGGGCAGGGAGGAAAAAGACAAAAGGTAAAGAAAAATCTCATTTCTATAAAAAACTCCTCCAGATATCTGAGCAGAAAAGCTCATGATATTAATTTGATAAACATATTTATTTCTAAAAGTATGCAAGAGCACAGAGAAGTGGTGCTTTGAAGC
Organism: Pyrocephalus nanus; assembly: GCA_038380795.1. Taxonomy (NCBI): domain Eukaryota; kingdom Metazoa; phylum Chordata; class Aves; order Passeriformes; family Tyrannidae; genus Pyrocephalus; species Pyrocephalus nanus. The sequence goes on along the minus strand of CM076262.1, from coordinate 3,891,035 downwards.
CTCTCTCTCCACTTCAAAGATGTGAGATGCTTAAAACTCAGATAGCACAGGTATTCCCACAAAAAGTCTAGGAAAAAACCTCTTTCAATCCCATAAAACACACTAAAAAAACATGTTCCCAAAGGAACTTATTATTTAATCAGAAGGAACCCTTTACCTTTTTACACTTTCTCTCAGAAATGGCTGTTTCAGTTCTTTCAGTGATAGTGCAAGCTTATGTTGGTTGGGAGACTATGATATTAGTTTGCTAAAAATTATAAACAACTGAACTATCAATGCCTATACAGATGAATAAAACACGTAATATAATAATTCCTTACAGTGACTCTTCCTGTGTAGCCATTAATGCATGTGTATACCTTTCAAATAACAAATACCATTTAATGGGCAACTCTGAGGATATTTTTTCATTACGATCCTTACAGCTCATTTCCCTTTTCAAAGAAAGGGACAATGGGCAAACCCCCAACATTAAAAATCCCTACTAGAGCACATAATTTCATTTCTCACCAATCTCCTATAACAAAAAAAAAAAGGCACAGCAGGTGGCTAGTAAATTTTGTAGCAAATCTGTAATGAGTCAGACCAAGCAGAGCTGGTGAGCATACAGGAATATAATCAGAAATCAGTGCATTAAAGCTTACTTTATTCCCCAGAAACAGAAATCATTACGTTAAAGGCTTTCGGTGTTTTGGTAAATATGAAAGCAGCTATTTCAAAAGAATTAGAGTATACGCTACTCCTTTCTAGTTGTTTGAAGAATTTGCATTACCAGTGAAGCAATAACAAAACCAAATGCACTCAGACACTACATTAATTATTTTTTACCTGATCATTATTTACTTACTTGAGCATTTTTTCCCATATATCACTGTCATAAAAGGCATGGCTCCAACCCATTTTGACTGTTCCAACAATGACATTCTGCTTAAAAACATCTGATCCTAATTTGTGGTACAGCTCTTCACAATCATCCAGAGGGATATGGAACAACCCCAACATAAAAGCTAATATAGCTCCTGAAAAACAAAAATTTTGCAATATAAAATGTAGCCTGGAGTGGGATTACAAAAATGTAATGTAGGTCATAGGTTAATGTAAGTCATAGGTTAGCTGAGTATCGGTCTTGAAACAGGATGACCTATATCACTAAATTTCTGTTCAGACATCATAGACCGTGTTCTAAAAGGACATATATAAGATAGAAACAGTCTACTTTCAAAACCAGAAATATGAGAAGTTGAAAAGTGACATTATTTCATTTTGCAGATTTCAACCCTGCAAACAAATACAGGGCAGAAAACAAATTAAATCCACTGCTTTACTTGGAAAGAGAAATAAGTAAGAGAAATCTATGCTGTGATATTAGAGATATATTTGCAGCTTTACTTGCTATTTTAAAAACTCTTAAGTCAATAGAGAAAAATTCTCAGAAAATTCTTTAAAAATAAGGGAGTTTTGAGTAGTTTGGATTACATTTGGTTGCAATCATTTACAGTTAGTCTCATACATGCTGCCATCTAGTGTATGCCTAATAAAAATTATGACCCACCCTTACAGGAGAAAAAACCCCACCATTCAAAAAGCATGGTCGTTGAATAAAGACTGTGGAGAAATACAATTAACGCATTATAAAATTCTTAGAATATTACATTGAAAGGACACATATAAGCTTTAAATCTAATTGTGCAGTACTGTGAGAGCATGTAATTAAGCGTTTGGAATAGTCAGGACACATGATTTTTTCAATTTGTAAATAAATGCAATAGGTTTGAATAAAATTATTACGAAAAGGTGCAAATGCTTGAAATACAGTAAGAGTACTCCACATGTGCAGAAAAAACTACATGCAGGAAGTCATGGATGGTTTTAAAGGAAATATGACTTCCAAGCCTCTCTCGCTCTCACAAACGCCACCACCGTGCTAGCTGAGCACCAATGCATTGATGGTCTCCGTTTCTTAAAAAGCAGACAAACGCTTAAGAGAACCTGGGCCTATTTGACACAAAGTTTCATCAAGAGAAACTCAATTGCCAAGCACCAAATGCCTGCATTCAACACAGGCTTAACACCCAGAAGCAGAGAAATACCATTTTCCCAACCATGCAAATTCTCTGCTACCCTGTTTTCCTGTAAACTCTCCAGCATCACTTCTACATTATCACACATTTGCTATTTTGGTGAGCAGTTTCCAAGTTTCAGGGCCTGTAACAGCATCACTACAGTGACCTTTCTCTGTGACTGCTGCATTTAAATGCTCTGACCCTCAGTGAAGGCTAACTACAAAGACAGACTGTGATGCTGAATTCACAGCTGACTAAATCTCAAAGGGAAAACAGCTAACTGATATTAAGAAATACAGAAAGCGCAGCAGAAAAGAAGGGCAATGCACAAAAGGCATCCTTCCTATCATTTAACACATCACTCTTGTAAAGCACAATTCATCCAGATTCACTGGCAGAGGTACTGTCAACACAAACAGAACTGCTAGTACATGCTGACAGACGTGCACAACCTCTCCCAGTCATGTCTTATCTATTACTGTGAGCTGGACTACTGCAGACAAAAGCTTGATAGTATAAACAACATTTAAAAGAATATGTTAAGTACTTACTAGCAGTTAAAAACCCCAAAATTTGGGGAAAAATTAAAAATAAAGTTAGTTCTAGTGAGACTAGTGGGATCAAATTAAGAACACCAGGCCACTCTATCCAAGATAAAATGTCTTTTTTATGATTGAATAAAATTGGCTAAGTATTTATCAGGGAAACTATCCTCCAAGGAAACAACCACTTACTATTAAATTAAGTAACAAAAGATTTCTTTGGAAGATTATTTAAACTGTAAAACACGAAACTATACTGTGCCCACAAACAAATTCTGTCTGGTAGATCTAAACACTCTCCTTTACTACTGACTCTAATAAGCAAATCTCTAGGAACACAAACATTTTCTCTCATCATGGTCACCTGTATTTAATATAATTTCTGAATTAAACTGTATAGAATACAACTATAGTGCAAAAAACTTGAATAATGTGATTTTCTAAATGAAACTGAGCTACTGAACTACAACATATATCTTCTGTTAGAAATCAGCATTGGGCGGCTAATGGTCTAGCACCATTTCTGAAGGAGATGACTATTGTTTAAAGAGAAACTTATGCATTAGTTTCCTTCTTTCTAGGGAGGAGTAACTTAACACTGAGTCACAAGAGTAATTAAGTCTGGGAGGGACCTCTAGAGGTCAGCTAGTCTAGCCTCTGTTCAAACAGTTTCAATTAGAATAGGTTACTAGGGAGTTGATCAGCGAAGTTTTGAATATCTCCACAGATGGAGATTCCCCAGCCTGCGTAGGCAAGTCCTTCCAGTGTCTGACCATCTCTGCAAGAAAACCAAGATTCTGTAACCTAATTATAACTTCCCATACTCCAGCTTGTCCATTGGCTTTTCTCCTACCACTGTGCACCTTCAAGATGACTCTAGCTTCATCTTCTCTATATTTTCTCATTAACTGAAACAGCAAAAAAGCCTCGCTTTAGCCTTCTCTCCTCAAGGCTGAATAAATCCAGTTTTTCCACTCTTTCCCTTAGATATCATGAGATCCAGTCCCCTGATCATCTGCTTGACCCTCTGCCAGACTCACACAGAATGTACAAGAACACACCCCAAAAATTCAGGGTTTCCAGAGAAGCCCCAAACTAGACATTCATAGCCAAACAGAGACCCTTCACCTGTTAGGTATGTTCTTGTCCATGCAAGCCAATGTGGTCAGCTGCTGACAGTCAGCTTTCTTTGCTCAAGGGTACACTGATGAATCATGTCCAGCTTGTACCAAATCAAGACCATGTCTTTTTCTTTAAAGCTGGTTTCTAGCCAGTCAACCCATCTCTGATGAAAGGCTTTGTATTTGGCTTTACTGAACCTGTCAAGCCTGTACAGGCCAATCTGAACAGGGGCACCACTGTACTAACCACTTCCTCTAAACTAAATCATCCAAGATCTTGCTACAGGCACACTCTGTCCTGCTGTGCAGGTCATTAACAAAGATGGCAAACATTACTGACCCAATACGTGTCCCAGAGCAGTTTTACCTTAGCTGTCTGTAAAGTCACATAAATATCTAAGATAATTATCTGTGTGCAATGTGAAAATTTCACATTAATTGAAAAAAATGACAAATCAGTTTGAAGTCACAACTATCATAAACCACTCAAAGTTCTTATACAGAAGAAAAAAGACTTTAGAAATCACACCCCTGCTTTCCCAGCTTACCCTTTCAGTCAGAAACTCTAAAACCTACATTTAATTCTCAGATGTTCTTTCACTATATTCATAGCAAAATTCCAAATTGTGGCTTAATAATTACCTGTGCTTACACCACAGATGTAGTCAAAAAGTTGATGAACTGGCTTTCCAGTTAGTTCTTCTAGTTTCCGTAGAGTCTGAAGTGCAACTAATCCCCTGAAACACAAAAATCCCCTTCACATACAGTGGCAGTTTTGTCTTACAAGGCTCTAAGACAACCTTTGCTTAATTATGACTAATTATAATGCAATAACTACAACAGTAAGAATACTGAATAATTCAGGGAATAAAAGAGTAGCAGAACACAATTAAAATAGAATCTCAGGAGAGATTTTAGCTGCATCCACACCACACAGCATTTTAAGTTTGGTCTTAACAGGGCTATATAACGCCCTTTGGGGGACAGTATTTTTCTGTGTGGGGTTTGTATGGCTCCAACTCAATGTGTATGAAACAATGGCAGAGATGCATTACAGACCACAGACTTGTGTTTCTATAGCATGAAACAGCCTCTGGTGTGCAGCTGTGCTAACTCAGTTCTGATAGAGCAAGATAATTAAGTATGGCAAAATGAGTACCAGTCATGCACAAATGCATTCAAAAACAATACCTGTTTAAGAGAAATGTAAATCATGAACTGCCTCTTTGAGCATACACTTATCAAAAAGAAACTGAAATTTTATTTCTAGTTACAGTACAGAAAAGGCTACAGAAGTTTTACCTTGTTCCTCCTCCATCAATGGTGAGGACTCTAATTCCCCAGCCTTTCACAGGGTCGGTATATCCAATCAGAGCTAAAGTTTCTCTAACAGCAGCCTGAAGACTTTCATCATTAGCCTGTCTCAGTCGCAGCAGGCATGGGATTACTTTTTCCTATTGATGAATACAAAGGTATTTCATTCCAACCATATGTTTATAGCAAAAGAATCCATGTTTAAATTTACTAGTTTGGCATTTAAGTATAGAAGTAATATTAGTTAAACTTGGACAAAAACTTCTTCAAAACTGTATTTACCCATCTTTCTCTCTCTAAAAATGGGAGAAAAGGATGCCAATATTACGTTGTACACACCTCATTGCTAAAAGTAACTACCTATCAAAATTCAATAACCAAGGTGAAACACAAATCTTTCGAATAGCTAGAAAAGCTACATTCACCAGGAGTTAAGTTTTATTGGCTTAACGTCACATTAGCCAAATATAGATTCGAGTACGTAGCACATCAAGTACAGGTAAAAGCCCAGATTTTGCTTAATAAGTAACACATTGCTTCAAAACAAGAAATGCCTTCTAAGTACACTAATAACAAATATTAAAATTCTTCCTCACACGGAGTACTTTTTAAATCTACATTACCACAGAGATATAGAGCATTACAATCAAAATGGGAAGGGTGGATATATTCTTTCATAATAAAGTAATTCACATATATTTATGTGGACGGCTGGCCTGTACCCTGCCCAAATGATTCATCTGGCCTGCACTCCATTCCCAAAGGTTGCTTTTCCAGAAATTCAACAATCTATGTCACACATTTATCACGTCTTGTGGAAAAAGGCACAAGGTTGACAAATGTTGTGATTGAGCTAGTACTTCTAGAATAGTTTACCACCCACCTTCTGTCCTCTCACTGCAGGGAAGAGAATGAGTAGGACTAGATTACATTAATTTATTTGATGGTTATACTTCACTCTTGCCTTCTCTCTTCGAAGGAAGCATGTAAACAAGCATAGAAAGTACTGTGCATATGCAGATCAACTGTACAGTACATTCCTGTCTAGTCAACTGCCACAGAGGACACAGAGTACGACCTTTCCCTACCACTAGAAAAAGCTATACCACCCCCCCACATGACCATGCCGTATGCTTCTAAATTAAACATCACAATCTTAGGAGCCTTTAGCTAAACTGCTGACAGTTTGCACACGAATCTGCTTTAATTAGCTAAAGAGTCACAAAAAGAGACATTCAAGTTGTAATCTTTACAAATAAGACCAGTCCACAAAAGCAAATAATGAGGTATTATGTTATTCTGTATCAATCATCTGTCAGATATTTATTTTTTATCAAAGCATAAAGACTATTTGCACCTTAATCGCAACTCCTCTGCTCTCTGGAAATTCTAGAAGATGATAGGTCAGCTCTTCCACCCTGCTGATACAGACTCTCTGATTAGTGGATCTTCGTAGGGCTTGAACTAAAGCTCGAGTCCTGTTATCAATACTCACTCTTGCAATAATCTAAAAAAGATAAACAGATAATACAAAACTACCCTAAGAAATGCGTCAATTTGTCAACACCAATTCCAATGTGTTATTTTAAGATTTCTCAGAAGGAATGAACAGCATGTTGTACTAAAGATCTGCTACACGTTCCAAGTAAGCATTACTTAAACTGGAAACAGACAACCTTTTTGATTCTTAACCAGAAAACTAAATAAGGTCAGCTAACAGCAAGAATACACCAAACAAACATGTGCCAGCATGTACTCAGGTGTTTTTCAGGGCAACTCTGAAATCATGGTATTTGAACCATAAACAAACCATGAACTGTGACATTACTATAACTACAAAATTACTATAACTCCAAAAAAACCCCCAGCTAGATCTCTACATATACATGAACTAAATATATGTATAACCACACACACGTGTATATATATACATATGTACGTGCTTTATATATAAACTTACATATACAAGTGCACTTCTAAAAGAAATACATAAATGTTTCTATACATGTATACAGAGGTATATATGCCTATTTTTAAGTACACATATGTATTTGTAAGATTATATATAATATGCATATATATGAAAATTTATACAGTTTTACATACATACTTATTTATCAAAGTACATAGAATAAATCATAGAACACTTTGGGTTGGAAGGGGCCTTAAACACCCTCTAGTTACAACCTCCCTGCCATGGACAGGGACGCCACTTATGTACTTATATGTAGGTATGCATATGAATAAAAGTATGTGTACATAAGTAAGTACAGACACAGGTATATACTTATTGATGTAAGTATGTGTGTACATGTATGGTTCCATATAGGTATATACACTAGTGTAGTGTATACATACACTTGCATAAAATATACATAGAAATAATACATAAATAATTAACACTAAACAAAGACTTGCCTTTTCTCTCTGAAGAGACAGATGCTTTTCCCTCTCTTCTGCAGTCTTGGCCTCTTTCGATTTGTCCTCATCAGTCTTCTCAGATACTTCTTGTTCTGGCTGTTTACTCTTTTCTGGTGAAACACCTTTTGATTCGGATCTTAACTTGGGAACCAGCCCCCCAATATAGCTGTCTACAAAAGCTTGTACGCTGTTACTGGGATACGAAAGAAAGTTTGCAATACTTTTTTTAGTGGAAACCGGAAGGGCAGTATTTGTCTTTTCAGCACCCAGAGTCTCTGCTTCAGGAGCTAAAGTAGCTGCTGAATCCACTGTCTTTTCTCCACTCGTTACAGTATTTTCTGATGAATCAAGCTTATTCCTCTCTTCACTTTTAGAGTCCTGTAATGAAGCATTCCTTTTTTTCTCTTGTTCCATAACAGAATTACTAAAGTAAGAGTTGATATGATCAGCTACGAAGTTGTAAGTCTCTCCAAAATTTGTAGAAAAGTAGCTTATATGAAAAAGGTGGTTTTTAGTAGATGCTGAAACTTCTGGAGTATCTTGACAAGTTCCACTTGAACTTCCTAACACAGATTCCAAGTTTTCACTTGCACAAGTGGATTTCTTTGCAGCTGGGTCTCTGTTGCAAACCTCCCGAGTTCTGGCATCTGTCACTTTTTTATCATTGTCTAGATTTGCATTGATGTTATTTGCATCTGCACTACTTTTGTTTGCTTTTCCCAAAGAACCTGAGTGTGACTTTAATCGAGCTATTCGTGACACCAGTTCACTGTGAGTGCCAGACACAGCCTTTGAAACAGATTCTATAGTATTCTTAATTCGTGACATGCGAAAGCTCACCTTTGTAAGTCCTTTGGAAGAAGAAGTTAGAAGTTTAGAAACTCTGTAGTATAAAAACTCATGGCTATAAATGTATTTGCTATACCAAAATGTTCTGCTTCTGGCCCATTTACACCGAGGCTCGCTCGTATGCAAAACTCTCAGGTGTGTGGCATGATTTATCCTCCAGCAGACTTTAGGTCTATATAAACACAGGTATTTGTTTCTTTGCTTCCACCAAAGATTTTTTGGGTTAATCACAAAGAACAAATATGCGTCCAAAGATAATTGAACTGTCATTACTTATAAATAATTACACCTTTTCTGCGTTGCTTTCTACTTCATTTCAGAAAATATATCTCAATAAATAAGTCTTGTATTGTAGTGTTATCTGAAAAAGAAAAAAAACAACAAAAACCAACAATGGAAACCCATTTACAGCAACAAGTAAACAAATAATCACAGAGTGGTTTAAAGCAGATGAAGCTTATTTACACTTTCAGTAAAGACAGGTGAACATTCACATCAAATACGCTCAAGGGAATACCTACTGCTCAGGACGTTTGGTAGCGCCACCCCAACATTTCAACATGCTACTCCCTAAAGGCCAGTTTAAGCTCATCTTAAGCAATATGTTACACTTCTCAAAAGCAGTTAGTGACATGCGGAAAATTGATTGCTGTTTTTCCCAATAGAGAGAAATTTGTCTTTGTTTACCAAATTACCTTGTGCAGAAACCACATTTCAAATGTCATTATATTACAACCCCTTTGCAGAATTCCTCAGAGGGGAGGAGGGACAATTCTTTGAGCAAAGTTCAGCGGGACATGTCTATCCTAGAAGCCAAGGGCTGCATATAATCCTTGCTCTGCAAAGAAAGATGCGACGGGAGGAGCAGCGTTTTACATAGCACAACAGAGCTGCGCTGACACCGCAGGCACAGATCCATTACCTGCCCAAATGGCAAGCCCAGGTTTCTCCAGCCCCTGTGACAAGTGCCGAGAAGGACTGCCAGGCAGCAACTTCTGCGCAGGCCGACGCCACAGAGACAGCAGAGGTGACACCGCCGCAGACAGCGGCTTCGTTACTTACGGTCTCCTCTGCCTCAGCCGTGCCTGTCCCGCTGGGTCCACGCCGCGCTCCGGGCTGCGGGCCCCGCCGGCGGGCCGGCCTATAAAGGCACAGGGGCTCCTCATGTCCCGGGGGGAGCAGGCGCTGTTCCTGCCTTGCGCCATTTCGCAGAATCGCTGCCGAGAGCGGCCGCGTAAACAAGCACAGCGTCCCGTCCCGTCCCGTCCCGTCCCGTCGCGCTGTCCCCGGCCCACCCCGCGTCACGCGCGCGAGTCCCGTGTGCCCGGCACGCTCACCGCATTCCCCCGCCCCCGTTCCCCCCGTGACCCGGTGGCGACGCGACACGGCCTGCCCCGGCGGCGGTACCTGCCGGGCAGCGGCTCCCGCCTCCCCCCTCCGCCCCGGCCGCCGCCGCCGAGCCCGGTGACGGCCCGATCCCGGTCCGGAGCCGCGCCCTCACGAGCGCTGCCGCGGCCGGAGCGGGCGCGCGCGGCGGCACCGGGAACGGCAACACCCGCCGCGCGAGCCCGCGACACTGCGCCTGCGCCGCTCCGCGCGCCGGAAACAGCTGGGTGCGCGCCGCCCTCTCACGGGCCACCGCGGGGGGCGGGGCGGGGCTACTGCGCATGCGCGCCGGCGGGGACGGGCGGGGCGGGCGGGACGTGCGGGACGGCACGCGGAGGGGTGGGGGGTGGGCGCGGGCCGGGCCATGACCGTGACGGAATCACGGAATGGGAAGGGCTTGGAACGGTCCCAGCCTCCCTCTCACTAGAACAGCTTGTTCAAAGCCCTATCCAACCTAGCCTTGAACATTGCCAGGGTTGAGGAATCCAAAACCTCCCTGGGCAGCCTGTTCCAGTGCCTCACCACCCTCACAGTAAAGAATTTATTCCTGATATCTAGCCTCGATTTCCCCTCTTTCAATTTGTACGCACTATTGCTTGTCCTATCACTACAGTTCCTGATGAAGTGTCCCTCTCCAGCTTCCCTGTAGGCCCTCTTGAGATACTGAAGCTGCTATGAGGTGTCCACACAACCTTTTATTCCGCAGGATGAACAGCCCCAACTTTCTCAGCCTGTCTTCAGAGGGGAGGTGTTCCAGTCCTCTTATGAATTTTGTGGTTAGACTTGCTCCAACAGTTCCATGTCCTTCTTATATTGGGGCCCCAAAGCTGGAAGCATCACTCCAGGTGGGGTCTCACAAGAGTAAAGGGGCAGAATCCCCTCCCTAGACCTGCTGTCCCCACTGCTTTTGACGCAGCCCAGGATTTGTTTGGCTTTCTGGTCGGGCACAGCGGAGCTCGTTGTGTCCCACGCTGCTGGTGCTGTTGGGCTCTTGGTGCTGCCCTCTGCCAGAGGTGCTGGGAGTGAGGGGCTGAGAGAAGGAGAAGAGCCCCTACCCAACCTCTGTGCCCACTCGGTGCAGGTGCTGTGGGAATATCTCCTGACTCTTGGGAAATGGTGACAAACAGTGGTTTTCATGGTTTCTAAGGTTTAGCGAGCACCTTGCTCTCTCTTTTCCAGCAGGCTTCAGAGCAGCAGCAAGCCCATAAGCTTCCCATGTGCATGGCCTGTCTGAAACACAATTTTAGTGAAGTTGCAAAAACTTCAGGTGGCAATGGGAAGGAAGCATGGATATGCTGTGTGCACGGGTGGAGTGATAGGGGCATTGCCCCCAGTGTTAGGAGGGTCAAGTTGCATTTGTAGTTTCAAATCCCAATTGTCTGCTTCTGTTCTTTCTCACAAATATAAAAGTAAAATCAGGGGTTTTAGCTCACATTTTATACTCCACAGGAAAATTTATATTTATTACATGCTGTAATTAATATAACAAATTTATTATAAATTGAACAGGTAGAAATCTACACATCCCCCATTGCAGGACATCCCTGGCTGCATGCCAGGTGCCCACTGAAGCTGCACTGTCACTTCCTTCCTCAGTTGGACAGGGGAGAGAAAATAGAACAAAAGGCTTATGAGTTGGGATAAAGACAAGGAGAGATCGCTCACCAGTTACCATCATGAGCAAAACAGGCTTGACTTGGATAAATTAGTTTAATATAATATCAATCAAATCAAAGTAGGGTAATGAGAAGAAATAAGCCCAAGTCTTAAAACACCCGCTCTCCACCCCTCCTTCTTCCAGGCTCAACTTCACTCCCAGTGGTACAGGGAGGCAGAGTGTGGGGCTGCAGTCAGTTTGCACATGTTATCTCTGCTGCTTCTTGTTCCTCACACTCTTTTCCTGCTCCACTGTGGGGTTCCTCCCACAAGACACAGACCTCCATGAGTTTCTGCAGTGTGAGTCCTTTCCACAGGCTGCAGTTCTTCACAAACTGCTTCAGCATGGGTCCCTTCCTTGGGATGCATAGTGTTCCTTCCTTCAGGAACAGACTGCTCCAGTGTGGATGCCCTATGGGGTCACAAGTCCTGCCAGAAAACCTGCTCCTCTCTCCTTGTGTCCACAGATCCTGGCAGGAGTGTGCTCTAGCATGGGCTTCCTATGGGGTCACAACCTCCTTCAGGCACTCACCCTGCCCTCCAGGGGCTGCAGGGAAATCTCTGCTCTGGTGGCTGGAGCACCTTCTCCCCCTCCTTCTTCACTGCCCCAGATGTCTTCAGAATTTTTCCTCTCATGTAATCTCACTACTCTCTCCCAGCTGCTGTTGTGAAGAATTTTTTTCCCTTTCTTAACTGTTTTCTCACAGGGGCACTACCCCTATTGATGATGGGCTCAGCTTTGGCCAGTGATGGGTTCATCTTGGAGCCTGTTGAAATCAATGCCTTCCAACACAGGGGCAGTTTCTAGTGCTTTTTTTTACAGAAGCCACCCCAGTAGTTCCTCCCCCTCCCCTACCAAAACCTCACCACATTAACCCAATGCAATGAAATTTTTACACTCAAGGTGTGCCACTTCCTCAGTGAAGTACTCAGTGGTCACAAATAGCTCATGAGCCACGTATTATCTAGAATCCTTTGCATAGGACAGTGGCAGTTCACACCCAGGTGCTCATCTGCTCCCTCCTAAATGCTTTCAGAGGTGCTGCTTTCTGGCCTGTTCTGCAGGTATGGTCTGCCTGCCTTGTTTGTAGATTGCTACACATCTGGTTGTATTATCCAGTGGTGGCTTACTCCTGGGAGCTGTTTTTAAGGCTTGTATGCTATTCTTTAATTTAGCGTGAGATTTCATTATATATGATTAAGCTCATTTTTAAACCAAATAGCTCAAACAGTAGTGCCATCTGCCAGATACAGCTAAGCAGGGAGGTTTCCCTGCCCCTTTCTGCATTCAGGTAAAGGCCAGTTACTGTTATGAGAGCAACACAATACTGATACATTTTAGACTGTAGTAGCAGTGTTATCTTAAGCAGCTTCACCAGGTGTGTTTGCCCTTTTGTAAGCCCCAGAATTCTTGTGTATTTGCCAGTGTAGTGGACCAAATTGTATCTCAGCAAATGACTTAAGAGACAGTGGCCCAACTGAAACTAGACTCTGAGCTGGCTTAAAACAGGTTAATTTGCATTCTTACGACAACAAAGGGTTAGGCAAGACGAGAGCTCTAACTTCAGTAAGAAGGAAGTTTGGACACAAGAAGCTTCATGCTGCCAGGACACATACTGCTTCTCTTTGACTGGCAAATAAGGTATTGGAGGTAGGAGGCAACCGATCCCTTTTAGCTGCACATGGCCACTTCTTAAACACTCACACTTTCTCCCATAATCTCATTGTAAAATTCTCTCCTGTGCCTGCTCAGACATTCATCTCACCAGTGGGATATGTACAGTGGTATGTTGATTCATATCTTTGCTAAGGAAAAAATTCAAGGATTTCACATTTCAGTTCCAATCACAGACCTATGTGTTCTTGCCGCATGGCTCTCCTCAAGGACAAGCAGACCTGTCTGATCTGACGTGTTCAGAAGTGCATGATTTATCAGCTTCTCATGCAACTCTCTGAAAGAACTGAAAAACACTGGACAAGAAAAGATAAATTTATATATTGCCAGGCAAAAATTCTGCATCCGCACCTTCCCAAACATTTTGCCAGTTTAACCTCCTCTGTACTATAGTCATGGCATTAAGAAAAAATTATCTCAAATTTATTTAAAAGATAGACACTTCAACTAAGCTAATTTTATATGCTCTCTTGGTAGTCAAAGGTGAGTTCATCCTGTTTGATTAAATACCTGCTTTTTAGATAAGAGAGGTGAATCCATCTACGGTATTCAGAGTGGCTAACTCCAATTTTAGTCATTTTCACATAATATGGATGATCCCATTTATGACATTTTAAGATACATTTAAATTTTAATAGGATGCACATTAGCTGTTTTGAAAATACTTCCATTTCAGTACTTTCCATAGGAAGTATCAAGAAAGAAATCTGTTGTTATTATTGATAGGTTTTTGCTGATCTCTATTAGACTGCACAGCCAGTACTCAAGTTCTTTCATAGAAGGTCCCTTGAAACATGATTGCTTTCAGTTTAGGACAACATTGAAAGTAGTTTGATTTTAGTGAGTTCTATCTCTGTAACTTCATTTAAAAAAATCAAAGGCTTTCAAAATCTTTTCTCATTGTACATGTTAGTACATGTTTTTGCAGGTGAGATGCAAACTTTTGTAAATCAAGTTACACAACAATTGTGGTAAATAACCTGCTTTAATGAAAGAGAGTTCTTTGGTGTACGTGACTTTTGTCATGTTATAGCTGAAGTATTGTAGTGTCAATACTGCAAGGGAGTTAACTGTGTTCATTTATATGCAAACTGTACTTTTAATTGCTATTAATTATTTCTAAATTCACATTTGTATGTTTGTCTTGGACTGCTACTACGAGAGAAAGTCATAATGGGTTATGGGGCAGTTTAATAAAAATTGGATATTTACCAGAAATAATGGTTTCAAAAATTGTCTTTCTAGGGTTCTCTCTCTTGATCTGTGAAATATGAAAGTTTTCTATTTCCTTACACTCTCCTTCACTATAAAAAAGTGGCACAAATACACTGAAATTAATTAATTCTGGAACTCCTCACAAAATTAAGTTTTATTCTTTGTTGCTATTCCAGTTGCAGGGTTCAGTGACTTCATCTTAGATATATTAAATCCTAATAGAAAAACTTCCATGAGTGAGATGTTATTTTAAGAAAATAATGTTATTAAAATAAATCTCAAAATATCATAAATGGGATCATCCATATCATGTGAAAATGACTATAAATAGAGTTAGCCATATACTTCAACTGTATGTTTGATACAAAGCTATAATACGAATAGCATTTGAATATATATAAGTGAGTTTTTTTGCTTGCCATATTGATTATGGATGGCATCCTGGAAAC